>CM059044.1:8467009-9717009 GCA_030279155.1 Forsythia viridissima
AGAAGTTCTAGATCTGACTTAGATAAAACTATGAACAATGTTTCTAATTCTTCCTTTGAATTAGAGTATGTTTGAGATTCAATTAGGACATAGATTCTCATTAGATAGATAAATATAAATATATAAGGTGTTTAATGGTAGGTAGACGAATTAATCAGTAGAGAATAAACAAGAGAATAATATTGTTCTTAAAATATTTCATTAGTAGTACAAAATCATAGGTTTAACATCACAATTAGCGTTTTTTTACAATTAAGGGTATGTTGGTCTTTTAGCTCTAAAATATGACTTTAATTGGATTAAGTTTTGAGCATATGACTTTAGAGCCCATAAGTGCCCAAACAGTAACCGGCCCTGAATTTACCATTATTTATTTATAATTTTGTGTGACATAATTTACTACATATTTTTATCTATATATTTTTTGTATGATTTGTAATTTATAACTTATTTTTTTATCTATACATTTACTCACAATTTATAATAAAAATATTACCAAACATATGCTTAGGCATTCCATTCAATTGTAAATGAAAAAGAATAAAGAAACTGACTTAGCCCTCGGTTTGATGATGGACTCGTGGGTCGAAGTTAGAAGTCAGGCGGCCCAAGTTGCAATGTAACCACACCCACCTAGAGATGGCAATGGGCCCGGTTTGGCTGTGGGCCACACGTGAACTTCTATTTTTCTTTATTTTTTTTTTTATGTTTTTTAAAAGTTAAAAAAAATAAGTTATGATGAAATTGATATTTCAACAATAAATTGTAGAAATATAGAAAATTTAATAGTTAAAATATATAAATTCAACTATAAATTACAAAATAAAAGATCTAATATTGACAATATTTTTTTTTCGGATTGTATAGGTTGAGAGAGTTATGAATTTGTGAAGAATGTGGAAACTTTAATGAATATTTATAAGGGAAAAAAAAAAAAAAGAGCCGTTTGAAGAAAAAAATAAAAGAAGTAAGGATTAAACCACGAGCCGGCCCGTGATTATTTTTGCGTCCCGATGTCGGCCTGAGCCCGTCATTAGACGTGCCCGGGCCGTCCAAAGACCGAGCTGACGAACCGACAGGCAATCCGATCCATTTACCATCCCTAACTCCCATCCACCCACCCAAAACAGAATGCCAACAGATAATATTGACACAAATAGAACTGATTTGGGGGATGTTTCTCAATTTTTTGGAAAAATTCCACCAAGGTCCCCAACCTTTACTTAATGGTGGAAGTATCTTCATAACCTTGAAAATAAAGCATTTGAGTCCTAATCTTTCAATACCCTTATTTTAAATAACATAAAAATAAAAGGAAAAGACAAAACATAGAAAGATATAATTGTCTAGAACTAGAGAATAGATAGCTTTTATATGTAGATTTTTAAGTATTAAAATGTAATGTAGAACTGTAATATCGTTCAAATTTAATAATACAATATAAAAATTTAGAAATTGTTCAAAATCGGTGTGCAGATGATGCAGTGCAATGTTAATAAGAATGTTTCAAATTACTTAATAATAAGAAGTTTTATATATGAAAAATATAAATCTACTTCCAATAATTTTGTCAAAATTGTACTTACTTGGTTGCATATATAACTACATCATAACTAAAAGATTGCAAAAGATTCGCTAGAGAATACTCGAGACAACTAGCATTTCATATGTCCAACTTCATAATTTGACAACAAAACATTTCAATAGTCAGCTCATTTAACAAAAAAAAAGTACATTTAGTAATATATTATAGTTTTACACCACCAAGAAAGAATTGTGATTATGAAAATTTGTTCATGTATGATTTTTAAATAATTGAATTTATTTATGATTTTGAAATCAAGAATAAAGTTCATATTCTATTTAGGTAACAACGTTGGGGTGCTATTGGCTAGTTGAATTGTTCTCTTAATTTTGACTGATGAAAATTAATTTATTTATATGGATGAAAAATAAATTTGTAATTTTTTATCATTTTAAAACAAAGTTAAATTTATGTATAATTTTGAAATACAAAATAAAATTTATATACTCGCTACATAATTAATAGGCATTGATCTCCTATCTCTAAAGAGGCAGGATATCTTGTCCATTTATTAAGGTGTCGGTAAATGGATAGTTAATAATATTTGATTGTTTTATCATCAATTGTCTACTTACTGACACGTGTTGCTGGGCAGGATTGTGGCAGGAGTTCGGTGATCCATAATTGAGTTCAGTGATCCATAATTAACCCCCATTAATGAGGAGTCGAAAATAAATTGCTGCCAAGTGCCAAGATTGATGCAGCCTAACAGAGAAGGCTACACGTAGACTAACAGGTGTCCACATGCATGCATGCATGAATTCTCCATAAAACACGTCATCGACATTTCTATATTGCCCAAACCAATGTATACTAGGACACATAAGTGGGCTATAAATGATTGGCCAATAAATTAGCTAGGGATTAATGATACTTATATACATCATATACACTTGTACTTGTTTACGTGACAATAAAATTTAGGAAGAAACATTTAACTAAAATATTATTTTGAATTTTTGTTTTATTATTTTATTTTGCCACATAAACAAGTATAAATGTGAATGTAAATAAAAAAATACCGAACATAAAATAGTGGTAAATGATTGAGCAAATTTTTTTAAATGGCCGTTCACCTATTTTTCAAACAAATTATCAAATATAATTCTACATTCTTTTCCCTGCTTATTACATTTCAAATAATTTTAAATTCATCTGTTGTTATATGTTGAAAAAGAGAAATTCCAAATTAAAATCTAACTCATTTTAAGGTTAAAATCCAATTCATTTCATCTATGTAAGAAATCTCATTTCAAGGTAATATTTCACTTGTCTTCATCTTCTTTTTTTAATTCACGTTATAAATTGTATTTTATAGTATAAATCATAAAAATATGTATACATATAAGTATGAATTGTGATTTTTACTTTCATTTTCTGTAAATCTGAGTTCATGTAAAGTACGTCAATTGAAAAATCAGTTAAAATGTTTAAATTCGTCTTAATAGATTCATAATCTGTTAACAGACCTTAACAAAAGTCTGTTAAAATCAATTTTGGTCTTAACAGACCTGTGGTCTGTTGACAAACTTCTAGCATGTTAACAAACCACATGGCTGTTTAGCTTTAACAAATCACACGTCTCAGGGGCGGAGTTGGGGGGTCCAGGTCCCGGGCGGAGATGGGGGGGGGGGGGGGTCCCAGGGGGGACCTGGACCCCGCAACTTTTTGTAGGTGTATTTTTTTTTTTAATTTTTAAATTTTTTAATATATAATTTAACTTTTACTTAATATTAATTTAATGGATGACAATTGAATTCATTGACCCAATATCAATTAGAACTTGTTTGGTATAATTTAAAAATTAGTTTATTTGACCAAAGCAAAAATTTTGGTCAAATAAACTATTTTTTTATTAAATAAGTCATTTTGGTCAAATAAACTAGTTCATAAATTCGATAAACTGACTCTTAACGTAAGACAATTGGACTTATTGGCCTAATAAAATTAATAATACAAAATTACAAATGATTGGTCCATTTCTCAAATGATAATACAAAATTAATAAAGGTATTTGTTTGTTAATACATATCGTGTTCAAATAATAATTGTATATAACACTATTATAAGGGTTTCAATTTGGGTCCATAAACTTCATAGCTTAATTTTAGATAAAATAGATATAGATTCTATTTTTGTACAATAACTTCTTGTAAGTTTTTTAAATACTATGACTTGTAAAAAAATATTAGATTTTTATAAGAATAAATTCAGTAATTGTGGTTCGAGAGAAAAAAAAAATTTCAGGGGCAGCCCCCGAGAGCCCTCCCGACCCACCCCTATTTGGGACCCCCCAACTTCAAAAGTCTGGCTCCGCCACTGACAGATCTGTTAATAAATATGTGGTTTGTTAATAATATGTTAATAATAACAGATAGTCTGTCAACACATCTTATTAAATAAGGACATTTAAATCTTTTTGTATATAAAAGAGACATTTTCAATTTAAATAATATAAATTAGGCACTTTTCTAACTCAACTGATTTGACACGACTTTTTGGCCAACAAGTCCAATAAATTGGGTTGATATAAAATTTAAAAAATTACAAAAAAACAGGGTAATCTGGATTAAAGGATTATTTAACAAATTATTAATAGAAAAATTAATATGAATTGCGTGATGTAAAAATTGATAAAAATTGTAATATGAATAAAATATATAATTAAAATTAATTATTAACGATTTTAACATTAATTTTTTAGACATTTTTTATGTTAAACAAAACAAGAAATAAAAAACATACGTCACCATTGCGTAATAATCCGAACATAGAAATTAATGACATGCTCGATCTCTAAGTCTTAATTATTAGAGAAAATTTGTAAAATTCAAACATTGCCTCTTTGACGATCTTGTTCAACGCCCCATGCATGAATTCCAAACTGCAACTCGGC
Source organism: Forsythia viridissima (assembly GCA_030279155.1). Taxonomy (NCBI): domain Eukaryota; kingdom Viridiplantae; phylum Streptophyta; class Magnoliopsida; order Lamiales; family Oleaceae; genus Forsythia; species Forsythia viridissima. Next base: position 8,471,491 of record CM059044.1, read on the forward strand.
GGCCGCCACAAGGAACTCCGCCGCCTGTTGCGGCGTCAACAGGTCCACCACATTCTCGATGGTTTTCAGCCGGAGGCCGTCTGCCTTGTTCAATATTCCTGCTAGTCTTTCCATCTTCTCATCAAAATCTTCACATAATCCCACAATATCACTTGCACTATCCTAAACACCAAAAATAAAAATAATAAAAAATTAATTTACAACTTAAATAAACTAATTATAAGCAATAATAATTATGAAAATTCCTCCAACACCATGTTGGGTAAGAAGTGTTTGACGGGTTATAGTTTTTATTTTAAACTGGTCAAACTTACTTTTTATTTACACATTTCGTAGAACCCACAACTTATTAACTTCACATTCATTCCATAGAACTTATAAACACTTAAAAATAAGTTCAGCACTACCAAATGGACAGCTTTACACATAGCATGTCCATTATAATGTACCAAGCTAAACTACATAGGCATATAAAATTGTTACTATTACTTAATTTAGGCATCATAATTAATTAATTAATTAAAAATTAAGTGCATGCACGCCTGCCACTCGGAGAGCTCATCGGTGATTGCATTCTCTTCATGCACAGTCTCACACTGAAGCTCGCTGACACGGCGGAACTGGCCGGGGGAGAGGTCCCCGAGGTCGCCGGTGCGGAACCCGCGGAGAATATCCACGACACGGGACTCAAAAAGGATGCTCGACTCGGTGTAAACAAGGTGGAAAGCGGTGGTGGGGCGCCACCCGCCAATCCAGTGGAGAGAGCGCTCCAGGGAGGTGGTCCACGGCGCGGAGGAGAAGGACAGGACGTCCTGCTTGACGGCGAGAGATTTGACTCTGTAGTACTCGGCGCAGTGGAACATGACCTTGTTCAGCAGCTGGCGGAGCTGGTGGTAGTGCTCCTCCGTGGTAGGTGGTCTTGGGGCTTGGCCTAGCTGGTGCACCAGGTGGCGGAACTGCTCAAACCATGTATCGTGGAATCGCTGGAAGCTCATTTTGCCACAACGTTATAGTGTGTGAATGTGTGTGTGTGTGTGTGAGAGAGAGAGAGAGGGGTAGAGGCGAGAGGGGTTTGTTGGTTGCCCGTGGGCAGCTGGCTTTATAAGGGAAGAAGGCTGCTGTTAGAGGTGGCGCGTGGAGCTGACTTGTAAGAAGATTATTGGTGGTTTTCTAGTTTTTGGGCAGCTCAGCTAGCTAGCTACGAATAGAGGGCTTTAGGATATTTGTGTTTGTTTGGTGGAGATTAAAATGAGTTTTTGATTTTTTTATTTTTGATCAAACTGACCAGGAAGATAGAATTGGAATGAAATTACCAAAATGTGTTTTTTGCTGACAAAAGAGTCGTAATTGTTGACCCACAAAAGGCCGAAGATATTTGACCCAAGTAGGAGCAATTTTGGAAGAGGTAATAAGTCATTTTTGGCAATTTTGAAAGAGGTGGGGGCAATTTTGAAAGAGTTAATAAGTTTAAAATTGTTGACCCACAAAAAAGCTTAATCTTGTTTGAAAGAGATTAAAATTGATTTTTTTGGGGTCAAATATTGTGGCTAGTTTTTTGGGTCAAAAAATCAAAAATGACTTATTACCTCTTTCAAAATTGCCTCTGCTTGGGTCAAATGTCTTCAGCCTTTTATGGGTCAACAATTACGACTCCTTTGTCTGCAAAAGGCTCATTTTGGTGATTTCATTCCAATTCTATCTCTCTTGTCAGGCTGTTTCAGTTTGGTCAAAAATTAAAAAACCAAAAACTCATTTTAAACTCATTTTAATCCTCCACCAAACAAACATTTAAGGTCATGTTCGGTAGAGTTTTTTTCCAAAAAAATCTATTTTTTTGCCTACAATTTTTTACTTTTCAACTCTTTTTACACTACAAAAAAATGAAAAATCAAAAAGTAACAAAAAACTCATTCTTTCCCCAAAAAAACTCTACCGAACAAGCCCTAAATTGAGAATTCAAATGTTGTATACAAGTAGTGTTCAAATCCCACCTGCTTGCGTGTCAGCATGTGAAATTTCAAGTTAAATGGACTGTCCCAAAATGGACAGCTCACCTACTGACACGTCAACAGGTGAAATTTAACATTCTGCCCCCAAAAGGCAAGAGAATACTACTCTATTGTATACATATCATTAGTCAATATTTTTACAGTGATCATTTGTGATAATGAAGTTGTGTGGATCGTGTTTTGCTTATTTGAACAAGCAAAAATTTTATTTTGATCTATTGTCGCATATTTTAAACAAATCAAACTTGATATGACATGTTTGGTATATTAAAAATGACATAGAATCGTCACATTATTTCAAATGAAACATTACTTACCTCACATGTTATGTATGGTGCTGAAAAAAATTGTTTTGGGGCATTCTACGTACCTTGTGACCTTGAAAGTGCAAGGACCATTACCTCAGTCACAAGGGATGATGCAAGAATATTTATATATTGTCAAATCTTGTACGCCTTCTGCGATGTTGGGAAAAATAGTTTACAGGATCTTTGTTTATTTGTAAGAACTATCAATAGAGATTAGATTAATAATGTCCAACTCCACAAAGGTAACACCAAGTTAAAGAACAAACTAAGAATGACCAATTTCACCAAAGAAAATTAAAGGAGGGAAATGGCTGTAATTTTCACGAAGAAAATCATTAACAATGGTTAAAGGTTGCTGGTTTCGGATTTTGGCTTTTCTGCTGAACACCAATTCACGTGTGGTATATTATGGTTATTTTCTGTCCAAAACCAAGAATATATAGTGTAATATATAAATATATATGGTATGGAATATATATGTATATATGTGTTACCACCCAATTTTGGTAAGACTTCTACAACAGCAAAGGTCCAGTAAAAGTCCCATCTATGCCTAATTCAGGCCTCGCTAAAACCTAATAAGCCCAGCGAGGGCCTTCTAGAATCATAAAGGTCCCATAGACCTGACAAAGGCCTCGAGGGCCCAGCAAAGGCCTCGTAAATTTTCAGAAGGCCTCGGAGGCCCATCGAACATCTTAGCATTCCTGAATCATAGTATTGCGAGGCCCATGAAGAGCCTCGACACTCATGGCCGACCCAGAGAGCCTCGTTGGGCTTCATATTTATTATAGTCCATAGATAATATGATATCTTGGGACAGTAATCTTAGAGATTGAGAGAGATTAGGATGCAATCTCGAAGGATCACGGTGAGATTAGAACTTACCTTATCTGATAAGGAAAGAGAATCCCAACAGAATTCTAATTGATTGCTTTCCTAAATCAATTAGGATTCTCCCCTTATAAATATCATATTCAGGTTTATTCCAAGGTACGCATTATTTAGTATGCACGATTTTGATTACGCATTCTTTAGTACGCATAATTTTGATTACGCACTCTTTTACACTTAAGAATCTCACCCTAAACTCTGCTCAAATCTCTGCCTGCTTGTCTTTCCCACACCGCAACTATTTTCACCTCCCGTATATCATCCATATACCGGCTATTGCCTTGATCGTCGGAGTGCCAATGATCGCCAGACTCTTTAGCTTCTGAGGGCTGGGACCAACGACATTATCAGGAGTATGGATCTTCAGACTTGCCTCGTCGTTCGCGTGGACTACTTCAGACTGACAGATATGGCCTTCCATCAGTTAGAGGTCTTTAGTTTTTTGTTAGTTTGTTTTTCATTTGCTTTTGCTTTTTAGAATTATGTACCGAAGGTAGTATCTCTTTATTTGCTGTAGTTTGAGGAATTTTTTCATTCGTTGTATGCTTGGAGGTCAGGTTCATTTCTCCCTCCTGTGTACTACCCTTTTTATATAAATACAGTGGTAGGGGCATCCAAACTCCCACCAACCTGTCCTGGTAGAGGCCTAAAAATCATACTGGGACTGTACTGGTGCTTCGATTAAAAAAAAAAAGAGATCTTGGTGCCTAATGATTGTTCTAGTGTGCAGGTAACATACGAGTTGGCAGAGGAGTGACTGGAGATCTGTTGACACGTCAACAATATGGTAATAATATAATAATCCATATTATATTATACCCCACTAATATATATATATTCCCTAAACCTAGCCGTCCCATTTTAAATCGGGTCAAACACACTATGCCACTAAGCAACGACCAAAAGGTACATTAAAACCTCCAAGTGACCCACACACGTTCTTCATTAATTTAGGCTGACACACTGTAGAGTATACTAAACAATTATCATTCAATCATTGATTTAAACCTTTGAAGATATAACGGGTCCTATTAATCATCACTATCCCGAGTTTATTTGAGATCACAAAAATCCCAACAACCTCCACCTTGTTTCAAATATACCTACAAACCCCAAAAAATAAAAATAGCTTAGTAGTTGTTAAAAAAAGATTCCAAACAAATTGGAACTTTACATATCTTTACCGAAATTTAGAAGTGTCAGCCAACTTCTAAAATTTACCATTGTGAGCACCTTAGTGCCCATATTTACAAGGTTATAAACCTTCAAATACCTAAGCAACAATTTTAAAGCTTCCCAATAATTGGGACCGAGATCAAACATGTACCTGCTTAAAACATTAACAGAAAAGGCCAAGACTGACCTAGTGCAAACTATCAAGTACATAATGGAGCCAATAACATTTGAGTAGGAGTTTTTACTCATAAACTCATTTTTTCTTATCATGTTCCTCAAACAAGATAAATTGGTTACCAAGAGGCACTGAAGTGGGTTTACAATTAATAATGCCAAATTTTTTCAAAAATTTAAGCACATAAGGAGTTTGATACACAAATAAGCATGAATTTGACCTATCTCTATCAATCATACCAAGGAACCTTCTAGAATGTCCTAGGTATTTCATGTCAAATTATTTACTTAACTTAACACTTATCTTGTTTACCACTTTCATGTTAAGTCCATCCAATAACATGTTATCCACATAAAGTAACAAATAGACACAATCATCATTTGTGATGTGGTGCAGGTAATACAAGCAATTATCAAACTCATTCCTCTTGCAACCAATATAAAAAACATGTGAATCAAACATTTTATACCACTGTCCCTTGACTACTAGCCTAGCCTCGTATCTCACAGGCTCACTTTCAGTTGTTCCCTCTTTCACCTTATAAACCCATTTGCATCCCGTTATAGATTTATCATTAGGTTTAGGAACTAAATCCCAAGTTTGATTCCTAACAAGAGAACTCATCTCTCCTCTCATGAAACTAAACCATTATATGGACTTCTCACTCTTTATAGTCTCCACAAAGGTATTTGACTCATTATCAAATAGTTCCTGATAACTAGCATATACTATAATGAAGTCGGATAGTCTTTGGGGTTGCCTGCATGGTCTCATTTCTCTATCTCTGGCCAATTGATAATCAACCAAAGGATGTTGGTCAACGGGATTTTCCTCCATCATATCCTCGTTACCTTCTGCATCTATGTTCTGCTGATTTTGATGTGTGTCACTCTCCACCTCACTAAGGGTGATGGAGATGTGGGTACTCACTTTCTCCACCTCAACTAGGGACTCTTCCCTAATGGTTTCTTGTTGTTTTTCACTCTCTAAACAAGGCATAACCGACTCATTAAAAAAGACATCCTAACTAATGATGATTTTTACACCCTTTTTGGCTCCTATCCCACAACCTATATCCATTATCACCCTATGGGTATCCTAAAAAAACACATTTCCTAGTCTTGAGATCTATTTTTCTCACTCTGATGAAAAAAAGTAGCACAGCCAAAAGTCTTAAGTATGGAATAATCAGCACATTTACTATACCATTTTCATATGGTGTATCACCATTTAAGACAATAGAATGAGTCATATTAGTCAAATAGCAAGCAGTCATAACAGCTTCACCCCAAAACGATTTAGGCATACCAGAACTCAACATCATACATCTAACATTATCAAGCAAAGTATGATTCATCCTTTCAGCAACCACATTCTGTTGGAAATTGTAAGGCACAATTTTTTATCTAGTAATGCCACACTCATTACATAAATTTTCAAAGTCAGCATTGCAGAATTCAAGACCATTATCATTACACAAATATTTTATTTTTTTACCTGTCTGATTCTCCACTTGAACTTTTCAATTTTTAAATTTAATAAAAGTTTCACTTTTATCTTTCAATAGATAAACCCACACACGTCTGGAGAAATCATCAACAATAGACAAAAAATATTTATTACCACCAAAAGTGGGATTGCTCCCAAGACCCCAAAAATCACTATGAATGTATTCTAACACTCTACTTGTCTTGTGTGTGCTAGTTGAAAACGATATCCTACGATATTTTTCAAGCACACAATTATCACAAATGGGATGTCAGACACCTGATCCTTACCAAACACACCATTGTCATTAAGGAACTTAAGTCCTTTAACACTAATGTGGGCTAACCTATTGTGCCACATTTGTGTGTGATCAGTGTCAATGGAAGGAATAGTGGAATTTAGATCACTCATCACTTCAGCATGTGTAATATATATGCCATTTCTCCTAGTAACTTTGAAAGCTCTAAGTGCACTCTTACACATTTTAATCATGCCATCACCAAGCCTACCTATGAAACATGTACTCTCTAACTCCCCTATAGAAATCAAATTTCTACCCATATCGGAACATATCTGACTTCTCTTAATGTATGCACAAAGCCACTGTCAAACTTAACAGTTACATTACCAACACCAGTAATTCTATATACAACACCATCCTATGCAACAACATGTCCATGATCAGCCTCATGCAAATGATCAAACCAAAATTTATTTAAAGTGACATGAACAGATGCACCGGAGTCAAGAATCCACTCATGTATATGGGAGTTTATAGACAAGTTAATCTTACCAGGCTTGGGGTTTAAAAGCATGTAAACTTCACCAGACTCATCACTAGATGTCACTACATTTGTCTCTTTCTGATCTTCTCATCTCTGTTTGTTCTTCTTTTTATAACATTTACTAATGAAATGTCCTATTTTTCCACACCCGTAATATTTCTTTCCTTTTGCCCTCCCATGTGATTTAGAACGACTTCTACCCTTTTTATTGCTACCACTGTTTTGCCCACCCCCACTCTCATCCCCCGACTGAGGTCTACCCTTTACAAAATAGACTTCACCATTTTTTCTCTCATTTTTCTCGAACTTCAATTCTCTCTCTTTACTTTTTAAAGAGCCTATGACAATGTCAGGTGTAAGGGGCTCCCTCCCATACTTAATTACATTCTTGACTTCCTTATATGAATCAAGAATGACATTTAACAAAATTATTGCTTTGTTAATTTCAAGGACCATTTCACCTCAATTTGTAATATCTTGCACAAGCTTATTAAAGACATCAAGATTGTCATCCAAATCCCTTGATTGATTAATTTTGAAGCTGAAAAAATTTTCAAGGAGATAAATTTTATTTGGAGTGGATTGGATTAAATAAAGCTCTTCTAATTTTTTCTAAAGCTTTTCTGTAGAATCAAATTTCTAACTTTTTGCAAAACAGGGTCTGACAAATACAATATAATAGAAGTGTAAGCAAGTTCATCAAAATCTTTTAGGATAATTGCATCAAAGGTCCCCAACGTTTCAAAAACGTTAAGGATATGTCCCTAACCTAAAATAATTGCACCAAACGTCCCCAACGTATGAAGAAATAGGCATCGTAGGTCCCTCTTCACACTTTCCGTCAGATTTCACCGTTAAATCCAAAAATTGGACCTCACGCGCTCTTATTTCCCAAAAATTGCATCTGAGAATGGCATGGGCAAAAATGTAACTCTACTCTAAATCCTGGAACCTTCTATTAGCCTTTAAGAAAATATGAATATGAAAAGTTCCTTTGTTTATTATCTTCCAAAACCACCACCACCATTTTTTCAAACATTCTTCGATGAATCGTTCTTCACTGTTGAAGAAGTCGCTTGGTAACACACCACTGCATCAACTGTCTTATTGTCGTAGTTATTCCGTGAAACATTGAAGTTGTACGAAATAGCACAATGAATTACCACTGGAATTATCGCGAAGAAGGCGAAGGAAAAACTCCAAACTACGGTAAAGTGGTGGAAAATAATGTATTTTGTTTGATATTGTCCAAATAATGTCAAACATTTGTATTGTTAGTTACCGTATAGTCACTGACAAAATGATGTTCTAATTTTTTTGGGACTTTTTATTGCAGACGAAAATTCCACATTTTTCACCATCAAGTGTCTTCATGGTGGAGAATTTTTCAACAGAATGGACAACGCGATGTACTTGCATGGGCAGGTTCACTATATTGATTGGGTAGATGTTGATTATTTATCTTACTTTGAGTTGGCTGACATTGGTGAGCTTTTGGGTTATCCTCTTCCGTTGGTCTTCGCGTATAGAAAACCTTGGATGAATATGAGTAATGGGTTGATGAGGTTGATGTATGACAATGATATATTGGGTTTGATTGGGGATATTAGCAAATCTAGGGTTATAGAAATTTTTGTGGTGACACGATCAAAGGTTTTTGCCCTACTGTAGAAATCATGTTCATCTTCTGTTGGGATTACGGAGTTAGAAAAAGGGTTCGTAATTGGTAAAGAATCAAACCTGGTTGTATCAGATAGTGTAGGCATTGTTGATGAAATAGAATCAGACAAGGATGAAAATGTGGTGGAGGATCATGCTACAATAGGAAGTCCTAGTTCTTTAAGTGATTTGAATGACGTTGTACGTGATGCTGAGCTAGAAAGCCAACCTTTGACTGGTTCACAACCACCGGTAGAATCCCAAGATGATTCTTTTAAGGATACTCAATATGAAGAAGTAGTGAAGGAATGGGAGGACATACTACGAAATGATGGTGACTACTTATTTGGCGAACAATTTGAGGATTTTTTTATGAATCATACTGAGAGTGGATTGGCTACTGATGCATGTGGTGTGCGCGATGAAGAAGACAATGTGCAGAATAATAGTGCAGGTGTTGAGGATAGAGTGTTACGTGGTGAGCATTGTAGAGGTGAAGCAAGTGGGGTTGGGAGTGGTCAATTAGGTGGTGATGATCCTGAAGGAGGCAGATTAGATGGATAGGAACAATTGGTTGATTCAGATTACGATGAAGAGGTTCATAATCTTAATGATGATGACAACTTGGCTGCAGACTGCAACTGGAGTCGTGTCACGACTGATCCAAACATCGAGTGTCGAAGCACGGAAGATGAAATGTCTGATGACTTATGTAGTTTGGCCAGTGACGACGAAGGCGGGAAAGCCAAATACAAGATGCCTGACAATGTGTACATGGAAAATGATGCTGTGGATGATCCCAACCTAGAAATTGGTATGTATTGCATGATAGGTCCCCAACCTTTTGCAATCATTTTTGTCACAGATTGTCACCATTGTACTCATAGATCTTGTTCATTCTTTTTGGCAGGTATGAAGTTTACAGACAAAAAGGTTTTGAAGAAGGCAATCTTAAAACACAATGTTAAGCGAGGTAGAGAAATCAAGTACAAGAAGGACGACAAGCTTCGTGTACGAGCTGTTTGCGTACATGATGACTGTCCATGGGTGTTATATGCAAGGTTTCACAAGACGACGAATACATTTATTATTCGAACAATGGCATTGGACTACAATTGTGCGATGACGTTTAAAAACAGGCACGTGGATGCAAACTTCTTGGCCGAGAAGTACATGACGACATTCAAACATAATCCAAATTGGCGATTGACTGGTTTCTTGGATTCGGTGAAAATGGATTGTGCTTTGACCGCGTCAAAGTAGAAATTTTATAGAACAAGAACAAAATGTCTGGATGCAATTAGAGGTACAAGTCAACAACAATTTTCCATCTTGTGTGATTATTGTGAGCATCTATGGATCAGTAATCCTGGAAGCACTATTATTTTGAAGACAATGTTGGCTGGGGATATAAGGGAGTTTAGGAGGGTGTATGTTTGCTTGGCTGCATGCAAACAAGGTTTCATTGCAGGATGTAGGAGAGTAATAGGGTTAGATGGATGTTTCTTGAAGGGTGATTTTGGTTGCCACATTTTGTCGGCCGTTGGTATTGATGGAGAGAATGCTATGTATCCTGTTGCATATGCTGTGGTGGAGTCAGAAAACAAGAGCAGTTGGACTTGGTTCATGCGATTGTTGGTCGATGATTTGGGCATTGATGATGCAAGCCTTTGGACCTTTATAAGTGATAAGCAGAAAGGGTTGTGGACGCATTGGATACATTGTGTGTAGATGCAGAGCATCGTTTTTGTGTTCGGCATTTGCATAATAACTTCAAATGTCAACATCGAGGTCTACAGTTGAAGAATATTTTATGGAGAGCAGCGAGGGCTACGACTTTAGCAGAATGGGAGAAATTGATGGAAAAGATGAAAGTTCATGATGTTGAGGTACACAAATGGTTGGCCGACAAGCTAGCAGGGCAATGGAATAGGTCACACTTCAGAGAGACGACAAAGTGTGACATATTGATGAACAACCTTTGCGAGTCTTTCAACGCTGCAATAGTACAAGCTAGAGACAAGCCAGTCATTACAATGCTCGAAAAGTTGAGGTACTATCTCATGACTCGTATGGCAAAAAAGAGATTCTGTGAACAACTGGCACAAAGGAATTGTCCCAAAAATTTGGAAAATAATTGAAAAGAACAAGGAGGGAGCGAGATATTGCAAGTCAACATGGGCTGGGGATAATGAGTTTGAGGTTGAGAACTTCCTTTCAGGAAATACATATGCAGTTGACTTCCGTTCGAAAAGGTGCACTTGCAGAAGCTACCAGTTGAGTGGCATTCCTTGCTGCCATGCAATGAGTTGCATACTAGAAAGACATCTGGATGTAGAACAATATGTGGATGAGTGCTATAGCATGGGCAGCTTCTTGCAAGCTTACAATCTAGTGATCCACCCAATGGATGGACCACATTCTTGGGCAGGTAGGGAAAAAAATCCAGTTGCTCCACCCCCTCATTGACCATGACCTGGTAGGCCAAAAAAGGTAAGGAGAAGGGAATCTGATGAAGTACCAAATAAAAGATCAAAAAGAGGTAGACAAGGGATGGATATGACATGTAGCATATGTGGGAAGGTTGGACATAACAAGCACAGTTGCATCAAGAAATCTAACACCACAAATGACAGTGCAAGTACAAGTCGCAAGGGAAAGATGAAGCGCAAGGAACCTCAACCAAAAAAGAAAAAAGATTAGAAGTTAAATCTTCCATTTCATGGACCACAGTCTTTTTTTGTTGTGTATTCTGTAAGAATTGCAAACATCTGTACTCTATTTTGGTCTAGTGGGTTGAAGAAAAATATGCACAGTGATGTTTTGTGCTTTTTGTATGGGATGATGTTTTCTGCTATGTGGTTCATGTTTTGTACGGTTCATGTTACATAGCTTTTGAAAGGATGGTGTTTATTTGCTTCTGGTTGTTTGTACTTCTGCTTGTTGGGATGCTAAAAGGTTTTTTTTGAGCTGCTGTTAGCAGGGTTAAGCTATTAGTACAAGCAGAATCTTCGTCCTCCTATGTCGAAAAGGTTTGGCATCATTGGTCCCCAACGTTTTTTTTCAGTTGCACGTTACATCCCCAACCGTTGTTCACAAGAGGATCCACCGTCCCCAACCTTTTATGTCAGTTGCATGACACATCCTCAACGTTATAATCCAGTTGCATGACGCGTCCCCAATCTTTGCCACGTTTGGTCCCCAACCTTTATTCTCCTTTCGACGGGATGCTAACATGATTACTACCTTGTTCCATATATCGGACAGGTAAACGAAGGCAACAGGAAAATTGTAATGTTTGGAAATCACCAACCTAAATTAAAAGGGTTAAGTTACATTGAAAATGCAAATACTGAAATTACATAACATATATCCTAAACTAAAACAAGAATATCCATATGAGGAACACTCCAAATACAAATGACCAAATCCTAACACGACTCCACTTGTAGTTGTCATTACTGGTTTCCACATTCTCAATTCTTGCTAACAGTACTTTGTTCTCTACTTGTAGACCCTGAATCTCTAACCGTTGCTTGTTAATCTCTTTTTTTAAGTGTCTGCACATGAGCTTCTAATTCTTTTATCTGTCATTCATATCTTCGCTTTGAATTCAGCAACCCTGGAATCACTTGCTTTGCCCAATCACAAATTGGTGGGTCAAACCACGCAAAACAACCACATCGTAGGTCCTAGGGCACATAAATTAAAGTGTCAAAACTTTCATTATTGCTGTCAACAACATCATCTTCTTTATTAATGAACTCACCTCACAAACATAGAATCTCCTAGCTGGGTTCGCATCAGTCCATGAAGTTTTTAGATCCATGTGATTTCCACAACAGCATACCCTCCCTGCCATGTTTGTAGTAGAATATGAGAAGGAGAGGAGGATAAGAGAGATCTAATTGCAGTGAAGACAAAGTACATGGCAGAACAAAAGTAATAAATAAGAAGAAAAATGGAGAGAAGTTTAGAGTAGAGTTACATTTTTGCCCATGCCATTCTCAGACGCAATTTTTGGGAAATAAGAGCGCGTGAGGTCCAATTTTTGGATTTAACGGTGAAATCTGACGGAAAGTGTGAAGAGGGACCTACGACGCCTATTTCTTCATACGTTGGAGACGTTTGGTGCAATTATTTTAGGTTAGGGGCATATCCCTAACGTTTTTGAAACGTTGGAGACCTTTGATGCAATTATCCCAAATCTTTTTCCTGATCCTCAGTAACATTATAACCATAAGAATTATCAATAACTTTTGAAACCTTTTGCTGAACCAAAATACCTTTTATTTTTTGTTGCCAAATAGAAAAATCACATTTACCAATAAAGTCACTCAAGTCAAAACGATGTACAGATGTCTCAACAAATAAGGATACACACCAACAAGTACCTCAAAATAATCACACAAAAAACCTAAAGGCCTCAATATACACCGTTTTAAATTCCCAGAGTTTCGTGAAATTTGCGATCTCAGATCAAGGGAATTGTTAAACGGGTAAAGTCCAAGTGACAGTTCTAAATAATAATGCACAAAAAATATAGTATCACAAATAATCAGCATCAAATCAAAAGCTAACACAAGTCACATTAATGGGCACATAGATTTCTAAAGTCACTAGCAACAGGCAATGGTTACCCCAAACCTAATGGTCACCCCACACGATGATCTGCTAGTACTGGAATGTAAAAGAGATTAGCCAATTTGGCAGAGCGGACCAAATCTGACGATCCGTATTAAATAGGAGAGATGAGAAACAAATTAAAAGAATTCTAACAACCACATAAGCTGGAAAAATCACAAAGATTTTACAAACGCCAAATACGTTTACTGTCAAACCGTTGTCCAAGCTGTTCGGACCACCAAAAATATAACTAACCACCACAGAAGGTCAGAAATAGGACGAGGGTCACAACGCCGTCAGCCACTCGCCGGAATACCCTCGTACGCGCCTCCACGCGTCGCCTCCTCTGCTTCACGCGCCACACGCGCCGCTCAGCCTTCTCCACCTCGACGTCAGAAACCAGAATATGGTATCTATTCACAAAGATGACGTCTCCTTTAGCCGAAAAATGGACGGACAGATTCGAGCAGATTCTTGTTTCTTCTTCTTCGTTAATCCAACAACCTAAAATTAATTTTTTTGCACTACGGAAAAGCCACCGAAGCTCTGATACCAATTTTTTGGGAAAATAGTTCACATGATCTTTGTTTATTTGCAAGAACTATCAATAGGGCTCAGATTAATACTGTCCAGCTCCACAAAGGTAACACCAAATTAAAGGACAAACTAAGAAGAACCAATTTCACCCAAAAAAATTAAGGCAGGGAAGGGGCTGCAATTTTCATAAAGAAAATCAATAACAATGGCTAAAGGTCGTTGGTTTCGGATTTTGGCTTTTATGCTGAACACCAATTCACATGTGGTATATTATGGTGGTTATTTTCTGCCCAAAACCAAGAATATATATAGTGTAATGTATAAATATATATGATATGGAATATATATGTATATATGATAATAATATAATAACCCATATTATATTATACCCCCTAATATATATATATATTCCCTAAACCTAACCGTCCTATTTTAAATCGGGTCAAACACACTAGACGACTGAGCAAAGATCCAAAAGTACATTAAAACTTCCAAATGACCCACACACGTCCTTCATTAATTTGGGCTAACACATTGTGGAGTGGATTATACAATTATCATTTAATTCTGAGCTCAAAGCCTATGAAAGATATAACGGGTCCTATTAATCATTACTGCCCTGAGTTTATTTGAGATCACAAAAATCCCAACAAGCGAAATGAAACGCAGGTAAGTAATGTCACCCGACGACAGCCGCAGGATGTTGGACACGGACCCGAAGGCATGCAGTCTTGGTGGATGGAGCCCCTACTAGAGGTCGGCCCATCAAAGATACAAGACCTAGCACATCCGGTCCCAGGACTGAAATGAACTATTAGGCCCAACATATTTTTCTATCTTTTTATACCCAAGGACTGGCTCATGCTAGCCACGACCAGAAGAGCTGGAACAAATAGAAACCAGCCCGACCCGACTTACCTTTACACCTCTATCCCCTACCAAAAGTGTGAGGGTCTTTTTCTGTGGAGGACATCTAGAGGCTAGGGAGTTATTATTCCCAAAGCTTCCTAAATATTGCAGACTTGCAGAATATTTTAGTGCCGTTTGCATCTAAAATTATACGTTGCAAATATGTAGAATATTTGAACAGAAAAATAAAATTATACAGTAAGGAGGTGAGCAGGATCTAAAAATAGCCCCAATGTCAATATTAAGAGGTAGAAACTATTAAACAGAGACAATGCCCTCATTTGTAACTATAGAATGTAAGTGAGTTTACTTGGGAAATATAGGTATTCGTTCTCACAAACTAGTGCGAAATTAGTGCAAATGGTTCCTAACGTATGTTAATAGTGCGCAAATGATCCATAACCTATTCATTTAGATTCGCAATTGATCTTTATTTGATTTAAAAACAAAAAAACAAAAATACCCTTAATTTTAGTTTGGAAAAATTACAATTGAATTTCTAACCTTTGTAAAATGTGTAAATAAGTCCGATACATTTATTAAAGAATAATTAATTTAACATATTAAATATATCACTATAGTCGTGTCAAATAAATTTTTCATAAGAGAAAAATATAAAATTATTGCGCTTTAGGTATATATAATTGTTATGTGATGTAAAAAAACTTGAATAAAAATTAAGTTAATAAATAATAAAATGACGTATATAATTTTATGACATTGAACCAATCTTATTATGTTTTTTTAACATAAAAATACTAACAAAAATTAATTTACACATTTTGTGTTCTTTATTTTTGAACGATAAATTAAAATATGAAGAGTACAATTTGAACTATAATATTTGTAGTTGATAAACGAATAGCTCAATAAAATACTAATATTTGATTATTAAGTTTGTGACAAAATTATTTTTTTTTATGTTGTAATGATAAAATTAAGGTTTAAATTTTAACGATTACTTAATAATAATAAAATAATTTTAATTAACATGTTTGTTAATAATTATGACCTTAAAATTTTAGTTATTTTATAATAGTTCATAAAATATACAAAATAATTTAGTATATTATCAATTTGTTAATTTCTTTTAATTTTTTTTTTTAAATTAAAAGTATCAGACCCATTTGTACTTTTTACAAAGGTTTGAAATCTAATTGAAATTTTTCTAAATAAAAATAAGGATATATTTGTCTTTTTTATCAAATAAGGACCAATTGCACACTTAAATGGATAGGTTAGAGATCACTTCACAAAAAATGAAAGGTTAGGGACCATTTGCACAATAAGGACAAAGGTTAGGAACTATTTGCACCAATTTCCCCAAACTAGTAGACAATTATTAGGCTCGACATGAAAGATGTGATCGAGCAAATCATAACACCACTAAATATGGATTTCTACAACTTCTACAGGGTGTACAAAATAACCTTTACGAGGTACTTGAAATACGGGAAAGAACTGCCATTTGGGCAAGATTTTCAAAAGGATAATGCATGCAGTAAAATTCACGATGCAGAACAAATAAAAAGTTGAACATACATCTGCAGAAGCCTAGAAGTGGATCTTATGTTTTCATACAGTAACTCGACGTCCAAAATTTAACACCATACTTTCTATATACTCTGCAAGGTGGCAATTTTTGTCCGTAAAGCTATTATCTTCTCAAGTTTTAAAGGTTTAAATTTCACCGATACTCGTGCTTCTCTAACTGTATAATTTATTCTGCTTATGCACCATTGCAACAGCCTTTAATTCCACTGTACCTGGGCCATTTTTGAACGCCTGAGCAAAAATAGTCAGAATTCTTAGATGATTGCAAAAGCTCCGAAAAAATCAGGAGATCAAAGATTTAGGAATCTGTCCATCCCAAAGTTCAAACATCCCAAGTTCACATCTCTCTGACAGCGGGATAATCTAAGGTTAGAGAAGACACTAACAGCATAATTATGTATGAAGAAGCTCAATTCATCAATGATATCCAATGTACGTCTAATTTGACCTCTCCTCCTGATGTAATTCTCAAGATAAGACTATCATATGACTCCCATTTTACTTACCGTCTCAAATCAATGAATGGTAGGGGTCAAGTCTAAACTCTCCACCTAAGCACAAGTGTTACAACTAATTCAATTTTTCATCATAATTTCGAAGTTCACTAAATGTGAGGAATGGGGATTTTAATTTATTAGTGAACATCCTGAACAGACATGCATGTTACGGTTGACACAAATAAGGTTAGGAATGGCTAGTGCTACAAGGATGGAAAAATATCTCAAAGAGCTTTTCTAAGGCTTCACCCATAGTGTTAAAACAGGCTTTTCAAAACCAAAACAAATTGGCATTACCACTCTTCCTAATACAATTAAGCTTTTGAAATAGACAAGAAATATTTCTTGCTGCCATGATTGAAAAAAAGAAGTCAAAAGCCATGAACCTGACTTAATAGCATCATTCACCTATTCTAGTTGGGGCTCCCGCTCGTGGCTCTTTATCTGCCTACCGAGTATCTCTTGTATGAACGCGAAAACTCTTTTCATGACATTGTGGATCCTCAATACATTGCTTATCATTGAGTATGTGTCTTTACACACAATCTTTATCAACAACAATGCCTATTCTGTAAGTTCCTACAATATGCCAATGAGATGTAGCTCAAGATGCAAATGATGAAGACCTAGGGACCATGGGGATCATGTCATAACAATAATATAGGGCTCTTATTATCTGTAAATTATTTCATACTTGTTGATTGTTTTGGAATAATCTAGAGTTTGCAATGAGTGGACAATTAAAATATGAATTATTATCATGTTGCTCAAAGTTAAAAAAGGAAAGTTCTATATGAATCACAATAGGTATAAGCTCAAAGCCAACATACAAAATTCAATCACTGAATTTATCTACCATGTGAAATGTCAAGATTTACATACAATTACATCCATTAAGGCAGTAGACATTGCAATACATTTCGGTTTTTCCATGTCACTAGAGATGCTACCACCCCATTTAGTAGAATTTAGACTTAAAACTTGCTTGTAAGGGGAGGGTTCCCAAGTGGTTACAAGTCCACGAGTCAAGCTTTAATGATATAAGACAGAAATGGAGTTCTTACAATCCTCTCATTTGGTAACTGACATCCACAACCACAATGGGCCATATTCTTAGCAAGGCGAATTTAATACACCAGTATTTTACTTGAAGTAATACTCCCCATATCACCACAAGGATCATCCTGAGAAGGGTGCCTACTCTCATACAATAGTTATAACCATACTAGATTGAACTCACCCTCAAAACCGGTTTGTAACGAGATGGTGGCCAAGAATCATAAACCAACAAATACAATCCCTTATTTTAGGGGCATGGTACATAATTCGAGTAATTGCAAAAAATGTATTTAGTCACAAGCGCATCACTAGAAAAATGTATTAATCCAATTCAACAAATCCACAATGAATAGATCATATTATCTTCTATACCGAAACAGTTCACTTATTAGTTTTATGCAATTCATAAACTAAAACGCAACAGAAAAAAAAAATCATGGAATACTAAACAATTTGCTCCATAGATCAGAAACAAGAAAGTACAGTCTAAATCCACTTACTACTTCAATATCCCTGTGCAAAATTGAAGACAAATCCAAATAAATAATCATCAGATTAATTATTTAACAGCAAAGGCCTATTGAAAATCAAGAACGCCCCTCCATAGGGGGGAAAATGATCTTCTTTATTCAACAGCTTTTTGTACCGCATTTGACTGATTTTCCAGTGGTTGACCATTAAACTGTTGTTGCTTCTGAATCGTAGACTTTCTTTCCCAATATCTCCACTTGTTAATCGCAGCAGTGCACAAAACTGAAACCAAAAAAGTGCATAATTATTCCAATCGGATACAATTAAGACAACACAAAAGAACAAATTTCAAGAAATGCATTCAGAATGTTAAAAAACATACATCCGGCGCCAACGAAGTAGAGAAGTCGAGCAAGTTTCGGGCCGACTTCTTCTCCAGCTGGTACTGGTATCATCTCTCTGTGTCTCTGAAATTGGCTTTGTTTTGTATGGCTTACCTAGGGGGTGGGCATTTAAACCGCCAAACCGCTCAAACCGACCGAACCGAACCGTTGGTTTGGTTCGGTTTTTCACACCCTGACGGTTTGGTTCGGTTTACGATTTTAAAAAATGTAGTCGGTTTGGTTTGGTTTCGGTTTGGGAAAAAAAAACCGAACCAAACCGCTATAAACCGAACTGATAAAAAACCCTTGAAATGAGAATTTTGGATAACTGTAATATTTGTGATTGTTGGATGACTGTAATATTTGTGATTGTTGGATCATATTATATTATGGACTTGTTACCACTTACTAGGTTTTGATTCGAATATATAGGATTATATTTCAAAATGGGAATTATTTTTATAAATAACATGTCAAAAAACAAGTTGTAAATAATATGTTATTTTATAAATGTGAGTTATATTTAAATGTTTTGTAAATTTTTGTTAATAACAGGTTGCATGTTGTAAGGAAAATTTGAAACGAGAATTATAAAATTAAAATTTTTTTTTTTGTATACAAGCCCAAAACATTAGGCCCAAACCGCTCAAACCGAACCAAACCGAACCAAGATTGGTCGGTTCGGTTTGGTTCGGTTTCATCAATAGCGGCGGTTTGGTTCGGTTTGGGTTAATGGCCAAACCGATTTGGTCGATTTGGTTTCGGTTTGAGTTCAAAACCGAACCAAACCAACCCACGCCCACCCCTAGGCTTACCCTTGATTATATGTTTGTTTAGGCATTTACCCAGAAAGGTTTATATTTTAGA
Source organism: Forsythia viridissima (assembly GCA_030279155.1). Classification (NCBI taxonomy): domain Eukaryota; kingdom Viridiplantae; phylum Streptophyta; class Magnoliopsida; order Lamiales; family Oleaceae; genus Forsythia; species Forsythia viridissima. The sequence continues at coordinate 8,490,885 of CM059044.1, forward strand.
GTAAATTAGGCAACCCTACTTTTTATTTTCTGTTTTTGGAAAATCAGAGGATGAAGTAATTTGATTAATCAAGTATTTTTTAAACTAATTAATAGAATAGAAAATTTTGTATTTTTCATCCCCATATTTACAATTTATTACTAATATACTCTCAACATTTGTTTTAGTACTAGACATCCACATCCCTTTATCTAATTACAAATCACGTCTCCTCGTGTACGTATTTATTTATATCTCTCACCACGTCTGAAAACAAATAGGAAAATTGGTTAATCCACAAATGCACACTCAGCACAATTTAGATAATAACGAAGATGCAGGAAAATGAGAATTTATTAGAAACTCAATAACAAACTCAATGTGAGAAACATACAAGTTGCACGGGCATTGAATGCCACATAACTGTGTATTGTCTTTGTTCAATGTTTTATTTATTTATTACCAAACATTAAGTAGTGTATGACTCATTATTAATACCTTATAACTGTTACTGTTTTTATTATATTAAGAAGGATGCATTATTTTAATGTTAATTACATTTTTCTGTTTTTTTTTTTTTTTTTTTTTTTTTTTTTTTTGGTGTTGTGTAACCATTCTTTCCAAGAGAACGATACCTCCAAAGATGAAGAAATAGCCGAACTAGCACTGAACTTAATTAATTGATGATATTCTCATTGAAACTTATTTGCAGAGCATGTGGAAGGCAATAGGGTGGGAGGATCTTCACATCAAAACCACATGAAAAAATATTACATTGAAGAAAAAGTTTCCACACATTTGATGTGAAGGACAAGATTCAAAATCACATGAAAAACATCAAAAAATCTACACCGGCTACTTCAACATGGCTTGCCGAATTCAAAGTATGGGACAAATTTATTGAGGTTTGCACAAACTATTCTCCTATAATTTTATAATTTTAATTAAATATTTTTTTGAGTGGTAAATCACATGGAATTAGTGTTCTTTACTTATACTGCCATTAAGACTCTTTTTCTTTTTCTTTTTTTAATTATATAATATTATATTGTAAGCATGTATATAATTTTGACATTATGTGAACTTTTTGCATAAGAGACGAAAGTGATACTCCTAGAGAGATCAAGAGTGAAAAAGCTTATTTAGCTCAAAACGGTAAAATAAACTCAATTGATGAAATTAATGAGATACTAGAACAAAATGAAGTTACATTGGATATTGTTAATGTTGAATCAGATGAGAAAGATTTAACTTTTCTAGATTGCAATATTTAACTTCTCCAAGTTGCTAATCTAAAGTTGGCAGTACATTAAAAGTGTTAAAGTAAACATAAGATTAGTGAGGATAACAACTCATTCAAATAGGCTATTGGTGCGATGAACAGGACAGCAAATCGTCCAGCTGAAGTGTTATTGCAATGTGCGAACCAATCTTCTTCAAAAGACAATGAATTATTGGAGCACTTAGTTGAGATTGGAGTTGAATATGATGATGATGAATTGTTTAATGCTAAAACTTTTCTCCTTGAGAATCCTACAAAATTACGGGTATTTTACTCATTTTCAATGCACCGTTGCAAAAGTATATTAATGAAGATGCTTCAAAATGCGGCAAAATGATTGAGTTCATACCTACAAACAATTATCTTATGACTAGTATTTTGTTCAAAATTGATGGATATCATCTCTTAAGAAGTACGTAACAAAAAGTGCTTCGATGTACATCATGGAAATTAGCTTTACAATAATATTTATTTTTCTTTATCTTATAATCCAATAGAAAAGAAAAGGGTTAATTATACTAATGGTCCCCATTCTTTCAGGTTTGTAACGATTTCTTCATCATTCTTTTTTTTAGCAGATATCATCCCCATTCTTCCATTTATGCTCACAGATGGTCTCCAAATCACTATTTTCACTATTCTGACAATTCTGGGACAATTTTACCCCTTAACTTAAATAAATTAAAATGATAGGAAAAAATTACAATGAAAACATTGTAATTGAGTCGTTAACCTTTTCAAAAGTACAAATAAATCCTACAGTATTTTATTTTATTCATATAAGTGTTCTTCCCCACCCCCACCCCCACCCCCACCCTAGGGAGAAAACGCGCATAGCTCCTTTGAATGGGTGTCTGAAATCCGCTTGCCCTGCAAGAAATCACGCATATGGCTCGGCACTTTGCCAACCCCAGAAATGGCAGCATGAGCTCATGACATGGAGGCGTTAAGCATTAAAGGAAGCTCCGCCATACTAAACTTTCTTGAAGTAGCTGATGAAATTATTTCTTTCAACTTTTGGGATTCAAACACCAGACGAGTGACTTTGAGTACGTATGAATTGTTTGTGAATCTCCATTCAAAGAATATTTCATCGGAGTTGCAGGGATTTTGGCGTTGACCATGGTTCAGAATCATTTGCCCAACTCATTAATAAGTATCAAAGTTTGGAGGATCCAATTGTTTGCATAATTTACTATTCATTGTTGCCTTGGGTTGTTAAAGTGCCCAAGAAATTTGGATTTGTTTTAGTTGTTTTTTTTCACTCAAAACAGATACGAATATAGATGTAGATACATATTCATATACACACAGACCAAAAATTTGAGAATGGGCTTGCCGAGTTCAAAATTTTCGAACAAGAAAACTGGAAATGGGTTTTCTTTTTTATTTTTTGGAAAGATTTGAAGGATGAGACTAATAATAGGTTCTTTCAAAACTCTTTAAAGAACATTTTTTTCAGGTGCTAAGAAGGGTTTTTATGATATCATTGATGGTTCTAACAAATGGGTTTGTGTATTAATGGTGAAGAATTGGTGGCTTATTGCCACGGGTTTTCGACAACGTCTTTCAAGACTTCATCCACGTGTTGCCGACAACATCTAGTGTTGCGTGGAGGTGGAGGTGGAGGTGGAGGTGGAGGTGGGTTATGTAAGAACTATTTTTTATTTCTTTTTTCTTTTTGCTTTTAATTTATAAAAAATAAAATAGTTTAAAATTTATTTGTACTTTTGAAAAGATTAAAACCTAATTGCAATATTTTCATTTTTTTTTTCAATCATTTTAATTTATTTAAGTCAAGAGACAAAATTGTCCAAAAATTATCAAAATAGTAATTTGAGAACCATGTCTGAGTATAAATAGAAGAATGGAAATGATATATGCTAAAAAAAAGAATAGAGATAAAATCGTTACAAACTTAAAAGAATGGAGACCATTAGTGTAATTAATCCAAAAGAAAATGGCAAGTAACTAAGAGCTTATTTAAAGCAATAATAATTAGTCCAAAAATTAATCCATACACAATAAAAAATGATTTGGTAAACTATGTAAAACCATATTTAATTGTAAAGAATAACATACACATTTACTCCATATTGTTTACACATAGTAACCTTTTTTTTACATAAACATAAACATATATATAATTTTATTCTTTTAAAATACTTTCAATAATAAACTCCCAAACATGGTTAGACTATTTTAAAAATTAGTACTAAAAACCACAAAAAACATAATTCCTCATAAACACTCAAAACAAATACTTTATTACTCACCTAACCAGTACCCCCATCAAACCCTGAAATTATAAGCTAGGCAAAACAAAGATTATCCGTAAGCAAGCTAATAACCAAGTAATTCCTTGTTAATTGGAAAGCGATTCTATTCCCAACTAGACTAATTACAATACTTCCAACATGGTTTTGGATTTTTTCTTAACAAACCAAAATTGGATATATTATTTGATCTACAAAATAATTATCTAATGAAAATGGACTCTATTCCTAGCTAAGTTTTGCAGCCGTAGAACCAATGAAATTAATAATATTCCATTTTTTCATTTTTGGGCTTTTGACTAGTAGATCATAATCCACTCTTGTGTAAGGTCATTAGTGAAGATAAAAAAAAAATACACAAGGCTGCAATCGATACGTTTATACACATGGTTAATTTTGAGTGCTTCAATGTTTATTTTTCCAAGAGAATACACAATACAAGGAAGGTAAATGTTCAAAATGTGGCTAAGGATTTGCCCTGGAAGAATTCGAGCAAATAAATAAATAAATAAAGCTCAAATCCTTTGTTTTATATTTAACTTCGATATTCTTTTGATAGAAAATTATATTCATCTTGCAATTCTAATATAAACTGAATTTGTATAACTGGCGTTCAAAACCTGTAATAAGGATGTCGCTGATCAAACCTGAAATTGTTAAAAAACCTACAAAATAGTCACTGGTTAGTGAGTTCGGCCACCAAAAATTGGAATGGCCGATTCTACTCTGACGATCAAGTCATTTCACTGTTAGATAGAACTTTGACAAACTTCAGTATACTAATAAATTATTCACACCTAGAGTGAACGGCTATGGGGTTTTTGTAAGCAACTTTGGGTAGGTGATGAAATTCTAAGGAAAGCATACTTTATCTTTAATGAGATTCACGCTAGGTGTCTGTGCCATGGCGGCAATCATCTTCAAGCGCCAAACTCAACATCTCCGTACAGAACTGATCGTCTGGTTTAAGCCACAAAGCCTGTTGAACGAACGAATCATTTTACTTGATACAGGGTCAAAAATGAACAATTTGATCAAAACATATAAATTTCATGCACTGTAATGCGTTTTACTATCAGAAAGAACACTTGGTAAACCGCGAAAATATTGTAAACAGTAACACAATGCCTAAAATCTAGTAAGCCAGCTCTAAATAATTTTACCAATAACATACTTTGTGATAGTATGTAATTGCTGCAGTAAATTTATCCTGCAAAAAGAAAGTTTTATTATGAAAGATTCTCATCATAAATTTTCCAACAATCATACTCAACTACAAATATTTCAGAAATAATCACCTGGAGATGATATGTGTACGCAAGTCCAGCATAAGTACTCGAACTTCTTGTTGATAAAGCAAGAGCTTTCTCATAGTATACAATTGCCTCATTGTACCTCCTGATATAGAGTAGTCGATTGATATTAACCGCAACAAAACATGTAGCTTTGTAATTTGAATGTAATAACACAACCAAAGTGGCACTAGGATCTACTGCATGGGTGAAAAGTGGGCCTTTGGAATGGAGGTGGTGGTAAGGGAGTGAAAGAATTAAACTTGAAGGTACAAAATACTTTCAAAGAAACAAAAACTACAAAATAATAAGAAGAAGAAAGGAATACGAAAGACAACAGTCAACACACTACATATTCCAATTCTATGATTTTTTGAGAGCTAGAAATTGTAAGTCAGGAACAGTTCTGCATCTCCATAACAAGAAAGAGTATGTAATGATAGACTTGATCTTATGACTATACTGCACTTTCACCCTGAACCATCCACTAATTTCCAAAAATAAAAATAAAAAAATGAGGAATCCAAACTTATTAGTGAGTCATATACTAATGGAACAATAGAACTACATGACACACATCAAATGGGCTCCATCCATCCAAGGAGATCAACTTATTAATATGGTATTTCTAGCTAATCAAAAATCAATGTGACAATGGAAGCCAAAAAAACAGAATTTTTCCCCTCAACCTGTTGTAGTTTTTGTTAAACTGCAATGCATGCAATCTTAAGATGTTCTTCTTCCTTCAGGTTGTGAAACCTGTAATAGTTTTTGGTTTTGAAAAATTTAGCGTAAAGATGCCATCCATCAAGAAATAAGTGAGTCATCTGAGCGTTAACTACTTGCGGTTTATCCAACCAAGACCAGGTCTGACTCAATACATCACCAGACGAGAAAGAAAAAATAGATCATCAGGCACCCTTTCTATTACTTGAGTTTACATAGCTAAAATGGAGAACCGCTCGTGGAATCATAAAAGAAAATACATACCTCAATTTCCTCAATGCATGGGCGAGGTTGACTACAGTTGGCTCCCACATCTCACTTACAGAGGATGGTATGTGAACCAATGTCTTCTCGAACCACCGCACAGCTTCCTTGTACCTGAAAGATTTTGGGAAATAATAGCGCTGATTAAATATGTACAAAAACGTTTATTAAGTCTGTATAAAATTATTTCTTAGGTAGTTTATTAAATAAGATTACGTGAATAGGAATGTATAAATTGTGTTACTTGTATAGCAATATTTAATTGCAATAAACATCAGAAATTGTCAGAAACATGATATTAGGATGTATAAAATACTCGAAAAAGTCGCGTTGTCTTTTTCTCCATTTTTCATACAGGCAAGTAAAAACCCTTTCAAATGAACCAGACTAAAAAAAGACACAGGTTTCAAGCAACATTCCCATTGAACATATTTACATTCTATATCTCCTAGAACATAACAATATTAATGTTACCACGGGTATTGGTCGAATTCATCAGTTACTAAAGATAGAAAGAACTCGACTGATGCAACTATAATCAAGCCTCAACTTTCTCCACATTCTTCTTATTTCCCTACTTTAATGTCTTCGGAATGGGAAAGGCTTCAAACCACGCCTATGAAATGCCAGTAGTATGCAGCTGCTTCAAAGCCAACGTGATGCTCCTTGGTCAGATGATCAAGATGCTGGTGAATACCACTTATGTTTAGAAAAGTGTTCCCATAATCACACGAAAATTATATCGATTTCTTGTTGTCTTGAATTTGCTATAAGTGGATTTATATCAAGTATAGTTGGTTGGACGAACTGGTATGAAACATTAGTGGACATGTCCAAACTGTATCCCTGCACAGTTGCTATATTTGCTAATGCTTCCTTAAGGTCACAATGTTCAAGAAGTTAATGGAATTTGTCAATGAAACAAAGTTAACACAACCAACTATAGCTAAAGCTTTTCACAGAATGTCAGCTCGGAAGCTTTCACATATCACTGAAATACAAGCTCTAACTTTGACCAGCATTAAAACCTTAAAATTGAAAATCTACCAGTGTAAACTAGCATAAGCTCCCATATCTTATCATCTGAAAGGTGTAGAATGGATAAATAGAATCTGACCCCTTACCAACAAGCAAATCATGGATCATTTGATGATTTGTCCAGTCAAAAGTGTAAGAGGAAATAAGCAAATTTGTAAGAGAAACGATGTATTTCATGAAAGGTGAAAATCTTACTCCTCCATGTGATAAGCCACAGTTCCAAGTTCATTATAAACAAGTGGGTCTGAAGGACATACAGTTTTTGCCTGCATAAAAAACTGAAAGCAGCATCTAATTAGAAACTTTTGAAGATAAAACTAGCTAATAAATCTCTAGAAAACCATACATACACACAAGTAACACAGGGAACAAAGAGTTTTAAATTATTTCCACAAGTTGACAGCTAAAGTCAAAATCAGAACCATCACAGTAAAATTCCAATTTTCAGAAATTGATGTATTACCTGCTCAGCAAGTTTGAAGCTATGGGTTCGCATGTATTCCATCCCAATGTATAAAGTAGGCAAATGGCATCTGGAATAAGAGAGTATCAATAGTCAAACATGTAAAAGGAAATTTTTACCTCATAAGTAATGTGACTTTCACAATTAAGGATTTTGATAACTACATTTAACAACTTAAGAATCACTTATAGGCATAACAGTTGAGATCTAGATCTGGAATTCGTCCTACAATACAAAAACGTCAAACACATCTAAATCCCACATAGGATCGCAGCTTTCTTTCAACCTTACAACGATAGTTTCAATCATTGCCAAAGATTTACAACTTCAATAATGCTATTAATAACCATATAGTTTCAACGAAGTTGTGAATTATCTTTCCTCTGTCCAAAGAATTGACGATTCTCTATCTAACAATCTGATCCCCAAAGTCATCCAAAAACATCCTAGGTAGGATATTAACCTTTCTTGCATATTATAACCGCAAAAATTGTTCACACCTGCCTCATTATGCAGAACCAAGTAGGCATAACTTATCCACAGCAATACAGACGAAAACTATGGGAACAGCCTTCAGAATTTACAGGAAAGTGCATGCAGACAACAACTAAATCTTCTTAACCCAAATAAAACCACAAATCTCCTAGACAGATTGCAGTCATATATCAATGCAGAATTTAGGTGATAATTTTACCCAGGAAATAAACGAGAAGCAGTACGATAAGCTGACATCGCTTGATCTCCTTCTTCTTGAGCAGCATAAGCATTCCCATAACCAATCCAAGCCGGGGCAAAAGTCCCATCCAAACTTGTTGCTTTGCTGCAAAATAAGATAACTCATAATTCAAATGAAGCCAACTTGCAATACCAATCAAAAATCTCGAGGATAATAAAAATTAACATCTATATTATTCCAGTTCATTAGCATGCTATTGTGTCCATATTTTATGTGCACTGAACCCATGTTGGGACAAAAATCATTCCTTAGATGAAAGAGACCTTGGTTCCTTAAATGCTCAAGTTATATCACACTTAAAAAGGATGAAATGTCTTCACAAAATCCAAGGCATCCTGATTTTCATCATAAAAAAAGCTGGAAATAAGTTACTTATTTCGAAAATAACCCCTATGGCACTACCTTACTATCAAAATAAGTAACTTTTTTCACTTTATGAGAAAAGTAACTTATCCAAAGATGTTTGGAAAAAGAAATTATTTCAAATTAAGTTTGACTTACTTTTAAGCTTGGCCAAACATGCTCAATTATATATCTCCACCTTAAACTAAATACTGTCAAATATATTGTAAGTTCTCTGAACGTGCACTTCTACTTGTGTCACAGAACTCCATTAAGTAAGATATTCTGATGTCAATTCACCCCATGCATCTTCGAACATGACACTGGAGGATGACCCAGAATTGCAACTATATAGAAATACTATCCTCCCAGAATTCGGAATATTTAGGCTGCACACCAGTTACTAAGTAAAATTTATATAATACTAAAACTCAAGCACAAACAAAATTTCAAACTGTTCAACCCAGCAACATCTAAGCTTTTCTGTAGCAAATTTTAATATTCAGAAGAAGTTAATGGCACGGTTGAATTTATAGAAATGAATACATAACATAAATTTCTGGGGGGACATACCCCCTCCCAGAGGGAAAAACTTTTAACTCTGGTGGTAGAATATCAGTCAGACAAATATATATCAGAATCCCTTCAAAAACTTCTTTGAAAGGTTAATACCTCAAATGAAGGTGTAACAGAGAAAAATGTTTAATTCCGGCGGTAGAACACCACTTAAAGATAAATATGTTAGAATCCTCCCTTTACAACCTTCTCTGAAAGGTTTATACCTGAAATAACGGCGTGATTGATCGTACTTCTTGATGCAGTAATAGTAGCAACCCACAGCAAACCATGACAGAGCCCTGGATAAACATGTCATAGCGAGTCATTAAGACAAAAAAATTGAAATGTCTGAAGAAATGAAAAGAGAAGATTTTGAAGGAACAATTTAGCAGGTCCTTTCAAAACTGAAGAGCACTGAAAATTACTTGTTTCAGAATTGTAAATCAGAACTAAATAATTAATAGGAGAAACATCGGAATGCCCAGTAATCACAGGTCTTTGTTGCCTGATTCAAACAACTACCACCTGAAGCAAGTCCCCCAGAAAGACAGCAAATAAAAAAATCTAGCTATGTTTCCTATGAGATTCTTTCTTCCAGCAATACATTACAGACTTCTATCACATGGTGCGTCCAAACACACCAAGAATGCTGTCGCATACTCTTGACAATTGAACAAGGATACCAGGATATGTATCCGAAACATTAGGGTTGATCAAAAGCATGCAGCACATATTCAAACTGTAGCATTGAATACATGCTTTAAACTGAGTTGAGCTTCCATTTTGAAGACACAATATTCATGAGTAATACTATGAGAGCATATCCATATATGTTCTCACGGACATTATACAACTACTTCAAAATTATTCGAGTTTAAATATCCGTGTTTACTTGGAACTAGACAGTGGGGATCTGTTTTTCGGGCATGTGCTATACCCAATGTTCCTACCTGGATGGCTGGTACCATGCTATACTGTTACAGACCAAACACCAGTTTCATCCCAAATCTCATCTTTTTAAATCCAATCCTTCTCAACATAAAACCAAGAAGTATGAAATTTCTAGTTTCTAAAAGGTCATGTAACCTCAAAAGTAACAAGTGAGATGGGAAATATTTCAGGAGTGGCAATCAATTGACAAAGATCTCCCAAGACACAATGTGGTCACCAGTGAGCAGAGATTAGCTTTGAGCAATAAGGGGATTTTTGGACAAAATTATATCTGAACACCCTTTATTATATCAAAAGGAATTCAAAGGCCTTAGAATAGCTACACTGGTGCTTCAAAAAATTATTGAGCTTAGATGACTAGTCAAGAGGATAGCTCCATGTTCCGTTCTCTTGCTTAGATCATAATGCATTTGTCTTCTATTGTCAAGTATATTAAATATTCTAAACTTAAACAATTTAGAAATGTTGCCAGGATTGCAAAAATCAGTTGTAAACCCAACTGTTGGCATTATTTAGCAGGGGTCACTTGCGTCAAATCAGAACATACTGCCGTGTGGCCTGTAGGACTCTGCCAAAACCTTTTTACCATTGGCACTACTGCACAATGCAAATGCCGCTTCACCAATCCACTATTAGATAAATATTTTAGGCAGAGTACTGATAGTTTATGCCATACTCTCCACTCCAGAGGAAAACTACAAGCAAATGTAGAAAATAAATAAGAGCAAAAACCTAATATTCTTTCTCAAGATTAACAAGGGTTGTTAACATAAATAATACAAAATTATAGATGCATTCTCACTTTTGAGGATAGTCCTTGACTAAATTACATGCCATGAGATAGAGCTCGTTGGAATGCCCAAGCTCCATAGCTGCTGCTAAATGCACCAGAGTACATTTTAGGTGGAAAGGATCCTTCTCGAGCAATCTGAATTAAATCATGTGTAGCGACACAAGTGGCATTGGTCAAGGAATAGAAGTAAATAGCATCATTGTTTTCAAACAAAATTATTAACCCACATTGATGTTAGTTCAAAGCATTTCTGATATTCACCACACTGATGGTAGTACTCAGCTTTACAGGCTAAAAGATCAGTATTGTTCTTCAATGTATGTTCCTGCTCTAGTTCTCTGAACTTGGCTTCTACAACATATTCTTTATCGTACTGGACAAGATGATGACAAGAGTGGATTGTTAACGATCAGAAGTAAACCAAATGAAATTAGATACATACACATGCATATAAACTTAGAAGGGAACATGGCACTGAGGGTCCCCAAACTTTTCCATATAACAAGTTTGTCCCCAACCTATTTTTTTAGCAAGAGTAGTCCCCAATATTTCAAGTTTGTAGCAAGTTGGTCCTCAATGGACAGTTTTCATCCAGTTGACCATTGAAAAGGCACGTGACTACATGTGTCTGACTCTTTGAAGTGTAAAATGGGTAAACACTTAATTGTAATGAAAAAATAAACAGAAAGGAATGGGAAATGGAAAGATAAGGGGAAAAAAGGTAAACTATCTCTGCCAACCCCCGAACCTCCTCCATCCCACCCCTCACATCCCCCACCACCAATACCCCCTGCACCCATCCTTCGCCACCCCTCCTGCTAAATCCCCACCTTCTTCCACCCTTTTAGCGGTCAAGTGGATGGAAACTGTCCACAGGACACCAACTTGCTACAAATTTGAATTTTGTTCTTACCCAAAAAATTAGGTTGAGGGCCAACTTGTTACATCGCAAAAAGGTGGGGACTGCCATGCTATTTTCCCAAATTATAAACTAAACAGTAATCTTGAAGTATACTAGCATTGGAAACTATACTTACTTTCTTTACCAGACATGAATAGAATGAAGAGAGCCAGCCATCTTCAGGGCCAAATTGCAATGTTGACAGTAGACTTGTCTCTGAAATTTATTGGCCAATCGAATTAAAATAAAACTTTTACCTAATTATACAAAGGGAAATTCAGAGGTATGCAGTGCAGAGTAACATGATCCTGTATTCAACCAAAGATCCATGCATTGCAAAGTAGAAATTAATAAATAATGCAACCGTGACACAGTTAAACACCCACCTTATGTTTAACTCTTCCCCATAGTTAAGAATCACATAAAACAAAATGACGAAGTTCGACAAGTTCTTACCTTCTTCACAGGTGAGCATGTGACCCTCTATAAGACATTCTAAGGCCTGTAATGAGAAGGGGAAGAAGTGGTATTAGGGTCAACGAGAATGAGAATAAAAATAGAAGAAGACACGTTGCAATGAATAATTTTAACATGTAATAAAGTACCAATAGCAACTGTACAGGGCTTCAATATGAAAATAGTTAACAGGTCAGTACTAATGAAGATAAGTGTCAACTATAATAAACTTCGCAAAAAAAATTCAAATAATACTATGAGAAACACCTCAACGGAAAAACTTGCATACCTCGTAACATAGAGGATCCGCCTTGATGGCAGCTTTATACCTTTAAGTTCATGAAAAATGTAGAACAATGATCTCTTTCAGCTACCAAAACACGATCAACAACTTGACAATAACATAAAAGGAAGGCGCAGAACAGAGAGGGGAACATATTAAGCCACAGATAGAATAAAACTAAAGGTCCAAGTATGTCAACCCGAATATCCACTTTAATAGTTGTAACTAAATACAGAATACATTGTGATTCTATGAAAAATTCGGATACCATGATACCAATTCATAACTTAGCATATGCTAGAATTTAGCAATAATAAAATAAGACCATGTGAAGAAATAAGTCAAAAGAAAGAAAATACAAAAAGAGGTTAGAAACAGAAGAAAGTGAAAATGGAGGAGGGAATACCTAAAGAAACGAAGAACAAATAAAGCTCGATTCTTTAAATCCACCATTTCTAGTGAATACCAAAGATTCATTGCATTGATTTCGGGAGAGACCTTTCTATAGCACAGTAATAACGAGAAAAACACAGAGAATCTTATTTACCATATCCTACCAACATAGAGGCCTCATAATAGCCATGATTTATACCGCTCCACCAGAATATAGTTATTTATCAATTCAGCAATTAATGGGAATAACAAACACCAAAAACTTCATATGAGATAATATTTATCCTACACCATGAAACACTTCGACATCTAATTACATCACCTTCTATTCGAAAATGTCATAGTTCTTACCTTTTTGTCACTAGTTACCAGGGTCAACATAGTTGTGACCTTATTTAGTTTTGAGAGCCAAACTCTTTGATGTCATGCCATCATTAGAAACACCTTTTTTAATGATCCATTTAGGTGCTATTCTAGCACAGTAAATACTTGTAATAAAAACTTTTTCCATTTAGGGGAACGGTGATACTTTTATTGTTATATATCACTTTAAATATGTCCTATATAATCAATCAGATTTTAATATTCTTGAAGACTCTAACTAAAGTTTATGTATTTTCTACTTTCGAACTTAATCGGTTTATATCATGGTCAGAAACTAGAAAGTCATAAATGAAGATAATATAATTATTTATAAGACACTAAATTACACACCATAGTCGAGCCTGTACACGATTTTCCAATGCTTCATACGCCTTGCCTCTTAAAAAGTATATTGCTGACAAAATCTGTCATGTGATGTAAAAATTATTTCACGTCAATGCTTCTCTAATGTGGGAAGAATGAGGCAGTTACTGCATGTATACACGTGTGCTGGAGAAAAAGAAAAAGAAAACACTTACATTGATTTCACGATCTTCACTATCTTTATCCAGATACATGCTGCCGTAATCCTTTGTATCAGTAATATTACCTTGTTCATCCACTTTAGCAGCCCCAAGCATTAAAAGGCATTGATCCCATTCCTTCAGTTCCTCCTGATTAATAGATGAAATTTTCCATTAATGAAATGTATCCAAGGAAATTGTATATTTATCATATAAGCAAAGCAGTCATGGTGCTCATGTAAATACAGAACTTTCATTTTGACATGCGGGGAACTGATGGAGTTATTGAGTTAGTCAAGGTTAGGCAAAACATGTCGTGGCAAGTATTTTCAGAATAGTATACACCCGCAGCCGCAGGCATGCTAATCCAAAGGAATTTTTTTTAAAAAAAATCCAATAAAATTTCTAGTTATGGAATATTCCTCGCCACCTTCACGTGGAATTAATTAAAAAAATTAAAACACAAAAAGAAGCAGACAATCTTAAAAACCTCGACCTCACAAATAAAATCCTAAGACTTGAGTAGTTCAGGAAATCCCCCAATAAATCGTTCCCAGAGTGGCTTAAATAATTAAATTCCAGATTAACTAATCAGCGATATTTCAGCAACCAATTGACGAACATCACCACGAATCAAACTCAAAGATAAAAAATGAAGAAGCTCAAAATTCCAAAACCGAGCTAAAAACACCAAGTCCGTAGGACAGTCGCATAACATTGCAATATATCGTCGTGCATTTGTATCGGTGGTGGAGAAGGGAGGAAATTAATTACTTACTAGGCATTTGGCGGCGAGGTAGCGGAATCGGAGGTCGCGGAGGACAATTTGGGAGGCATTAAGGAGGTGGAAGGCGCGACGGTAGTGGCGGCCGAGATAGAGTGCTTGTGCTTGCATATATATGTCGGCGGGGTCGGACGTGATGGCCGCCACCTTGTCGGCGAAGAAAATCGCCGATGAGTACAAATGCTTGCCGACGCAATCCCTCACCACCCCTCTCAACTTCTCAATTTGCTCTTCCTTCATATCTATTTCCGTTAAACAGCGTGAATTTGACCGCTCCGGTTTGCAGGGAACGAGGGTTTTGAAGTGGGGGATTCGTCGATTGGAGAATGAGAATTCGGACAGTGAAAAGAGCGGGGTTTTTGCACAAATTGTGTGAATGAGGTATGGGTTTTGAATTGAATTTGGGAAACTAGTGAAATTGAAAATTGGAAATGTGCATGTAAATTTATAAGGGATAATAGGTCCAAATGTTTTAAAATCGTTGGAGATATGTGCATAACCTAAAAAAATAGCACTACACGTCTCCTAATGTATGAAGAAATAGGCATCGTAGGTCCCTCTTCATACTTTCCATCAGTTTTCTCAGTTAAAACCTAAAATTAGACTGCACGCAATATAATTCTCCAAAAAAAGATGACTGACAGAGTTGAAAATGTAACTCCACTTTCACTTTCTTCTTCATTTCAATCAACCTTTGCTACCCCAACTCCCTTCAAAACCCACTTTAGACTTGGTTTGATTTTCTGCAAACATAATCATTCCTCTTATGTCAACAACAACGAAATTCGGCTGTTGAATAACCAACAACGTGCTTCTGCAGCACGATTTATAATAGCACAGAAGTTTGATGGAAAAAGAAACTCAGGAGTTAGCGAAGGCGATGAAGGATTTTCCATGCAGGTATGGAGATAGAGGATGGGAAAGTTTTAAACGCAAAATTTCTGGGTGATTGTTTGGGATTTATGTACTTTAGACAAGTCCATGAGCATAAAACAACGTCGTCATCGGAGCTAAGCAAGGCTGCTTTGGAGAGGGCTTTACAAGTGGTGGAGTCAGATAAGGCAAAAAAGAGAATGGAGGAAGAGGTGGAGAGGGCATAGGTGAAGGTGGTGTGGATTTAAATGGTTTGGTGAGAGTGCCAGTAGTGATGATGGTGGTGGGGGAAGTGGCGGAGTCGAGCGTGGTGGCAATTTTGCCAGTTTGCAAGGCGGAGGGGAGGGAAATTGAGTTGGAGGCAGTGCCATGGTTAACCCTCGATTCTTTCTCCCCACATAATCATATTGTTCTTTCAATTCCAAAATTCATTCCGTCTTTTAGCATCTCAACCAAGGAAATATTGAAGAGGGAGTGGAAACTCCATCCGAACAGCCCAAAAATCAAAATCATGACACTACAGAGAACGATCAAGTGAAAGATAAGAATGGTGATTAGGCTTTTTTTTAAGACAAAAGAGAAATATGCGATATAACGATCATAAGACCCCAGTATTCAAGTGACTACAAAACTTCGACGGAGACAGTATGCTCATTGAAAAAGAACCTGTTTCAGTCATCTTGTAGATAGTCAACTGAATCAAGAGATTTCTATGAATTCTGATGGAACATTACTTGTTGCACTGCATATGTTGATTATGCGCGGATTGTCTAATCCTCGACTTTGCTAACAACCAAATTGTCTTTGTTTACGATATCAACTGGACTAGAGAAAACCCACTAAATAACGGTACAAAGCATAAGCAAAAGTGGGATGAAATGCACGGTGGTCTCGACATATCTGAGCCGATTCTTCTCCTTCTTTACAAGCTCCGATTCCGGGATGTAGGACGGCAACTGTTCTGCATCTGTTGTTGCTGTTGTTGAAGATTGATGAGAAAAGAACTCAACGGAAAGTCTAGTAGAGCTCGATGAATAGTACATTGTCGCTAGATTTTTGGTTCAATCAGCTCCAATTTCACTCGCATTTTTTGGAGATATATAGCACGTACATTCCAAATTTTGGTTTTAATGGAGAAAATTGATGGAAACTGTTAATAGGGACCTATGATGCCTATTTCTCATACGTTTGGAATGTTTGGTGTTATTATTTTAGGTTATGGATATATTCCCAACGATTTTGAAACGTTGGAGACCTTTAATGCAATTATCCCATTTATAAAATAGAAAAAGTTTTTTGTTTGTCAAATTGAAAATAAATGACTTAATTATTTTAACATAGCTATTTTATTTTAAAAAATAACATATCTAAGGCAATGTTTTCTTGCCTTCCAGTTTTTAATTTTTAATTTATTTTTAATTTTCTGTTTTGATAATCTATTTTAAGATTACTCAAAACGCGTTTGGTATGTCATTCTAAAATTCAGAAAACTGAAAAACACGTTATGTTTAGAATTTTAGAGAAATAGTTTTTATGACATTTTATTTAATTAATTTGATTATTCAGTAAAATAGAATAATTTTATGTTAATATATTGTCAAATAATATATATATTTTAAAGTTGGTAGATCTTATAATTTTTTTTGTTACAAAAATAAAATAAAAATAAATAAAAATTGAAAAAATAAAAAAAAAAAAAAAATTAATAATGTGAATTGAGAATTTTAATCTATTTTTATTTAAATAAATTTTTAATTTTTTTATTTAAATAACCAATGTGGGCTTCAATTATTTTATTAGTATTTTTGAATTTAAATTTTTTGAATTTTCATGTTTATAGAATTTAATTTTTTTTTTAGATTTTTAGTTTATTTATAAATTTATTTTTTTTATAATTTTTGTATTTTGAGAATTTAGAATATATTATTTTTTAGGTTGAATTTTTTTTTTCGCGTTTTGAATGTTTTGAGTATTGTCACTAAAAATACTCAAAACGCCAAAAAAGTGTTTTGAGTTTTGTGTAATAAATTTAACTTTGCTTTCAAAAATGTATTTTCAAAATATGAAATAAAAAAAAATTTGATATTTTATAAAATTGAAAATTGAAAACATTTTAAAAACATCAGACAGAATGAACTCTTAACTTTTTTAACAAATCTTTAACAAAAGAATTTTTCAATTTTTAAACACGAATTTCATCTAACATTTTTAAGGCCAAAATTGAATGGATCAAACTTTAAATTACAAACGGCAATCCAAAAATCATAATAGATTGAAATTTAAAAGCTCTTCATAATTTTGAGCAATTAAATTCACTCCAAAATGTATTAAAATGTCAAACACATGTGCTCAAAGTCCAAAAGCATACAAAAGGTATTACAGTTATTGTTTGGTTAAGTATAAATTATAATTTAAATTAAATAAATAGGTCAAACATACATTTTATCCTCATATTTTGTAAGATTATCTATATATTCCATAAGACCAACAATTTATAAATACATAAAAAATAATTTCAATAATACCAAACATGTTAACTAGCTCGTTTTACTATTATTTATAGAACCATTTTTATTTTAATTTTTTTGTTATTTGATTGTGAGTATTGTGATCCGTTTGAACCCAAATTTATGCTCGAACCAATAATACTAGTTCAACCACTTGCCAATAACGTAATTTTTATCAAGTATTAGTGCATGTCGAATTAGATAATTGTGGTCGATAATATTTATTCTCAATTTTCGGTCACAGCCGAATAATATGTAGTGGCTATATAAATATGTAGCCAAATAAAACATTGCGGGTGATTATGGTGGCAATACTTGCTTTTTCTTCATAGTTCCATCTCTTCATTCAATGTCACTAATTCTGTTGGAAAGTGTAATGTTTGGACATGATTTGAGTGGAACCAGCTAAAAAAAATGAAAGTAGATTCGTGTTTTTTCTGCAAAAAACATTGAAATTTGTTTTAAGAAAACTATATAACATACATGCTTTGGTTTGCAATTCTATCTCTGTAAATTTATTTTGCAATGATTTTGATTTACAATTCTATTTCTGTCATTTTCTTAATAATTTTCTTTCTGTTTTTCCTTTGATATGTACTATGTATTATATATAACACACACTTTGCTAAAAACTAAAAGTAGGACAATGCCTATTGTACTTACCAAAACATTTTGTAATGAAAAGTTTATATGATAAATTGATAATTCACTAGTTCCAACAAATATTTTTTCTTTTTCTTTTTTTCCTAGAAGCCCCATTGATATTTAGAAACTAGAATTTGCTTCTTATGGTCAAATATTTTATATAAACAGCACATTTTCAATCATTTATATCAAAAAAGTCTAGAATATTACGATCAAATGTCTATTATCTAATGTCTATTTTTATTATAAAAGATTGTCTAATTGTAAAATTTTACTAAAGACATATTTGGTATCAATTGTTGTCCATGACTGGACACTAAATTGACGACAACAAAAAATCAACTTTCGACTTCTTGTTGTTTCCTTTTAACTATGTCAATTCTAACAATTATCCTTTCTCATTCAGAGCTAAGTGATAATTGTAATTTTTACATTTATCTTGGTTTATTTTAAGGCTTTTTGCTAGTGTACCGGATTATATTATTGTTGATTTTTAGCTTGTTTTTGTTATTATAGGGCTAAACCCCGAGCTTGAGCTACATTCACAAGAAATGGGAGAAAATTAAAAAAGAATTATAAGTGTTTTGGAGTGACATTGAAGATTGAGAATGAAAAAACTGAAGTTGAAGTAAAGAAAATAATCAGTTCCTGCAACATAAAATTAGATTGTCAAGTTTGATACGGAGATTTTTATAATGCATATAATATATCATTGAAAATTTTATTGAGCCAAGAGTCTGACGCATTTTGCGGATCTCGATTCGGAGTTTCCTGTAAAAAGGTTTTCGTATTTTCGTCGCAGATGTCCGACAACAGAAGACCGATGCTCGAGCAACACCCTACTACTGTTCACGATTTTGTTTGGCAATTTAACATGCATAGGTCGTTTGGTCAAATTTATGTATGATTTTAAAGACATAATTTTCATGCCTATATATACAATAACTCCTAACTCTTGGACATAAAAGATAGAGATTTTAATGAGAGAAATTGTTGGTTGTTGAGATTTATTGTTTTACTTTTACTGCAAGTTTAAAATTCTGTTAATAAATCTTATCTTTAAGGGTTAGTGGTTTAGGATTAATCTGTTACCACATTTTTAGGTCATTCAAATGTGAATTGTTATTTTGATTTTATCCTTTTGTAATTGGCTATATAAGTTGGCTGTTTGTAGTCAATTTAATATAACTTTTATCCTAAAGTTTTCTGGCATGAAACAGTAAGGTGGAGTGTGTACATTCTTAACAGATCTCCAACTTTAGTAATACAAGATAACTCTCCAGAAGAAGCATGAAGTGACATGAAACCTAATGAGGAGTATTTTCGTATCTTTGGCTGTGTTGCTTAGGTACACATACCAGATCAAAGAATGACCAAGTTGGATGATAGAAGCTACATGTGTGTTCTTTTTTGTATGAGTGATGAATCGAAGGCATACATGTTGTTTGATTCTGTTTCAAAGAAAGTAGTTGTCAGTAGGTATATTGTATTTAAAGAAAACAAAAGCTGGAATTAGGAAAAAGTTCAAGAAGAACTAGGTCTTGACATCCTTGAATGGGGTGACAGTAATAATAGAATTAATCAAGAAAAGAATGAAGCTGAAGAAAAGACTAATGAATATGAGATTGGTGGTGCTTCAAGTAGAGCTTGTTCAAATGATGCTAGCTCATCCTCTAGTGAGTCACCTGCTGAGAACTCACCAAGCTCAAACGAATGAAGGGTGAGAATAGAACCACCTTGGATGCAAGATTATGTAACAGGAGAAGGCTTGTCAGAAGATGAAGGCTTGAATGCTATGATTATGCTTACTGAGGATAATCCAATCACATTTGAAGAGGCTGTCAAGAGCCAAAAAATAAAAGGATGCAATGAATGCAGAGATTGAGTCGATAGAGAAAAACAAGACTTGGGAGCTGACAATTCTACCAGATGGAGTGAAGTCTATTGGAGTTAAATGGGTGTTCAAAACTAAACTCAGCGAGATTGGAGAAATAGACAAGTGCAAAGAGAGGCTTGTGGCTAAGGGATATGCACAACAGTACGGTATTGATTACACTGAGATTTTTGCTCCGATTGCAAGGCTTGACACCATTCGATTGATACATGCTCTAGCAACTCAACAAAGCTGGGATGTTTTTTAGCTGGATGTAAAGAGTGTTTTCCTTCATGGTGAGCTTAGTGAAGAAATCTTTGTGCAACAGCCTCAAGGATACGAGAAGAAAGGTGAAGAAGATAAAGTGTACAAGTTGAGAAAGACATTATATGGGCTCAAACAGGCACCGCGAACATGGTACAGCAAGATTGAAGCTTATTTTGTTAAAGAAGGCTTTGAAAAGTGCTACTGTGAACACACATTGTTCACAAAGTCGAAGAAAGGAGGTAAACTCTTAATTGTTAGTCTTTACGTTGATGATTTAATTTATATTGACAATGATATGAGTATATGTGTGATGAGTTTAAGAATTCAATGATGTTGGAGTTTTATATGTCTGACTTTGAGATAATGAAGTAATTTCTCGGGGTTGAGGTGTTACAAAGTTCTGATGGAATTTTTGTGTGTCAAAGGAAATATGCTTGTGAAATTTTAGCAAGGTTTGGCATGGACAAGAGTAACCAAGTAAAGAATCCAATAGTTCCAGATACTAAGTTGTCGAAAGACGAGACAGGGACTAAAGTTGATACAACCTTGTTTAAGCAGGTAGTTGGCAGTCTCATGTACTTGACTGCAACCAGACCTGATTTGATGCATGGAGTAAGTGTTATTAGCAGATTCATGTCTTGTCATACTGAGCTTCATTGGCTTGCAGCAAAGAGAATACTTAGATACTTGAAAGATACAACTGAGTTGGGGATCCTTTATAAGAAAGGAAACTAACTACAAGGATCTTATAGCTTACATTGACAGTAATTTTGTCGGAGACTTGGATTATCGAAAGAGTACCTTAGGGTACGTATTTTTGCTTGGTCCTGGAGCAGTGTCGTGGTCATCCAAGAAACAGCATGTGGTGACTTTGTCTACTATTAAGGCTGAGTACATAGCTGATGCCTCTTGTGCTTGTCAAAGTGTGTGGTTGAGAAGAATTATGGAGAAGCTTGGTTATATGCAGAACAAGTGTACTACTGTTTTGTGTGATAATAGTTCAACTATTAAGTTATCTAAGAATCCTGTTGTGCACGGTCGAAGTAAACACATCGACATTGGTTTCCATTTTCTTCATGCTTGCAAGAGATGGCATTGTTGAACTGGTGCATTGCAAAACTCAAAAATAAGCTGCTGACATAATGACAAAACCTCTGAAGTTTGAGACATTCTTGAAGCTTCGATGTATGATTAGAGTTTGTAAAGTTCCTGATATAAACTGAATACTGAGAAGTGTTCAGTTTAAGAAAGAGATTGTTGATTATTAGGATTTACTGTTTTACTTTTACTGCAAGTTTAATAAACCTTATCTATAAGATAAACATTATCTTCAAGGTTAGTAGTTTAGGATTAGTTTGTTACCACGTTTTAAAGTCATTCAAATGTATGTTGTTATTTTGATTTTATCCTCTTGTAATTGACTATATAAGTCGGCTGTTTGTAGTCAATTTAATATAACTTTTATTCAGACTTTTGCACTAATATTAGAGTGTTTTCAATAGAAAATAGGACACAAACAAATTAATCTATATTTCTCTCGGGTTTTTTTTTTGGGATTCAAGTAAAAAAAGGAAGAAGGCGGTAAGAGATTATTCAAAATGACGATTGAAAATCCTCAACTTGTCATCTATTTTCTTCATTTCAGAACATGAGTAGCTAAATTCCTACATGTTAGGATGACGATCTAAACCTGTTTTGAAGCTTTACTTTTACAACCTTGTTTTCGATATTAAATATTCGTTTGTTGATTTGTTATTTGTTATTATTTTAAACACTTTCCTATTATCCAGTCAATTTTAAGATTGTCTGAATATCGTATTGATACCAAGACGTAACATACATGTTTAGCTCTTTTAACAAGTAACATAGATTTCAATGGGAGATAGAGATATATTGCTACGGTCTATAGTGATTGTAATGTGATGTTTTGTTGTGCTAAAAACTTTATTTTGTATTTGTAATTCTTGTAGAGATAAAGGAATTCATACATAATATTAGGCTCGACTTTGTTCAAGAGAGGTTGTTAAATAATTTGTTGGAATTAATTGAATTTTATCATGTAAAATCATTTAATATGATATATTTGATGATATGTACAATTACAACTATTTTGGGTGAATTTAAAAAGTCTCCAATAAGTAGCATGCATTTGGTGAATGGTATGATGAATAGACACATTCATTTAAGATTTAATCTGAAGTATCAGATCGCATAAAAATATAAAATGATACGATCTAAGGGCTCAGATTAATTAGACTAAATAGTACACATATTCATGAAAGAGTACGCACCCATTCAAAAAGACATTTCAAAACCTATATATATGGTCCCATAAATTCAAAATTTTAAGACCAAATCAATTTTGAATTAATTGGTTTTAAATTCTCTATTTCTCTCCAAAATTCTATTTAAAATAATTTCTAAAATTTATTCAAAAGATCGTTGTTCATTCTTTTCGAGAAAAGTGCATTCATTCTTTTGTTCGATTGACAATGTTGATATAAGTGCAGTACCGACTTTGGAAGAAGCTTTGTATCTTGTGAGACAGACGTACATTGATCCTGTTAGCACCTTTACAAGGACGCAATCTGTCTTAATGAGATTTGATATGGCATACATCACTTCATCTCGTTTCTACATTTATATTTTCTATTTTTCTCTTTTGTTCCCGTCAATATTGTCAACAATCATAAGACATATTTTTTTTAGTACTTAATTTATTTATTTTTATTTTGTTATATATATTGTGATTTTAGAGTAAATGACTAGTACTGAGCATACTAGTGGAACGATTAGACAAGAGAAATTGGAGAAATTTAATTGCACGGATTTCAATCGATGGCAATAGTAAATGATGTGCTTATCAATTTTGGGTTATTACAAAACTTGTGGGAGGACCCCATAATAAAAACGGGACAATACCTTGTGAAGTTTAGAAAAGAAGAATGACATCTAGCAAAAGTAGCTATTATATCTCCTAAAATGATTAAGTTAGGTTATAAAACTGTTGATAGTATTTTTATCGAATATGCAATCAATAGTAGTGCTTACAAATATCTTGTGCATAAAATTTGACATAAGTGACATTCATGTCAATCTAGTTTGTTGGAAGCATAATATACTTGATCAGAGATAGCTTACTCAATAAGTAAACTAAGGCGATATACAAGTAACCGTAGTAATGAATATTGGGATACATTAGTTAGACTTTGGGACACTTGAAATGTACTAAAGAGCATTCATTATATTATAGAAAATATCTTCCAGTAGTTGAAGGATACAATGATGCTAACTGAATATGAGATACAAATAAATATAAATCCACTAGTGGCTATGTATTTACTCTTGGTGGTGATGCTATATCTTATAAATCTTCTAAACAAACATGTATAGTTCGGTCAATATGGAATCCAAGTTTATTACTTTAGACAAAGTATGAGAAGAAGCGGAATGCCTTTTAAACTTCTTAGAAGATATTCATATATTGTCGAAGCATGTGTCTGTTATATGTATTCATTGTGATAACCAAGCAACTATAGCCATAGCAGAAATCTTTGTGTATAACAGAAAGTCAAGACATATACGTCGTAGATATGATACCGTTTGACAGTTGCTCTCAATAGAACAATGTGAATTGATTTTGTTAAATCAAAAGATAACTTAGTAGATCCGTTTATAAAAGGGTTATCTAGAGATAGAATAGGCTGTGCATCGATGGAAATGAGTTTAAAGTCTAAACTATAATCTCAACTTAATGGAAACCTAACATGGCGACTCGAGATCCACGGACTAAGTCTAATAGGAAAACTAGTTGTGATTGACTTAATGAGAAACACTTCGGAGTTTTAATTCCTTACCATTTCAATGATGCAAAAGTGTTGCCTAGACGATTGTTAAGGATAAACTTTGCTTTTAATGATGATTATATCTTATAAAGGTATAAGTGAAGTATTGTAGGGTATTCTTTATAGAACACTGCCTATGTTTGTGCGAACATGGCTGGTTCTTTAAGAATTTTATTTAGGCGAATTCTCTAAAGGGCTCACAGAACCCAAGTAGTTCAGGGCAGAAATAATGAACACAATAGAGAACCAAGTTTGATAGAGATATGATGTGTTTGATTTATTGTCTGAGCTTGCAATAACGGATGACAATTCAAAACGTCGCGTTCATTGATTAGCCAAGTGAGTTCAATAGATTCTTACTAAATAATGTTCAAAACGAAAGCTACCTATATTGATGCGTTATCTTTCAAAAAGTACTATTCTTTTGTCTTCCTTTATTTGAGTCAACTTATTCTATTCGTGTGGGAGACTGTTGGAATTAATCGAATTTTATCGAGTAAAATCATAAAATGTGGTATATTTGATGATATGTGCAATTACAATTATTTTGGGTAAATTGAATAAGTCTTCAATGAAAAGCACGTAATTGGTGAATGAGTATGATGAATAGATTCATTCAAGATTTAATCTGAACCATCAGATCACATAAAAATATAAAATTGTACGATCTAAGGACTCATATTAATTATATATACCAAATGGTACACCTATTCATGAATGAGCATGCACCCATTCAAAAAGACATTTCAAAACCTATAAATAGGGACCTCTAAATTCAATTTTTTTAAACACCAAACAAATTCTAAATTAACTGATTTTAAATTCTATATTTCTCTCCAAAATTTTGCTTAAAATAATTTCTAAAGTTTTTTCAAAAGATTGTCGTTCCTTCTTTTCGAGAAGAGTGTAGTAATTCTTTAGTTCGACTGACAAAGTTGGTATAAGTGTAGTACTGACTTTAGAAGAAGCATTAAATATTGGGAGACAGACGTTGATTAATCGTGTTAGCATTTGCAGGGGACGAAAATATGTCTTAAAGATATTTGCTACGGCATACCTCGCTTCATTTCAATTCTATGTTTATATTTTTTTATTTTTCTCATTTGTTCTCGTCAATATTGCCAACATACTTTATGAATATCAATGGTCAAGGATTATACAAATTAGAAATGAAAAATAGATGAAAATAGAGTCCTTCTCTCTTACCACATTTGAATTCTCTCTTTAAGTTGTTGTTGTTGTTGCGTTTTTTTTTTTTTGCGCTTTTTGTAATTTTCTAGTTAAAAACCATCAAATCAATCAATTCCTACATTTAATTTCCTTCAATTGTAATTTAGAAATAAGTAACTTCAATTATAAGTATACAAACTTCGTACGATCCACGTAGACTTATATATGTTATTATCACTTATCTCTAACGCCTTTCACTTGCATTTTAAGCAAAAAATTCAAGAGAAAATTTATTTCTTTCCAGCTTTTTATTTTGGCATGCTTAAATTACATTTTTTTAAAGACGTTTAAATTACTCTTACTTTCTGAAAAATATACAATATTTAATCACGATCGTAGATAATTTTCTCTGATACGGGAAAAAAAATAACTTAAACATCCGTGTATTACCACTAGCGGAGGGGAGGGGGGTCTTGGTCCCCAAAGACCAAGACCCCCCAACTTTATGAATTTTTTTTAAAATTTAATAACCAACTAAAACAAAAAATATTAAAGCCCAAACCCATTAATGAATGAATTAGGGGCAAATTACACAAATACCCATAAAATTGAGGGTTTTTTGGAAAATCATCCTAAACAATTACAACAGTAAGTAATACGGTAAAGATTATTTCCAATTCCATTCCATAATCAACCCCAAAACATATCCAAATTCTCTACAAACCAAAATTCATAATAAAACCGATCTCTTTCACGTTATCAGAATTCAAATTCAAAACCGGTCTCATTATTAAGGATTTCTCGTTGTTTCTTCTCCAATTCAACACAAAATCAGAATTCAAATTCAAAATTCTCAGTAATTTGCTAAATTTTACTTCTTCTTCATACTTTCTATTTGAATTAGATAATTTTCTGAATTTTGATTGGAGATATTCAATAACATGCTTAGTAAATGCATACAAATGATTTTGATTTAAATTATATCATATTCCGATTTCAATGTAGACAAATCCTTCTTTATTCACTTCGTTATAAATCATTAGTATTGAGTAAAGTCTTATAAACATATTTGCGAATATCAGTTACCAATGTGTTTGTAAAAATATCAATAAGAATGTCAGTTACCAATGTGTTTGTAAACATATTTGCTAATGCAGGGGTACATACAATGTATTTGTAAAAATGTCAATAAGAATATGGCTTTTTGTTCAAAAAGTGACATGCTCTGTCACTTTTTGCTTAAAAAGTGACAGAACATTATATGCAAGTTATACGAATAAATTTGAATCAAAATCATCTCCGTGGTTGATTTAAATGCAGGACACGAATAAATTAACTTGATTTTGTTGTGCATTATGAAGTGACATGAATTATTGAGCGTGATCAAACATTAATGTATTATTTTTTTGTCTTGAATACGAATTGAGGCTTGGGGGATAGAAAAGTGACATGCTATGTCACTTTTTGCTTAAAAAATGACAGAACATTTTTTGTAACTTAGACAAACATTAATGTATTGTTATTTTACTTTGAACATGAATTGAGGCTAGGGGGATAGAAAAGTGACATGTTATGTCACTTTTTGTCTAAAAAGTGACAGAACATTATATGCAGTTATACGAACAAATTTGAATCAAAATCATCTCCGTGGTTGATTTAAATGCAGGAATTAACTTGATATTTGTTGTGCATTATGAAGTGACATGAATTATTGAACATGACAAAACATTAATATATCGTTATTTTATCTTGAATATGAATTGAGGCTTGGGGGATAGAAAATTGACACGTTCTGTCACTTTTTGCCTAAAAAGTGACATGCTCTATCACTTTTTGTTTAAAAGTGACA
Organism: Forsythia viridissima; assembly: GCA_030279155.1. NCBI lineage: Eukaryota > Viridiplantae > Streptophyta > Magnoliopsida > Lamiales > Oleaceae > Forsythia > Forsythia viridissima. Next base: position 8,518,318 of record CM059044.1, read on the forward strand.
GAACAATATTTGCAAGTTAGAAAAACAAATTTGAATCAAAAATCATCTATGTAGTTGATTTAAATGCAAGATTTAACTTGATTTTGTTGTGCATTATGAAGTGATATGAATTATTGAGATTGACCAAACATTAATGTATTGTCATTTTGTCTTGAATATGAATTGAAGCTTGTGAATAAAAAAATGACATGGTCTGTCACTTTTAGCTCAAAAAGTGACAGAACAATGTATGCAAGTTAGAGAAGCAAATTTGAATAAAAAATCATCTATGTGGTTTATTTACATGCAAGATTTAACTTGATTTTGTTGTGCATTATGAAGTTACATCAATTATTGAGCATGACCAAACATTAATGTATTGTTATTTTGCTTTGAACATGAATTGAGGCTTGGGGGATAGAAAAGTGACATGCTATGTCACTTTTTGCCTAAAAAGTGACATGGTCTGTCACTTTTTGCTCAAAAAGTGACAGAACAATATATGCAAGTTAGAGAAACAAATTTGAATAAAAAATCATCTATGTGGTTTATTTAAATGCAAGATTTAACTTGATTTTGTTGTGCATTATGAAGTGACATCAATTATTGAGCATGACCAAACATTAATGTATCGTTATTTTGCTTTGAACATGAATTGAGGCTTGGGGGATAGAAAAGTGACATGCTCTGTCACTTTTTGCTCAAAAAGTGACAAAATAATGTTTGCAAGATAGAAAAATAAATTTGAATCAAAATCATATATGTGGTTGATTTAAATGCATGATTTAACTTGATATTTGTTGTGCATTATGAAGTGACATCAATTATTGAGCATGACCAAACATTAATGTATCGTTATTTTGCTTTGAACATGAATTGAGGCTTGGGAGATAGAAAAGTGATATGCTCTATCACTTTTTGCTCAAAAAGTGACAAAACAATGTTTGCAAGATAGAGAAACAAATTTGAATCAAAATCATCTATGTGGTTGATTTAAATGCATGATTTAACTTGATATTTGTTGTGCATTATGAAGTGACATGAATTATTGAGCATGACCAAACATTAATGTATCGTTATTTTGTCTTGAATATGAATTGAGGCTTGGAGATAGAAAAGTGACATGCTATGTCACTTTTTACTTAATGATACATCTATTGAGGATGATCAAACATTAATGTATCATATATCGGTGTTTTTTTTTTGCAGATTTGGATAAAATCAATGTATTCATCTATTATGGAGGGAAAGGAGAGCAAGGTAACCAATATATAAATTTTAAAATGGCTGGAATTGTCGTTCCAATAGAATGCACATACTGCGAACTCAATGGCATGATATATTCAGTTACAAATGTAAGTCCAATAACACACTCAATAACAATACAATATAAGGTGAAGAAAAACCTGCCTCTGATGAAGATTTCAGACAATAATTCCCTCACATTTTATTTGGAGCTCAAAAAAAGGGAGAAACATCTTGCAAGCTTTCCTTTGTGCATAGATGTCACACCAGTTTCATTATGTCAAAGAATTGAAAGTTTTGAAGACATACAACTTTCAGAAGCTGCTACTGGTGAAGAAAATGACATGATGCAATTACAAGTTTTTCAAACTCATGGTTCGGCAACAACCTCAGTTCAAAGTCTACCAAGTATTGAAGACTTAGCTGTTGATGTTTCTTTATGCATACTGGAGGTTGAAGAAATGAGTAATGAAACAGGTAGTGAAATTATTTCATTTGTTAGTATGAATGAAATTGCAGAGAAAAATGTTTTTAGGAATAAGACATTGGTTAAGAAAAGTATTTCGGTGTATGCGATACATAAAAACTTTCAGTTCAAGGTAAGTAAGTCGAACAAGAAAGAATATGTGCTGAAATGCATAGATGATAATTGCAAATGGAGTTTTAGAGCTTCAAGACTTGGAGGAACATAAATGTTTAAAATAAGATATATGAGAAACGATCACACATGCTCAAATAACATCATCTTGGCAGATCACCGTCAAGCAACAAGCTCAATAGTAGGAGAATGCATCAAATACAAGTATGTCTCAACAAAAACAACATACACTCCTGCAGACATAATAAGTGACATGATGAATACATACGGAGTGTCGATGAGTTACGAGAAAGCTTGGAGATCTAAGGAGAAAGCTTTGGAATTGGTGAGAGGAGATCCGACAGAGTCTTATGAAAATGTTCCAAAGTACCTGTACACGATAGAACAAACAAATCCTGGATCAATTACAAGAATTGAGACTTATGACAACAACAAATTTAAATACCTCTTCATGGCATTATGAGTATCTATTCAGGAGTGGGAGTATTGCAGACCTATAATAGTGATTGATGGTACGTTCTTAAAGGGAAATTATGGTAGAACATTATTTACAGCATGTACGCAAGATGCAAACAACAACATTTTCATATTAGCATTTGGAGTTGGTGACTTAGAAACTAATGATTCATGGGAGTGGTTCTTACTTATGTTAAAATAAGCTTATGGTGAGCGAGAAAGATTGTGTATAATCTCAGATGGTCATAAAAGCATAAAAAGTGCAATCCAGAAGGTGTATAAGAATTCGATGAATGGCCTATGTTCCTACCACTTGCTACAAAATTTAAAGTCAACATTTGGCAAAAGAAATAGAAAGAACATTACACAACCATTCAATAGAGCTGCTAGAGCCTACACGAAAAATGATTTTGAGTTCCATATGAAACAACTCGATGAAATCCACAAAGGGATTCGATCACATTTGGTATGTTCAAAAATATTTATTTTGAATGCATAATAACATTGTATACAAGAAATGATTAATATTTTGATTATTCTTTATGCAGGAAGAAATTGGTTATTACAAGTGGTCAAGGGCATACATGACAAATAACAGGTTTTCCACAATGACTTCAAATATAGTTGAATCAGTAAATTCGATAACAAAAATAACAAAAGGTTGTCCTATAGAACTTTTATTGGAATCCTTAAGATATTTGTTGCAAGAATGGTTTGTGAAGCACTTAAACGATACGCAGGCAACCTTCACAAAACTTGCAAACAAACAAGAAAAAATATTGAGAGAGAATCCATGGAATCAAAGAAATTGAAGGTAAAAGGCTATAAATTGCATGAACTAAATATCATTTATATGCTGAGTGTTATTGTAATGAAAACATGCATATACCAACTAGGGACATATTGTGTCACTTTCTTAGTAAAAAGTGGTATGACTTGGATTTCATATCGTCTATGGCTCTATTTATAATTACATATCAGTAGAATGTTTATGATTTTAAAATCTGATTGTTATTGTGATGAAATTATGATTATCTAAAAAAGTGACAGAGTGTGTCACTTTCTGAGTAAAAAATGACATAGTGTGTCACTTTCTTAGTAAAAAATGGCATGACTTGGATTTTATATAGTTTATGGCTCTATTTATAATTACATATCAGTAGAAGGTTTATGATTTTGAAATCTTATTATATCTGATTGTTATTGTGATGAAATTATGATTATCTAAAAAAATGACATAGTGTGTCACTTTCTAAGTAAAAAGTGACATAGTGTGTCACTTTCTGAGTAAAAAAGTGGCATGACTTGGATTTCATATCGTCTATGGTTCTATTTATAATTACATATCAGTAGAAGGTTTATGATTTTGAAATCTTATTATATCTGATTGTTATTGTGATGAAATTATGATTATTTAAAAAAGTGATAGAGTGTATCACTTTCTGAGTAAAAAGTGACATAGTGTGTCACTTTCTTAGTAAAAAGTGGCATGACTTGAATTTTATATAGTCTATGGCTCTATTTATAATTACATATCAGTAGAAGGTTTATGATTTTGAAATCTTATTATATCTGATTGTTATTGTGATAAAATTATGATTATCTAAAAAAGTGACATAGTGTGTCACTTTTTGAAAAAAAAGTGACAGAGTGTGTCACTTTCTGAGTAAAAAGTGACGTAGTGTGTCACCTTCTTAGTAAAAAGTGACATGATTTAAATTTCATATCGTCTATGGCTCTATTTATAATTACATATCAGTAGAAGGTTTATGATTTTGAAATCTAATTATATCTGATTGTTATTGTAATGAAAATATGATTATCTATAAAAGTGACATAGTTTGTCACTTTCTAAGTAAAAAGTGACATAGTGTGTCACTTTTTTAGTAAGTTGGAATTAAACATCATGAAATAATGATTTAATTGTCGTAGTTTATTAATACATTGTTTTCTTGCATTATTTTCACAGGCATCGGCTTCAAATTCAATAATATACCAAGTCAATGATGTTTGTGCCTCATATTTGGTGAATATTGAAGAAAAGACATGTACATGCAATCAATTCCAAGTGGACAAAATCCCATGTACACATGCATTGGCAGTTATTGTAAAGATAAAGGATGATTGATATTTGTATTGTTCAAAATATTACACAACAGAGATGTACGTCCAAACATACAGTGGTACAGTTTACCCACTTGGAGATCGTAATGATTGCAATATACCAAATGATGTAAAAGCAAGAATAGTCTTGGCTCCTGATCCAAAAAGAAATCTGGACGACCAAAAGAGAAAAGAATACCATCAAAAGGAGAAAAAAAGCAAAGTACAAAATGTGGTAGATGTGGAAAGTACAGCCATAATCGAAGATCGTGTCAAACTCCAGCACCTTTGAAGAAGAAGCCACAAAAGAAAAGAAAGTTCCAAGATTTATGAGTTTTTTTATTTTTTATTTGGAAAGTATCACTTATTCATTCTTATTGGTTTTTCTATTCAAAATAGTGTTAACATTCATGCACTTTGCTTTTTTATAGGTCATGACATTATAGTGGAATGTAAAACTTATCATTTAACACTAAATGGTAAACATGATACTTCACCTATTAAAGGAATTTGATAAATACTGAAATTGTAACTTTTAGAACAAAAAGTTACATTTGTGTCACTTTTAGAACACTCTCTGTCACTTTTTATTCAAAAAGTGACATACTATGTCACTTTTATATCAAAAAGTGACACACTATGTCATTTGTTCGTTATTAAAACCCTTAACATGACTGTCAAAGTGTATACATGTTTTTCATAATTTAAGAACAAAAAGTGACACAATTTGTCACTTTTAGAACAAAAAGTGACACACTATGTCACTTTTATAATGAAAAGTGACAAACTATGTCGTTTGTTCGTTATCAAAACTCCTAACATGGCTGTCAAAGTGTATACATGTTTTTCATAATTTAAGAACAAAAAGTGACACACTATGTCACTTTTAGAACAAAAAGTGACACACACTGTCACTTTTATAATGAAAAGTGACACACTGTCGTTTGTTCGTTATTAAAATCCCTAACTTGACTGTCAAAGTGTATACATGATTTCCATACTTAAAGTAATATATCAATTAGATCCACTTCTACCATCTATATTCAACAATTTGATAAAAATCATCCAATATAATCATGTTTTGTCAACATGAATAGCATATCACCTGTATACAAAAATATTTTGTACTTACATTTTTTGCAAAGAAACCTTCAAAAACTACATTGTTAATCTCATTTACATGAAACTACATTCACCATATACACTACATTTACATGTAACATGTAGTCCTAGTACAAAAATATTATTTACAAAAAAATTGCAGTGTCTTTTCAAATATCTTTTGGCACCCAATCATTATCAGTATTGTAATTCTCCACTTGCTTCTTCTTGGCATACACGTACAATTTAGTGGCCAAGTATTTCCGAATCTGTGCAATATTGAATGTCTTTGGCATTTCCTTCAACATTGAATTGATGAAATACTCAGCATATTTAATGACATAGATTCCACAATGACCACTGCAACAAACAAAATTGAACATTAACCAATAATTGAAGGCAAACCATACATTTCTATCTATTCAACATATAAAAAGCCAAATTATTAAAAAGCAAACTAACTCGTTCTTTTGATGTGGTAGTTTTGGAACCAACTTGACAACAAGTGGTTTTAGCGCCTCTTTTTCTGGAATATTTTTGCCGTCGAAGAATCCAGTGTTATACAAAAGATGAGGAATCATAACTGAAAATGGTTGCAGAGCTTCAAGTACATTAGACTTCTTCTTGATAAACTTATTGTATGAATTATATATATTCAAGCACATCTCCTTGATGTCAAAATGACAAAGAAGCCAATGAGCCGAGTTATACATCCTCAAAGGCATAAGGACATGGTCAATTTCTCGCCAACTTGTATTGTAAGGCATGTACAATCCAATTGAATACGAGAGTAGAGAAGTTTGCTTAACAAGGACTAGTGGATCATTTGAAAAATCTTCATACAACCCCCTAACTTGGCTGTCAAAGGCAAAGTCCGTTGTTGTAGCATTGATTTTCATACCATTCCCATACCTTAACATCTTTCGTAGATAATAAAAACATACATCCATGTGCTACAAAACAAGTGTATAAAAAGAAACAACAATGTATTAATAAATTATATACATAAATCTTAAACCAAACAACTAACAAACAAAAACTTACTGAGTCATCCAAAGCCTCATTGATTGTCACTAATTCATACCACCACATTTTAGAAGAGATTGCAATATCGCTGAAGTAGAAGGAAGGGCTAATCTTAATATTGTCATCATTGAAATGACTAACTCTGCATTACAAAAAAGATAGGTCACATACAATTACACTTATAATAAAAATGACATACTTATAAAAAGTGACATACTGTGTCACATTTTACTAAAAAAGTGACATACTTAAAGTAAAAAGTGACAGAGTATGTATACAAGTTATACAAATACATTTGGATCAAATTTTTCTCTGTGGTTGATTTAATTACAAGATTTAACTTGAAATTTGTTGTGAATTATGGAGTGACATGAATTATGCAAGATCAAACATTAATGCATCATTTTTCTTTTGTCTTGAATATGAATTGAGACTTCAGATAGAAAAGTGATACGCTCTGTCACTTTTTGTCTAAAAAGTGACATAGTTTGTTACTTTTTGCTCAAAAAGTGATATGGTCTGTCACTTTTTGCTCAAAAAGTGATAAAACAATGTATGCAAGTTAGACATACAATTTTGAATCAGAATCATCTATGTGGTTGATTTAAATGCAAGATTTAACTTGATATTTGTTGTATATTATGAACTGACATGAATTATTGAGTATGTTCAAACATTAATGTATTGTTTTTTTTTTGTCTTGAATATGAATTGAACCTTAGGGTTAGAAAAGTGACATGCTATGTCACTTTTTACTTAAAAAGTGACAGAACATTTGTATGCAACTTAAAAGTGACATGTTATGTCACTTTTTGCTCAAAAAGTGACAGAATAATGTATGCAAGTTAGATAAATAAATTTTAATAAAAAATCTTCTCTATAGTTGATTTAATTTTTACACAAAACACATTTGGATAAAAATAATGTGTTACTTTCTTATTAAAAAGTGACATTATGTCACATATTTACTTGTTTTTCGTCACCAACCCTTCCTTGTACCAACTCTCGAATGCTTCCACATCTGGTGCGTATGGGGGGCACAACCCAACTTTGAATGCAAACGTACCCTTCACCACACGCTTCGGAGTAGAAGTTTTCGCTGTAGAAGTACCCACCATAGAATCATATTGATTAACCCATGGGGACTGAAGAATTGCGGCAGGTTTCGTTTGCCTCTTCAAGGGTGCATCCGGAGTGACTTCATCAACAATCTAAAATGTCACAAAAAATTAAAAAGTGTCAAGTTATATTGTACAGAACACACAAAAATAAGTCTTTTAAATGAAAAATAATCAAACAAACAATTGCCTCTTCAAGTTTATGTTTAGCTAAAACAGCTGCAGCAATCTCATCAATTTTTTGCCAATCCTCATCTTTCAATTCAACATCATCATCATTTACATCAACAGTCTGAATAAAAACGTACAAAAGATTACTTTTTGCAGTACAAAAAACAAATCTAACAAAGTAAAAACACAAAATAAAGTGTGAAAAAAATACATCTTGATGCATTTTTTTGGCTAAACTATGAGCAGCAACATCATCAACAATCTTCCAGTCCTCTTCATTAAAATTTATTATATCTTTATCAATAGACTAAATCAAAAATAAATAAGCCACATTATATAGTGCACAATAACATCTAAGTAAATCTCAAATTATAAATACAATGCATTTGGAATTGAATAATACATTTTCCACATTAGTTTCAACCGGCATCTCAATACTTTTTCCAGTCGAATCAAACTCAACACCCAATGAAAAACTAGGACAACCAGTTGCATTCTTTTTCATGTCCACTGTATCATTAGCAACATTTTCCGCACCATTCTAGACATAAGAATAAATAAAAAGTCTCAAACATATATATATATAAAAAGTGACATAAATCTCTTAAAAATGACATACTTATAGCAAAAAGTGATATAGCAAAAAGTGACACACTGTGTCACTTTCTTATTAAAAATTACATATAGAGATTTTGGCCTTCCAAATCAACTACATCAACTCTATCATCTCCATATTCTATTTATCTCAACATTTTCACAAAAATAGCATCTAAGTAAATCTCAAATTATAAATACAATGCATTTGGAATTGAATAATACATTTTCCACATTAGTTTCAACCGGCATCTCAATACTTTTTCCAGTCGAATCAAACTCAACACCCAATGAAAAACTAGGACAACCAGTTGCATTCTTTTTCATGTCCACTGTATCATTAGCAACATTTTCCGCACCATTCTAGACATAAGAATAAATAAAAAGTCTCAAACATATATATATATAAAAAGTGACATAAATCTCTTAAAAATGACATACTTATAGCAAAAAGTGATATAGCAAAAAGTGACACACTGTGTCACTTTCTTATTAAAAATTACATATAGAGATTTTGGCCTTCCAAATCAACTACATCAACTCTATCATCTCCATATTCTATTTATCTCAACATTTTCACAAAAATAAAATAAAAATGACACACGTCTCCAAAAAGTGACATAGAACTAAAAAAGTGACATACATCTCTTCAAAGTGACATCAACCTAAAAAAGTGACAACGTCTCTTAAAAAGTGACATACATTTATGAAAAAAGTGACTTAGATCTAAAAATGTGACATACCTTTAACATTTGCAAATCATTCACTTTGCTTTCAACATTTACCATCCGTTCTAGAATTTCATCATTCAATTTTACTTTCTCTTCAAGTTGTTTTATTTGTTTCTCAATTTGAATATTCGATTGAACTTTGATTTCAAGCTCAGCTAGTCGATTCTAAATTTCTTTATTTGATTGTATTTTCGACTCTATATCTGTCAACCGTTTCAAAATAATGTCATTTGATTCCACTTTCGCCTCAATTTCTGCCAACCGTTTCAAAATTTCTTCATTTGATTGAAGTTTCACTTCAATCTCTGCTAAACGTTTCAATATTACTTCATTTGATTCAAAATGTCTCTGAAAATACAAAAATCAGAGAAAAATACATAATCATAAGAAATAATAAATAAAAAAGGATAAAAAGCATAAAAAGGTAAATAAATGCTCATAAAACTCAACTATCTTTTTTTTCTTCAACTTTGAAGAATTGTCATCGCCGGCTGTAATCATCAGCTTTGACTGATGAATAACAGGATGCTCAGAGTTGTCATTGTCTTTAGTGTTTTGCCCTTGAGATTTGAAATTCTCAAACAACCCATAAGTATATACCACTTCCTTCTTCGCATCAGTGATCTTAACATCATTAACTTCTATCTGCAAAAACACATATTCATATATTTAAAATAACAAACAGTAATGAAAAATGTAAAGAAAAATCGCGTAAATAATAAATAGAGCTTACTTTTATCAAGTCAAAAATATTTTTGTGCAATTGTAAAGATGTCAAATACACACTAGAACTCCAGCTCAAGATCCGAGGAAGTGATGGCTTGTACTTCACACAAAAAATTTTCTCAGCTATTGCAGGAATAGACTCGTATATCCAAACTTGGAAAGCAAGAAGAAAACCATTAAGCCTATACTCCAAATTTTTTTTTGAAGGATCTAACTTCATGATCCTCTTGCTGAATGCACCCTTCAGAAACATTAACGTCAAACTATATAACTCCTTTCCCCATGGAAAAGATTCCATTTCACCCGATTCAACAAGTACAAAAATTGAATCATCAACACTTTTATGGTATGATGTGGCAAATAAGAATGATGAAATAAGATATATAATACCAACATCCACCATATCATTGTCAACAGTATCAGATGGCAACTATTTAAACACATTTTCAACACACTCTGTTGAAATGTTATCATATTTCTTGAAATATTTGTCCTTAATCGTACTACTACGTATTCTGTACTTGGTAAAATCACCATTACCCACGCACCGAAGTCCAGACATTAGACAAAATTCTTCAATAGAAAATCTGACCAGTTTGTCATCGATGTTGAACCATAATTCATTTACATTTGGTTGTTTCACCTGCCTTAATAACAACTGGTGAATCAACTAAGCCTGAATAACCGTTTCTTTTAAATCAAGATACGGTCCAAAGCATGTTTCCTTAAACATTTGCTTTTGTGTTTCTGTAAGCTTGTTGTTTAAGGTTTTGATGACTACATGTGGAGAGTAGAATGTGACTTTCCCAGAAAACCAATAGGGTTGGGGAATCAATAGCTCCCAGTCCTACAAAAAATAAATAACAAAGATGGTTAGTTACTATATAAGTGACATATAAATAGAATGAATATATATTAAATAAAAGTGAGAAACATATTCAACAAGTGACATGCGCTGTCACTTTTTAAGTAAAAAGTGACAAACATGTCCAAAAAGTGACAAATATCTTTAAAAAGTAGCATACATCTCTTCAAAATGATATATATCTAAAAATGTGACAGTAGATCTCTTTAAAAGTGACATACATCTCAAAAAATAGTGATCATACAATCTATTTGTTTATTTGAATGTTCATACTTATTGTATTTATATATTACATAAAAGTGACATGCTCTGTCACTTTTTAAGTAAAAAGTGACATATATGTCCAAAAAGTGACAAATATCTTCAAAAAGTGACAAACATCTTCAAAAAGTGATATATGTCTAAAAATGTGACTGTAGCTCTATTTAAAAGTGACATACATCTCACAAAATAATGATCATACAATCTATTTGTTAGTTTGGATGTTCATACTTATTGTATTTATATATTACATAAAAGTGACATGATATGTCACTTTTTAAGTAAAAAGTGACATACATGTTCAAAAAGTGACAAACATCTTCAAAAAGTGACAAACATCTTCAAAAAGTGATATATGTCTAAAAATGTGACAGTAGCTATATTTAAAAGTGACATACATCTCAAAAAATAGTGATCATATAATCTATTTGTTAGTTTGGATGTTCATACTTATTGTATTTATATATTACATAAAAGATATGTCACTTTTTACTTAAAAAGTGACATGTTCTGTCACTTTTTAAGTAAAAAGTGACAAACATGTCCAAAAAGTGACAAACATCTTCAAAAAGTGGCATACATCTCTTCAAAATGATATATATCTAAAAATGTGAAAGTTGCTCTATTTAAAAGTGACATACATCTCAAAAAACAGTGATCATACAATCTATTTGTTAATTTGGATGTTCATACTTATTAAATTTATATATTACATAAAAGTGACATGATATGTCATTTTTTACTTAAAAAGTGACATGCTCTGTCACTTTATAAGTAAAAAGTGACAAACATGTCCAAAAAGTGACAAACATCTTCAAAAAGTGGCATGTATCTCTTCAAAATGATATATATCTAAAAATATGACAGTAACTCTATTTAAAAGTGACATACATCTCAAAATATAGTGATCATACAATCTATTTGTTAGTTTGGATGTTCATACTTATTGAATTTATATATTACATAAAAGTGACATGATATGTCACTTTTTACTTAAAAAGTGACATGCTCTGTCACTTTTTAAGTAAAAATTGACAAACATTTTCAAAAAGTGGCATACATCTCTTCAAAATGATATAGATCTAAAAATATGACATTTATCTCTTTTAAAGTGACATATATCTACAACAGCAGTGATCATGAAGTCTATTTATTAGTTTGCACATTCAAACTTATTGTATCTATTCGTAGATCTCTTTAAAAGTAACATACATCTCAAAAACAGTAATCATACAATCTATATGTTAGTTTGGATGATCATACTTATTATATTTATATATTACAAAAAAGTGACATGTTTTGTCACTTTTTAAGTAAAAAGTGATAAACATTACCAAAAAGTGACAAACATATTAAAAAAGTGGCATACATCTCTTCAAAATGATATAGATCTAAAAATGTGACATTCATCTCTTTTAAAGTCAGATATATCTACAACAACAGTGATCATAAAGTCTATTTATTAGTTTGCAAATTCGAACTTATTATACCTATATAAGTAAAAAGTGACAAACATCTCCAAAAAGTAACGTAGATCTCTTTAAAAGTGACATACATTTCAAAAAACAGTGATCATACAATCTATTTCTTAGTTTGGATGTTAATACTTATTGTATTTATGTATAACATAAAAGTGACATGCTCTGTCACTTTTTATGTAAAAAGTGACAAATATCTCAAAAAAAATGACAAGCATCTCCAATAAGTGACATAGATCTCTTTAAAAGTGCTATACATCTTAAAAAATAGTGATTATACAATCTATTTGTTAATTTAGATGTTCAAACTTATTGCATTATTATATTAGATGAAAGTTGAATGCTCTGTAACATTTTAAGTAAAAAGTGACAACATCTCCAAAAAGTGACAAACATATCAAAAAGTTGCATTCAGTTAAAAAAAACATTGATCTCATTTTGGTATATCATTGATTTGGCAATGATTTCAATGTGTTATTGGATTCCTAAACGCACCATCATCAACCAGTTGATCATTGAAAACAGAAATGCAATTTCACAGGATAAATCCTTCAAAATATAAAAATTTCACACATCATAAATTGAATAATAATGAAAACATAAGTTCGATTTCACAAAGCAATTGAAAAAATATAGAAATAAAGAATAAACGGACCATATTTTTCGTCTTTTTGGAAGATCCTTCGGCTGAACTACTCTTTCTCTTTATCCCTGAAGATTCTGCAACGATGATTTCGCCTTCTCCAACCATGTTGAACAATATAGTATTAAAATATAGAAGAAACGAACAAAAAATATGGATTAGCGAACGAATTTGAGGGAATTTCGCCGGAAATCGCAGAGAAAAATCGCGAGTTAGGGTTTAATGCACTGTAGTAATTAATTTTCTATTTTTACCCTTCCATATTCTGATATATTAAAGAAGTCTATTTTTCAATTTTTTTAAAAATAACCGTATTTTTCAATTTTTTTTTTTGTAAAATGAAGTAAGGGACCTAATTTCCACATGAATTAAACAAAGAAAGCCCAATAAAAGCCCAACAAAATTGATTCATCTAAGATCACTTTTTCTTCTATACATACAGTTTACATTCACATCTTCTGCCTTTGACACAAAAAATTGATTGCGATTTCATCTTCAGCCTTTTTCAATTAAGCTAGAGATTTTTTTTTTCTTCTTACTATGGTAGAACATTAATTCACAAAACAAATTCTAGCTCGAATTCAAGTCGTGATTCTTTTGTTGTCGGCTGGTTCTCAAATTGGAAGAAGAAATATAGTCTCAGAAAATATATTGAAAAATTTAATAGTGCACACAACCTAACTAGGATTGTTTGAATCATTCAATATCCAAAAATAAAGTATTGATGCTAGTCTTTTCAAGCAAACAAAACAGATAGGAAGTGAGTATCGAATACGCATCAATCGATTGTGTTCGATATCTTCTTGTAAGCTTTTTAAAGATCATGATTTATAAAAAAATATTAGATTCTCATATAAATAGGCTCAATAATTGTAGTTTGAGAGGGGAAAAAATTTGGGGACAGCACCCCAATGAGAGGGTCCCCCTTGGCTCACCCTTGATTGAGGACACCCCAACGTAAAATGTCTAGCTCTGCCACTGTGTGTCACTACGTCTTTAATATCTCCCCTCACAAAATCATTTATTTTAAAATTTGCTGACCGCTTCAATCTGTCTACCTAATTTGATCATCTCCCTTCAACCAATTCTCTATAAAATATGCTCATCTCTTCAATCCATCTTTCTCAATCGATAATCTCCTTCAATCAATCATTTTCAAACTGTTCACCGCCTCAATCTATCATCACAATAGAGTCTACGGTCGAATCCCACCACAAAGAAACGGTATATTAGTAAAAAAAACTTTAAACTCGAAAAATCAAGTAGTTTAAGAGCATATATGGGTGAATTATTTAAATTTAAAAATTGGTTAAACATTTTTCTTATCTACAGATTTCGTAAAATTTATCATTTTATCAATTTTTTTTTATCACCGACCGTAGATGTTTATTTCGCTATGGGAGGAAAAAAAAGATTTTATCAGTGTGTCGTTACGTCTTCAATTTTTTCCTTCAAACAAAACTCTCCATCTATCTTCTCCCTCAAACAGTCTAATCTCTACTCACCGCCTCAATCAATCATCCTAAAATTATATTCTAAAATTATAAATTGGATTTTCTTATTTCTTGTTTTTGTTTTGATTACAACAGTATATTTTTCTTCGTTACTTTTTTTGGATTTTTTATTAATATTATTTTCGTTGTCAAATTTTTTATTTGAGAACAGATAATATGGTCGGATCCACCGACCGAGCGATATATTAGTCTAAATATTCCCTAAAATTCATTACAATTTTTTTTTGTTTTTAACCAAACAAGCATTTAGTAGAAGCATTGTCAAACCCGTGCCAAAGTACTAATCTCCTCGACGCTTATGGCGCCAACTCCGTGAAATATCCTTTGCCTTTCTGACCGTTGCACTCGAAAATGGAGAAACTCAAAAAAGTCTCACCATTCAGACTTTCATCCCTCCTTCGCCTCCAGAAGGATCCCAAGCTAGCCCTCCAGCTCTTCCTTAACCCTAATCCCAATGACGCAAACCCGAAACCCTTCCGGTACTCTCTCCTCTCCTACGACCTTATCATCTCCAAGCTTGGCAGAGCCAGAATGCTCTCTGAGATGGAAAAAATCGTCGAGAAATTGAAATCTGACACCCGAATAATTCCGAAGGAAATCATTATCTGCAATATCATCACATTCTATGGTCGAGCCCATTTGCCGCATAAAGCCCTCCAGATATTCGATGAAATTCCTGCGTTTCGATGCCAAAGGACGATGAAATCTGTGAATACGGTTTTGAATAGTCTTCTTGTTTGTCGGGAGTTCGAGAAAATGTGGGAGTTGTTTATGGAGATTGAAAAATACGGGAGCCCAGATGCTTGTACCTATAATATATTGATCAATGCGCGTTGCGTAAAGGGTGATGTAGAGGGAGCACTTAATATGTTTGATGAAATGTTGAAAATAGGAGTGGAACCAAATGTGGTGACATTCGGGACTTTAATTAATGGGTTCTGCTCGAAGTTAGAATTGGACAAGGCTTTCCTATTGAAGAAGAAGATGGAGGGGGATTTTAAGATTAAACCTAATGCGCACATTTATACTGCATTGATTAAAGGGGTTTGTAAGATTGAGGAATTGGACAAGGCTATTAAGCTTAAGGAGGAGATGTTGAGAAAAAACGTGGAATTGGATCCCGCAATATATTCCACCTTGATTAGTGCGTTTTTTAAGGTTGGTCGGAAGGCGGAGGTATCTGAATTGTTAGAGGAAATGAAGAAAGTTGGGTGTAAGCCTGACACAGTAACGTATAACGCTCTGATATGTGGGTTTTGTCAGGAGAAGGAGTTTGATTCAGCATTTGGGATTTTGAATGAGATGGAGAAAAATGGGTGTAAGCCTGATGTGATTAGTTATAATATTATTATTAGTGGGCTCTGTAGGGACGGGAAAACAAGAGAAGCGCATGACTTATTGGAAGATATGCCAAGACGAAAATGCATCCCAGATGTGGTAACTTACAGGATACTTTTCGTTGGGCTTTGTGACCAAATGCATTTAAAGGACGGGGCAGGTATATTGGATGAGATGCTTTTTAAAGGATATGCCCCTCGTTCTTCTAGCGTAAGCAAATTTATGGGCGAATTGGTACGATGCCATAAAATGGAAATTTTATGGACAGTTTTAAATAGTTTGGCGAAAAGAAATGCAATCGATTCAGATATATGGAGATTGGTTATTTCTCTAGTCTGCAAGGAGGACAACCACTGTGATGCAAATGAGGTTGTTAGTAGCCTGGTAAGCACTCAGGCTTATTCAGTTGGTTAGAGATTGCTGTATGCAATGAACTTCTAAGTGCGGGAGTTTTCTTGTGTTACTAGAGATGCTTCCTAGATATGCACACACGCTTGTCGAATATGCACTCTTGCTCGCATATTAGGTACTCATGGGTTAATATGGTTGTAATTATAATTTACTATGAATTTTTTGAGCCACATGCAAGCCATGACTATGTGCTATTGCCTGCTTGAGTAAAATTTCCTCCCAGAGATATTTTAACTAAAATCGTGTGGACATATGGATTCTTGCATTGTGGTTTGGATAAGTGATTCCTTTTCCCTCTTATTATTGTGCTAGCTTTCCTTTAATTTTTATGAGTTTTGCTCTGTGAGACTTGGCCACTCATTTAAGGGACAGGAAGGGACTTAATCTAACAAGCAAGTAAACAGCTGCAGTTGGCCCATTGCCCATTGCCAAGCATTTTTGGCCTACCATAGGTCTTTTGAAGACTACAATGACCATTCTACCGGTCATCAATAACAGATTGCTGTATGCAATGAACTTCTAAGTGCTGGAGTTTTCTTGGTTACTAGAGATGCTTCCTAGATATGCATACACACGCTTGTCGAAATACGCACTCTTGCTCGCATGTTAGGTACTCTGGGTTAATATGGTTGTAATTATAATTTACTATGAATTTTGTGAGCCACATGCGAGCCATGACTATGTGCTATTGCCTGCTTGAGTAAAATTTCCTCCCAGAGATATTTTAACTAAAATCGTGTGGACTTATGGATTCTTGCATTGTGGTTTGGATAAGTGATTCCTTTTCCCTCTTATTATTGTGCTAGCTTTCCTTTAATTTTTATGAGTTTTGCTCTGTGAGACTTGGCCACTCATTTAAGGGACAGGATGGGACTTACTCTAACAAGCAAGTAAACAGCTGCAGTTGGCCCATTGCCCATGGCCAAGCATTTTTGGTCTACCATAGGTCTTTTGAAGACTACAATTACCATTCTACCGGTCATCAATAACAGATTCTTTCCTATAATTAGTTATTTGGTTTGTATAGCAGTTTAATTGCAATGGAATGGTAGAAAGCACAGAGGCTGCAGATAAATCTTTATGAGTTCACTGTTCACGTGAGAGCCGGCCCGTATGAATAAAACGAAAGGTGCAATTCCTCAGGATCTAATTTTCTCTTGAACTACATATTATGATATGAAATGAAATCCAAGTCTTGCAGTCCTTGCTTATTTTATTAGTCTGTGTATTCCTAACACTTGCACATTTTATTCCTTGTAACTAGGACCAAATCTGTATTGTACATGCCTTTAATTAGAGTGGGCAAATGGGTAGCCCAACCCATCAGAGTAGAGCCACACATGAAATTGGATTGGGCTGGCCTAACTCAGTTTTGTATGGACCAGAAATATGCTAGCCCAATCAAATCTATTGGCCCAACTTGATCTTAATTTTTTTTTTAAATAAATTTTTTATACAATATTTGATAAATTTAGACTATATATTTTGAGATTTTTAAAGAGATTAATTTATAAAATTGGGGCTCTCAGCTCTCATATATTAGTAAATAGATAAACATCAACTTTCTTTCAAAATAATAATTTTTTTTTGTTAATTGTAAACTATTTGTACACTTTTTTTAAAAAAAAAAAATACAAATATTAAAAGCATGCTAGTCTTATTGCTTTGAGATATAAGCATGTTTGGCTAAAATTAAAAAGTTTACTTATAAGTAAATTTAAAATAAATAATTTACTTGTCACACCAAATATATTTTGGAGTGAAACTTAAATTAAACTAAATTTTAATTAAATCTAAACAATTTTTTATTGGATCTTGGGATTTTTGTACTAATATTTTTTGGTGACTTATGCCTAGATCATTTTATATTGATACTATTTGGATTATACATTGGAACTATTCACAAAATGAGTGATTAGTATTAAATAGCAAAAGCGAAAAAAAAAAAAAAAATTAAAAATCGGGCCGACCCAACTAGCCCGCGGACTAGTTGGGTCGGGTTATATTGGCCCGATTTTATTTGGGCCAAGGCCAACTCAACTCAAAAAACCGGGTTATATGGATCGGTTCATGAGTCGGACCAATTTTACCACCACTATCTCTAATGATCATAACATAACTTCTTAAGGCCCCTCAGCTTTTGCAGGTATGATAATTGTCTGTTGGTCTGCAAGGTTTTCAGTAATATAGTAATGAACTATTTCATCTAATTTGTTTCTGTTATTGACTTGCACTTTTCCCTACCTTATTTTGTTTCTTTGATTATCGTGTCTTCCAAGTCTAATGCATGCAGAAAGTCAGTCTATCTATTTGCTTTTTCATATGTTTGGCATGGCAATTCTTTGCTTGGACTATAATCTAAACCCAGGGACAAATCCGTATCATATTCATTGAACCCTGTTTACATAAATCAATAAATTAAGGATATGCTTTTGAAACTTAATAGTACCTAAGGAAAATATCTCTGTTAGAAATGCCGTATAAAAAACCCATTTTTGCATCTCAATTTTGTTACGAGGAGATTGTCAAATTTCTCATTATCTATTTACCAGACTTTTAGTGATGTAACTTGAGTTCATGAAAGATGCTAGTTATCTAAATTACGGATTAAATGAAAATTAAGCTCATAACAACGATTATATATTGCCAGTTTTTCAGTATCATAGAGTAACGGTGAATCGGGAGTGCCAAATTTGTAGTATATTCCCATGAACATAAGCATTTATCACAGTGAGTAATGATCTCCTACCCACAGTGGATAAGAGATTATTTGCCCATTGTGTGTAGATGTGTCCACACACAATTGTGTGTAGGAGATCATTACTTTATGGAGGTAAATTGAAGTAGAGTTTGTGCACAGTTGCACAGGCATGAGCAGTGAGGTGACTGTGTGTGATGTAGGCTTTTGTGCATTAGGGATCCTTTTTTCCCATCACATCCACTTTCAGTCTTCATCAAAGTGAATTGGACACACCAACATAAATGACTGCTCCATGCAACTTGCCAATAAACAAAAGCCGGCAACTTAGTTAATCTGTACCTATCCAACTTTTTCATCAGGTATTCCCAAATAAGAGTTGTAGCAACATGTGTGTGAGTGGTGCCCCGGGACCGTCTTCAAGATTTGCGATCCGAACCTTAGTATCTACTCTCTCTCTCTCTCTTAGAATATGGACCACGCCTTTGCCATATATCATTAACTCCCACCAATTTTGTCACTCCACTAGTCTGTTTCTCTTCCATTTTCTTAGCTTTCGACATGGCTATCTTTAACTTTGTTTTGCTCACTCTGATTCTTGTACTATTCTGTTTTGTGCAGTCCTTAGAAACAAGAAAGCTCCTGAGCATGGAAAAGGACAAGCCATCTTCCCTAGAAGAGACTTCAATATTGAGTGCCCTTTCCAAGGGCGGTACTGTTAATCCACCTTCTGCCCCAAGTGATAGAGGCAATGCAGTGGTTATACTGCACCGAGAGCTCTTTGGCCGCATTCTCGAAAATGTTGGCAGTGTTGTTGGTGGCAAACGGTCGTCCCCTAGTCCCGGAGTTGGCCATTGAACTCATCTAAGTTCTTGATTTTTCCCTTTACCCTTTGAAGAGAATTTAAAATCACCTCATTTACACATTAATTATTGACAATTTTGTAAGACACACTTGTATGTTAGAGAATAGATTTATGATTCATCTATGCAATTCTTGTGTATGGCATAAAGTATTGTTCCATTTTGTTTCTTCATTATATGAGAAAAAAAAAAAAAAAACCAAAATTATTTGTTTACACTACTAATGAATCCAAAAAATTGTATAATGTCTCTTGTGAGAGAAATGGGATTTTTGATTAGTCTATATCCACATCATCACTTACAAATCAAATCAATCACATACAGTTTCTTTAAGCTAGAAAACAATTTTCTTATTTAAAAAAAATTAATAATAAGGAATGAAGATAGTTACAAATCTAAAGATAAGAATTAAAATGGAAAATGGAAAATTGTTTTTGCCCATTAGGAATGTATCTATAATTTTTAGAAAGGCGAAGATTGTGTATGATGATCAGTTATTAAGTTATTTATGACATATCTTTAAATT
Organism: Forsythia viridissima; assembly: GCA_030279155.1. NCBI lineage: Eukaryota > Viridiplantae > Streptophyta > Magnoliopsida > Lamiales > Oleaceae > Forsythia > Forsythia viridissima. The sequence goes on from CM059044.1 coordinate 8,538,763, forward strand.
GTGCTCATAATAAAGATATAAAATGAAAAAAGAAATGAAAAAGAACTCACATCATCTAGAAGTTGTGTGAGTTCTTTTTAGACTTGTAGTCTAAAATGTGTATATTTAATTTAAACTTTTAAATATTTTTATGAACTTTTTTTAGGTGACATTTGTAGAATTCATAAATTTTTATTTACTTTTCTAGATTTTATAGAATTATGAAAAACTTTCATAAATTTTTATAGACTTCAATGAACATTTATAAATTTTCATTTTAAAAGATTTTCATAGAATTTCATTACAAAAATCTTGTACATAATTATCAAACTATCACACTATAAAAATTTAAAGCAATAGAAATGATTTAATTCTAGGGATGACAAATGTCTTGCTCTCGCCTCGCTAGAAATCAGGGCACGGACAAGAAATGTTGTCTCCGCCCTAAGCTGGCCCGTCTCTTATAATTTTATTTTTAAAATTAAATCATATATAAAAAAATAAAAATAAAAAAGTAAATTGATGCAAAAAATGAGGACATTTTTATTCTCGCCCCATTGCCATCCCTGTTGAAGTTATATCAAAACAAATTTGCAGAAAAATGGCTACATGCTAGTCATAATAAAAATAAAAAAAGAACTTTTCCTCATTTGACCCACGCAACCAAAAAAAAAGTGAAAATTAGGACCTCCACCTTTAAAAAAATAAAGTTTTGAAATATACTAATTTTAAATAATTTATTCCAAATTTACTAGTTATTAAATAAATATTATATTACGTTTTAATTAATCAATACCATAGGAAGTTTCTTCCGCTTTGGAAAGAAAAAAGTAGTGTGTGTGTCACTACGTCTTCATTTTCTTTCCTCATAAAATTATATTCTCCAAAATTTGCTGAAAGCTTCGATCCATCTCCCCGCATCTCCAAAATCTGCTACTTCTTCAATTTATCTTACTCCACTGATCATCTTCAAAATCTATTCACCGCTTCCATCTATCATCATAATAGAGCGTACGATTAGATCTTACCGTAAGAAGCAGTATACTAGTAAATTATATATATAATATGGTTGTTCCTAAAGATCAGGGACCAAATCATATCAAACGATTTTAATGGAGGAAATCTCACTATTTTCCAAAAATATTCCCACTTTCCAAAGCTCTGCAATGAAATCTCTTTCATTCCAATACGCCTCATAATTTCATATTTCCTTCTTCACACCAACCAAGAAAATTTCAAGAATTTTCCTCAATTTTATGCGCTTCAACCGAAGAATTTGAATAAAAATTCTCATCTCAGCTTGATTTCAACTAGAGTAGAAGGCAGGTATGTATATTAGCTTCATGTTTTCAATTTAATTTCATTGTTTTTACCTATTAATCGCTGTTAATGCAAAGATTTTGAATCAAAATCAATTGTTTTGGTATAAGGAACAAATCTTGCATCTAAAATTTTCATTTTATCCATTATTCATCATTTCAGATAAATAGACATGCCACCCAGACGTAACAGTAAAAAAAAAAAAAACCAATGGAAAGAGTAAAAGAAATATTTCTTCTGGCAAAAAGAGAAAAACTGAAAAAAAAAATCAAGTAGGACAGAGAATAATAAGTTCACGATATCACTGTCGGAAGGGAATAAGGTATTTTATGTATTAATTTTTTTGTTAATTTTTTTTGGTTATACTATTGCTACATGCATATATAATTAAGTAGCATTTTTGTTGAAATGAGTTAAGATGTTTTTCCATTTCAACATAGACGTTGAATAAATATAATGTTTTCGGATATTCAGGTATTGTATCTTTATAATATTGTCTATTATGTAACATGTATACTAAACTCGTATTTCATAAGAAACGTTTTAGGATGTCTTTGCAATTTATTATAGATGTTGAATTAATACTTTTTTTCAAGAGATGCATGTTTACAATTTTCAGTAGACTGTACATTACTGAAAACTCACACATGAACAAAATATCGTTGGATATGTCGTTGAACTTCTATACACTTTGAATAATATTCAAGTAATTGCATTATAACTGGGCGTTACATTATTAATTGATAATGGAACAATATTGTGGTAACACAAGTGAGTAGTTCATATTGGTTCATAACAATGATACTATATGAATTCACTATGTATATTACTATATTGATAGCTGAACTATGATGCTCTCATGTTCATTTCTTATGTAACATGTAGTTTTTTTCAAGATTTTATTATATATTAGTAACCATTTTTGGTGTAGATAACTGATACTATATAATGTTACATGATAAAATTATAATCCCTTAATTTGAAGTTTACTTTATATGCAATGTTTTTAACAAAGAATTTTGTTAATATCACCCGATATTCTTCGTTCGTTACATCGTTGAAAAGTTGGATATTGGTAATCTGACCAGTTACTATTTGTTCGTTTCATCTGCAGGATCGAGACTTCATAATGCACCCGAGCTATTGGTCACTTGGAAAAGTAAATGCATACTGAAGACTAATATTTTCATTACACTCGCTGGTAGGTTTTCTGATGATCAGAAAGTAATGTCCAATGAGACTTGCTTTGCACATTATCTGTATGCGAACGAAATCGTCCTGAATCATCTACTTATCCACCAATTTCTGCTGAGGGAGGTTAGGCAGCTCAATCTAGATGAAATGTGGTTCAACATTGGTGGCAACCTCTTATACTTTTCCATCAAGGAATTTTGTGTCATTACCGGTTTATCGTGCTGTGGAAACGTTAATCGCAACAAGTATGATAACACATATTGTAGAATAAAATACGAGTACTTTGGCCACCTTTCATGTATATCACCATCAGATGAATAATCTCCCTGGTTTCGCGACCAGCGGGGAGGAGATTTTTCCGGCAACCAGGGAGGAGAAATCTCCTCCCATCTAGTCGGATTTTCAGGGATGGGGGTGGGGTTGTGGAGGAAGATGATGAATTTTGATTTTTTTTAATTATAAGTAATTATTTTGAAAAAATAAGTTAAAAATGTAAGTTGGGCTGGCCCATTGGCCCAAAATCGGGCTGCGTTGGCCCAGCAAATACCAACCCATGTAAAATTGGGTCAGAGCTAGTCCAATCTAATTTTTATGTGGTCCGTCTAATTTTGGGTTGGGCCAGTTCATCTGGTCTATTTGCCAGCTCTACCAATTAAAATTTTAAATTTGTCAAATTTTGATCATGGGTATAATTTTTTTGTTAATTAATGGACAAGTGGACAAAATCTGTAGAGACTCTAAGAGCCCGTTTGTTTTCAATTTTGATTTTGATAAAAAGCTAATGTCAAAGTCAACAATTAATTTTAATCACACATTTTATGGTCCTACAACTTTTCAACCACACATTTTAACAACTTTTACCAAAAAAATCTGATTTTAATCAAACACAATTTAAATGTTATTTTGGTGAACAAAATTAAAAAATTTGGGACTTGATGACACACTTTTTATTATTTTAAGTGTAAATCTGTAAAAAATGAAAAGATTTAGGACTTATTTGTATTTTTTAAAAGGTTTATGAGTTATTTTTAATTTATTTAAGTTGGGGGTTAAATTGTCAAAAAGGTTTGGGATCATATGTGTTAGGATTAGAAAGTTATGGGACTTTTCAATACTTTCTGAAAGATTAGGGACTTTTGCTACAAATTTTCATTTACTTTTTAAATAAAAAAATTTCCACCGTCAACTTTCACAAGGATTTGGATGGAAAATGATAAAAATGACCATTGCTGCAAAAAATATTTGAAATAGAGGCCAAACTGCCAAAAATATTTGAAACGATAGGTCCTCAACCTGCAGTAAGTGAAAAAGTCAGGGACCATTTGTGCAGAAAAGCCAATTTTCAATGGTGGTCCATTCAATACAACCTGATACTGAATCGTTGTAGCATATTTGGATTGTTCCTTTCCTATCTCTTTCATGATCATTTCAACTAAACATGTGTAACTGCAATTCAATAGAAATACTTTTCTCACAACAGAGTAATCATTATAGTTTTGTTAATTATCCCAATCACCCCATAATAAATCAATGCATTAACATCATCAATTTCTAAAGAAATCCGTTATCAGCTAACTAAAGTATCTTAACAATCCCAAAAAATTAGACAATGATTAAAATATTTCATATCATATTCAATGTATTTTTCAATTATTGATACAAACGAAATTCAAGTTTATATTATATTTATACATAAAAATCCATAAATAAAAAACATGTAAATTTGATGGAGAATGACGAATGGACACATACATCTTTGTACAAATAACGATAATAGGAAAAATCTGAATACAATCAGCTCCAATAAACTGTAACTCTGAAGAACATCTAATATTTTTTTGGGGAATTGATATCAATGAAGATGGAGAACACAATTCATGTCATTTTCGTTATAAAAAATCGTCACCGAATTATGCAAGTTGAGTAATGTTACTCATCGAAAAAAATTTTAAGAATGCAAAAATTATGGGCTATGAGTAATGTTAATCGCCGAAATGATGAATGGATACATACCTCTTTATACAAATAACGATTATAGAAAAAAATCTGAAGAAGACCAGCCCCACTCAACCGCAACTCTGAAGAAGATCAACAAAAAAATCTGGCAATATAAATGAAGATGTATAACATATTTCATGTCATTTTCTTCATCAAGGAATCCGTCACTGAATAATAAAAGTTGTGTAATGTTACTCGCCGGAAAACTACCAAAATTAATGCAAAAATTATGGACTCCGCAAGTTTGGATTGAAGATGAAGATGGGTTCTTTGTATTTTTAAATTTCAAAATCCTATTACGTCTGGAGAATTTAATTTTTCATTTGAAACTGATTGTAACGAATTCTTTGGAAGATAACACCGAGAGTTTTCAGGGATTAATAATAATCCAATAAATTTTCCAAAATTGAACATAATATTAGTATTTTTTAATTTTTTCTAGACATCCAGTACATTTATAATATAGACCAAAATATCAAGCATTTATATAATTTTTTCTAAAAAAATGGAAAAAACCTTCCCTAAAAAACCAAAAAAAAAAAAAAAACACAGTGTTAAAAGATTAATCTTTATTATGACTTGAACCTGTTGAAGTTCATTAATAAACTAAAAAATCGACCATTATAGAAGAATTTAATTATAAATTTATCTTCTTTTTCATTGAAAAATGAGGAAATGATGAAAAATAAGAGGGAAAAAAAATGATTAGGGAATATTGAAGACAAAATGAAAATAACATTGCAGAGAGAAAAAATACTAATTTTCTAATTCATAATAAAAGGTTGGTAATTAATTATGGCAATAATTTGTAGAAAGAAAAAGGAAAGGGAAAATATTGAATAAAGGAAAAAAAATCATATATTAAAAGACTTTTTTTTTAAATCTTACAAAGTCTTGGCAATCGTTCATTATATAAGAATTTAGTTTCAATTTATTTATTTATTTATTTAATAAAAAAAAGGAGAAACGTTGAAAAAAAGAGAGAGAACGAATAGTTAACAGAATATTAAAGAGAAAAAATAATCATAAAAAAATATTAATATTCATTTCATAAAAAAAGGGTAATGAATGATGACAATAGAGTTTGTAGAAAGAAAAAAGAAAAGGAAATATTGAAGAAAAAGTCACATATAGAACGGTGATTTATTTATTTATTTATTTAGGAGTAAATGAGAGAAATTGTGAGAATTTTTTCTAACTAAATAAAATGAGTCTTGAAGTAGTGGTACTATTCATATGGTCATTGAAAATGACGCCGGATTCGTGACGTCTCATTTAATTTTTTTTGGTGATTAAGTAACGAAAACGGTGTCGTTTTGGGACATAAGAGGTGAAAATGATATCGCTTTAGTGCAGTTGTGGCCCATTGATTGAGGTAGACAACACACAATCACACAGTTCTTTTTCTCTCTACCTCCAATCGCTTTCCACAATGATCGACTTCTCTTCGATATTTTTTCGAAATCTGTAATTTTTTCTTCCCATTGTAGCGTTCGATTCATGTAGATGAAATACTTTTCTCCCATAACGGATCTGGTTACTAAGGTTCTCTATCACATTTTGGCCAATATATTTAGCGACATGCATCCGTGTATTTTTTTTTTATTGTTGGTGTTTTGATATCGTATTTTGATTGTATTAGCGTTTGATTTGTGTTAGTCTATCGAACATTTGTGCACGGTACATTTCGAGTTGGCTTCTGCTCCTTAGGGTTTTTGGAATTGCGATTTTATGGTATTTGCCTCTGATTTGGGCTAGTTTCTTTAACTATTAGTGTATGTTTGTTTCTTGTTAATGATTAATTATTTGGGTTGTCCAACCACACAAGTTTTAGAAATTTCATCTATTTGTTAACATTGTACTAACTGATTTTTAATATTTTTTTTATTTTTATTTTTCCAGTTCAATGGATCTGGTCGTTAGGAGAGGCCAATATCAACAATAAAACTTCAAAGTCAAAGCAAGTGTGTATTTCGATTTCGTACTTTTAGTGCTTCTATAGTGATGACAATGTTAACACAATTTGTTTATGGAAGTGTATAATCTTCATATTTTTTCTACCTTGTGCATAGTGTAACATGTTTATGAACTCTGATAATCTTATAACCTAATTTCTCTAACCCAATAAATGTAGCGGTCTATCTAAATAATATTATAATATTATATACGGAACTGAAGGGAAGAACCTCATCAAGAAAATAATATAGTGGATTGATGAACATAGGTAATATAAAATGTAGCCCCACTATTAAAAATCTCTTGATTTGACATCGTAAGTCATGCCGGAGAACATAAATACAATATATAGGAGGAAAATTTTGAACTGGAATAGAAAAGACAAAAGGTTGTTCCCTAGATGGGTCATGGGAGATCAAATGGAGCAAAATGTTGTTTAGACTAAGTTCGTTTCTTCTATTTGATGAGATGTTGACCAAATTTGTAAGATTTCTAATAAAGTCTTTTCTCTTTATCATTTTCAGATGAAGCTGCATTCATCCTGATTAGGCATGGTGAATCTATGTGTAATGAGAAAAACTTGTTTACATATTGTATATAAAAGAACTATAAAGACTAACTCCAAAACAATGTAAAAGAAATAAAAAAGATATTTTGGGCATATTTGCATATTTGTTATTTTATATTTTGCTGAACATAATTCTTTCAAGGAAACAATCTAAGAGAACTTTTTTGACTTTCAAGTTAGATAACCGTAAGGGTATATTATGATTTGCTTCCAGCCAAGAATTTTGAAATTTTCTTTCGATCTATTTGAATAGACTAAGATATAATATTTTACAGAAACAATATACATAAAATAGTGATCCATGGACTATTTAAAACAACCTGTTAAAAAAATTTGGATGATAATGCATGTCTTCCTTCTTCCATTGTTTAGATGACAAAAATTCTGTTAGGGTTACTCATGTAGATGTGGTGGTTCAGACAATCATCATGCAAATACTACTAATAGTGTTGTTAAGATGATAATGCATGTCTTCCCTCTTCTATTGTTTAGATCACAAAAATTCTGTTAGGGTTACTCATATAGATGTGGTGGTTCAGACAATCATCATGCAAATACTACTAATAGTGTTGTTAAGGTTACTCATGTACCGTTTGGATTGACCATTGCCGTACAAGATGAACGTTCTCCACATCAGGTGAGAAAGTCAAATTGCACTAATTTTCATCCAACCTTTTCTAATTTTACTTTTTGCCAAGATTTATACTCTTAACTGTAACTGACTTATCATTGTCTTACTACATATAAATGAATTGTCAATCTACAAGAAGACTGAGATGTAACTATGCACCTTCTCCCAATTTTAGTTGTGCTATGCATTGTTAATATGATGATTATCTTGTTTCTTTTTCTTATTAATTGTTCATCAATAAGATTTGTAACTTGGTGCAGTGATTTAATTCTTACTCATATAGTTGTATATCTAAGGATTATTTCATACATTTTACCTAAAGGCTTCATTTTGTTGAATAAATATATAGTTGTTTTTATGGTAGAACAATCTGCAGTTATTCACTTTAGATTGCATCAATAAATAGTGTTCTGTAGCTGCTTTAATATGACTATTAATGCATGTAAACTATTGCATTCGTTCTCGATGTCCACTATATATCCCCTTTAGATACCAATGCAAGTTTATTGAAAATAAAACGTCGCTCTCCTTTAGATGTAATTGATGGTTTATGTTGTTTCAAAAATGTTTTCAGGTCTATGAGCTCTTGGAAACGATGACGTTTCTCCGTTGATTTAGATATTTTACTTGATTGTCCAGAGCTCAAGGATATAGGTAAGAACAACTATTTCCTTTCATTTTTGATTGAAATCGGTGAAGTTTTTGAGAATATAAAAATGTGTGAAATTTGAAAGAATTTATTGGTATGCTCACATAAATTATTATCACGTGAAGTACTTATTGCATAAAAAATTGCCACTTTGTTATTTGTGTGATATCATGAAGCTAATTTTCACTCAAGAATAATTATTACTGCCACTTATGCAATAACTGTTCTTTCACAAGATGAGGCTTGCCACTAGAAACAAACACTAGGACCTATAAGCTCTACATTTGGTAATTGTCTTCTTAAAGACATTTAAAATGTAGGCAATACAATTTAGTCCTAAACTTGAGTTTTTTGAGTAAAATAAGATGGATCCAAAAGATATAGGCCAATTTAGTTTTCCTTTTGCCACTATCCAATTGCCTTCGAACTCGAACTTCATTTGAAAATGGCCTAACATTAATACTTTGATTTTTGAAGTATTTCACAATCTAACATATGAAGACCAGGACAGACTATAAAAGTTCATTTAATGGGTGTCCTAAAGTTAATGAAATACTTAAATTTTGGTGAAAGCTTTGATGCAAGCCTTAAATGTTCGCAACACCGTTTAATTTAACAAGGACCTACTCTATTGTTGTAATAATACCTGCAATGTAGGTAACATAATAAATTTTTGATGTGTGCCTCAAAATGTTGTTACACTTACTCATATTTATAGCTTGGCTTTGTTTCAGTTGAGGACTTCTTTGTTGATTCTGCTCCCGACCCACTCTTATCTAAGGAGTTTAGTGTTCATCTATTGGATCAATTAATAATTTGTTTAAGTTCATAAATTGGGATTGTGATAGCATGGAAAGATTTTGTACTCTCGAGGTGGTTTTGACTGCAAGTTTTTTGTGTTCAAGTCTGGTTTCTATCGCACTAAACTAGGCTTGCTAATCAGTCTTCTTCTCTTGAAATCTAAAATTATTTGACAAACTCTATTCCCTCTATTTCACACTTTTCTTCAAGTAAATTCATCAGCTTGAGAAGCATATTTTAAATTTTGAATGCTATCTCTTAGGCTTAGACATCAGTTGGACTCATGATTTGTATTTACCTCGTCAAATATTTATAGCTTGGCTTTGTTTATAGCTTGGCTTTGTTTCAGTTGAGGACTTCTTTGTTGATTCTGCTCCCGACCCACTCTTATCTAAGGAGTTTAGTGTTCATCTATTGGATCAATTAATAATTTGTTTAAGTTCATAAATTGGGATTGTGATAGCATGGAAGGATTTTGTACCCTCGAGGTGGTTTTGACTGCAAGTTTCGTGTGTTCAAGTCTGGTTTCTATCGCACTAAACTAGGCTTGCTAATCAGTCTTCTTCTCTTGAAATCTAAAATTATTTGACAAACTCTATTCCCTCTATTTCACACTTTTCTTCAAGTAAATTCATCAGCTTGAGAAGCATATTTTAAATTTTGAATGCTATCTCTTAGGCTTAGACATTAGTTGGACTCATGATTTGTATTTACCTCGTCAAATATTTATAGCTTGGCTTTGTTTATAGCTTGGCTTTGTTTCAGTTGAGGACTTCTTTGTTGATTCTGCTCCCGACCCACTCTTATCTAAGGAGTTTAGTGTTCATCTATTGGATCAATTAATAATTTGTATAAGTTCATAAATTGGGATTGTGATAGCATGGAAGGATTTTGTACCCTCGAGGTGGTTTTGACTGCAAGTTTCGTGTGTTCAAGTCTGGTTTCTATCGCACTAAACTAGGCTTGCTAATCAGTCTTCTTCTCTTGAAATCTAAAATTATTTGACAAACTCTATTCCCTCTATTTCACACTTTTCTTCAAGTAAATTCATCAGCTTGAGAAGCATATTTTAAATTTTGAATGCTATCTCTTAGGCTTAGACATCAGTTGGACTCATGATTTGTATTTACCTCGTCAAATATATCCCCATTTGATAAATACTTATTAAGCATATTATTGCTGCCCCATGTGAAATTATATGCATATACATGTGTATGTACATGTTTTTTACATTCATGCGCATATGGTTTTTGTGCATTCAATTTATTGTATGAATAGCACATGATACTGATTTTTATTTTTGAAGATGGTGTTGTTTGTCATTTCTTTATACTTTAGTTTGTGTTTCGAGCATTGTACACACACACACACACACACACACATGCACTATATATATAAATTCATATTAATGAGGTTAAATTTGACTTATTTGAACAACATTTCTACTCGAGAAGGGATCACTACACCAAGTAAGTCTCAAAGAAGAAAAAATAGAAACAAAAAGAAGACAAGTGATGTCAATGTCTAAATTACTTCATTCTTTACTTTTGGTATTGAGACAGAAAGCTACAGATTCAATGATTAAACTTCATCAGTGTCGAAGTAGAAGAAAGACGATTCAAAGGGCACTTGTGGTGATATCATTTCTTTTATTCAAACATTTTGTTGACGTATATGCTTGTAATATGTCTATTTTGGAAAAAAACATTAACCATGTGGAAAAAGCTTTTTTACTTGTAATTTGGATCCAATGATAGTTGAAAACTAGCAAAACTAGATTTGTTGAATACTCTCGTCAATACAAAATGTTTGTCTTTTTGTGTGCACATTTGTATTCTAAATGTAGAATTCTATTGTTCGAAGTATTCATTTTCAAAATCGAATTATTTAAACACTACAGATATCATCAATTTGAAAAAAAAATTCAATATAACTTGACTTAATTGTTAACTATTACATTTCACACAAATACTTTACCTTTGTAACCCGACACAACTAACACTAATACAAACACAATTACTATAGTATCACGTGCACAACACTAGTATCTATATTATATGCTTTAAAGTTAAAGTAAATTTTTTTATAAAAAGTCATTGATATTTTGAATTCTCCTGATTGTCATATAATTTTTTTTATAGAAAAAGTGATTATATTCACACTATAAATTTTATTTGTTTCACCACATTTTAATCAGACTTAAGGTCCTCGGTCTTTACTTATTATAACACTTATGTCTTCAACTTTTTTATCTGCATTTCTATTCCCATTTTTCCATTAATTAGCACACCTCATCTCTGATAACGTTTTCTGTCCAAAAAATCCGTTAGAATAGTGTAAAACAAATTATTTTTAGATTATATTTTTAAAAATAATAATAAATACAAAAATACAACAAAATATTCTTTCATCATTTCAAAGCACGTAAACAGAATATTTTGACAAAAACTATCATTAAGGATGAGATGTGCTAATTAACGAAAGATCGAATATAAGAATTTAACAAAAAAAAGTCAGGGACAAATGCTACAATGAACAAAATGTCAAGTACCTTAAGTGTAATTAATATATGGTACAACAAATAAAAATTGTGGTGACAATATAACCTTTTTTTAAAAAAATTTGAACTGAATATACCATGACTTTTAAAAACTTATAAAAGTCTATATTAAATATCCTAAGATTTTTATAGACTTTAAAAAATTTATATTAAATACATCAAAACTTTTTAAATAATACTATTTATCACCATTCTATGTGACAACTGTATTGATATTAAATGATATGTCCATTAAAATGTAATAAACATATTATTTAATGCCATATAGATTGGTGATTATCACGGATAATGATAAATAACATTAATCAAACTTTTTGAGAGCATCTCCAATGCTACCTTCTATTTGGAATGTCAAACTGATGTGGTGATGAGGTTAAGGAGACAAAACTCATGTGTTAGCATTTATTGAAGAGGGCCGTCCAATTTTAGACATTCTGTTAGACGATATTTCACCTTTTTTTTTTTTTTTATTAAATCGTGTTTATCTCTCTCATCTATTTTTTCTTTCTTTTTCCTCATTTCACTATCTCTCTCCTTATTTCTTTTCTCTCTTGTCACATTAGATATTTTAGAAAGTGTCTAGCATTAGACATACTCTGACTCAAATTTTTTTTTTTTTAAATTTACATTAAATACATCTCTTAATGTTAAGTCAAAGATGTAAAAATATAGTACTACAATAGTCAGATGCTCTATTTTGGTGCTATATGTATAGAGTTCAAAATTATTGAAGTTTCTGTTTGGTAGAGTACTGGAAAGCCCAAACATGTTAAATGGCAGCCTACAATATGTTGGCTTATGGGGTTTCCTAAGGGTTTGAATACAACTTTTAAAGCACATAATATCCTCCTCTCTCTCCTTTACAAGTGTTCCAATTGAATCATGGACTTTAGGATAAGGAAAAGCTCCGTTAAGCCCGTCTATAAATCTTTTTTCGTCACTTTGCTCAAAAAAATTGTTATTAGAAAAGCAAAAGATCCAATTGTGCAGCAAATACCGACAGGTACACAAACATGTTTACGAAAACACATTAAATATGTATATAAAGTGCTACGATGTACAATTACTATTCTTTGACGGGATGTATAACAAAATTGGGACAATCTTGAAACTTGGAAGGCACAACCAGCTACCAGGCAAGCTTAGGCCTAATTGACGTGCACTTCGTGTTGGCAAATCCCTAGTTCACGATCAATATACATACAATTGAATCACCTCATCTAAAAACTTAAATTAGAGAGGGAACAAACTTATTTATTTAAATTGTCTTTGACACGTCCTTCACGTGCAAGCCAGATTCATTAGATATACCTGACATTGAATGACAGTCTTACCTATTGTGAACCCAGGAACCACTGTGAAAGCCACACGAGGATCAGTTTGTGGTGTGCCATCAGACAACAAGAACGCTTCATCGCTTAAGCTATCCATGTAAACTTCAGAAAAACGAGCTCCATTGGTCACTTGAAAGATAGAGACCTCGTAGTCGAAAGATAAGGCCAGGCACTGTAGGAGCCAAACGCGCTTAGCCATCTCAGCAAACGCCAAGAAGAAGGGTGTCTCTGGGCATTCACCCGAATTCACCAAATTCCTCTGATCCAAGTTGTCAAATAGGGATGCTTCCATCTTTGGATGAACGAGTGCCAAGTATTTACTGCGGCAAAACATTGCAAATGCTGATTTAGGCTTCCAGGCTAGATAATCCGCTGGTCGAACAGATTTCAACTCCATGAATCTGTCGAAAAATAGCCTTCGTCTTTCCTTCTGCTCTGGCAAGGACTCCTTTCGGATCAAGAAATTCGGGTAACTGAAACCATCAAATATTTCTTTACAGACAAAGGATTCAAATGCAAAACAATTGTGATTTTGTTTCCAGAAAACGACCCCATGTTCAATTGAACTAGCTGCAGCCTCCAAATCCCACCCTGAAGACTCCATCTTGCGAATCAGCAACTGGACAAATCCCCGGATTGATTTTACTGTCTGCCTAAAACATGTAATGAAGTGGCTGGGACATATGCCAGAGAAGTGAATATCCTCAGGCATGCCTAATTGTCCACTTGAATTTAATCTCTTCTCGAATAACTTATTATCCGTGTTAACTTCTGCCAATTTCTCTTCAAGAAACATTATTTCGGAGTTTTTAAGCTGAAGCTGAGAATCCAACTTCTTACTCAAAATTTCATAGGTTTGTAGCAGACACTTCTGCTCCTTAATTTCTGCTAAAACCAGAGTCTTCTCAGGACATATTGTTGGGTCCAACTGTTTCTTCAAGTAACATTGCTTCAATTCAGACAAATTCTTTAGTTCCAATACTAAGATTTGATCAGCAGATTGAATTCCATCAGCATCATAAGGAGACTGAGCAAATTGCAACTCTGCATATGCAGCTTTAACAGCAGATATTCCAGCAAACAGCTTGGCAAGAAAAGCTTCTTTAACTGCGCTATCCCGAACCAATTCATCTTCATCATCAGAGGATGGAACCCGGGAACTTTTCAAGTCATCGTTCGTTTTCTTTTGGATTTCATCATCCGGAGCTATCCCTGTCAATGCTCGAATGTGCAAAACCTTAGCGAAAGTACGTGACAACCTATTTTTACTCGGAATAGCTGTAGATTGTTTGACTGAATCCATGATCTGAAACAAGAAAATCACAAAATGAAGTGATTTCTGGGACAATAACACAGCAATGTTGATACAAATAGTTAAAGACAGAATGAATAGTTAAAGAAAGAATGGAATATTTATGACAATGATTGCTACAATAACAACGCATAATGAGCGTGTTAAAATAAAAGAGAAAAGCTACATGCTTTATAACACTTGAATCGAGGTGATTCAACATAAAAAGTGGACTACAACGGGAGGAAAACTACAGATCAACAGGAAGAAGCACAAAAGTGGACAAGTCCCTTAAAAGACACATGAAAGTTTCAATAATCGATATCCTAAGAGCTAAATGTCTATTTAGTTTTGTCAAATATCTGCTTTTTGATAAAAGTTCATAAAATATGGAGTTGAAAAATTTGTGAATTCCATAAAATGTGTGTAGTTCAAATTAATTGTTAACTTTGACTCTAATATTTATCAACTTTTTGAGCAAAACCAAACAAAGACCAGTGCTACACAACGTTTTATAATAGAACTTGAAAATATGATAGGAAAAAAAAATTAAATTTTATTAGTTTTGAGTATAATGCTAAAAGAGAGAAATAAACAAAAGAAGAAGATAGTTTATACCCTTTTTTTTTATGTTGAATGTTTGGGTAGATTAGGAGTGGCAAACGGGTTGAGTAACGTGTGGCCGGCTCGGACTCGTTTAGGGATGAGAAGCCACCACGAGTCAGCTTGCGTTTTGAATTTTATATTTTGAAAATTCAAATTACTAACATATTTTATTTTAAAAATAATAATAACAAGAAAAAATGAGCAAGTTCATGTTTATGGACAGCTCAGCTCGACAATGAGGCCCCACGTGATTAAATTGTTAGTACTGCAACAGACGAGATTAAATTGTTAGTACTGCATAAAAACATTTTTTTCGTGAATTATTTGGTAAAGTAAATAAAAAAAAAAGCTAAAATTTTATCATATACTAGCTTTAGTAAAAGTTTATTTGATTTTACTTAATATTTTGTTAAAAAATTGAAATTAACAATTAACAATTAATTTTAATTATAAACTTTATGAGACGTACAATTTTTATCAATTTTTCAATCACTTATTTATAACTTTTGTCAAAATTTACAAAAAATTAATTTTTAACAAAATAAAAACGACAATAAATGTTAATATCAAAATAGAAAAATTGATGCTGCCCCTGGCATTTCTTGGGTCCAATGAATATAGGAGTATCCAATGTACCCACCCCTACTCCACCACAACTACACTCCCACTGTCCCGCAGGCCACACATCCCAATGGAAAAGAAGGAAAAGAAAGCATGTTACATTGTTTGTATGCAAAACTAGTATGCACTGGGGTCCACTAATTTGATTTTTAATCCCATGCCATATATATCATACGGCAAGAAAAAATTCGATACACGTAGACAAAGCATTTAATATGATTATGACCTGTGATTTCACATCAGCCGTCCACAAATATCTTATAGTCATTTACTTGTTATCCGAGCCTCATCACTTAATCCAACGGACAGGAACACATCCACACACCCAATCACCCTGCACCTTATGGACCCAACATTCTCTTGCGTGACCTCAAAAATTGGAAAATATCACTATTGGTCCCTAATCTATTGACTCGATAAAAAATGGTCCTCAACTTTTTAAAATAATAATAATTTTCAATTTTAAATTATAATTTCAACTAGTCAAATTGGTTAAACATACTTTTTATCTATAAGTTTCATAGAATTTACAACTTACTACCCACTTATTATCTACATATTATATATGACCTACAACTTATGAACACTTAAAAAATAATTTCAACGTTATCAAACATACACTGAGACTGTGTTTGATTGCAAGTGAAAAATTTGGGTGGAAAAAAATATTTTCCATAGAAATAAATTACCAAGGGTTGGAAAAGATTAACAAATTTTCCATAGAAAATAAATTCTCCTATTACACAAAGAAAATATTTTCATTGAAAACAAGGAAAATGTGGCCAAAAGTGAAAAAATGAGAAAAAAATTTAATTAAAAAAAAGTTGCAGTCAAACAAAACAAAGAAAATATGTGAAAAAATGTATTTTTCATGAAAAAATTTTGACAATCAAACAAACAAGTTGAAAAATAGGCGGAAAATAAATGACAATCAAACACACCCTAAGGTCTAATTATGAAGCTAATGAAATGTTACAGACTAACTTGTTATTTTGAAAGGTTGAATAACAACTTAATACTGAAACCATTAGTTGAGGATCAATAGCTAAAAATACAGACAAGGAGTACATGAATAACCACGATCCTCTATATGCGCGTGCAGGCAGACTACGTTTGACTAAAGACCGAAATTTTTTATGACCGTTGAAACTTACCTTCTAAACAGCTTCTTTGAGTTCAAAATCCCAAGAAATCAGAAAACACCATAATCACCCTGTAATTCAGTCTCTGAAATAAAAAACACAAATATCATATACATGTATACAGTATACGTACAAACAAGAGGGTAAAAGTAGTAAACTCTGAGAGTTTTGTTGAAAAAAATGTTATTAATTTCCTTAAAATAAAAGTAAAAATGCAAGAAGTGGTGCTCTTTAATAAAGAATGTAATGTGGATTGGAATGGGAAAGGGTAAGATTGAGGAAAGAAACTTTTGGCATTGAAAAATGAAAAGAAATTAAAGTGTTGGTCTTGACGTGAAATTTTTTAAATGGTCGATTTTTGTTTGGGTTGAGGGACTGGTAATGGGTGAGAGATTGCTGTTTTGAGAGAGAAGAACAGAAGATGACGATCAGAGAAAATAGAGAGAGAAATAATAGTGTTTTAGAGAGAGAGAGTAAACATACATGCCCAGGTAGGTATTTTTAGAATACAACCACATTGATTGGTGGGCACGATTTCCTTTTAGCTAAATATATTCACAAAATTATAAGTGCGTTAACTTTAAATTGCATAAAAAGACTATAATATTTACTTATTATTATATTTATGTCTCTAATTTTTTTTTTTTATTGTATTGTTATCATCAACTTTCTTTTAATTATACATATTATCTTTGATAATAGTTTCTGTCCAAAAATTTTATTAACAAGGAAAAAAAAACCTCATTTTCTCCTCGTATTTTTAAATAAGCAAATAAATAAATACATAATTTCGATTAAATATCATTTTAAAGAATATTAATAAAAAATTTAGACGAAAATCGTCAGTAAGAACAAGATGTGTTAATTAATAAAATGTTAAATATAAGAATTTAATAAATAAAAGTTAAGGACATGAATGTGACGATAAATAAAAATTAACGATTTTTTATACAATTAAAATGTGGTGCATTAATAATAAAATGAGGTGTGAATATAACCAACTTTCCTTTTAATCGTGTTTACATTTATGTCCAGATTTGGAAATATTAGTATGTTGATAAGGAAATTGACTCATTTAGTATTTGTTTGATGGAGTTTAATAGTGTGTGTGGAAGGGGTTTTTTTAGGTTTAAAAGCACTTTTTAAAGAATAAAAGTATTTTTAGTTATATTTATGGTTGTTTAACTAAAGCCAATAAACACTTTTTGACTAAAAAACATATTAAAAAATCTGTTTTAGAAAAGACCATTAATAAAATGCTAATTAATACATAAAAAAATATTAATTTATTTACTACATTAATATATTAATTTATTTACAATATTAATTACTTATAACAAATTGTCAATTCATATATTTATATAAAATGAAAAATATATGTTAGCATATTAAATAATATAATACAAATTACACATAATATGTTTTATTTATATAATTACTTAATTTTAAGTAATATAATATATACTAAAATAATTATGTTATTATATGTAATATATTAATTTTAATACTTATTATAAGATATAAAAAAAAATATTATCCATTTTGAAAATAATAATATGAAATATATAATAATTAATTACTGTTTAGTTAATATATTAAAATAATTGTGTAATTATAATTAAATTAATATATTAATTTTAATAGTTATTATAAAATATTAAAAAAATTATTTATTTTAAATAAATAATATGATATATATAATAATTAGTTACTGTTTAGTCAAATAAATATAAAATTTATACAAAAACACTTTTATAATTATGCAACCAAACATTTAATTTAATATTCACAACACTTTATGAATTCATATCCAAACAGTCAACATCTTTTTAACAAAAACTCTACTGCTAAAAGCTCTAATACTAAAAGTTCTATTCACAAAAATTGTGCAAACAGACCCTAAAAATAATTTTGTTAAGAATTTTTTTAAAAAGTTGGTAAAATGTGTTTTTAAAAAGTTGATAAAAGTTGTGGATCTTGTAATATATATAGTTGAAAATATGTTTGAGAACATCAGAGTTCAAAAAAAAAAAAAAAAAAAAAGGGCCTTGCAAAACACGCTCTTATAGTTTCCAACTTTCAAAAAACTAACTTGCAAGCTGTTACTTTTCGAAAAGAGTGCAATTCATTCCTAATCTTATGAAAGTAGTGCATTTAAGTGCTTGTTTGGTAATGTTTTTTTTATAGATTAGAAGTAGTAGATTCTACAAAATTTATGGGTAAATAGCACAAAACGTCCCTACCTATTGAGGGTATTGTGGAAAACGTCCCTACCTTCAAATTTTTGACATTTTTGCCCTTACCTACTGGATTTCTTGCGCAAAAGGTCCTTCAGTCCAAAATCATAGGGGTAAATTAGTCTAACCACTTTTTTCACATATATATTACTTCTTTTAAAATTAGGGGGCTTCCCATGCAATTTTCAAAATTGCACGGCAGACCCCCGTCCCCAAATCTAAAGTCAACCGACATGGCTGAGGTTGCGCAGACCCCCGTCCCTAAAGGCACACCACCCAATCCCATCTCCCCCTCTCCATTTTCTTGGATAGCCGCCAAACCCATCTCAACTAGGCAGGCAGGCACCTAGTTCCTAGATTCTAATTGCAAAAACCCAGAAAAATACAACAGACCCAAGAATATTTTTCAAGATGTTATGAACTTGTGACAGTCAAAACTGAAAAAGAGTGCGTGTGGACTGTGGTGTGAGGAATTTCAGATCTGAAAGGGGAACAGGAGAAGGCTTGGCAATTGGGACCAGTTTTTTGTCATGTAAGCAACTGCTTCATTGATTCATTCTTACTAGTTAAACGGTGAAACGTCATCGCACGGCCTTGACCTCTTACTTTTATTATGTTTTGATGGAGCTTTCCAAGAAAATGGGGAGGGGGAGATGGGATTGGGTGGTGTGCCTTTGGGGATGGGGGTCTGCGCAACCTCAGCCATGTCGGATGACTTTAGATTTGGGGACGGGGGTCTGCCGTGCAATTTTGGAAATTGCATGGGAAGCCCCCTAATTTTAAAAGAAGTAATATATATGTGAAAAAAGTGGTTGGACTAATTTACCCCTATGATTTTGGACTGAAGGACCTTTTGCGCAAGAAATCCAGTAGGTAAGGGCAAAAATGCCAAAAATTTGAAGGTAGGGATGTTTTCCACAATACCCTCAATAGGTATGGACGTTTTGTGCTATTTACCCAAAATTTATAGATAAAAAATTGATAGAATTGTGGGTTTTACAAAATGTGTAGATAAAAATAATGTTTGACTAGTTTATAAACACATTTCAAATCAAAATGCATTATTATATATATTTATATAAATTTGATAAGTTAAGATATTTAAAAAAATGATTTTAATATTTCAAATGTACAAGAATTTATAAAAATCTATTAAAATCTTATGAATTTTAGATTTAATTCAAATTCATAAAATCCATCATAATTAATCATTTTAAGAAATCTAATAAAATTTGAGTGAAAAACACTCCTTTTAGTTCTATGTAACACTCATTCTAGTCCTATGTTTATGGTTTTATTTTTAATCCTCACATTCACTTTTTATGTATTATTATTTCATAAGCTTTTTCTTAAATGTAATTGAAATTTTGAATTGTATTAAATTGAACTATAAAACATTTCAATTTTGATAATATAATTTTAACTAAAGTTTGAAAATTATTTTGTAAAAAAAATTGGACTACTATAAAATTTTCATAACAATAATTTAAAGATTTTATCCAAATTTGACATGACATGCTAAGAAGATGTGATGTGTCAAAGTGTCAATAATATAACAAAAAGATAGCATATTCAAAATAACAAATCTCGACTCCTGTTTACTTGTATTATCACTCATACAACTTTTTTATGCATGGTCAATTTACATTAGTGTTAGAAAATACTATTAGTTGACAGAGTCTTGTTCCCTAGAGGCAGGAGAAAAACAACCAATTGCTGACATGGAGCACGTCATGTTAGCAGTGCTCTATTATCAGTAGTAGGGTAAGAAAAAAAAAATTGGATGGCCCATTTCATTTTAATCTCAGCCCCATTATTTCCCAAATCCATTTATGCTGCCTCCACATCCAGCGCCTATTTTCTACGATTTCCACCTCACGCCGCCGCCGCCCTTGTCAACCTTCGGCTGCCGCCTTGTCAAACTCCGCTCACTCACTGCCATTTCATTTAGCTTGTTGCGATTTTGCCATTTTGTCCGCTCGCGATTTTGAAAAATTGGGCCGCGGCTGCTGCGATTTTGAAAGGGCGTAGAGGGCGATTTAAAGTTAGTGGGCGAAATCACCACTGCCTAGTGTAATAAAGGGTGTGCCTCTCTCCAATTGTGCTCGCACCCAATCGCACTGCGCGCGAGATTGTGCTCGCACCCATTTGTTTGTTGGACATAAATTATCCCTTTGCGCACATTGCCAAAATTGACCATCGCCATGTGTGCTAGAGTGCCTCTCACTCTTGGATTGATTTCGGTTGGTAACATTCCATATAGCTCAAATCGACGAATCAGTATATAGATTTTTTGTTGGGATGCAAGTTGATAATAATTAGGGTAGAGGAAGATGGGGAATTCTTCTCACCCAATGATGTTGTTGTTCACCTTCCTGTTGGAAACTAGTGGACTGTGAGAATTAGACTCTTGTATGTTGATGTATTTACTATTTGGTGAAATTGAATTTCGTGTGCTGGATGAATGGTAAATAAAAGGGTTGTGATGATGTTTGGATTTGTTGAATGAATGAATTCATGATTTTGGGAGTAGGAGACAATTGGAACTGTATCTTGGCTTGGTAAACCAAGATGGCGTTCGATTAGAGGTTATCACAATCTCTATTCCAAAATACAATCGGTGAATTGTAGCCATGGCGGTGACGATTGTGTATTTACTGGTTGAAATAATATCTAAGCCCCTTATTAATATCTTATTACTTTATCAAATAAAACCGTATATTTTGAATGGATAATATCGCGAGTGAGCGGAGTTTGACAAGGCGGCGGCCAGAGGTTGACAATGGCAGCGGCGGCGACGACAACGACGACGTGAGTTGGAAATCGCAGAAAATAGGCGCTGGATGTGGAGGCGGCAAAAATGGACTTGAGAAATAATGGAGTAGGGACTGAGTTTAAAATGAAATGGGCCACCACATTTTTTTTCTTACCCTATTGCTGACAATGGAGCACTGCTGAAATAGAATGTATTAATTAATTCAAGATATTTTCAATTGTCTCAAAATTCAAAACGATTAAAGAAAAAAGGAATGTAAATAGAGTATTTAGGTTAGGAGTCGCTATTTGCATTCATCGTTATATATCTCTATCTGAGTAGTGTTCTCCTACCTTCAAGGGGGTATGATGTAATGTCCACCTGCTAAGTTGTCAACGGATGAGCTGTCCATAATAAAACAATCAAGTAAATTGATTGTCTACCTACTGATACCTCAACATATGGGTATTACATATTGCCCTCTTGGGAACAGAAGAACACTATTCATCTTTATCTTACTCTAAATTTATTCATATTAAAATTTAAAAATTTAAAAAAAATACTATACTCATCCCCACTACATTCCAACACTACTCTTATTAAATTCATTCATTTAAAAAGAGCTTAAAAATTGATAAAAATGCGAAGTTAAAGTCAATAATTAATTTTAACCACATATTTCATATGAGCCACAACTTTTCAACCATACATTTTATCAAAATTTTTTATATCAAAATCTGCTAAAAAACTCCACCAAAACTAATATATTATAATATTTTGCAACATGTTAAATTACTTATTTCTAGAAACAATTAAGGTGAAAAAGCTAAGACTTTTTGTCCCCTGTGCTAACATTAGATAGCATATAGTTTAATAAAATTTTATAATTACAAAAAAATTCAATCACCTTGTTTGCATTTCTCCTCTTCCATTATAGTTTATCTATAAGATTAACACTAACAAAAAATTAAAACAGAAAAAAAAAAAGAAAAAAATAATGATATCTTGGATATTGATACAATCTACTATAAATAAATAAATAAATAAATAAGAAATGAATGAATTCATCGACAATCATAGTTCAATCAAAATCAGAAAAATAAAATAAGAGATAAGATTAGAAATTTAAAAAAATATATATATATATATATATATATATATATATATATATATATATATATATATATACCATTCTATTTAATACCATTCAATTCGACATTCTAAACGTACTACCAACATATATACTTATTTCTAACTATTTTTCAAAAAAATTATTACGATGCTTTAAGAGATAACATGCTAAGTATCAATGTTTTATAAATCGACCCAACATTAAATCTAAAAAGAGAAAAGAATCAAGAGTCAAATAGTCGAACTATAGTTGAATCGGTAGTTGACAACATTACAAAATTATATAAATATATTTTTAGAAGTGAATATGTTGGTTTTCCGGATGAACCGGCCAATTATGAAATTGTCTTATTAAGTTCTAATTTGTCAACTTTTTACCTATAATGAGATTGAATTTCACAACAAATTTCACAAATCGACCTAATTCTTGTAACATTGCTAAATATTCCATTTTGTCACAGTAATATATTTGACAAAATAAATTTTCGTTCCTATTAAATTTCAAGTCATAATCGGCCACGCAAGGCATGAAAGGGACAATATAGTTATAGTCATGCATGACAACAACCTATCACTTGTTGGAACGTGCAAAAAAAAAAAAAAATAAAAATAAAAAGCATGGGACAAAATCTTCCATAAATTTGGTGAATCAAAGACCACGAGAAATCAATGTGGTTGTACTCTATGAATGGAACGTGAAAATTCAGAATCTCTAAATGGGCCCTAGTCAAATTTTTATATGAAGAGGTAACCTACATCTAAATAATGTTTTTCAAAAAATACCTCTTTCTTGTAAACTTTAAAAAAAATATTATTTACCATTCAAAATACAAAAGTCAAGAAATTATTGCATAATTTTCTCTCTTCAACTTTTCAAACCCTAACACTATAACCACCACATCCAGTGTCTTACGCTATCGCTGCCAACAACCATCGTGGAGATCTGTGACCTCCGTCTGCATATAAACGCGAAGCCACTTGGATAGCGCAAATCTACGAGATATACGACCTCTCTCTCGTAGATTTGTGTCATTGTAGACTTGTGCAACGCCGGAGGTCGATCAGCATTCGCGAGTCATTGTTGTTATTGCACCACCACCACCATATTTTTTTTTTTACTACATATGCATAGGGGTGGCAAAAAAGCTCGTGGGCTCGTGGGCTCGCCGACTCGGCTCATAAAAGCTCAGCCCAACTTAGACTTGGCCTCGTCGAGAGACGAGCACGAGCTAGGGCCGAGCTCAAAATAAAAAAAAAGAGGGCCGAGCAACTCGGCTCGGCCAAAAAACTAGCTGGCTCGTGGTCTCGCCCACGAGCTCGGCTCGTTGGGCTCGTGGGAACGAGCCCACGAGCTCAGCTTGTTTGGGCTCATGGACACGAGCCCAAAAGCACGAGCCATGAGCCAGCTCGGCTCGTGGCTCTTGCATTAATTGACCGTTGGATGATCATCCAACGGTCATACCATTTTTTTTTTTTATTTTATTAATTTTCTATAAATACTCTTATTCTAAGGATGATGATTTTCAATATTTAATTTTCAACATAAAAGATACTCCATATTGTATTTTTTCCTCGTTTTTAAATTTTAAAAAAAATAAAAATTTGAGGGCCGAGCCGAGCTCGTGGGCAGCTCGGCTCGGCTCGGCTCGTTCGGCCCACGAGCTCGTGGGCCTAACCGATCACGTATTTTGGAGGCGAGCCGAGCTCGAATTTTATGGGCCGAGCCGGCTCGGCTTGGCCCATTGCCATGCCTACATATGCATGTTTTTGTGTCCTTTTTGCCTCAAACCTTAATTGCCCTCTTTTTCTTGCCGTCTATTTTGTCTGTGGTTGTCGGCGTGCTCTAGTTTTTGTGCTGCCTTTGTTTTCGTCACAATCCATAATTTGGCAATGGTGAAGGTGCTGAAAACACCAAAGTCCTCGTCCATCTATTATTATAATTGGTTTGGAAAAGTGGAATTGATTTGGTGGTTATGTTTCAATTGCAGCATGTTTAATTAATTCTAATTAAAATCTTACCATGTCTTCGGTTTTTATTCATTCCAGTTGTTTCCGGAGTTATTATTTTTTGTTTATTCCTCTTATGCCATATAGATTGCTGTTAATTTGTATTTTTTATTAGATGGTGGTGGCTGATCTCAACCCAGTTGTCGTAGGTGATTTAAAACACACGTTATCTTACAAGTAACACATGTGTTACTATAATTAAAATTAGAGTAATGCATGTGTTACAGTAATTTAAATTAGTGGTGGTGGTAAAGTAACAGATGTGTTTCCCAATTGTAGTTAAGATGATTATGGTTGTATACAGCGGTAGAGCAGTGGTGGTGGTGGGAGCTCCTGTGTTACCCTCGGCTGAGCTGAACATGATTATGTTAGTGGTAAAACATGTATTATCTTACAAATAACACATGTGTTACTTCTGCTATAGTTGAAGTTGATTATGGTTGTAGATAGTAGTAGTGAATCTAAACCCGGTTGTTGATAAGGGTGACGGATTTGAACCAAATTGTGATGGTGGTAGTGATGGGATAAGATGAGTAGTAATTGTGGTGGTGGAAGACGATTGATAATATTGAAATAATATTGATTTTAAATTAAAATTATTTATTTAAAAAAATTATAAAAAGAGATAAATGATAAAATATTAATTTTAACGAAAAAGACGAAGTAAAATAGTGCTACTAAGGTAAAAATGTTGTTTTCAAATGAAATATTGAAATTAAATTAAAAAAATGTATTTTTAAAAAAATATATAAAATATCAATTTTGATGAAAATGAGAGTAATATCAAGTAAAATTATTGTTTTCAAATGAAAAATTGAAATATTGATTTCAAATGAAAATAATGTATTTTTAAAAAAATTATAAAAGGAGATAAATTATAAAATATTAATTTGAAAGAAAATGTGATATTTTTAAAAAAATAAATTTAAAATGTATTTTTCAATTTTTTTTACAAAAATTTAAGATACTTGTCAATTTTGCCCTTACCAATAATGCATATGAACTACAAGAAATTATAAACATCTGGGAATGATCTCCTGCCCACAGTGGGCAGGAGTATTTGGCCCACCTGCTGAGGTGTCAGCAGGTGGGCCGTCTATGTGTTTGATTGTTTTATCATGGACAGTCCACCTGCTGACACTTTAGCAAGTGAGCCAAATACTCCTGCCCATTGTGGGCAGGAGATCAGGACCGTATAAACATCAACAAGTTCAAACTTCATATTACTCGGAATAAGACACTTTAACTCGAATTTGACAAATTTAACCACACTTGCATTATGAATTGGAGACCACTAATCTGCAAATGACCAAACTCCTCCATCCAATTTCAAATTTTCACACTGACCTTCCACTAAGAGAAGCCATGACATTAAGAAGTGGCAGGCTTTCAACTCTATCATCTGATAAAAACTCGAACTTAAGATCAGTGGCGGAGTCAGACTTTCGAAGTTGGGAGGTCCTTTTTGGAGCGGGCCGAGGGAGGGACGAAGCCCTCATGGGGGTTCGGAGGCAGTGCCGCCAAATTTTTTTTCTCAAACTACAATTATTGAACTCATTTTTATGAGAATAATATTTTTTTATAAGTCATAGTTTTTAAAAAGTTTACAAAAGTTATTGCACAAAAATATTTAAGACCTAAAATTAGTCAAACTTTTCTTATTCATGCTACCTTCTATAAAATTATCCTCCAAAATAAGAAGATCCGGTTTACAAATGAAATTAAATATTACTCAATCTCAAAAGAAAAAAAAAATATCAATTGAACACGATATGTATTAACAAGCACAATGCATTTATTAATTTTGTATTATCATTTGAGGAATGGGCCAATCATTTGTAATTTTATAATCCCATATCAATTTGATCTCCCTAGAAACATAAGATTTTACCAGAAAGAGGGACTCTCAATTGCTGATTTGCTGTTAGTTTGTTACGTTACGCGGTGAACATGATGTAGAGAATCGCCAAATCGATTATTCGATCCGAATTTTGTAGAAGATGAGGAAGTGATTCAATTTTTTTTATTTGCGTATTCTGAAATAAGGACTAAACCGCTGAAGTTTTACTAATTGTGTATTTGCAATTGTGTTTCTGACTATCAGACTGAAGAAGAAGTATGAATTGGACTTTTGGTTGGTTGGATAATTGAAATTTGGGTAGGGTAATATTTTTTGGGTTTACAACATTGTTTTGAGTATTTTATAGTTTGGACAATTTTCTTATTTTTTGGTTTAGGCTTATCACTTACCAAAAAAAAAAAAAAATTTAAAAATAAAAATAAAAAAATTCAGTTTCAGAAATTTGGGGGGTCTTTAGGGTAGGTCCTGGGCACCCTGGGCACTCCAAGGACCTCCCTCCCCTCCGCTCCTGCTTAAGATATTTCTGAATTCCTCTGCAGCAATTTCAAGATATAATTTGGTGTTTCTTAAATTATAATTTCAATTGGTGAAACATGTTTTTTATCCACACATTTTATAGGACTCACAACTTACATCCTCTTTTTATCCACACATTTACCTACAACTTATAATACAAGTAGTTGAAAAATAATTTCAACACTACCCAACATACACTTCATAAAAAAACAATATAATTTAAAAAAAATACGAGAAATCATTCATAAAAATTGAATTCACCTTCAAAAAATAATTGTTTTCAAAATTTTGCAATTTAGAAACTGTTCAATACTTCTTAGAATCACTGTCATTTTCTGATAATAATAGCAAATTGTTAAAATTAAAATCGTGAATCCACTATATATATATATATATATATATATATATATATATATACTAGTTTTGGCCCGTGCGTTGCACGTTTGTGAATAATGTAGTGAAAAGTTGTAGATTGATATGAACGTTTTATAGCACTATTTGTAAAATAAAAACAAAGTAGGTTATGATTAGATTTTTCTCTTTTTGAATATGTTGTAAAGTATATGAGTTGTGTATATATTTATAAGGAGGTTGGAAATTTCATATGCAATAATTGGATGTAATAGAATTTAAGGATAGCTTGAAATAAAAATTCAACTAATTTGTAACTTATTGTCAGTCTATTGAAGTAACTTTGTATGCAATTGAAAAAAACCTTATTAAAAAAGGAAAAAAAAAAAAAAAAAAAGAGTTGAGGTTGATTATAGTTTGTTTAAGAAAGATGTTTTATTTACTTTTTTTTGTGCAAATATTTATTTGTTTTTGTTTTTGCAGTGACAGTGGACTATTTATGATTAAATATGTGGAGTGTTTTTTAGCTGGATTGCCTTTAGATGCTGTTGTAAGTGATAAAATTAATATTTATAGGCGAAAACTTGTGTTAGATTTTTTTCATAAGGATTTCTTTTTTTTCCCAGTTAGGAGTGAAGTTTAAATGTTGTATGTATTAGTTTAATAAATTAATAGATTGATATTATGTTTGTAAATTGTTTCCTTTTATTTTTATTTTGAATTGATCTGAAATTTTTTTGTCATGTTGGTAATGTTTTTGAGCTTATGTTAATATATAATTGTTTATTTTTATAATTGTATTTTTATAGGTTACAAAAATTGGTTGCCGAGCTAGGTCGACAACCAATTTTGGTTGCTGAGCCATCTCGGCAATCGGGGGGGAAATTTTTTTGTGTAAGTATCAAATGTTTGTAAATTGTTTCTTTTTATTTTTAATTGATCTGAAATATTTTTGTTATCTTGGTAATGTTGTTGAGCTTGTGTTAATATACAATCCTTTATTTTTATAATTGTATTTTTATAAGTTACAAAAATTAGATTAATTTATTGTAATTTTGTTAACCAAAAGATTTTTTTGTGTTGTGGAAATTTTAGAAAAAAATGTGAATTTAGTATTGTAAAAAAACTAATATTTTAACGTTTGTAAGAAACACATGAAAGTAAATATATAATATATTATATATTCTTTTATTATGACTAATTTATCTAGTAACTTGACAAATCCAAATTTGAGATTCATGAATTGGTTTAAAAATAACATGAAAAAACTAAAAAATAAAAAAATTTAAGTGTAGTACATAATTTAAATAAAAAAACTAAACTAAAAAATGAACAATATGCATTGTTGAAGTTACTCGAGTAACTCGATAAACCCAAAATAAAATTTGTCGAGTTACTCGATTAAAAATGTGATACGAAATCAATCTATTCAATAGCTCAAGTAGCTTGACAAATTGAAAATCAAGTTGCCGGAGTTACTCGATAAACGAACGAAATTTAAAATTTTCATTATTTTGTTTCCCTTTTTTATTTAAATGATGTCATACATTTAAATAATTTTTTATTTTTATTTAGTGTTGTTATTTTTCAAGAAACTCGTGAGTCTTAAATTTGGATTTGTCAAGTAACTTGATAAATAAAGCATATATAAAATTTTATTTAATGTTTCATTTATTATAATATAGTAAAATAGAATATATATCATAATTAATTAATACAATATATTTTATTTTATTTTAGCAATTAGTATAAAAAAATATTTGTAACATTATTGGTAAAAATGTTATAATTAATAGTTACAAAAAATAAAATATGTTGTTGATTTTTTTCATTGAAAAAAAAAATTACAAATGTAAAAGCACACCATAAAAAAAAAAAAAAAAAAAAAAAAAAAAAAATAAAATTTCATGAACAGTAATTTTTTCGAGTTACTATTCACCTCGTAAAAGTTTGTCGAGTTGAATAGTAACTCGACAAACTTTTTCGAATTTAAAAAAAAAAATAAAATTTTTTTTTTTATAAACAGTAACTTTTTCGAGTTACTATTCACCCCGAAAAAAGTTTGTCGAGTTGAATAGTAACTCGACAAACTTTTTCGAATTTTAAAAAAAAAAAAAAAAAAGAAAATTTTTTAAATTTTTGTCGAGTTACTCGACAAATTTTTTTTTTTTTTAAAAAGTCGAGTAACTCGACAAAAGTAAAAAAAAAAATTTTTTTTTTTTTTTTTAAAAATCGAGTTACTCGACAAAAGTAAAAAAAAATGTTTTTTTTTTTTTTTTTTTTTAAGTCGAGTAACTCGACAAAAGTAAAAAAAAAAAAAAAAAAATTTGTTGTAAAATCGAGTTACTCGACAAAAGTAAAAAAAAAAATTTTTTTTTTCCTTTAAAATTCGAGTTACTCGACAAAAGTAAAATTTTTTTTTTTTATTTTAAAATTTGAGTAATTCGACAAAAGTTAAAATTTTATTTTTTTTTTATTTTTATTTTTTAAATTTGAGGTACTCGACAAAAGTAAAAAAAATTTTTTTTTTTTTTTTTTTAAAATTAGAGTTAGTTGACAAAAGTAAAAAAAATTTTTTTTTTTTTTTTTTTAAAATTAGAGTTACTCGATAAAGTTAGTATATGCATAAATTTTTATTTATTTATTTATATTAGTTTTAAATTTAATTTTTTGGTATTTGTTTTTGGCATATATTTGATCGAGTAATTCGGCAATCTCATTTGTTGTAGTAGGAAAGTTTCTTGATGAACTGAGGTTTACTATCGAAGAAAATTAATGATTTTTTTATATATATTTATTCTTTTATTTACTACAATTAATTTTGAAAAACACTGAATAATTTGGTAATTTTTGCATAAAAAGTATTAAGTAGAAACTCTAATTATTTATATATACTATTTACCATTATTTGTAGTTTGCAGACAAATAACCCATTTCACAATACAACAGTGTAAAGTAAAAACTTTAATTTTTTATTTAGTAACATTTTTGTACAAAAACACTGAAACTTATCTATACAAATTTATGAATTATTTTATGTGGAGTGAAATTTTATATGTTTTGTGGGTATCTGCATATTAAGTTTTACTTTTTTATGTATTTTAATAAAGAATTTTGTATATATTTATTTTCAAGTGACCTATTCAACAAAAGGTTGATCGAGTAACTCGACAAACTCCATTTCGAGTTTGTCGAGTTACTCGACCAATTAAATATAATGTTACTGAAATAAATAGTTGTTAACAGGATCAAATAGAATTTGTCAACTATGTTTTATTTGTAAATAAATTTTGTTTGTATATGTTGTTATAGTAGAGTTTGTCGAAGAAATGGACCTTGTCAAGTAATTTGAGAATTTCAGTGAAAAAATATTATAGAGGTAATATATGGAAACAAATTAGTCTAATAAAAATATTTTCACGTATGGAATCTATTTTAATATAAATTTATTTTCATAATAAGTATAATTATATAATTTAATTCTTATTTAGTGAAATTTTTTTACAAACACTGTAACAATATCTATAACTTGTTGAGTCGAAATTTCGAAATGTTTTATTTGGAAAGATAGTAATTGGAATTGCTTAAATAAGTCCACTATTTAACAAAATAAATGATTTTGTATATATATTTTTGTTATTTCTAGTAAAAATAATTTCAAAAAATACTCAAATCTTTTTATAATTTTTTCGGACGAACTTTGAGATTTGTTCATATATAGTGAAATATGTTATGTTTTCTAACATCTAAGTTTATGCTTATTAGTTTCTAAGTTTTTATTTAATTTAATAAAAAAAAAAATTAAATATTTTAGTTTGACCTACAAGATGTAAAAGTGATCGAGTGACTCGATAATCTCCAATTTGAGTTTGTCGAGTCACTCGGACAATATTAAGAGGAAAAATTTATTGTTCTTCTGGTTTATGTCATCGAGTGACTCGACAAACTCTACTTTGATTTTGTCGGGCCACTCGGCAAAGTAAGTACAAATTTTTTTATTGTTTTATTGTTTATATTTTATATATTTTTGGAAATCAAATTTTTTTATGATTTGTTTGTGTAGATAAGCTAGTAAACGAACTGAAGTTTATGGAGTAATTGAACAAATTCTGTGAAAAAATATTATATAAGTAATCTATTTAAAAATAATAATTTAGAAAAAATATTTGGACATCTTAAATACAATTTAATATTACAATTAAAATATTTTTTCTACATTATGAGTTTGTGGTATATTATTCATCGAGTAACTCGGCAATCTCAAGTTTGGGTTTGTCGAGTTACTTGAGAAAGTGGTCATCTGCATATTTTTTATTTTTTGGTTTTTATGCATAATTTTTTTTACTCTATAATTTATTATAACATATTATAGTAAAATATATATCATATTAAATTATTATATACTATACTAAATTACTAAAATATATTATATTTTATTTTATTTTAGCAATTATTATAACATAGTGTAATCATTTTTTAGTCTGTGGTTTTTTGCATATACCTGATCGAGTAACTCGGCAAGCTCAATTTTGAGTTTGTCGAGTTACTTGAGAAACTGAGCATATGCATATTTTATCTTATTTGTGGTTTTTTTAATGTATAATATTTGGTAAATTGAATTTGTTGGTATTTATTTTTGGCATATAATTGATCGAGCAACTTGGCAATATAAATTTTGAGTTTGTCGAGTAATTTGATAAGGTAATGAAATGAATAAATGTTTTTATTGTATCATTTATTGTAACATATTATAATAAAAAATATATCACATAAAATTATTAAATATATTATATTTACTTTTATTAATTATTATAACATAGATGAATCAAAATTTATTATAATAACTATATCAACTTGTTATAATAATTATATAAATTTTATTACAATACTTAATTTTTATTGTAATTATAATTTGAAATAATTTTTTATTTTTTTAAAGGAGTGGAGAGACGATTTGATAAGATTATTTACTTATTTTTATTTGTTCAGAATAGAAATTGAATATTATATTTTATTATAATTATTAATTATAATAAAAATTGATTATTGTAATAAAATCGATACAGTTATGATAATAAATTTTTTTAAAACTTTGTTATAATAATTGATTGATACAACAAAATATAATATATTTGAATAATTTAATATAATATATAATAATTTTGTCTGATATATATATTTTACTGTAATATGTTATAATATATGCTAGAATAAATTTTTTTTTGCATGTGCTTACTTTATCGAGGAACTCGACAAATCATAAATGAGATTGCCGTGTTCCTCGATGAATTAGATGTGAAAAACAAATACCAAAAAATAACTTTTAACAAATAATATAAATAAATAATAATAATAATAATAATATTTGCACACTATCAATTTCTCGACTAACTCGACAAACTCAAACTTGAGATTGCCGAGTTACTCGATCAATAACATGGTACAAATCACAAATTCAAAAATCAAAATTTTTATTTATAATAAATTGATATTATAACAAATTGATACTATAATAAATTGATATTAAATTTTAATATCATTATTAATTATAATAAAAATTGATATAATTATTATAAAATTATTTTAATACACTCTCTTACAATAATTGATAAAATAAGTAACTTGACAAACTCAAAATTGAGATTGACGAGTTGCTCGATCGATTATATGCTAAAAACAAAAACAAAACAAAAAATAATAATAATAATAATAATATATATATATATATATATATATATATAACAATTAATATAAATAAATTATAAAAAAAAAAAAAAAAAACAATATGCTTATGAATAATTTTTCAAGTACCTCGACAAACTCAAAATTGAGATTGCCGAGTTACCCGGTCAATTATATGCCTCAAACCACAAACTCAAACATAAAAATTTTTATTTGTAATAAATTGATATGACATTTTATTATAATTATTAATTATAATAAAAATTTATTATTGTAATAAAATTGATATAATTATTAAAATTAATTTTTTTTTTACACTTTGTTATAATAATTGATAAAATAAAATAAATTCAGTGTTTTTCAAAATAAATTCTACTAAATAAAAGCAAAAATATATATACAAAATAATTAATTTTCTTGGGTAGTCAACTTCAGTTCGTCCAGTATCTTCACTACAACAAAAAATACCAAAAATTTAAATTTCAAAAATAATATAAATCAAAAATAAAAATAAAAGATTCTGGATATGCTCATGTGGTCGAGTAACTCGACAAACTGAAAATGGGGATTGTCGGGTTACCCGACCATGTATATGCCGTATACCTCAGATTTTCTTAGGTAACTCGGCAATCTCAAAATCCAGGTTCAACCTGAATTCTTTCTTCAACAATGCTTCCACTGAAGTATTCTTTCTCCTCGGACTGCAAGTTCCCAAACCTTGGATTCTCCGACATACAACTGATCATCTCATCCTCATGCACCGCCACCTTCGCGGCAGCCTTGCACACCACCCCTTTATGCAAAGTACCACCACCACCGTTCCTAGCCACCGTCCCCGGTGGTGGTTTGGTGGTTGCTTAGCAATGCCAGCCTGTGCGCTCTTCCTAAAGGACCCTGATCCTCCACATGCAATAAGGCTTAATTAATAGCATAGAATTTCTAGTCAACAAAGGCTTGTTTGCCACCAAATCACAATCTTCAAACACCTTGGAAGTATTTGATGGAGGGGGTGAAACTGAATAATTATGTTTTAATTCTTCTAGTGTTTTTATTTGTTTCTTGCTTTTGTAATCCATCGATTTCATCAGTAGAGACCCCTTTAGAACATCTAGAAAGGGGCGTAGTGACCTATTCAACAAAAGAAATAAATAAACAAGATTAGTAAAAAATTGAATGAAAATTAAGTGTAAAAGAAAAAAAATAAGAAAAATGAATTAAAGATTTTTTTTTTTAAGTTGTTGGTATATCCCAACGATTTTAAAACAATAGGGACCTTTTGTGCAATTATTAAAAAAAAAAAAAAAAAAAAAATCATTTGGCAATCAATTGATTGCCAATTGGGCTCAAATTGAGCCCAATTGGCAATCAATTTGAGCCCAATTGGCAATCAATTGATTGCCGAGCCAGGCACTTATTTATATTTTTTTTTTCTTTTTTTTTTTTAATTGTGCCCTTTCGGCAATCAATTGATTGTCGAGATTTTGATAAGCAAATGTTGGGCACCAAGTGTTCCATTAAATGAAAGATGTGTAACTATAATGCAAGTTATTAGAAATGCATCTAATACAATATATCTGAGAATCATTATACTTATATTGTAAAGTATATGAGTTGTGTATATATTCATAAGGATGGAAATTTTTGATGCAATAATTGGATGTAATATAATTTAAGAATAGTTTGAAATAAAAATTAAATTAATTTGTAACTTATTGTCAAGCTATTGAAATTCAGTTTGAACTTTTTTATGTAGAAATTTGTATGCAATTGAAAAAAAGCTTATTAAAAAAGGAAAAAAAAAAAAGAGTTGAGGTTGATTTAAGTTTGTTTAAGAAAGATATTTCTATGTGAATTAATAACATTTATTTTATATATTTACCTACTACTTGTTCACCTAACTCTCAAAACTTATATTTTCTTCACCTACCTCTCTATTCATCCTATATTTATTACGTTGTCTTATTGTTTGGTAGATATTGTTTCCTAGCATAGTTCTAAATGTATATTTTCTTCATCTTTATCTTGATCTTGCAGTTTAACTAATCTATCAGGTATGTTTATTTTGATTTTTTTTTTTTTATTAGAGATGAATTAATTTAATATGTGGTTAATGATTAATAATAAATTGTTGTTGAATATTTGTGAAAATATTAATGAAGAGGTTTTTTTGGTGTTTTTATTTTTTATTTTTTTGTTGTATAATATATATTTTGTGAATTTTATTGGATAGAGTATGATATTTTTATAGTTTGTTATTATTATGTTTTTTTGTATGTTTTTATGTAATTGATATATTAGTTTTTTGTTGTTTATTTGTTTAGGGAAATTTTGTATTGTACAGGTATGAATGCTGGAAATGAAAGGTTTGTGGAAACTGGGGATGAATTGGAGAAGGAGGATTTTAGTAGTGAAGGAAAAGATGATACTGTTGAAAATGTTGTTCATCAATATTGGTCCCCTTATACATCAAATGAATTGCCCACAAGTAATTGTTATACACAAGATGTTTTAAGTAATGTAGATTGTTTTGGTGAGAGAATTATTCCTGAAGGATATAACTTTGCTAATAATGAGTATCTCAATTCACTTTTTGTTGAGCAACAATGTTATCTTGATAATCAATTAGGTAAGAATGATTATGTGATTGCTAAAACAAGAGAGGAGTTATTGGAGCGGGTTGATAATTTAGAATGTAGTACGATAGGTAGTAAATATAATGAAATGCAAGGTTATATTGATACTCAATTTAATTCATTACAAGTTGAACAAAATGCTCACTTTGATAGATTGAGCAATGAGTTGCGGGAACAGATGGAAAGATGTGTACAGATATTTAAGGGAAAGATGGTGGAGAAAATTGGTAATGATTCAGGGAAAAATGATGTAGGTTGTTCTTCTGGGAAGTGTGCTACTTTATCAAATAAAGATGTTCCTTTATTATGTGATATAAATAAAGTCAGAGAGAGCCATTTTCTCAGTTGGGTTTGCAGTGCTAATGATGGGTAAGTTATAATGTTTGATATATTTATTGTTGTAATATATAATGTTTGATATAATAAATATTTTTGTTATAATGTTGTAGAGATGTTGTTGATATATCTTGGGGAGTAGTGACCTCTAAACTCACAAAAAGACGGTTACAAGATATTAATAAGTCTCAATCTGCATTGGAGCAATGGGTAAATATATTATATGAATTTTATTTTTGTTAAATGTATATTATGTATGTTACATTGTTATATAATATAATATTTGTGTATAGGATGTGGACTATGCAATGGATTTGATAAGAGCTAGATCTTTTAAATATCCCAACATATTTTCAAGAAAGTATGGAGTATTGGACACTTGTTTTAGAGAAGTTATTCGGTGTCATTTTGTAAAGGCACATCATCAACTTGATTTTGAAGCAACTATGCGAGCATATATATATGGTGCTTTTCCTACATATTATAGTTCAAAATGGGAGGAATGTGAGCATTTGTTGTGGCCCTATCTTATGCATGATAAATATTGGGTACTCTTTCACGTGGATTTGAATGCTTGGAAGTTGACACTAATTGATAATTACCAGATGTGTTATAGTGAAAGTCAGAGATATATTCATGCTCTCCCAGGCGTTCAAATAATTCCACAAATGATTCTAAAGTATGAGCCTCAGCTTGCGAAGAAGAAAAAGTCTTTTCAATATAAGAGAAAATCACCCAGTGAAATAGAACAGCTCCAAAGATATAGGTAGTATATTCAATTTAGTAAAGTTTTTTTATTTATAATAATATTTTATTTACTTTTTTTGTGTAAATATTTATTTGTTTTTGTTTTTGCAGTGACAGTGGACTATTTGTGATTAAATATGTGGAGTGTTTTTTAGCTGGATTGCCTTTAGATGCTGTTGTAAGCGATAAAATTAATATTTATAGGCGAAAACTTGTATTAGATTTTTTTCACAAGGACTTCTTTTTTTTTCCAATTAGGAGTGAAGTTTAAATGTTTGTATGTATTAGTTTAATAAATTAATAGATTCATATTATATCTTTTTTATGTTATGGCAAGCGAGACAAGAAACTGGTTGACAAGATGTGTCGGAGAACTTGATTGCCCGAGATTTCCCGGCAACCGAAATTGGTTGCCGAGCTACCTCGGCAACCAAAACTGGTTGCCGAGATGGCTCGGCAACCAATTTTGGTTGTCGAGCCATGTCGTCAATCCAGGGGGGGGAATAATTTTTTTTTTTTTTTTTTTTTACTTTTGATTGTATTTTACTTTTTGTAGGTTTTTTTTTATTCTATTTTATTTTACCCCAATATAAATAAAAAAAAAAAATTATAGAGCCGAGAGTAAAAAAACTAATATTTGAATGGTTGCAAAGAAGCACATGAAAATAAATCCTTTTATTAAGCATTACATTACAAGCTTAATATGGGAAAGATTTTTTGAGCAATAACAACAATAAAAAGTGGCAAGCAATATTCGTCAGACAAGAAACTGGTTGACAAGGTGTGTCGGAAAACGTGGTTGCCGAGATTTCCTGGCAACCAAATCTGGTTGCCGAGCAAGCTCGACAACAAATTTTTGTTGTCGAGCTTGCTCGGCAACCAAAACTGGTTGCCGAGATGGCTCGACAACCAAATTTTGGTTGTCGAGCCATCTCGGCAATCCAGTGGGGAAATTTTTGTTTTGTTTTTTTGTTATTGTATTTTACTTTTTGTAGTTTTTTTTTTTAGTCTATTTTATTTTACCTCAATATAAATTTAAAAATAAAATTATACAGCCGAGAGTAAAAAAACTAATATTTGAATGGTTGCAAAGAAGCACATGAAAATAAATCCTTTTATTTAGCATTACATTACAAGCTCATAGGAAATATTTTTTGAGTAATAACAACAATTAAAGTGGCTGAAATTTAAATTCCAAGAAGCCAATTAAAACAAATATATTTAAGAAGAAATGGGTAAATTGTTCAAACTTATATTCTAAAAAAATGAGTTATACAAATAGATGGCAAGCAATGTTCGTCAGACAAGAAACTGGTTGTCAAAGTGTGTCGGAAAACGTGGTTGCTGAGATTTCCCGGCAACCAAATCTGGTTGCCTAGCTCGGCAACCAAAACTGGTTGCCGAGATGGCTCGGCAACTAATTTTGGTTGTCGAGCCATCTCGGCAATCCAGTGGGGGATTTTTTTTTTTTTTTTAATATTGTATTTTACTTTTTGTAGTTTTTTTTTTAGTCTATTTTATTTTACCTCAATATAAATAATAAAAAAAAAATTATAGAGCCGAGAGTAAAAAAACTAATATTTGAATGGTTGCAAAGAAGCACATGGAAAATAAATCTTGTTATTAAGCATTAATATGGGAATGATTTTTTGAGCAATAACAATAATAGAAGTGGCATTTGAATGGTTGCATAGAAGCACACGAAAAATAAATCTTTTTATTAAGCATTACATTACAAGCTTAATATGGGAAAGATTTTTTGAGCAATAACAACAATAAAAGTGGCTGAAATTTAAATTCCAAGAAGCCAATTAAAAAAAATGTGTTTAAGAAGAAATGGGTAAATTGTTCAAACTTATATTTTTAAAAAATGAGTTATACAAATAGATGGCGAGCAATATTGGTTAGACAAGAAACTGGTTGACAAGGTGTGTCGTGGTTGTCGAAATTTCCCGGCAACCAAATCTGGTTGCCGAGCTAGCTCGGTAACCAAAATTGGTTGCCGAGCTAGCTCGGCAACCAAAACTGGTTGCCGAGATGGCTCGGCAACCAATTTTGGTTGTCGAGCCATCTCGGCAATCCAGTTGGGAAATTTTTTTTTTTTTTTTTTGTTTTTTTTTATTGTATTTTACTTTTTGTAGTTTTTTTTTTTAGTCTATTTTATTTTACCCCAATATAAATAAAAATAAATAAATTATAGAGCCGAGAGTAAAAAAACTAATATTTGAATGGTTGCAAAGAAGCACATGAAAATAAATCCTTTTATTAAGCATTAATATGGGAATGATTTTTTGAGCAATAACAACAATAAAATTGGCTGAAATTTAAATTTCAAGAAGCCAATTAAAACAAATGTATTTAAGAAGAAATGGGTAAATTGTTCAAACTTATATTCTAAAAAAATGAGTTATACAAATAGATGGCAAGCAATATTGGTTAGGTTGACAAGGTGTGTCGGAAAACGTGGTTGACGAAATTTCCCGGCAACAAAATCTGGTTGCCGAGCTAGCTCGGCAACCAAAACTGGTTGCCGAGATAGCTCGGCAACCAATTTTGGTTGTCGAGCCATCTCGGCAATCCAGTGGGGAAATTTTTGTTTTTGTTTTTTTTTTTTTTTTTTACTTTTGATTGTGGTTATTTTTGTAGTCTATTTTATTTTACCCCAATATAAATTATAAAAAAAAAAATTCTAGAGTGGTTGCAGAAGTGGGAAAAAAAAATAACAACTTGAATTATTCTATACAATTACCAAAACATGAACAATGAAGCATATGAAAAATAAATCCCGTTTTATTAAGCATCTTCTGAAATCTCTTGTTACTATATTAACTAACAATTTGTTCATTTCTTAATACAGTTCACAAAACTTTTTTGAAATTGAAATTTTTTTTTTGAATTTTGGGTGTTTAATTTTTTGAATTTTGATTTAAATATTTTATTTCAGTTCCCGTTTTTTTTTAGTCTATTTTATTGGACCTAAAAAAAAAAAAATAATAATATTATTTATAGTGTAATTGCCGAGCAATCAAACCAAAGTGGGAAAACAAATTAATAACTTCAATTCAACTTACCCAACCCATGTTACTCTTTTTACTTTATCTAGTTAATTTATTATAGTATCTATGTATCTATCTACTTACAGTACAAACTAAAACAATGAATGCATTTTGTTGTTTTGCATTGACTACATGTAACTTTTTATGTATCTATCTATCTACTTACACTACAAACCAAAACAATGAATGCATTTGCATTGACCACATGCAACTTTGTTCACCCCATTTTCTCTCTCCGTATAATTCTTTTTTGTATCTTTGTCTTCTTTCTCTCTTCTTTATCTTTTCATTATCTTCTCCTTCTTTCTCTCTTCTTCATCTTTTCATTATCACTATTATCTTCTCCTTTGATTTTTTTTTCCTCCAAAACATTACATTACAACATTACATTACAACATCAGGTATGTGAATTTCATTTTATTATGATTTATTATGTAATATATTCATTTTGAATATGTTAAAAATATTAAAATATACATTTGAAAAACTTAGGTAATAGATTTGTTGTTGCAACCCGAGGTGGTCGGGGACGAAATGGCGGCTGCCGAGGTTCACCGGCAACCAACGGTGGTTGCCGAGCAAGATCGGCAACCGGTTGCCGAGGTACCTCGGCAACCAAATATGGTTGCCGAGTAGTCTCGGTAACCACTGTTGGTTGCCGAGGTTCCTCGGCAACCACGTATAGTGTCAAAAAAAAAAATTTTTTTTTTTTCCCCTTTATTTAGAGTAATGTTGGTATAATAAAAACTTATTTTTATTTTGTATACTGGCTAAGGAATGTATGTAAATGATATTACTTTAATTTGTAATTTTTTTGTAATAATGTTAAGTAACCATTGTTTAAATCATATGGTATAGACTAAGAGTTCATTGTTTTGTAGATATGTTACAATCGTATGAATTATATTTCATAATTATTTATACTTAATTTTTTTTTTGCAGATATGGATGTAGAATACGTTGTTGATGAAAATGTTAGATTTGGTGGAAAGCTTACACAGATTAGTAATTTTAGATATGTACAGGTTGTGATTGGAAATTATAATGAGGACCAGTTGAATGAATTTAGGAATAGTTGCTTTTGTTATTTAGAGGAGTTATACAATAGAAGAATGCGATTCAGTGGTAAATTAGTACACGAATTTCTTTTTAATATGGTACATACAAATAAGGGAAATGAAATTTGGTTTAAAGTAGATAATCAATTAGTGAGATTTGGACTGCAGGAGTATTGTTTAATATCTGGATTACTATGTCATGACAATTCTGAGACTATGTCTATTTATAGTACTTTAGGTAAACATAGACTTAGAAGGAGGTATTTTAATAATGCCTCTCAGATATCTTTGAATCAATTGGAGAATGCTTTCTTGAACTGTGGAGATGAAAACGATAAGTATAAGTTAGGGTTAGCCTTAGTTATTGAAGGATTTTTTAAGCCCATGGAAAGGAAAAAAATAAATGTACAGACATTATCATTAGTTGATAATTTGGAAGTTTGTTATGATTATCCATGGGGAAGGCATTCTTTTTTTATACTCTTGCGCTCACTAATTAAATCGTGGGAACGCTTGGCAGCTAGGGCATTGAATGGTAGTAATATGCCCTACACTATATATGGTTGTCCTACAATATTCCAGGTTAGTAATTGTTTAGATTACTAATTGTATTTAAATTTATTAGTATTGTACTATTTAATATATATTGCTTTTATTTATATTTTTATAGTTGTGGATATATGAGGCATGCCCACAGATTGGTGAAAAATTTGGGGCTAAATTGCAAAATGGTTTCCCACGTATTTTGAGTTGGGACATCGTTGAGAAAATAGAAAGAAAGGATGTTTGTGACTTTTTCAACTCCACACAGGTTAGTAGATTTTGTTTGTGAATATATAATTTTAGTGATTTTATGTATTATTGTTATTTAATAATGTGTATTTGTAGATTGTTGCTGCTATACCAATACTATTACCAACACAAGAAGAATTAGAACAAGCATATGTATATACTATGGTTTTAGTAGAGGATACAGCAGATGTTCGTTTTGATCCTATTGTGGATCAGTTTGAGTACGGGGGAGAACATGTTGATGAACATGTTGATGAGGTTGAAGAGGAAGTGGATGAGGAAGGAAGGAATGAAGGAAATATACCACCAGCTGAACCAGATGAGAATTTTGAT
Organism: Forsythia viridissima; assembly: GCA_030279155.1. NCBI lineage: Eukaryota > Viridiplantae > Streptophyta > Magnoliopsida > Lamiales > Oleaceae > Forsythia > Forsythia viridissima. Next base: position 8,580,908 of record CM059044.1, read on the forward strand.
AAAAGTTGGTCCCCTTATATAAGTAACGAGGAGTTACCTGATGATATCTGGCCTGCAAGGCCTACGACAAACGTTACTTATATGGACTATTATAATGAACAACAACATATTCCTGAGACTTCTCAAGGACCTTCAACTTCAGGTTACAACTACAACTACTCTGATGATTATGTAACCTATGGAAATTTAAGCTCTATGTTCGATGAACAGAGAAATTATTTTGATACCCGATTAGATGAGCAAAGATCTTATATTGATAACACAAGAGATGACCTGTTGCTGCGTTTAGATGAGTTACAACCGAATAGTGATGTGAAGGAACTACAGCAATATATAGATAGCAAATTTGACTCATTTAGGGGTGAACAAAGTAGCTTATTTGGTGGTTTGCGGGATGAGTTCCAAAGTTCTTTTGGACAAATCCAGAGAATGTTTGAAGGAATGAATGTTCACAAAGCTGGTGATGCTGGTGGTGGTGGTGGTGGTGGTGGTGGTGGTGGTGGTGGTAATGAAATAGAACGTACTGATGTAGGGGAGACATCAACTCATGAAGATGCGTTCATTCCAATTTTGTGCGACATAGATAAAAAAATAGAAAGTGATTTTGCTAATTGGACGAGTCGCGCAAAAACTCGGTAAATTATAATATTTAATATAAGTTATAATATTTGATATAAGTATTTAACTTATCCATTTTTCTAAATGTATTTGTCATTTTTTGTAGTGATGTTATAAGATTGCATGGGGGCTATACTTTGAATAAAGAGAAGCTCATGAATCTTGGGAATCCTGAATATCCACTCAACTTAGAGGTAAAGATTAATTATATTTTTGAACTTATAGATTAAGTATATTTTTTAATGTTAGTATATATAAGAATATAATGTTCTATGTTGTTATTTGTATTGTATGAAAAGGATATGGATGCTGCGTTAATGCTGATGAGAGCAAGAAGCAGAAATTTCGAGGATATATTTTCAGATAAGTATGCAGTCTTGGATTCTGGTTTTGGATCTCTTATGATTGAACTTAGAGTTAAACTTTTGGATCCAAGAGGGCAAATTGTACAACGTGCTGCTTCTTCTTCTTCCTCTTCTCTTGATAACATGGTGATGGGATATGTAAATGGTTATCTTCCTAAAAATTTTGGTAAAAAATGGAAGGAATGTAATTATTTACTGTGGCCATATCTTGTGCATAACAAATATTGGGTGTTGTTCCATGTGGATTTGAAGAGGTGGAAGCTCACAGTTTTTGATAATTATCAAAAATTAGCTGATGATGCATCCATGTATATTGCTGTACTTCCTATTATTGGAGGTCTTCCAAATGTGATTAGGAGGTATGTGCCAGAACTTGGTACCAACATTGAGCGCTTGGAATACTGGAGGAAACCCATTACTGATATACCTCAACTTGATAGATACAGGTAATTAGTAATTAGTTTAAATAATTTATTTTATTCCTAATAATAGTTATGTATAATTACTAATGTTTTAAAAACATTATTTGCAGTGATGGGGGTATACTTGTGCTGAAGTATGTTGAGTGTCTATTAGCTGGACTACCCTTGGATGCAGTGAGAGTGGACAAAATACCTATTTATAGGTATAAAATGATGCTTGATTTTTTTAAGAAGGAGTTGTTTTTTATTTCATATCAAAGAGATGTTTAATAAAGTGAATTTGTAAATTTATAATTTGTATTAAACAATGTAATTTGATTTGATTGAATAAAAGGGTTGTTGTTTTGTTATTTAAATTTACTTTGTAAGTTAATGTATCGGTAATTTTAGCAACACACATTACTCAGTTCAATTTCAATTTTATTTAGCAACACACATTAAGAAAATTTTTTTTTTCCTTGTGGAAACTTTAAAAAAAAATGTTAACTTAGCTTTGTAAAAAAACTAATATTTGAATGTTTGTAAAGAAGTATCAAGAGCTGAATATGGGAAAGATTTTTTGACCAATAACAACAATAAATGGCTGAAATTTAAATTCCAAGAAGCCAATTAAAACTAATGTATGTAAGAAGAAATGGGTAAATTGTTCAAGCTTATATTCTAAAAAAATGAGTTATACAATTACTAAAACATGAACAATGAATATCTTCATTTTTGAGATAGAAAACTGGTTGACAAGATGTCTCCGCCACCAGCTTTGGTTGTCGAGATTTCTCAATAACGAAATATGGTTGTGGAACCAGGTCGTCGATCGGCAACAAAAAAATTGGCTGCCGAGCTGTCTCGGCAACCAACACTGGTTGCCGAGATGGCTCGGCAACAAAAACTGGTTGCCGAGATAGCTCGGCAACCAATTTTGGTTGCCGAGCCATCGCGGCAATCGAATGAAAATGATATTTTTTTTTTTTTTAGATTTTTTTTTTTTTACTTTTGATTCGTGAGGTATGAAATGTTTATATATAGTCCAGAAATACTTGTTATGGAAAAGCTTTAACTCAAATCAATACCTTGCCATTTTTTGAATGCTGTAATTTATATTGATTGAACTAAGCAGGTTTTATTGAAGAGATGAACAATCACAGTTTTTTCCCAGAAAAGATGAACAATTACAGCTTATTTTTTTAATTCTGTTAACATTGGCCGAGGTTTCGTGGCAACCACAATTGGTTGTCGAGACCTCGGCAACCACAAATGTGGTTGCCGAGGCAACCAAGATTGGTTGCCGAGCTGTCTCGGCAACCAATCCTGGTTGCCGAGATGGCTCGGCAACCAATTTTGGTTGCCGAGCTATCTCGGCAACCCAGTAAATATAAATTTTTTTTTTTTTTTTTTTTTTAATTGCCGAGGTATTGAATGTTTATATGTTTATATACAGTCATGAAGGAAATGCATACTCGTTATGGAAAAGTTTTGCTTTAAATCAATACCCTGTCATTTTTTGCATGATACTGTAATGTATTTTGTACATTTAAAGCTTTAAGGCCTTTTTTTCATGAAGAAATCCAGACAATGAAATCCAAACACTGAACTATTTAACTACTTGGTAACACTTGGGGAGAAGAAACTTGTGGTGGAAAAAGATGCCACAAGCCACTTTACAAAATATTTGATAGCCAAGGGTTGGCAATCAAATTGGATCGCCCAGATATCTTGGCAATGTTTTTAAAAAAAAAAAAAAAATTTTTTTTTTTTAAATTTTTTTTTTTTTTTTGTTTTTGATTGCCAAGCCATCAAATGTTTATATATAGTGGAAATGTTTATTTTTTTAAAAATCCTGTATTTTTATAATTGTATTTTTATAGATTACAAAAATTAGATTAATTTATCCTAAATTTTGTTAATAAAAAAAGAACTTTTTGCTTGTGAAAACTTTAGAAAAAAATGTTATAAAAAAACTAATATTTAAATGTTTGCAAAGAAGTATCAAGCATTACATTATGAGCTCAATATGGGAAACATTTTTTTACCAATAAGAACAATAAATGGCTGAAATTTAAATTCCAAGAAGCCAATTAAAACAAATGTATTTAAGAAGAAATGGGTAATTTGTTCAAGCTGATATTCTATAAAAATGAGTTATACAATTACTAAAATATGAACAATGAATATCTTCATTTTTAAGATAGAAAACTCGTTGACAAGATGCGTTGGCCACCAAGTTTGGTTCAAATGTCGGCAACCAAAGGAGTTAGCTCCGTAACAAAAATTGGTTGCCGAGCTAGCTCTCAATCAGGACTGGTTGCCGAGCTGTCTGGGCAACCAAAACTGGTTGCCGAGATGGCTCGGCAGCCAATTTTAGTTGCCGAGCTATCTCGGCAATTGAATGAAAATGTTATATTTTTTTTTTTTAATTTTTTTTTTTAACTTTTCATTGGTGAGGTATCAAATGTTTATATATAGTCCAAAAAGCTTTAACTGAAATCAATACCTTGCCATTTTTTGCATAATATTGTAATGTGCTCTATACATTTAAAGTTTTAAGGCATTTTTTTCATGAAATAATGAAATCTTAACGTACAACTTGTGGTGGACAAAGGCTTTCTATGCTAGAAGGAAAAGATTTGTTTATACAATAATCAAATTGGAATGTGGAGCCATCTTGGCTATCCCTTTTTTAAATATTATATATATATTTTTTTAACTCTTGATTAAAATTTGGGGTGTTTAATTTTTTGAATTTTAATTTAAATATTGTATTTTACTGTTCCTAGGGTTTTTTTTTAGTCTATTTTATTTGACCTCAATATTAAAAAAACAAAAAAAAAAAAAAATTATAGAGTGGCTGGCAATGAAACCAAAGTGGGAAAAAAAATAAGAAGTTAGAATTATTTTATACAATTACCAAAACATGAAAAATGAATATATGTGGCAAGTAAAGATACGTTATTTTCTGAGACGAAAATGTGGTTCACAACATGTCTCGGCAACCTTGCTCTGGTTGCCGAGCTAGCTGGGGAACCAAAATTGGTTGCCGAGATGGCTCAGTTGCCGAGGCATCTTGTCAATCTAGGGGAATTTTTTTTTTTTTTTCTTTTTTTGTGCCTCAAATGAATACCTTGCCATTTTTTGCATTTTTTTGCATGATACTGTACATTTAAAGGTTTAAGTAACAAATATGATAACCAAAATAATAACTGCTATTATATTTATCTTGGGTACATCATATAATTACAATAACAAAAGATAAACCCAAAATATTTAAAACACATCTTAATTAAAAGTTGAACATTGTTTAGTTAAGATGGTTTGAAAATTCATTGGTTTTTTTTGGCCTCATCAATTGCACAGCTGAATTTCTTCTTCGTAATTGGTGCATCATCCAAATGAAACAAAGATCTTTTTGCTGTTCGTTCCAGGAAGCTTATAGGTTCACCTATATCCTCAACTGGAGCTTTGCCTTTGTCTTTGTCTTTGTTCTTTTTTTCCACTTCTGATGCATTGATAATAAAAAGGATTTCATATTTGCACTGAGGCAACTGTTGTTGTACCTGTTGTTGTACTGACTGCTGTTGTATAGCTTTGACATAAAATATCTCATCTTCATCCATAGATAACCTTATATGTGTCTGTTAATATAAAATTTGATAAGTTGTAAAACAAATGAGTGTAAAATTGAAGTAAAAGAAAAAGAAATACCAATGGTTGTTCCATCATAATCTGAGCAGTTGATTGCAAGAAATATTCTGCTGGATTTCCAATAGCTGTAGCGTTAATGTATCCAGTAGAATCCATCAATTGCATGTATACCTTAGCTCTATAAGAAAAAATAAAATAAATTTATGTTATGAAGATTAAATAGAATATGTAAATAAATGTAAATACAAGTGTAAAAATATTTAATTTGGTCATGATTACCTTGGTATTGCTTGAGCTTCAAGACATTTACAAAACACACAATGGTATATGTCACCATAATTTTCGCTTGAAATTTTGTTGCAATTGTTGCAACTCATATACCAATAATTTTGATTCAAAACTGTAACAGATGCTTTCCCTTTTATCCAGAAAAATTGTTTCTGTCAATATAACAATATATAAATAAGTTATTATAGAACAATTTATAAAATTTGTACAATTATTTAAAGTATAAAGAGTTGTACCACAGTTTTCACCCCTTGAATATTCCTTATTTCTGTGAAGTCTTTCTCATCAGTTGGAATACAAAGCTTGCAAGATAGCTCTGATGGTGTTAAATTCAAATAATATTTGTCACATACAATTTCATCAATTAGTTCACAATTAGTATGTCCCCTGTACAGAAAACTACATAAGTTATAATTTGAAGTCAAATGTGTAATAAATAAACAACTAATTAATATATATTTACCAAGATTTGAATTCTTCTACAATTTCAAATTGTCCATCTATGAAGAAAGAGGTGTCTGCTTTTGTGGATAATGATAAACCTGTACATTAAAATATAAATAGAATACATTAATAGTTATGCAAAGATGATAATAATAGGTTTATAGAATATGATCAATTACCATTGAATGAGGTTACTTTGAGGTGCTTTCCAATTAGAACAGGTTTTCTTTTCAGATTTTCAGATATGTATTTGCATTCGTTATCCACAAAGGTTTCCCACATGGTTAACAGAATTGTGTCGAACCTATTATTTGTAAAAGAATAGTATGTAAAACTTGTAAGGAAAAAAGAAATATATAGCTATTATATAAAAGGAAATATGTATGGAGTGAAATAAATATAAATGTCATACTTTTTGTTTATCAATACTAAATCTTGCACTTGACATTCTTTTCCATATCGTGTTTGAATAATCCTTCTAGGTTTGATATCAATTACCATCCCAGCAACGCCTGTAAAAAACAAAAAACAAAAAAGTAAAAAAAAAATATATTAACATTAAAAAGTTTAGTGTAATGTGTACAAAATAGTTTTATTCACTTACTTATATCTATGTTTGAATCCATATAGTTAGGGAAATCTTCAAAATCAGTAAAGGTATAAGTAGACATTATGAGATTGCTATTATTTTCTTCAACTTTGCGTATTCTTGTTCTTCCTGAAATTACCCACTGCACTTCTCCAGATTTTGCCCTGTACTCTGGGTTTGTTATTTTAACCATTGCATTTGATACCAAATAAGTATTTCCCAATGTTAATTGATCTTGAAAAGCTGTAATATTTTGACCATATAAAGTTGCTTGAACCGTTGATCCCTGATGCATAAAAAGAATTTAAAAATTAAAATTTTTGATGATATAAGAAGTGAAAGATATAATGCAGTAATATTTACCTCTGTGTCCATAAGAAGCAAATTTTGATACTTGGTTGGACTTTTTTGAGCAATTCTGGGAGAAAATTTTTCAGCAACCACAACTTTGACTGTCCATCCACTACTTCCTGGAGAAACATCACTAATCAATTGAAACTCTTTACTCATTTTTAAGATTGTGCAATAGAGATTACAATTTTGTTATATTTATAGAAGTAATGAAGAGAATTGGGAGGACAGATAGGAAAATGTAGCTAAGTAATTGAGTGAGTGATAAGAGTATTTGATTTATTGAAGACGTATTTATAGAGAAATATAGATAGAGGCAGTAATGTGCAAAATAAAATAAATATAGTAAATTAAAAAGTATACTGTTAGACTTAAATAGGTTATGATTGAGTTTGTTTAAAATATAGCTGAAAATAAAAATTTATTTGGAAGTAAATATTTATTTTGGTTATATAAACCTATGGTTGTTCCTTAGTTTTAAAGTAAAAGCTATTAGTTGTGATTGAACTGCTTTTTCAATTGTAATACTGTTCCCGTAACTTTAATAGGATGTTATACTACTTATCTTTACAATAAAAGGATAAAACAAATAGCAAAACAGAAGAAAATAGTGAATCTTTTTTTATTGGTTTGCAAATTACCTTTTTGGAGGACAACTTTTTTGTGGTAATTAATTAGTAGTGATAGTCCTACAAATAAATGGAAGCCTAAGAAATAGAACATTGGTAAGCTTTGGTATTCTAAGTCCAGACCAAAGTTTGATTTTGTTACTATAAGGATATTGTAATATCTAAATTCACTGGTATGTATCTAGAGTGTTATTTATGTACAGTATCAATTAATTTAGCAAGATGCAAGTGTGAGCAATTCTACTTCTTTTCCCTCCCTTGGTCTGTTTATTTGATTGAGGAGAAGTTATTATTGGAGATTGGTGCATTGGATACATCTTTGGTTACCAAAGTTGCAACTTTGGCAATCAAATGTGGTTGCCAAGGTTGCATTGTGGTTGCCAGTTCGGGGAGGCCAACGAAAGGTGGTTGGCGACCAAGCTCGACAGCCAAAGGTGGTTGCCGACGAACCTCGGCAACAACCTTTGGTTGCCGAGGTAGCTCGGCAACGAAATCTGGTTGCCGAGCTAGCTCGGCAACCACATTTGGTTGCCGAGCCGGCTCGGCAACCACGTTTGGTTGCCGAGTCGGCTCGGCAACCAAGGATGGTTGTCGAGCCACTTAGGCAAGTTGTAGTTTTAAAAAAAAAATGGTTTTTTTTTTTCCCTTTCTAAATTAGAGGTAGTAAAATGATAAAAACTCATTCTATATAAAAAATATTGATATTAAGCAATCTTTTTATAATAATCTTCATTAACCAAGTTGGTATAGGCTAACACATTGTAGACTAAGACATTGCCATTAATAACAGCTACATGGTAGCAGTAATCAAAAACTTTTATAGGTGTCAGCATAATTTAATGCATATCATGTATTATTGTAGAAAATAATTTAGAATAATACTATAAGAAACAAAATTATGTTGTTATTTCAATTTTTTTTAGTATATATATATATATATATTTATATATATTAGAAAATTAACAGAAAAAAGAAAATAAAAATTATTTAATAGTTTGATAATCTATTAGCCATCAAATTTATTCTTAATTTCTAAGCTAGTTGTTTAGGTGATCTGTGAAGAAAAAGAATAAGAGAAGGACATAATAAGCACAAAATTTTATAATTTATTTTCAAAGATATATATTCAATATTCATTTTGAATCAAACAACCGAGATAAACATTAAACTGACAATCTAGACTTGAATAATTAAATACCCTATACCAAGCAGTAAGAACCAAAGAGATATAGATGGAAGATGCAGTAATCAAATAATAGCAATACTAATCTATAGTTTTAGAGCAGAGAGTCATAATTTCAATTTGGCTTAAAAAGATATGTGAATGACATGTAAGAAAAGATGGAGAAAGTGTAAATTCAATGGATGATTACAAAGTGCTGGAATTTGAAAGTGCCTGTGTAACTACCTCAGTTATGAAACAAGCTATTGCCAACTCAGCAACTATATTGGTATGTATTGGTTGAGCCATCTAGGCAACAGTTGTGGATGTAGTTAGGAACCATTGATAAGTAACTGGAAGTGTATAAATGTATCAGTTGTTATATTAAAAATTTTGTATTACTTTTATTTCTTATTAATAAAAAAAAAATATGATAAACATATCTAGAAAATAAAATATATAATTAAATTGTATAGAAATTAGCAATTATAAGAGCTTCATGAATTTGATTCAAAATTAGAGGCTGTAGTTTATCTAGAGTATATCCTATAAAAAACTTTTATAGCTACTCAGAGTAATTAATGTTTAGCATATCTATCCTTACAAGTAAACAAAGTACGTATTATTACTTACTGTATCACAATAGTGACTAATGGATACTGTTGTATTTAATATTATATAATATTATAGGCAAAAAAATTAGGTTATTATTCAACTTATTAGTAACAATATAGTTGTGAAATTTAGAAAAACAACTAAAAGGGGAAAAAAATTTAATAAAAACAACTGACCAAAAATAATTAAAGTTGTTGAATTACATCTGTAATATATTGTTCTCTTTATCTAATAATTATTTTTTTGTTAACTATCAAAGAACAAGATATACATTCATTATTATTATGATTTATTTAACTAAAGATATACATGAAATACTGACAAATTTAGGTTCTAATAATTAAATACCCTAAAACTTTTACGGCTGCTGAGAATTAAAGATATACATTACATCATATCATAATAGTAATCTAATAGTATTAGAATAGTAATAAAAAAAATTTCATCCAAAAACATTTAAAAAATGCATAAATATTAAAAAAAAAAAAGTACTACAGGAAAAAAACATTTTATATTTATACTAATAATTAGAAGATTATTGTATAGGTAATTTTCAATTCTTTATATATTAAAATAAAATTAGGTCTATTTAATTGTATCAGTATCAATTTTTATTAGTAAAAAATATATATTTGTAAATTTTTAAAAAATGTGAAAAAATAAAGTTGTAGCAAATGGCTATACGTATAGTTTCATCATTGCATAATTAGTACAAAAAAAAAAAAATTAATTCGGCCAAATAGATATTTATAATTTCAATCTTTTACATTTCCTATTTTGAATAAACAATTGGTACAATGCATTAACTATTGGAACAAGAATACAAATATTTAAAAAATAATGTCAGCATTGCACAGATATAAAAATAATATTACAATATATTAACAGAAATCCCTACAATATCAAATTACAATATCAAAAATAATATAAATAAAAGCATTATATCATTTGTGAAAGAAAACAATTAGAAAATGTGTAGAATCCATAATCACTTCTTGGACTTCTTATTTTTCTGCAAGAAAAAAAAATGAGAAACACACATGAGATTATTTTATTAAAGGAAAGTCATTTTAATGTAATAAGTCAATTAAATCATTAATACCTTATTGTAAGGATAGTAATGACTAATATACACTGAAATGAAATATTTGGGAAAACTAAAGAATAATCATCACAAATAGAATGATGTATATTAATAAGAGGCGTAAAGTGGAACATAATTAAACAATTACTAAAAAATAACAATAATGACACTATAAATTCACTAAAGCTAAAATTTCTTTATAGACAACATTTTTTGTACACTTTAAATGTAAATGTGAATTATCAACTGGTTTTATCAACACTTTAATAGAACTCAATGTTTTAGCTCTAGATAATGCCACATATAATTGTCCATGTGAAAATACAGATTCGGGAAGATATAAACCAACAAAATCTAGAGTTTGTCCTTGAGCTTTATTTATTGTCATTGCAAAGCATGGACGAATAGGAAACTGTGTTCTTTTGAAAGGAAATGAATTTTTATCACTTTGAAGAGGTATAAATGGAATTCTTGGTAAGAAAACATGTTTTCCTTTATATTCTCCAATACAAATTTCAGCATGAATAACATTACGTTCAAATGATCGACAAACTAATCTTGTTCCATTACATAATCCTTCTGAAGGGTTAATATTTCTAAGTAATATAACAGGACAATTTTTTTTTAATATAAGTTCATGTGGTGGAATACCATTTGGAGTTAAAGTATTTAAAAAATCTTCATGAATAGTTTGATCTATTTGTTCCAATGTTTCATCATAACTATAATATGTACATGTTTCACCAGGTAATTCCTTAAGTAAAATATTGTTTATTAAATCAACGCATTCATTTTTTGGAGTTAAAATAACGCTATTAATCATTGTATCTAAATTTGTAATATAGTGTTTTAAATTTGGAAAGACAATGTTAATTAAATTTTGTAAAGATTTGTATTCTTCTTCAAATTGTATAATTATTTCATTAGGAAGCTTAATCATACCACACGTATGTTCAATCTGAATCCCATCACCAATATTAAGTAACAATTGAGAAAATAATGGATCTAATTGTGCTCTCATATTTTGGACTAATTGAAATTTTCTAAAATGTGGCCATAAGCTAGAATGAACTAAACTTGCCAATAATATTTTTTCTTTGTTCCCTTTTTGAACAACTGGTAAAACTTGTTTAAAATCTCCACCTAGAACAACAATTTTCCCACCGAATGGTAAATTACTTTCATTAATATCTTTTAACATGTTGTCAACAGCTTCAACAGCATAACGATGCATCATTGGTGCCTCATCCCAAATGATTAAATTAGTCATTCGAAACAAATCTGCTAATGCAGATTGTTTACTAACAGAACATGTAATATCACTATTTATTTCTAAAGGAATTTTAAATCTTGAATGTGCAGTTCGTGCTCCAGGTAACAAAGAAGCTGCCACTCCAGAAGAAGCAGTAGCCAATGCTATAAGATTTTTTGATCTAACAAATGTAAGTAAGGCTTTATATAAAAATGTTTTACCTGTACCACCTGGTCCATCTATGAAAAACGTTCCAGGTTTCCTGTTTAAAACATGTTCCACAATTTCATCATAAGCTATTTTTTGTTCTTTATTTAACATATTTGTATATAACATATCATTATTTCCAATTACATTATTTGCCATCTCTTCGCTAATAATATTAGCTAATCTTTCTTCTTCTCCCATAGTTATTTCAAATGGTACAACAGAATATTCATTTATGTTTTTACCACTTTCTTCTAATATATGATTGATATAATGTAGAGCTTGAATTTCAGCATTTATAACAGATAAACCTTCATTGACATAGTCCTCATACATAAAGTTACCAAATTTAATCCACAATGCTTTTGGATCATTAGGTCCACATAGAGTTAATATTGTAGCAAATAAACGTCTTAAAGAAGAAGGCATTTCATAACTAATAGCTTCTTCCAAACACATTTCACAATAATTATTACCATTTAATAAGCCATATGCAACAGCTGCTTCACGAAAAGATTGCATAGAAATACCATTTACTGTTTTTAAACTTGCATAAGATGTTGGTCCTCTAATATGATTAAGCAAAATTCGTAAATAATATCTTTCACCTTCAATTATGTTAGCTGAAACTAATCTTCCAATTACACTTCCACGTTTTCTTTTTGTCCATATTTTACCTTGTGTATCCCATACAAAATACTGGGGAAATTCTCTATACAATAATGTATTTGCAAATTTATTGCATGTATTCATTCTAAAAAATTCAGTTAACATTGTTATTTTTCTATAATCTGTATCAATAATATTTAACAAATTTTCAGAATCTTTATATGTTACTAAATGGTTATTTTCAAGATGTAATTGTAACGATATAACTGAAGGAAAAATTTCAGATAAAATAAATCCATATATTCTCCAAAGAGCTTCAGGTGGAGATATCCATCTAGCAGATTGATATCTTTCAATTTCATCGACATTATTTGTATTATTATTCACACAAAAATGTACCCTATCATGTCCTTTGTATACATATTTATATAAATATTTTACTGCTTTTACAGTTGAACATATTTCTACATTGATATGACAATCATATTTTGCACATAAATATGGATTATAAGGCACAACCCATCTATTATCTAATAAACTACCTCTAATAGTAATTGTTTCATAAGTATTGGAACGCCTATAATTTGGGTAACAATTTTCTCCAAGAAAAGTTTTTGCAATAAATTCTTTTGGATATTTATTTTTACACTTTCCATCTTTATTCATACAAATATTGGTAGGATTTAGTATACCACAAGGACCATGTATCATATGTTTAATTACAACAGAATGTAAATGAGAGTTTTGATTTTTATTAGGTATTTCACATGAAACAATTTCATCAATTAAATCTGTGTTATTAACTTTACAATTTTGTTTTAGAATTAACAAAAAATGTGCATGTGGAAGGCCTCTTTTTTGGAATTCTATAACATAAATATAAGCAGCAACTTGACCAAAAATATGTCTTTGAAATAAATCAATTTTTAATTCTTCCAATTTTGCTCTAAATATACGAGTAATCAAATCAGGTCTATTTTGACTAATATCATTATATTTCAACTCATTTTTTATTTCATCCCAATTTGGATTACAAGTTATTGTTAAAAATATATCCGGTTTTCCAAACCTTTGAACCAAAGCCATTGCATCCATATATCTTTTTTTCATATCTCTGGGGCCACCAATAAAAGAAGAAGGTAAAATAATTTTTTTACCAATTTTATAACCTCTATTTTCACCATTTTCTACACTATCAACAATTCCTTGATATAATTCAGCACGTATTTCATTTTGATTTTTTCTAAAATAATCTAATCTACTTGTTTCAATTTTAACATACATATCAACCACATATTGTTGAAAAAGTCTTCCAGCATGAAGTAAAATGCACTTATTAGTAGGTCTTACCTGTAACTTATAACAATAATATTCCCTGCAAGATACTTGAAATTTCTTTTTAGGCCTTTTCATAACTGCAAATAAATAAATAAAATTAATAAAGTTTCATAATAAAAATAAAATAATAGACTATGTTTAAAATATTAACCTGAATTCTCGTTCTCAATTAATTGATTCGTAGAATTTATAACATTTATATCTAACAAATTATTCACAATATTATAAGAATCAACATTGTTTAGACTATACTTTTGAATACCTTCATGCCATCCAGATTCACCATAAGGAAATAATAATGGATATTGAAGTGGATCATAACAACCAAAATAGTAATGTATTTTATGTATATTATCAGAATGACAATGTATTAATATATCTCTTGATCTAGTGTTAGTAATAATAGAAGGATCTTCATCAACCCATATTGCAGCCACTTGTGATGCTGAAGGTGTATTGTATACTCTTTGATCAACTCCTGCATCACATCTAATTTGTATTTTACATAACTCTAAAGAATCAACACTACTTAATGAACGAAAAAATTTTGAATATGGATTAATCTTCAATATATTGATTAATTTATTCAACATATATTGACAAAATTTATCTGATTTTTGTAACCTATGTTGTATTTCATTTTCAGTATCATAAAAGTACAATTGTAAAAATGAAGGATTGTTATCAATAGGTATAATGGAATTTATATAATGATAAACTTGTCCTTGAATTCTAAATGTATATATACCTTTGTATGATTTTCCCAAATTTTGATCATATTTCACCCCAAATGATGTAAATGCAAAATGATTATTATAACTGCGTACATTACTTTTAAAATGTAAGGATTCATTGGAATTGGTAGTATATAGTTGATACAATTCATCAGGACAAGAATTTATATGTAATTTCACTTTACCATCACAACAACAAAAACCTTTAGTTTCTTTCTCAAATTTTATAGCTTTACAATACCTACAAATTGTTGGTGATGTTAATATATGAGTTTTTGCAGGAATATTTTGTATAACAACATATTTACTATATTGTGTAATATTAGAATTATTATTTATTATATCATCATCAACTATATCAAGTTCCTCAACAGCTATATCACCTTCATCAACCATTCTTTGATTATCAACTACAAAATAGAAATCCAATATCATAATGCATATTCAAAAAAATTTAATATATAGTATATAAATTTAAGAAATACTTGCCTGTTGATAAACTTGAACTACCCTGCAACCTAGTAACTTTCTTTTTTGGCTCAATTTTTCTCTGTGCATACAATTCTCTCCTTCTTTTATTCCGCAAATCTTTTTTTTCTTGTGTATTCATCTATCTAGAACACCTATATAAAATAAAGCAAACAGAAAATAGCTTCAAATAAATACAAAAAAAAAAAAAATTCACCAGGTCTAATACAAACTAAAATAAGAAAATGAAAATATCATTTTCAACTAATTTAGCAAGAACTTTTAGTAACAACTGTAAAAGATTAAACTACTATTCTAATCACAGTAACCACAATTTGTTAGCCTACAACCACCACATGTAACTGCGAAGATAGCATAGCATCTCAATAACCATAGAAACTTGGTTCCACTGTGGTTGCCAAGCATCTCGGCAACCACACTGTGGTTGCCGAGATGCTTTACATGCTCGGCAACCACAGTGTATGAATGCCGAGATGTCTCGGCAACCACCTGTGATTGCCGAGCTGTCTCGGCAACCACGCGGTGGTTGCCGAGACAGCTCGGCAACCACAGTGTGTGTGCGCCATATTACAGGGTTATGCAAAAAAAGAAATTTCTTGCCTCGTTTCGTTGATTCAATCTTGTTAGGACAACCAATAAATCTTACTGAAAAGGTTTTATTAGCTCAAAGTTCTATTGTATTGTTTGTAGAGCTGGAGTTGGGAAAAAATGCATAGATGAAGAAAAATTAATATTAATGATAACATAACAGAATCAGCATCATGTGAAGGAGTTTTCAAATTTGCTCATATTTTTCCTTCAACGAAACTAAAACTAATTCATTTCTTGTTTGGACTGGAAAAAAAGTTGATTAAAATGCATAAAAAAATTGATTATATTATTAAGGAAATTATCCAAGAGCATGAAACAGACACAACAACAAGGACAAGAGGGCAGGAACATTTCGATTTACAAAAATCCAACTGAAATAGAACACTAAAAATTAAAACTGCTGTAATAATACCTACAAATCTTAACTGTAAGATATCTTTCAAAACTCAGCTCCCAGCTCCAAAAGAAATACAGAATAAAACAAATTAGGATTGAAGTTCTAAAAAACAGACAAAACTCCTCCTTAAATGAATCTGAATTTCAACTGAATTTAATGTAATTCCAATTGTAATCCTTATAGTCAATAAAAGTCTGCTCAGCTTAAAAAATATTACAAAATGACGCTGTAAAAAGAAGTTGAAAAACGACGTCGTGTAGGACGAAAATGTGAACAGTAAAAAATTTAACGCTCTTATATTATTGTAAGGATATATATATATATGATTATTTACAACTTCAAATTGTTTATACGTTATCATTAAGCATTTTTGTACATGATCAAAATACAAGAATGACACAATACTGATCAAACTTAACAAAAACTTATAATATTTTGATTAAGAAATTACAAAGTTTTCAACTTTTCACCTGTCATATTATTTAAAATTCCACGTCGCAAATTATTTCATATCATTTGAATTATTATTAAATAATATTCAATTATCCTCGTTTCTCATTTTTTTTCTCATTTCTTTTCTTTTTTTATTTAAATGCCAACATTTCTTTTAATTAAAATAAATATAGTCAAATTTTTTGTAATAATGGAAAAAATTATGTTTTCTTTAATTTCTATTGTCTATACTAGTAACTATTGTACTAATGACATTAAATAAGGATCAAATTTATTCTTTTTTCCATTCTTATTTTTAGTAAAATTTTTGGATCAATCTTATTTATATTTTTTTAAGGAAAAAATATTACAATAGTTAATTTTGACTATTATTGAGATATAATTATTTGTGCCCAAAAATAATAAGAAAAAAGCTTTATTTAATAAAATAAGAAAATAAGATATAATTTCAAATATAGCATAAAATAAAAAGGTCGCATGAAAGTGCATTTATTCTTGCTTATGGGAAAGTTTGTGCGACTCCGGGTCTCTCTAATTTACTCTTTATATTATTTTATTTTTGAATTATTTCGTTGAATTATTATAATATGTGATAATTTCACCATACACCACAAAATATAAAATAATTTAAAAAATACTATCTAATTTTTTTTTTATTTTAAAAATACTGTTTTTTATTTTTGTAACACTTGTTGTTACATTTGTTATTTTTGTAAATAACAAATTTAACACATTTATTGTAACTAAAATAATAAATGTAACAAAATATGTTATAAAAATTGAAAGTAGTATTTTTATAATAAAATAAAGTATGCCAGTATTTTAAGAAATATTTTATTTATTGTGATTATTTGTGAAAAAAGAACTCTTGTTATATTAATCTTGATGTTACAAGGTCTAATACTCTAAAGTGAACTCCACGAAACAACATTTTGAGATTTGATAACATTTTGTTATTGAATTTCATTTAAAAATATATTTATTGAAAAGCTTAATTAAATTTACTCTATTCGTTTAAAAAGATAGATTTCTTTTTCTTTTTCACCCGTTTCAAATTATAAATCACTTTCATTAATGAGAGTATATTTGATTTTTTTAGTTTCTTAATATGTTCCTATTTAATGTGTCTTGTTATCCACAAAGTATGAACTATTTTTAATACAGTAATGATATTAATATATATGTATATTAGAAAAAACGTTAGTAAAATTTATTGTTACAACTATAATAATTAAATCTTTTAATTTGTGTGAAAAATGAAAATAAAGTAAGTATATCTTTTTGGAACAGAGCGATTAATATTTTTTGTTCATATTAGACGGTATTAATTTTGAACCTTGTGACGTGAGGATCTTACGAGCTTTTAAGATGCATTATTGCCGTTGATATTATCATAGTCTTTTGGAGGGTTATAAAGTTAGGGAACTAAATCCAGAATAGATGAATGTTTTGGTAGCAATGAATCTTGCAATTTCAACTTGGGCAATAGATGTTCAGGCAAATACCATTGCAAATTGCTTTCGACATTATAAAATTTGGTCGGTCGATAATATGGTTTCAGGGATTTTAGATGAACGTTAGATGGTGGAGGCATCCAAGGAATGCAAAATGTAATTAAAGAGTTGAATTATCGTAATATAATAGATTTTGAGGATCTCTTGTACTACCTTAGAGAAAATAATATAACTTAAGAGACGTTGATCGACAAAAAGATAATTGAGAGTGTCATGAGAAATGATCAAGATGATGAAGTTGAAGATGATAGTTCTACTGGAAGCCTGTTTCGTGAACAGAAGCTCTCAAAACAGTGATGAGATTAAATAAATTTTTGTTGCATATGACTTGTGAGAAAACCATACTAGAACTTTTTATCATGTTAAGAAAAATTAGAGACGAGATCTAATGTGACATCAATTTCAAGAATTGAGTCACATTTTAAGATTGTCTCGTAGTCAAATTACAAGCACTATGTATCTGAATAAAAATCACGGCTCCAATGATACACGATCTAATGTGACATTAATTTAAAAAAAATAATAATAATAATAATTTAGTCATATTTTAAGAATGTCTTATAGTCGAATTACAAACACTATGTATCTAAATTAAATATCATGGCTCCAATGAGCACACGAGATCTAATGTGACATCAATTTCAAAAAAATAAAAATAAATAATAATTGAGCCATATTTTAGAAATATCTCATAGTTGACATGGCTCCAATGAGTACAAGCAAACTAAAGCATTTAATATGATTCTGAACTGAGATTTGACATCAGCTGTCCACAAATATCTTACTGATATCACATGCCACAGATCCAATCACCCCGAACCTTCTAGACCAAACATGGATCCCCAAAGTAATTCCTGAACAACAATTTATTATTATTATGATCATAGTTTTAAAATTCAGACATGTCGAGGTGCCGGTTCACTAGATTACTGATCGATTCGGTGGGTTATACTGATAGAATGGATATATCACTGTATAAAACTGTTCAAAAAGTACTATTTATATTCTTTAAACTATTTAACTATATTTCTCTCTTAAAAAAATATTGTATTCGACTTTTTAGTTATAATAATGTTTCAACTTTTATGTTATTAATTAAAAAAATAACAAATATATAATTTAATTTTTACTTGATATCAATTTAATGGATGACAATTTGATCCATTAACCCAATATCAATTAGAGCTTGTTTAGATAATTTATAAATTAGTTTATTTGATCGAAATGATTTATTTGACAAAAAATAGTAAAAAATATCAGGCTACTAAGACAAATTTTTTGTCAAATGAACTATTTTTTTTATCAAATAAGTCATTTTGGTCAAATAAACTAATTCATAAATTAGACCAAACTGCTCTTAATGTAAGACAATTGGACTTATTGGCCTAATAAAATTAATAATACAAAATTACAAATGATTGGCCCATTCCTCAAATGATAATACAAAATTAATGAATACATTTTCTTGTTAATACATATAGTATTCAAATAATAATTGTATATAACATTATTAAAAAGGTTTAAATTTGTGTCCATCAACTACATAGCTTAATTTTAGATAAAATAGATATAGATTCTATTTTTGTGCAATGACTTCTTGTAAGTTTTTTAAATACTATGACTTATAAAAAATATTAGATACTCATAAGAATAAGTTCAATAATTGTGGTTTGAGGAAAAAAAATTTCGAGGTCTACTCCCCAACCCATCCCTATTTGGAACTTCCTAACTTCAACTCCACTACTGTATGAAAGTATAAAATATTTTAATTTTTTACGTGTGTAAAATAGATGAAATTTGGTGACAATTTGGTTGAACGGTTCATCAATTGTTGCGAATATGTACATAACAGAGGTCAAGTGTTCAAAACCACACTTGGTTCTCAACTTTAATTTACTTTATTAACCCGGTCAACTCAATGGGTCACCAATTTTCACTAAACTGCCCGAGTTAATCGAGTTCTGACAGGTTCTTGATTGAGTTACTTGCTACCAGGTATATTGTACTGATCCTGATTTGGTCGGCGGATTTTAAGTTGACTCGTCTAATCTAAATTTTAAAACAATAATTATAATTATACAATCATCCTTCAATAACGGAAAGGTGGAAGTCTTCTAAATCTCTATCAAATTATATATAATTCTTACATGTCTAACTTTATAAAGTTAAAGTCTACTTATAAACATCAATTGGACCTAAAAATTTGAAAAGAGGCATATTTCATTAAGGTTACGGGACAATTTGACAAAAATTTAAATAGTTTTAATGAAATATCAAATGCGTTAGGCAAAAAAGAAAGATCTCCGTCCTTTTTCATAATCTATTTCGTTTGCTAGATTGAGCTGGCCCACCAAGACATAATTGCTTGTTTGATAAAACTTTTTATATATTATAAATAGTGGGTCTTACAAAATATATAAATAAAAAATAAATAAAAATTATGAATTCTACGAAATGTATAAACAAAAATATGACATTCAACCCCCATATCATGTCAAACTAGTAAAACAAACAATTTTAGATACGATGGGAACTCAACTACTAGAGAGCGTATTATTGTATTTGTCACAGCAATTTTCTCAGACCGTCGTCAATGAAATAATGTAAAATCTATATACTTCCAAGTGCTTCTCTTTATTTTGGATTTCTTTATAATATACAACCATATTTGCTTTCACGTTCTTGATCATGATCAAAGAATAGAAGAGGGGTTTTACAAAGAAAAAGGCAACACGGAATGTACAGATGAATTTAATCTCCATTTCAACAGCATTCTTGTGCGGATGTAATGTAAAGAAATAATATTTACCAGATCGTCAATTTTAATGCTTCTGATATAATTCTGATAATGAGTGATAGAGCAAGGAAGCTGCAGGAGGCCGTGGCATTGAACCCAGAAGAATTTCTGATGTACTAATGGACGGATTCCCGTAAAACCTGGAATTCACTTGTGTTCGTGTTGTTACAAGATTTCCTTCAAGGGAGCAACCAACAAATGCACCTGCAAAGACAATTTTCCTTCATATATTGTATTGTATATCGAGTTTCATGATACATCTTAAATCCAGTCATTTTGATGGTTCAAATGGTGGACCGGGGCAGTAAGATATAATGCTGATTAATTGTATTTCTATTCTAGGATAAATGCAAAATATCAAGGCAACAACTCCGCCTTGTTGGATTTTTTACAGGTGCCACGGTGTATTAACAAATGGATGATAATATCATACATAGATCAACAAACCAGAATCAAATGAACCAGATTTAATATAAATTTGGTTTGCATCTGCCCAAAAAGGATTAAAAAAAAAGAAAAAAAAAAGACATGGATTCATGCTGTGTCAACCCGAAGTTCTCAAATTATTTATCTTTCAAAAGTTTTAGCTTCCTTCAAAACCACCACATCTTAATGAATCACATCATATCAAAACACAATGGCAACATTGAGAATAGTAGGACATGATATTATGCAGAGTGGAACTCTGCTCCTAAATTATCAGCCAAGTTTTAGCTTCCTTGGTGTGAGTTTCCAAGGCGAAAGATAAATAGGCGAGTACCTTTACTGCAGCTGTATGTATAGCAAGAAGTGTAACCACCATCACCAGCTCGTAAATCAGCTTCAGCGGCCCTTCCAACAATACCAGCAGCAGCACTGAAACCAGCTCCAACTGAAAAATGAATGTTCCCACCAAACGTCTTGATAGCAGAATTTGTTCTCAACACTATTATGAAATCTGTCACTTCTCCACCAACCTGTAAAGCCAAGAGTACACGAGACATGGATACCAATACCTAATACACGAGAAATAGACACCAGTACCTAGTATTGTGGTACGCACCAATACCTAGTATGGGAAATAGAGATTGAAAGAAATAACTTGCGGTCCAGATTTAAAAATTAAAATTAGAGGAGTTTGAGCATTAATCTTCTTGTATCCTTAGAACATCTGGCGTGACATAGATAATGAATGAATAGGACTACAAAAGGAATTTTTCTAGTGAACCTGCTGCAGCGTCCTCCACTTTTTCTTTTTTCTTTTTGTGAAAACAAAGAAAGTAATTCTATTTTCTCGCCTATTTACTACAGCAACTAAAACAATGGTAGGAGCGGGAATTTCATTTTGTAGCTCGCCTTCTTCCTCTTTTCATAGTTATATCTTACATAATGAATTTCAACTAGTTATAAGAATAATAACCGTATTATTAGGAGCTACTTTAGCCTCTTGTCTTTACCACAAATCATTTTCCTTGATTTAACAATAATTGTAGTTTTGCCAACATCTGCGGATTCCTAAATTTTCTTTCTTCCACATAGAGGAAAGATCGATAACAAGTCGAGATATGGGTTTCAAAATCTAACAGAGAAAAATAATTGAGAATTAAAGTTTAAAATCATGTGCAAGTACAAGAGGCAAGAGCAAGTAATGTCTCCAAAGACAAATATCTGGAACAGAACAAATATAGAGTGCAAAAACTCGGACTCACCTGTGCTCCCCAACCAAAACCGAAGGATGCAATGGCAGATGGCGGAGACCAAGATCCATCATCCCTACGAGCAACAACTAACCCTGTCCCGATGTTGTAAGTAACCATCATGCCAACCTTTGCAACAGTTAGAATTGCAAGGCCCTTAGCATCCTTGAGGATTGCATTTGGTATGGATTTTTCAGGTTTCAAACATCCAACCTGAAATAATGACGCTGTGAGTCCTTATCCATAAGCGGCCACTATTTCCTAACTGAATGTCATGATGATCGTTTGCAAGTATAGATACTAGATAGGATTCAGAACTGACTTCAACACTGTATCTCAAGAAATAAGAATTCTCGAACCAGGTGATATAAATATGAAATAATGCATATTAATTATGTGTTGTAGCTTCAAAGTTAGGTATATCAGTTGCTAATTGCATGATGAAAATCAGGTGAATCACACTGGTATTTAGGTAGATACAGAATGGTAGCTGATATCTGTACTCCACAAATTGAATTATCTAATTTCCCTTAACTTCAATTCATCCCGTCCTCTGAAACAGAAAGACAAGTGAATCAGAGCTACAGTGCCTTTCTGCTCCAATTCACCAAACCATCTTTGCTTAGATCATGAATTTTATGATTGACAATAATTCTATGGGTCTAGAACTGCTAAAAATTTTCAAATTTCCTATTGAGAAACACCTATTTTTTAGTTACCTTTCTCCTTGTCTTTGCTCTCCGTCTACTGGAAGATCTCTCTAGAGCATCGATTACATCAATAACAAGAGAGTTCCATTCCATTGACACTAATAACCAGCTATTGCGATGTAAGAACAGAGGATAAGACCATGAGAAAAAGAGATGGAGAGAGGGGTGGGGGGACTCAAATAACAATTGAAAAGGCTTTGATAAGGTTGTCAATTTCCCGTCTTAGTGTGAGATAGAGATATCTCATCTTTAACAATGAACTAAATCAAACAATAATAATTAAAGCTCATAATTCTTTCCGTTCTACCAACGAATTATCTAGAACAATTCATAAATCTAGGTTGACTAATTGTTCTCCGGATAGCATGTAATGACCGGAATCCCTCTAGTTGGGATCTTATCTCTAGTCGTACTCATCTATACTGTCCGCTTTGGGAGACCCTGATCACCCAATTCGTACCAGTATTCAACTTAAGTACTTCATAGGGAGAGATCTTGGGTTCGAATTACTGAGGACGCAAAAGAAATTCGTGAAGGGTTAAGAGGGCTCAGACCTTCCCAAAGCGGACAGTATGGATGAGTACGACTGGGGGTAAGATCTCGACTAGAGAGATTCATAGAGAGATTCCGATCGTTACAAAAAAATGCACGTTTTTTTTACGACTCTCTAATTGGAATTTTAAACCCAACCGCATTCATTCATATTGTCCGCTTTGGGAGGGTCTGAACCCTCTTAATCCCTCACGGATTTCTTTCACGTTCTTAACAATTCGAACCCAAAACTTCTACCTTATTAGACACTTAAGTTGAATACTCGTACCAATTGGGCACGTGAGGGGTTAAGATAGACTCAGACCCTCTCAAAGCAGACAGTATGGATAAGTATCGGTTGGGACTAAAATCTCGATTAGAGCAATCCCGGTCGTTAAAAAAACGCGTTTTTTTTTAACGACCACGTACTTTCCTCTACGATCTTCTTGCCTAGAGGCTATTCCGTGTGCCGTTAGCTTACGTACTGTCCACTGAGAGTTGCGCTCTAAACTGAACTTTTTTTACATCTCCAACAATTCAAACCCTTAACATTTTTCCTTAAGAAGAACATATAGAGAATGCTTCCAGCGGACACTAAATAAGCTAACAGTGCATGGAATAATCCCTAGGCAAGAGGATCGTAGGAAAAAGTCTGTGGTCGTTACATAACACCTCCACCAATACATATTTCTCAATTGCAAAATGTATAGAAGCCTTGCACAAATTGGATTTGAGTTACTATACAACAATATACATTTGAGCACTAAAAATGTCCCCTTTGATATATATATTCTGTTCACTGACAGATATTATGTGTTTCAAGAGAAGAATAGGACAATGCAATTATTATAAACTAATATATGGCTTTCCCGCAGTGAAATTCGACTGTAGGATTTATGAAAAGGTCACTCAGATTTAAACCCTTTTGTTCTTGATGGGCGAGAATGACGATCTGAGTTGTGGTAGTTATGATTTTAAAATTGAGGTGAGTAGAGCAAAGAAAAGATCGTTTGAGGAAGAGTTCCGTTTGAAAGAGAGAATAAAGACGTAGAAACGCACGGACGTATATGTTCTTTTTTTCTTCCAGTAGTGGAGAATACTCCTTACGCTCGTGATAAATGATAATTTATGGTGGAATAAAGGTATTACCTTAGTATAACCTCGAATGGTGTTTGCTGCCTTATATATTTCATATTCCATAGACTGGCCCCATGGAAAATTCAGCCATGATCTCATTGTACTTAGGTCTGTCAGATCATGAGTTGGTAATTGTGCAGCACGACTTACTCGGTCCATTAAGCATGACTGAACAGACTCAAGCCGCACACAGCATACATCACAGACTCGTTGAGGGTCTCCACTTTGGAACTTTGCAGGCAACAAACTCCTTCCCCTGGAGCAACCATTGCAGAAAATCCCGCCACAAAATCTGCAATGGTGTCTAGAACACATAATAGGATGAAAACGCACATTACACAGCATGCAAGCAGAAGCAGCACTGTCAGGCAACCATTTTGGTGGTTCCGATTCGAGGATTTCCTTCATTTTACCAAAATTAGCATCTGTAAGAGTTTGAGCCATCTCTTTCCAAGCTTGCTCTAGAAGATGGCTTTGCATCCAGGAGATACTATATCCGTGAACATCACCAGAAGAGAGAGCACTAATTTTTCCTCTGGCTGCAAGTAACACATCAAGAACCACATCCCACATCGTCATCTCCTTATCTTCTCCAATACATTCACTCCAACCCATGTCATCCTCAGGTAAGTAGCCCCCATTGAAATAGAGATCCTTATTCAATTCTGTTCTTTCAGTTTCCAGCATTGGAGGAACAGAGACAGGTATCCAAATGCCTGTATCCTCAGAAAGTGGTGTGTCATAGTAAAAATATTTTCTTAGCTTTTGATTTCCAGCAGCTAAATTGCTTTGCACCTCCTCATCCACTGCAGCCACAGTCATTAATTCATCTCTTCTAAGTGTTTCCTCTTTGAGCTTAAAATTATCTAATGCTTCTATGTTACGGTCTCTGACACACTCATCAACACCTTCATAGACCTGAAAATCAACAAGTGGGAATTTAAATTTATTTGAAATATCAGCAGTTCACCATTCTGTAGAACAGAAAATGAAAATAAATTTCCCCATTCCATTGTCTTTGTATAGATGATACATCAATAAAATCACTCAACATATGCATGAAATTATCCCACAGGTTTGCCAATAAACAGACTAGCCGTGTAATAAGCATGCAGACTCAACTAAGACACTGAGGGTGAGAATATAGCAATGCTAAAAATAATGCATTATGTGTCAACACTCATCTCAGGATAGAGAAAATATTTGAAATGCTGATTATAGATGCATAGATCCACATGTCCTTAGTTACATTAATTTTGATATTTATACTTACTACTACAAATCCACCTAGTTTTGACATTATACTAACTTCAACTTCTTGAAAATCATAATTCTTATTGTAGTGATTAAACCGCCTAGCAGTCAAACATCAGTCTCTGTTAAGCATTAACAATAGCCTATGATGAAGTACATTTCTGTTTCGCAGTTCCAGATTCTTACAGGAAATTCCAGATTTTCTAATAACACCTCATATTTGTTACTGCGATGCATCCACACGTCTTTATCAATTTCTACACTTCTAATTTTCTTGACTTATCTCCCTGTGTATCTACACTTCAAAAATTTCTTGAACATATACCATTATATGTTTTTTTGAACACAAATCATCTATCGCAAACAGCTTCCAAAGGTGGATGCTTGGTCTCTGTATTAAGTTTGCAACACAGTTACTACATGTGGAGAACATTTGATTCATTCTCTAAAGTTCTGTTGGCAAAGTAAATAATGCTACGTGTTTCCAGGCATTAAGGCCAATCCAAATTGCTATTTTCATTCTCAATTCCTCCAGAATTAACATTGAACTATGGGACGTTTCTAATTTTAGGCATTGTATCCATACACCACATATGTGGTTGAAGCCCATTTTTTCATCGTGCTGTCCTTCACAGCTAACTATATTTCATACAACAATTAATGGACATTACTCATTGGCTCATTTGACAATCAATCAATAGAAACTATCCAGCAATGTTCTAAAACTCCAGTCACTCCCTATAAAACACGCGCACAAGCAAAATTCATCATGAAAATCCTAAAGAATCGGTTAGCATTAAACATTCAACTAGTCAACCCTTGTTTTATCACAATAGATGTAACTGTAAAGGATAAAAAACAGCCCTAGTCTCCATAAATCAATAGTATACATTAAACCTATCCAATCGCAACGAGTTCAAATCACAAAATATTTATCCCTTTAATCAATCAATAAAAAAAAACACGTCAAATAAGAATCAAATTAAACAAAAATTGATACAAGAAAAAGGATCCTTCTTGAAAGTTACCCTCGGAGAGCCAATTTTTGTCTCAAAATCGTTGATTTCGAATTTGGGGTATTGAACTTTAGCGTCCATTAAAAAGCTCTTCGGTGCATCCTTCTTAATCAACCCATGATTGGACATAAGGTTTTTAGGTTATTGCATAATTTGAGTAAGGAATTTGGGGTTGGATTGTTGTATTGTGTTGAGAAGATAGAAGAAGAAATCTACTTGGCGAAGGAAACTTGAAAATTAGTTGGCTTGCAATTAATAATAATTTCTAATTCATTTTTTTTTTTTGGTAAAGAATTTAAAATTTCATTAATTAGTTTTTTCTTTCTTGGATAGGGAACTATCGAAGGCGAACCCACATGTGTCATAGGCCTCTTAACTAGACAGATTGTAAATCGAAAGATGTGCACGAATGACAGGGACCTGATGGAGAGGCTAACCCCTAGGACAGCCCCATAATATTTCAGTGAAAATCTGCCCTATATAAAAATTGAACCTGCGTTACCGGAGGATTTTTCCTCACATTATCTCAAGCCTTACCAGCTCGCTTATACTCCTGGGGGCATTTTTTTTTCTTTCTTTCTTTTTGATACAATTACACTAGTATACCGTTTTGTTGTGGTGGAATCCGACCGTATGTTTTACTATGATGATAGACTGAGGCAGTAAACAAATTTTGAAAATAATTGATTAAGGAAGATAAATTGAAGAGTTGAATAGATTTTGGATGATCGGTTGATGGAGATGATCAAATCAGGAAGATGGATTGAATGGATCAACAAATTTTGAAAGATATGATTATTTTAGGGGAGAAATTGAAAATGTAGTGACACATATACGTTTATATACTTTTTTTTTTTCGTAACGGAAAAAACTTCATACGATCGTGATAAATGAGTTTTAACTAAAAGAAAAAAAAAAAGTGGAAACAGCACGTCTGGTTGAGATCAAAATTTGTATCAAGTTACTTATTTTATTAAATATTACTTACCTTCTTAACCCAAAAAAATAAATACTAAAACTACAAATGAATGTTAAGAAAATTTTAAAAATATAATACGAAATTGAATGTTAAAAACTTAACGTGTATAAATTTGGAACAATTTAAGAGTATGTTTATCAGTGTTTATAAATACTTATAAACTGATCAAAATATTATTTTTATTTACACATTTAGTAAGACCTACAATTTTTATTTACACATTTCATAGATACTACTGTTTATAATTTACAAAAATCTTTACCAAACATAGTTTAAATGTGACTACTAGAATTTGTTGAATCATTGGTTTGAAATAATTCAAGTCTTCCCAATTTTGATCTAATTCTCGATATTTTCTTAAATAATTAAGTCTTTAAATCAATAATATGGCTGACAATGTCAAGAAATCGAGTGTCATGAATTTTCATGATGGCATCGGTACATTTTTGAGATGAACAAACATATTCTACGGATAAATAAAACTACAATGGTCACAAATAAAAAAATAAAAATATATGCCGACAAGTGGAGGTGACGCACTTGAATTAAATAATCATAATAGTTCTTCAAAATCAAAGAGCTAATTATGGTAAGAAGTGTTGGGGATTAAGCCCCAATCCAACTCCCAAGCTCCAGTAGAAATAATAAGCAAGTAGAAATCAGAAAAATACAAAAGAACAACATGAGAGTTTCATCTACTCGATGTTTTAGGTTACTATTAAGATAAGTGGAAGTTTGCAATACAGATCTCAAGTTCATTTACATAACGTAGAAAATTAGGGAGATACGCAGTCGAGAAGATAAGTAAACAATCAGGGCTGATCTACTCCCCACAGTGGAAAGTAGATACAAAGCCCACATGACATGTTTCATGTGGGCATTGGAGAATAAAAAGTGATTGACAAAAATGTCAATTACTTGTCCAATGCCCACCTGACACTTGTCATGTGGGCTTTATAATTGCTCCCCACTATGGGTAGGAGATCATTATCCAGTAAACAATATAATTAAGTTCTACACAATCTAACAAAAAGAAGCAATATAATATATCATTATGTTGTAATCCAACTTGGGAAATGTCAACGAGACAGTGAGCTGCAACTTGTGGTTACGAGGGATGGAGCGTCGTCCCACGTGCTCTTAAGCCGATTCCCTATGCTTAGAAGTTAGGCTAGGAGGCACACCAGTTACAAGAGATGTAGTAACAGGAACAACAGCAATTGAGCTGGTTTGAGTGTAATCAAAATTCAGAGTTTCTGTTGTGTGTATTGGTTCTTCTACCAAATGTCTCATTTTAACACCAACTATTACAAACTCAGGATAAGCAATTTAACTAGATGTCTAGAAATAAAAACACAAACTGAGAAGAAAAAAGCCCAGCAAAATTTTATTGCCAATTTCAGCACTGATTTTCGCTCCTTAGCGCGATTTGATATGAACGAAATAAGCCTCAAGTAGGTAACATAGCATAATCCGAGTAGATTTTTCTTCAAACGCACTTTAAACCGGGATAGAATTCGAAACAGAAACATCAAAAACATTAGCCAAAAGTTCAGTAACCAAATATGAAAAGTGAAAAGCCTTAGAAATATACTTATTTGAAAACTAGGCATTTTAAGCTGAGTTACTGCCAAACAGGCAACAAATTTCAGAGAGAATTCTGTGTAAATTGCTTTTGACATATCAACACTCCCATTGCTGGAGTTGATTGCTTTATCAAATCTGCTCAAACTCGACTGACAAGCGGAATTTTTGTAGTACTTCCTGAGTACCTTCTCAGAAGGACATTTACATTTGATTCTTCCATCCTCAGAAGAGTTTGCTGCACTATCATTAACAGACTCAAACACTATAGCAGGCCAATGATTCAGGTAAGTTCCAAGCCATTAAAAACTGTTCGACTCCAATGCGAAAGAAAGTTTCCAAGAAAATTGTCATTGTTGACGTCTGAAATTGTCGAGCACTTTCTTGTCAACATCGGGTGGGACGGAGGTGGTCTGCCATTATGTGGTTAGGATAAGTTATGCTGCAGAAAAGATGTAACTCCAAGTCTTAATAACGGATGCAAAATTACACTTAAATGCAAAGCATACTGAAATAACAATTAAATCTTAAAAATTTGAATTATTAATTAGACAAAAAGTGTCCTGATTTAGTGTTATAAACACTCTTAAATGCAATAAGCCACATGAATTATCATTGACAAAAACCCCCTCAAGAAACACACTTCTATACACCAAAAGTTACTAAATTTTCCCATTAGTACTTTTTCCATGACGGCTCAAATGGCTGGTTTCTGGGTTTTTTCTCTTTGCCACCTTCTTCTCTCCCTAACAACTGCATCTCTACATCACCAACCGTTGATCATAGGCCAAGACGATCAAGAAAAGCTATCAAATGGCTGTGATCTTTTTCAGGGGAGTTGGGTTTTTGATAATTCTTATCCACTTTATGATGCATCCCAGTGCCCTTTCATTGATGCTGGATTGAATTGCCAGAAGAATGGCAGACCTGATAAACTATATCTGCAGTATAGATGGAACCCTACTGATTGTAATATTAAAAGGTAATTATCTTCCCTTAAAAACTCTTTATTTGGTTGGATATTCTTAATATTTACTAGGATCATGTTGAAGAAAGCTTTTGTTTTTGTTTTTTTTTTTTATAAAAAGGGAAATTTGCAGACTTGCATGTTTCAATCAAGATATTTTGTAACCCATGTATATTATTTAATTCCGTCTATTCTTATCTAATCTAACTTACCAATACGATATACCTAATGGCTCGACTCGTACAATATTAGACTGCCCTCGAGGCTATAAAAAGAGAGAAGAGGTGGCTAGTATATCAATCAACTTTTCCTCCCATCCATCACTGAATTGAGGTTGCTAGTTTGCGACTTTATTTCAATGTAAATAGATTTAACAATTAAAATCTTGTTTATTATACGATTTTTAATACTGCAAGTATACTCATTAAATTATAAGCTGAATATGATGAATGATGATGATGATGTGGCACAGGTTTAATGGTGAGGATTTGCTGGAAAAATTGAGAGGTAAGAAGATGATGTTTGTTGGAGACTCACTGGGATCCAACCAGTGGGAATCACTGAGCTGCATGTTTCATGCTGCGGTCCCAAATTCCACTTACAGCTTGGTGTCACGAGGACCGCTAACTTCTATTTCTTTCCAGGTAATCATTTTGCCGCCTTCAAGAAATGAATTCCATATACAGTTTTAAAAATTTTCATGAATTGAATTTGTCTTTTGTTATGCCAAATTAAATAAGATAACAAGGATATAACAGTTGATGATATAAATATAAATAAATTCATTCATTTATGACGTTTTTAATAATTTAAATTTTTAATAAAATGATTTGATAAAGATGAGATAAAGATAGAAAATGGTGCTATATAAATATATTGGTGGGTTGGGTTGGGTTGATTCGAGTATTTCAATATCTGGAACTATTCATTATATTTTGAATATTTCGTAAATAGAATTATTCGAGTCCAGGCAATTATTGGAATTGAATTCGAACTCGAACCCAAACCATCTGGTTCGAATTCAGTTCTACCTATAACATTTTAAAAAAAAAATAAAGTAACCATGAGCTGACAATATGGACAGTTCTGCTCATAATATTTTTTAAAATAAAACTGTGAGCTAACAACTTATTTTGGAAAAACATAAAAATTGCAAATTCATTAACATTAAAATACATTAGATTTTAAAACAATTTTTGAAGTATATAAATATTGTTGACGGAATTTCTGTGGAAATGACTTCTAAGCAATCAATCAAACCGAAAATTGGAAAGGATGAAAGTAAACCGAGGCAAGAGTTGAACTCTTTGTCCTTAAGTCTATTTTGCCCCGCAAAGGTGCTTACGGTATATGGCAAATGACTCCTAAGATACAACGACTTCCTACTTGTGGTTGAAGCACTTCAAACCACAAGTACAACGAACCGAAAATCGATTTTGTACTCCAAAAGATGAAATGAAATGAAACACCAAAAATCATGCACCAAATGCAATGAATTTTTGGTTCAAAGATGAAAAATGAGTGGATTAATATTGCAAAAGTGTTTTCTGTATCATTCCACTGAAAATATGGACGTCCACAGCCCTTTTTAACGTTGGAAATTCGGTTGAAAACGAAAAGAAATGTACCAAATTGTGCAACCCTTCAAAATGACATGTCTGTTCGCGCAAAGCTATGCGATCGCATGGTTTTACCAAGCTGCGATCGCAAGGTACAAAAAATAGAATAGAACTTCATCCAGATTAACCATGCGATCGCAAGACTTTGCCTCCTGCGATCGCATGGAAGGACCAAAATACATTCTGCTAAAAATTTAAGCAAGTTGCGATCGCAGTGTAAATTAACCATGTGATCGCATGGTCAAACTTTGACCCGATTTTGTCATTTTTTGTAATTTCTCATTCATTCGATATTAGTTTTGAGATGCCAAATATACCCTTTAAACATGCAGATAAATCTGAATTTTCTTTCTGGGGGTGTTGCCCCCGAGCCCCCACGAGGGGCGCTGCCCCCTCGACCCCCACGACCTGACCGAGCAGGTCGATCCCCGTTCCGGGAGCGTTGCTCCCGAAGCGTCGATGTGGCAAACAAATTTGTTTAAACGGATTGGGTCGGATCTTGTATATTTGACCAAGTTGACACGGAGTCACTTTCGTTATTTTTAACACTTAGTTAATTTCTCGACATATTTAAACAATTTCCAACAAATATTAACTGGAAGAATAGAGAAATGAGGGAGGTCAATTGAGAATAGCTATTGGGATTTGGAATTTAGGTATTTGAAATTTGGTAAATTGAGTTTGGGTTCAAGAGTGATGATTTTTGAACTTTTAGATAGTTGGACTCTTATCTTTAGTATATCGTAGTCTTTGACTAGATCATTGATCAGGGCAAATAAATTGTATAAAATAAAATAACTTATAAAAATTGACAAATTTGAGTCTAGAATCAAGTACCTATAGTTCTAGTTTAAGAACCAAAAATTGAGCCGAACCAGCCAGTTCTCAATTCCAATTCTTGAATTTTTTTTTTTCACTAGATCGGAACCTTTGGTTCAAAAGATTCAATTCCAGTTAAAATGTTCATCCCTAACTAATGTTTGTTAGCCTCAATTTTTGCTTAGAGGATTATTTTCTAAGAAAAATGCTATGCAATGGCAGTGGCGGATACGTGGGGAGACTCCTCTTTGTAGAGTCCTCCTTGGCCAAAAGTTTTTTTTTTTTTAGTATAGGAAAAAAAATTGTTTTTGAAAAATCAAATTTTTTATATGGAATTTTTTTTATATATTAACTCGGTCTAAAATTTTTTTTTAGAGGATCTTCATGTCCCCTAACCTATTTTCATATTGGTCGATCGAGCCCTTACATGAGGGTTGACCGAAGCCTCACATCCATCGACATTTTACGAGAGACCCATATCTTTTGGCTTCTCAACCATTTGGTTCTTAGTCTGAGTGTCTATTTTTGGTGATAGGCGTAGGTAGAGTTGGAGGTCAATTCTTACCCTATCTCTCAACGTTAAATACTTTAACTTACTTTGTTCTACCTGAGCACACTTTGCTCTATCTGAGCTTACTTTTCTTCACCCCACTTGACTAGCATCATATAGCACGACTCATTTTCTAAGCTTCAGTTTGTGTCCAAATGATACTTTTATGTATCTCATCATTATAAATTTATATAATTTATATACTTTTGTATCGTAAATGTTGGTATATTGTTAAACCACATGCTTAATTTTATTTGTTTAGTTATTTATAATGTCCATCTTCATTTGTACAAAGAGAAATTTACATGTTTTTCTCAGCCAAAAGAAAGAAAATTTCTTCGGCAATACGAAAACTGATATAGTTTTCATTTCTTCCTTTCCCTTCTTGTGGGAAGGATTATGGAGTCTCAGTTTCCTTCTTGAAAGACGGGTATCTGGTAACCCAAGAAAACAGAGTAGTGAAACTTGACACTTTAAGCGGGAGTGAACAATGGCAAGAAGCCGACATACTGATATTCAACAGCTATCACTGGTGGTTACACACCGGCCGCCTTCAGACGTGAGTTCAGATAACACATTACATATAAAATCAAATTAAGAAACAGAAAATCACATTGTGCTTTGTATTGCAGATGGGACTACTATCAAATTGGTAACAACACAATCAAAGACAGAGACATGGATCGTATGGAAGCATACAAGACAGCCTTGACTACTTGGGCAAATTGGGTTGATTCTAACGTTGATACTACCAACACCAAAGTGTTTTTCCAAGGAATTTCCACTGTCCATTATCAGTAAGTGTGTGTGTGTGTATATAAATCATGCTCTTACACATTTCACAAAGAATTATCATTTCTTTACCTGTTTTCTCACCTGCTGTTTATCAGTGGCAACGAATGGAATGAACCACAAGTGCAGGATTGCACTGGACAAATAAAACCCATTGAAGGATCAAATTTCCCCGGTGCTAGACCTGCGGGCGATGCAGTGGTGAAGAGTGTATTGAATAGCATGAAAAAGCCGGTATATTTACTAGACATTGTTTTGCTCACTCAGTTAAGAAAAGATGGGCACCCATCAAAATATGCCAATGGAGGATTGGATTGCAGTCACTGGTGTCTTGCTGGTGTTCCAGATACTTGGAATCAACTTCTGTACACAATTCTCACGGAGAAGTAAAATTTCACAGTTTGAAAGTATACTTTAATTATGCAATAAAACTTAGAATGACAGCCCGACTCTCGAGGCAAAGTGAGTTCTATGAATAATTCATAAGATGTTAGTAGCATGAATACAATAGCACGTCGTACATTAAATTAAAAAATGGGGGACGGAGCTGGCACCGCCCGGCACCATAGGTGGACACCCCTACATAAATCATAATTACAAAAATAAAACCTTTTCTGCAAGTGATTTTCACCTATTTCTTCTAAATCATGAAAAACCATTCCTTTCAGATTAATATGCATTTGAATTATACACATTGTGATAACAAGTGGCTAGGCAAATACACTTTTAACATTGGAGCCCGGGAAGAGAGTCCAATTGTATCTCCCTGTTGAATAGAATGAACAACATGGGAACCATCAATGTATATGTTCCCCTCTCTACAAAACCAAGTAATATCCATTGTCTCTTCAAACTTTACGAGCCCGTGCATTGAATGAACGCTGGCCCCCGGAGAAATGGGCTCCCTTACCATGTATTGGAGTTCCTTGGACAAAATGGGCATTGTAAATCCACCTGCTGAGAGCATTGCAGCTGTTGATCCGGCAGCAGTCGAGACCCTAAGCCCACTTGATCTACAGTTTAATAAAGAAGAACAAGATATCCCCTTTTTCCTGATCCTAACAACACGAGTATCAACTGAATTATGTAAGAGTTCATGGTGACACACGACACGAGCTGTATGCCATTCTTGACGCTGTAAAGCAAATCTTCTTCTTACCTGAAAGAGAATCGAGAAACTGTTGCAGGACATGGATGCACAACTAGAACATCATTCAGAGCAAAAGTTGAAATCAGCTTCGAGTTGACACTAATAGCCATCCTTGATACTTCAGAAGGTTCAGTGCGATCGTGGACGATGTCGTCCACTAGCTACAAGGAGAAGCTTAAATCGACAAGTAGTTCTTCGTGAGAGTTAACAAGAAGTACAAGAAAGTGAAATTCTTGTTGTACATGGTTGCGTGATTTATTGTGCTAGCTAACACTGAAAAGATGTGCAAAAGAAACATCATGAAACATCACATTCCACTCTATCCCAAACAAATTTTTTCAATCATTGCACCCCAAGTTAGTCAGTGTTGCGTGATTTATTGTCCTAGCTAACACTGAAAGATGTGCAAAAGAAACATCATGAAACATTACATTCCACTCTATCCCAAACAATTTTTTTCAATCATTGCACCCAAAGTTAGTCAGTGTTTAGGGGATCCTAGATTGTGTTTGCCTTGTTAATCCAGAAGTGATTTAAATATTAGATGAATTCTTATCTTCACAAAATTGCAAGTTAACAGAAAAATTAATGTTTATGACAAGTTAAATATTTTCAGTTTACGTCAAATGGTGTTTTCGGTGTAATCAATATATGTCCCAAAGGAAGTAATAATAAGAAAGTACCTGACTTGAGAAAGAAAAGTCTTGTTCTTTGTTATCTTATGTTTTCATCAATCTATTTAAATAAGATTTCAATAAAATAGAGGAGGCATGGCTATTTAGATTTATATTGCCTTTCCATATGCTTGAAGAAATCAGTGATACAGCAGGGATTTATGTGAATAGAGAGTGGAAAGTACTTAAGTTTAGTAG
This sequence comes from Forsythia viridissima, assembly GCA_030279155.1. NCBI lineage: Eukaryota > Viridiplantae > Streptophyta > Magnoliopsida > Lamiales > Oleaceae > Forsythia > Forsythia viridissima. Next base: position 8,617,148 of record CM059044.1, read on the forward strand.
ATAACTGTATCTTAGAAATGAAATTGTCAAATCTAATATGTTCCAAAAACATTATCAAGTTTCCTTTTTTTATATGCTCCAATTACTTCTGCTTGTGCCCAAATATAAGAAGTTAATTTATTCATTTAACGAAGGCTGCAACACTGAATCTCATATATTTGGAACACTAGAAGTTCTCTAGTGAAATAAACACACCCATATACAACTACTGCTGCCACTTTTTCTGGCAGAATAAATGACTGAATAGGAGTCGGCACAATCACAAACTTATCTAAGAGATACTCTGCAATCTAGCAGCCAACGTATTCCCAATAATTTTAGGGTCGGCTACATGAATATATAAGACAAATAATAGCAAATATTTGTTCTGAAAGAGAGAAAGTAATGGCTAAAGGAGCAGTCTTACTTGTTCAAAGTTGTCAGTTGTTGCTGCACAAAGATAGCCAGTGCTCCTTGTAGCATCGAATTCTTCACCAAATTCTTCCACCTAAGTGAAGAAGACAAATTAACTTCTTCAGCCAAAGGGAGTGCTAAAAAGAATCAGTTAATTTTTTTGTATAGTTAAAAATGATGGAATTATTACCAGAAGCTGCAAATACTCCAAATAAACAAAGGCATCCAAGAAATAAGCTGACCTCTTCCTGTTGGGTGGGATCAGAATTCACTCCTAGAACTGGAACCGAATCATCCATGAAATGGCTTGCTTGTAGCAGTGTACCATCACCTCCGATTGAAATGACCAGATCTACACCACGGATTGACTGACATAGATCACTACGGTGAACAACTTTCCAGTCAACAGCCTTTTTCTTTAAAATATTCTGACAGAAGCTTATTGCATTTTTGTGAACCAACCTCCGATTGTCTAGATATCTCAATACCTGTGACATCTTCGGGAGAAGAAAGATTGTATTAAATGAAGATAAATTTTGAACATTTGGCAGGAAGCCACATGGGAAGCATAAGATGTTGAAGTACAAAGGTGATTGCCATTGATTGGACCATGAAATTTTGAGAAAATGAGACTCGGTCTATTTCTTTTAATATCTATTCAATGGCTGTGCAACCAAAACGGCAGTGTACCCTCAATACATTAAGATTTTCAAATAAAAAAATCTTAACAGGGAAAACAAGGGATTGCACCCTAGGATAAATTGTAGCAGCCAAACTAATAAAGTGAAGATGTTTCCTGAAATCTAGATCACATTATTTCCCCAGCGTCACGAAATTTCTAGCCATGCAACTGTAACTAAATAAAGTACAAAACCACATGCTAGTAGGAACATTTAACTTTTTGTTGGGTCAGCAACCGACGACAATGTTCTTGAATGAATGATAATCCCACAAGGAGAAAGTGCCGTAAAATTATATATTCTAGGAAACCAGAAAATGTGCAAAATTAATGGGGGTGACTTTAACACAACGGTTTACCATCTCCAAGAGAACTTTTGGCAACAAGAACTATGCATGAAGTAGTTGACATTGAACGATAATAAAATCAAAAACTTCACATCAAGGAGTACCTCAACCAGCCTCAACCCGCACAGAGGCAGGAGGGGATGGCCGAGTATTACCCAACCACAAGGGTGGTGGTTGAGTTCTACCTGAGCACCCCCACACCCCTCTAGGGGTGTGGTATCAAGTAGTACCCGATCACCTCTACCACCCACCCACCCACCCCCTACAAAGGGTGAGGTCAAGCAAACCCCAACTACAGAGTTGATCAAAGCACCATCCCTTGATCCGACTCCTCAAGCGCTCATCTTTCGTGAGTCGAACCCCATCCATAAAAGTGGACAAAAGGCGACTTCCTTGTTATCAAAAATCCGTATCCATGGGTCCTTATACCTTTATATAGGGCAAGCCTACCTTAAATCCAACTTCTAAAGACGTGACAAGTGTTCGAAGATCATTGTATCGCTAATACAAATTAACCCTAAATCTAACGTCCAGCTATTCGAAATGTGCCTGAAGATCTTTGTGCCATAGTACCAAGAAAGATCAACCCCTAGATCTTACATGTGGGAATAAGATATGTGTCACGATCTTTAAGCCACATCATCATCGTCGTCTCCTCTATATATAGGATATAATCACAAGGTATTTTCCTTAAGTTTTCAATCACATTGTCTTAGCTCCAACAATTGCAATATTTCTCTCTCTAGAAAAACACTAATTCTCACACTAGAGGAAGAACGGGGAAGAGTTCCCGCCCTCTTTTCAGGCTTTTGGAACTTCAGAGAAACATTTCTGATAATTGGAGAAGCACTTTCTGGGACCCATTTTTACAGGTATCATCATTGAGGAATGTATATAGCTTATTTTTTATTAGATCTTACATTTTAGTTTTTATTTATATGGTTTGAACATAAATCCATTCGTGATTTTCCTGTATTTTCTAATATCGGACAATCATAAAGCCTGTAATCCTATATCTTCTTACACGCCTGTTACTAAGATGGCCAATATAGGCACAGTTGGATTTCTTTAGCTCATCATAGAGGAAAACATATACACCATTTTTTTCTACTAGCAGATGGTCTTCAATAATTAAGTCTAATTTCATTATATCTATAAGTGAAATCCGTTCAAGATGATCAGTCATTAGATCCAATTTGACGAAGCCAAAATGAAATTAAATTGAGTTTTACCCCCATTTACTTAGTGGGGTGTCCTCAACTCAGATTTTAAAAAATTTCTTAATATTTATGAATTTGAATAGATTTCATGCATTTGAATATAATTCCACAGAACTCATAAACTTTTCAACATAATTCTATATTATAGATTTCCATAGATTCTTATGGATTTCTACGAATTCCTATGGATTTGTGGTCTTTTTATTAAAAAATAATAATTTTAGATTGACTTTATTCCAAATAAGTCAATTGACTGTCCTACTTTACATAAACAACTATTTTGAGTAGAATTTTGGAAAGAAAAAAATTTCGTGAAATATAACAGTTTTGAATAAAGAAAATTACCTAAAGAACAAGACTTCTTTAAAAAAAAATCGATATAAAGTTTAATTTTCACTTTCTTTCTACTTGTCTTTATTAAAAAATTTCTTCACTAGATGATAGATGTTTATGATTCTTCCTCTTCCAAAACCAGCTCTTTAACCCTCTTGTATAAAAAATTATTTTATGGCTAAGAAGGATAATTTGCAAGTGTCGCAATTGACTCGTAAATCTTTGTTAGTGCTATATTGATTTTATAGTCTAATATCTAACTAACTGCACTATATAGTATTAGATTTTATATTGTACAACCCAATTGTTTGGTTCAATGAATGGTCATAAAGCATCAATAATGAAATTTCAAAAAAAATGTTTGACAATTGTAAAAAGAAAAAAAAATATATTATTAAAATAAAAAATCAAACAATTCAATAAATTTTCATGCTAATATAAATTGAAAACAAGAACAATAGTTTAATACAAAGACTTGTGACACAGATAGAGGAAAGATGCGAGAGAGAAGATTTTGATTGAAATTTTGAGAAGTGTGACAAGAATTCTCATAGAATTTACTATTTATATTTATGGGCTCGAAATTCATGAAGATCTGTTTAAATCTTCTAATTAATGAAATATTTAGAAATTCACTAATTATTGAGTACATCTAGATTTCTAAAAAATCTATTTAAATTCGAATTAAAGACACCTAAATTTCAATGTAATCTATTAAAATCTAAGTTGGGAGCATCTAATTTATATAAATTTTTAAAATCTATTCAAATTTGAGTCGATCGCACCTCCTTAATTTAGTATTCAAATTCAGTTTCTTCTATCACCATGTTCTTGATCAACAGACCCAATGGAATGCAGATCTCATTTGTAGAGTATAAAAGAAAAATTACGAGGCAACTCATAGCATTGCAAACCTAAAGAAACAAAACTCTAGATTCAATCATATGTAACTTAATGCACACCCGAATGGAATAAGCTAACCGAACATATCATAAAATCTATTTCCCAAATATCATTCACACAATATAATCAATCAATAGCTACGTGCAACATGTTGGAAATTGGTTTAAGAATTCGAGAAATTGAGACTAAGTATTTGTCAACTTCGGTCAAAATACTCAGACCCGACTCAATCTGTTTAGGCAAATTAGTTTACCACTTCGCCGCTTCAGAGCGTCGAAACGGAGATCGACCTGCGATCGCATGGGTATTTTACATTGCGATCACAACTTACCTAAATTTTAAGCAGAATATTTTTTTGTCCTACCATGCGATCGCACATCGCAGGAGACAAAATCATGCGATCGCATAATTAGTTTGGATTAAATTATGTCTTCAAAAATATACCTTACAATCGCAATATGTTAAAACTATGCGATCGTATGGGTATAAGCGCAAACATGCATGTCCTTTTGGCTCCACACCTCTTCGTTTCCAACACTTCATCAACGATAAAAAAGCTCCTATGGACGTCCTTTATCATACAGAAAACATATACAAACACACTAAAATCATATTTCATCATTTGAACCAAAATTCTTGCATTTGTTGCATGAAATTCTGGTTTTTCCATTTCATATTCATCTTTGGAGTACAAAAATCATTTATGCTTCGTTGTGCTTGTGTTTTGAAATGCTACAAACACAAGTAGAAGTCGTTGTATTTTGGGAGTCGATTGGCATAAGACACCATTGCGGGACAAATTTGACTTAAGGACAAAGTATTCAACACTTGTCTCGAATTTGCGTTTCATCCATTTTCATTCAGTTTTTTCGTTTCCAGTCACTTATACAAAATCCGCCGACACAACACTTATATGTACCTTTCCTCTAACAGTGATCTTGAGATTTTATCAAACAGATGATGTACTATACGAAAGTGGGCTTTTAATATATCGTAAAACGAAATAATAATTTAAGAAAATTGTATGGTTTAGTGGGTATTCTATTCCCCCCTCCTCTTGTTCTGCATTGAAGTAATGTTGCGGAAGCTTTACCTTCTGGCGGATATCATAAAAATCATTTGCCAAATATCATTCACGCAATATAATCCATAAATTGTAAATTGCTGCGTGCATTTCTCACCTCTAGCAGTGATCTTGACATATTATCGAACACGTGATATACTATACGCACGAGAGCTTTTACTATAACGTAAAATGCAATAATCACTGAAGAAAATTAGTGGGTTTTGCCCCTCTTGTTCTGCATTGGTGTAGTGTTGCAAAAGCTTTACCTTATTGCGGTTGGAGGAGGCGGAGAGGGCGAAGGATTCACGAGATGGGTACACGTCGAATGGCTTTAACAACAGCAGCAATCGCTTCCGTAACATTTTCTTGTTTCGATTCTCTCAGTAATTACGTAAACACACGGTTTGATTTTACGAGTTACGAGGTGGAGGAATTTGCTGGAGGAAGAACAGAGGGAATCGGCTGGACGTGTTGTGCGAATTAGGCTACGTTGAGGGAAGACGATTTGAACAGAATCAGTGCGTGTATATTTTCTTTTCTTATATTTCATTTTTATCATAATCTACCATTACTGAATTAATTAATTTCAGCAATCTAAAAAAATTTAAAATGGTAAATTTAAAAAAAAAAAAATGACAATTAGTGCTCGATCAATTTTGTAATAATTAGACTTGATAACTTCAACCTAAAATTTCGAGTCCCACCGTCAAATTCCACTATATTTACCAAATAATATTAACTAATACATCATGTTATATTCAATCGTGTTCCATTAATTAAAGTCAAATTGCCAAACACGTTTTCTTATTAAAACGATTTTCATTTTCAATTTCTATCTTTCTATTATTGAATCCGAACCTTAACCTTATTCTTATCAAAGCAAAAAGCGGCAAAAAGGTGAAATCCTGATTTGGAAAAAGAACATATCAAGTATTTTGATACAAAGAAACACAAATTTGTAAGACAATATCTAATATATTGTTTAATAGATTAGTGCCATTTGGTGAAATTGAAAACGAAATTGGGGAACAAATGAAAATGTGAAGGAAATTGGAGAAATGGGGGATAATTTAAAGGTTTCAAATTTAATATAATTTTATATCATTTTTAGCTTATATTGTATTTTACGTGCACGTTTGTCTTATGTGGCATAATAAATAAATGTGTTTAATAACATAGTGATTTAACTATGCTACGTAGAATTTAATGTTAACATTTTTAACTTAGTGACCGTTAATGTAAATATTATAAATTTTAGTGATTTAATAAGTTGACCTAAAAATAATCAATTTGAATTTGAATAGTCTTTTAAAAAAAAAATACAAAAACCTTATAATTTAGGGAAGTATATTATTTGTTTTGGCAATTTAACAAATTATATGCTCTATATACTTCTTAGCTATATCAAATTGAATCTAGTCGTCTAAGGCAACACAGTCCACAAAACTTCCTAAATTGTACCTTGGGGGTGGAAGACAAGTCGAGTCGGGGTTGGCATCATGAGTCACATGCGCCTGCAAGCCGATTCTCACGAGCATAGATAAATGAAAATTGAAACAATAAAACACTAGGTCGATGGGCCTTCCCATCTTGAATAAGCTTACAAATGAGATGAGTTACAAATAAATGTGATAAGTCGAGTTTGGTTCTCTCAGCTCAATTCGATTGACACTATTAGTATCTTATTCTCTGTTTAAATAATTTTTATTTTTTATCTGTTCATTTTTTATAGGGTAGATTGTGAAAAAAAAAATTGTAAGTTTTTTAAGAAAAACATTAAAAAATAATTTTCACTATATTCTTACTTCTGTTTTGACCATGTGCAACAACTGTGTTTTAAAAAGTAGTCTCTTAGGATGAGGTTTGAGGAAAAAATATTGTTCACAGTGAAGACGTGAAAAAAGACGGTTAATTCTATTTTTAATTATAATGTAGATGTGGGCACCAAAAAGTGCATATATTCTTATTTTATTTTTTATTTTTTAAGATTAAATAAAATTATTAATTATTAATGGTCTTATTAAATAATTAAAATAATGGTTTTCTTAAAAATATGAAGATTTATATCTAAATTTTCTATTAATGTTAGATAAAATAACAATTTTACTCCAACTTAAATAAATTAAAATAGAAAAACAATAACAAATTAAAATAAATGAAAAATAGCTAAAACACAAAAAAGGGAAAATAAAAAAAAGAAAAATACAATTAATTTTCTTCTTACAAAATCTTTCACCAACCAACAATCTCGTTCTCTCCCCCTTGTATTGAAAAAACTAAGTTTTTTCACAGCGAAAAACTTGGGGGAAAACCCCTTATTAATGAGCAAAATCGGGGATATATTTATGCACTTGTCTAGTACACTTTGAGGGAGAGATAGAGGGAAGAGACTACAAGAAACACCAATCTAATAATTACCACTATCACTTGAATAAATATATCCAACGTCTTAGAAATAATTTTATTTTCACCTTCAGGACTTTCTCCTTATCAGAAGAATTTTATCTTCAAATTCACCAAACACGTCACTGCCACTTGGAAGTTTTCACCATTGCCTCCATCAACATAATATTCTTGTTTTTAAATATAAGTGTTATTTATGACAATTGGTGATCATTACCAGTCTATGTGGCAATTGTATTAATATTAAATGATAGATGCAATGAAATTTGGAGATATTAAACTTATTTTATTGGACTTATTATTTAATGTCACGTAGACTAGTGATTATCACCAGTTATGATAAATAACATTAATTTTTTAAAGTGAAAATTAGCTCTGACATCCTCTTTTTTGAAAAAAGTTGAAATATACCTTCATTTTTGAATTATTAATATTTACCCTCTTTTGAAAAATCTATAATGAATTTGACCCTACTAACTATTAAGGATAAAATAGACAAAATTCATTATACCCCAAATCCCCCACACGCCAATAGCCCAAACAATAGTCCAATTGCCCAAACATAATTTCTCTCTATATTTTCAACTTTCCCAAAAATCTCAATTATTCTAATCGATTTCTTCATCCCCACTTTCCTTAATCGACTCTTTCAATCAAGCAATGGTTAGAACACACAATAAATTGCGAAACATCAAGTTTGAAATATAAATACCAACTACAAGGATGAAAAAAAAGGCGTTGCCGATGTTAAATCGAAGCAAGAAGAAGAAGAAGTCTTCAAATCGAAAGAAGAAGAAGAAGTTGAAAAAAATCAATTGATGAAGATGTTGATGAAGCTCTGTATGTACCAATTGTATGTATTGTTTCATTGAATGTTCTTCTCAAAGTTTTTTGTTATTTTGTAATCTAGGTTTATGACTTTCTTCATGGTCGAAAAAATTGATGAAAATGTTGATGTATTTTTATATATACGAAATGTATGTATTATGTCATTTCTATATATACCAAATCAAATATGTATTGTATTTATCTTTGATTGTAGAAACACTGCAGATTAGTATTAACGCCATGCTTTCTTTTTTTTAATTAATTTTTTATTAATACGTAAACGGCTTATTTCTAAAAAAAACTTAGGGAAATTAAGCAAATAGATTTTTAGTTTGTTCTAATTTGTGTGTGTTTTTCATGAAAATGTATAAATGAGATGTATGGTGTCCTCTTTGAATTGAGCAGAAAATCTTTAATGCCATAGAATTTCTGATAGAAAGATTTGCATATTCAGTTACTTTAATTATTGTCGTTGGCTTTATACATGAGACAGTATGTTTCTGACATTTATGCATGCCTCAAACACAATGCATACATATTGATAAGTGTATGTACTATTCACATCCATTAATTACCGCTTGAATAAAAACAAAAAGTGGGGCTGCTAATACCTTTCCACCAACAAGTACCCAAAACCAAAATAAATAAATGAACAAAGTGGGGTAAAGAATCCAGTCATACTATGGCACTTTCTTTTATTTATTGCTTCCAGTATGGTTAATGTGATTGGCGTAACACGTGCATTTGTCTCCACACTTATTCTATCTCCACTCCCCATCTCTAGTACTTTAGATAGTTGCACACCATTCACTTGTCTCTGCTGTTAACTTTTCAGAAGTTTGGTAGTTTGTATTTGTCACAACTGGGTCTGGATTGGTATAAATCTGGACGTTAAAAGTTCCAAAATGACGAAAGTACTTAAAGAGAGGATAGTTGTTGTTATGAGGGCAAAAATTATTAATACTCATAGAGAGATGGTAGTTGTTTAGTTTGAATAACATACTATGTATACCTTAGTGTGTAACTTGTTATTGTTGTTTGATTTGTTATTGGTATTTTTTTTAAATAATTAGCATGTTAAGATAATTTGTTGCATTTGGTAACATGTTATGTAATATGTGCTATATAAATTTTAATACACATATTTTAGTGTGTATTAAGAAGACATGAATCATGGTTATTCCTCTTTAGTAACATGTGTGTTACATATATTTTTCGTACATGTTGTATTGAGTAACACATATGTTACTTTATATTAAAAATGCATGAATTATGGATCTTCCTTTTTAGTAACATATGTGTTTCTATATGTGTTATTATATAAAATTTCAAATTAAGGAACATACAACGTGTACATTATTGTGTCTAACTTGTTATTGTTACTTGCTTTATTATTATTGTTTTTCTTAATATAATTAGCATGTTAAGGTATTTTATTGCTCTTGCTAACACGATACTTTATATGTGTTATATAAAGTTTAATGCACATATGTTATTGTGTATTATTACTATATGCTTATAGATGCATGTTACTTCCATCATTGAATTAACAGTTCATTAGAGTAACACATGTGTTACCCACAGGTGTGGTGCATGTGATTATGGTTGTGGATGGTGGTAAGGTAGTGGTGATGGTAATATATGTTGCCTTACAAATAACATGTGTAACCTTAATTTAATAGTCGAAGTAACACACGTGTTAATGTAATTTAAGTTAGGGTAACATCTGTGTTACTTCGATTGTGGTGGATGTGATATGGTTATAGATGGTGGTCGCAGATTTGAACTCAGTTGTGGTAGGGTTGACAGGATAAGGTGAATGACAGTGACAATAGTAGTGGAAGGTAATTGGTAATAGTAACACATATGTTACCGTGTAAAAATGTTGTTTTTCAAATAAAAAAATTGAAATATTGATATAAATGAAAAAATTAAAATATTGGTTTAAATGAAAAAATATTTTTATTTGAAATTTATTAAAGGATATATATTATAAAGAAATATTGATTTTAATGAAATGATGAAATAACATGTGGTAACACGTATGTTACTCGTGTAAAAATATTATTTTTGAATGAAAAAAAATTTAAAATATTGATTTTAAATTAAATAATGTATTTTCTTAGAAACTATAAAAATGAGATAAATTGTAAAATATTGATTTTAATGAAAACGAAGAAATATCATATAGTAACACACTAACACATAAGATAACATATATGTTACTCGTGTAAAAATGTTGTTTTCAATTAAAAAATTGAAATATGGATTTTAAATGAAAATAATGTATTTTCTTAAAAACTATAAAAAGAAGATAAATTATAAACTATTGATTTTAATGAATACGGGGAAATAACATATAGTAACACATATGTTACCCGTGTAAAAATGTTGTTTTTAAATAAAAAAATTTGAAATATTGATTTTAAATGAAGACAATGTATTTTTTTAAAAAAAAAAATTAAAAAAGGAGACAAATTTTAAAATATTGATTTTAATGAAAATAAGAAACTAAGGTAACACATATGCCACCCGTATGTTACCGTGTAAAAATATTATTTTTAAATAAAAATAATTGAAAGATTGATTTTAAATAAAAATAATATATTTTAAAAAAAATTATAACAAGAGATAAATTGTAAAATATTAATTTTAATGAAAAATAAGAAAGTAACATAAATGTTACCCATGTAAAAATGTTGTTTTAAAATAAAAAAAATTAAAATATTAATTTTAAAGAAAAATAACTTATTTTTTAAATAATTATAAAATATTGATTTTATTGCAAATGAGCAAGTAACACATAGTAACATATATGTTACTAGTATAAAAATATTTTTTTTTTAAAATGAAAAATTGAAATATTAATTTTAAATGAAAATAATGTATTTTTAAAAAATTTATAAAAATAGAGAAATGGTAAAATATTGATTTTAATGAAATACGAGGAAGTAACATATATCTTACCCGTGTAAAAATGTTTTTTTAAAATAATTAATTTTAAAGAAAAATAACGAATTTTTTAAATAATTATAAAATATTGATTTTATAGCAAATGAGCAAGGAACACATAGTAACATATATGTTACTTGTATAAAAATATTTTTTTAAAATAAAAAATTAAAAAATTGATTTTAAATGAAAATAATGTATTTTTAAAATATTTATAAAAACAGAGAAATAGTAAAATATTGATTTTAATGAAATATGAGGAAGTAACATATATAGTAACATATATATTAGCCATGTAAAAATATTGTTTTTCAATGAAAAATTAAAATATTAATTTTAAATGAAAAAAATTAATAAAACGAGTAAATTATAAAGTATTAATTTCAATGAAAATAATGAAATAACACATGTTACTCGTGTAAAAATATTGTTTTTCAAATGAAAAAATAAAAATATTGATTTTATGAAAATACTGTATTTTTAAACAATTATCAAAGAAAATAAATTGTAAAATATGATTATAATTATTATTATATTTAAAATAGTATACAAATATAATATTTGTTGGTGGTAACACGTGTTAATCTAATTTAAATTAAAGTAACATATGTGTTACCATAATTTAAAGTAGTATACAAATATTTATTTTGTTCGTTTAAGTGAAAATTCGAGTGTAAAGTCAAAGATTTAATTGAAAGTGCACTTATTTTGACCACTAAAATTGCACTTATTTTGGCCCCTAAAATCAAGAATTTGGAAGATCAAATTTTGAACATGTATAAAGTTGAAAGACCTAAGATGCAATTTTTAGAGGACTTAACTGAAAGATAATTAAAAACTTGGGGACCAAAGTGTAAAAATATAAAAAATAGAAGAACATAAGATGCAATTTTTGAAGGACTTAACTGAAAGATAATTAAAAAATTGGAGATTAAAGTGTAAAGATGTAAAAGATTAATGACCTAAGATATAATTTTTTGATAGCTTAATTAAAATATAATTAAAAATATAACGACTAAAGTAAATATTATATAAAGTACATGGACTACCATACAATAAATAAATGCCACACCATCATGCCATATTATAAAATATTGTTTTTAATTAAATGAGGTATTTTTTAAATCAAACCATGAAAATAGGGTATTTTTTGGAAAATGAAAAAAATAGGTATTTTTCAACTTTTCTACAAAAAGTAGGAATCTTGTCAACAATTTACTACTTCCTTTCAAAATTTCCTTTCTAAAAAAATGAGGTTTTAATACGTCAACAATTTACTACTTCCTTTCAAAATTTCCATAGCTTTCTCGAAAGCTTTTCATGGAGAAGCCTGGTTCTATGCTAATAAATGACCATACATTTTCCTCCGGCATGGCCCAAAACTATTCTGCATTAAGCACCAATAAATTGCAAATTAAATGAAAGTTTAAGGAAAATGGACCAATGGTGTATAAAATAAGTCCTCTTTACGTGTGGTCTAAATAAAAAGAACAATCATGCTCAAATCTCAATCAATAATGGGCCACTTTCCATAAAGTGGGCGAGCAACACAAATCCATAAACATTTAGTACCGGAAAATCCCAATTAGCCATTTTTTTGAATCCATAATATATTTTAGAAGCACTCTACCTAAATCACAAACTAAAAATTGATGGGCTAAAACCAAAAAAAAATTTGCAAATGAAGAAAAAAGTATTACAAATCTATGAGATAGCTCAAACTCTCCCATTTTATAATGAGGAAGTAGACTAATGAGTTAGCTCAAACTCTCCCATTTTATAATGAGGAAGTAGCTTAAACTCTCCAATTTTATAAAGGAGGTCGCTGGAGGGGATGATGCTTGCAGTTGCTGTTGTGGTTGTGGGTGGTGGAGGTTTGGGTGGGGTAAAGAAGAAGAAGATTAATTATTTTTTATTTTTCGTCTTTTGGTTATTATTTATTTATTTTTATTTGTTATTTTTTTAGTTTATTTAAGTTGGGAGTATCATTGTCATTTTACGAGAAATTAATAGAAAATTTGGATGAAAATTGTATGAATTACTACAAGATTGAGATCATACATGGTATTAAAATATAATGGAGACGAAATTGAAATAAAGTAAAAAAATTGAGAACTTAAAGTGTAATTTACCCATAAAAATATATGGGTGTATATGCCCAGTATCAAATTTATTTTCCACCTTACACAAACATTAACAAAAATGTCAAAATCTGTATATTTTAAAAATTCAGTTAAAATAATATAGAAATGAGTTTGAACAATTCACAAAATAAGGTAATAAATTACGTACGGACATACACCAGTAGCATCATACAAAAATGTGCATGTTTGATAGTATTGAAATATTTTTTAATTACTTATATTATAAGTTGTTGGTGAATATGTGAATAAAAAGTAATGTTCTAAAAAGCGTAAATCGTGGCTAGCCATGGAGGTCGAGTTTCAAGTTTTTCGGGCCTAGACGAGTCCTAAGCAAGAGCGAGAGCGAGATAAGGACAAGGCGAGAACAATACGTGATGTGTGATTAGGCTGGGCTTATATGGGTTTTTTAAAATAGTGAAAAAAGTATGTTGTAAATTGTGAATTATATAAAATGTATAAATAAAAAGTAAATTTGACGAATTTAACTAATTAAAATTATAATTTTAAGTATACCCAAATATGTGGAAAGTCACAAATATAAAATCAATGTTTGAGTCAACTTCAATTAGAATACATGTTACTGACACGTTGGCTTTATTTTTTATGATAACAAGGGATTGCACAAGACTATAATATCTGCAAGATTTTAACATGAAATGTGACGAAGTTTTGTTCATCAACAACTCCCTATTTGTTAATGGGTTAATTATATTAATCGATCCAATTTTTTCAGATTTGTAACGATTTTATCTATATTCTTTTTTTTAATAGATATCATCATTAGTCTTTTATTTATTCTCACAGATGGTCCCCAAATCACTATTTTGACAATTCTTTGACAATTTTGACCATTGATTTAAATAAATTAAAATGATAGAAAAAAAATATAATGAAAGGATTGTAATTGGGTGTTTAACCTTTTCAAAAGTACAAATAAATCCAATAATATATGAATGATTTTGTGATTTAGTGGATGCTAACACGTGGGCTTTCCAATGCTAGTAAATATTATTTGTAGGGGTGGGCATTCAAACCGCCAAACCGCTTAAACCGACCGAACCGAACCGAACCGAATCGAGTCGGTTTGGTTCGGTTTTTCACACCCGGGTGTTTTGGTTTGGTTTGGTTTACTAATTTAAAAAATATATTCGGTTTGGTTTGGTTTGGTTTCGATTTGGACAAAAAAACCGAACCAAACCGCCAAATAAACCGAACCGAGAAATGAGAGTTATTTTTATAAATAACATGTCAAAAAATAGGTTGTAAATAATAGGTTATTTTATAAATGGGAGTTATATTTAAATTTTTTTGTAAATTTTTGTTAATAACATGTTGCATGTTGTAAAGAAAATTTAAAATGGGAATTATAAAATTAATTTTTTTTTGTGTATACAAGTCCAAAACATTAAAGCCCAAACCGAACCAAGATTTGGTTCGGTTTGGATCGGTTTCATCCAACGCGGTGGTTTGGTTTGGTTTTAGATAATGGCCAAACCGAATTGGTCGGTTTGGTTTCGGTTTGGGCCCAAAACTGAACCAAACCAATCCATGCGCACCCCTAATTATTTGTAGTGGTGATCCAATTATAATTTCATCTTTTCTAAAACTCCACCCCACCCCACTGTCCCGTCCGTCCCTCCTAATCTCACCTACCGACATACACACCACCAGTGAAAATGGCATCTACGGTGGTGAGAAAAGCCTTAAATACCCTCAACCCCACCATACTCCGAGTCCTAATCTCCCAAAGCCGCCACATGAGCGGCGTAGCCACCGCTGAGCAACCTGAACTCGATATCCTATCTTCATCCTTTACCTTTTCCTCCAATGAAACTACGCCCAAGTCAACATCCAATAAAGACGACAGTATATACATCAAAAGCCCCAAAAAGAAATCTTCTGTAATGATGACGGTGTCATTCATGACTGGGTTGTTCGTTGGTGGAAGATTCTACAAGAAGGTGACTACTAGAGAGGCCAATGATGGAAATGGATGGAATGTTATGTTGGATTATAGAACCCTAAAAACCCGTTCAAAGAGACCTCTCCAGTGCTCAACTTTAGCTCTTGCTAAAGCCATTATTGCTGAATGGGAGTTCCAGGTGCCCTCATGTTGCTTTTGAAATGACCAATCTTTTAAAAAGCACCTAAAGTATTTCGAAACAGGAAACTATCGTGTCTAACTAAAAATGTTATCCATGCCAGCACCAATAACAGATGTAAGAACCTCTAAAGAAGTTAATTTTGAAGCAAAGTTATCCACATGCTTTTCGGTTGTAGATGGCTTGAAGACAATCACCTCATCTTCATCCTCATCCTCCATCATGCTAACATCTGGCTTTGGCTCATCACCCAAACCCCTTTGGCCACCAACTGAATTTTCTTGTGAATCATCGTTTAATTTTGGGAGTTCCAAAGGACTGTTGAGTGAAAAATCATCAGAAATTTGGGGTTCAACACCAATTATGAAATTCTTTGATTTGGCCATGATTTGACAGTGCGGTGCGGAGGGGTGGGATTTTGGAGAAGATGAAGTTAGTTTGTACTTTTGAAAATATTAAGGACCCAATTGTAATGCTTTCATTGTATTTTTTTCTATTATTTTAATTTATTTAAGTTAATGGGCAAAATTGTCAAAGAATTGTCAGAATATTGAAAAATAGTAATTTAGGGACCATCTGTGAGAATAAATAAAAGAATAGAAATGATATCTGCTAAAAAAAAGAATAAGGATGAAATCGTTATAAATTTAAAAGAATAGGGATCATTAGTATAATTAATCATTTGTTAATTTAAAAGATCAGTATGTTCTATTTTAAAAAAAAAAATTTTGTGGAGTGCTTGAAAAGACATAATAGAATGAAGAGATTTTTTAATAACGTGAACACGTGTTTGAATCAATTTAACTACATTTTGCTAAATAGAATACAAAATATAACATACACATCTCATATGAAATAATTTACTTTTAGATAGACAACATAACAATTTAACAAACACATCAATTACAACGCGTCAGTGGCATGTGGGGATGGAACTAAAAATTTTTGGAGACCAAACTTCTACTGAAAAAAAAATTACACTTTAAGACGAGATTGTTATTTAAAAAAAAAATTACACTATAAAAAATAATTTTTTCAGGTCCCCTAAATCTGCCCCTGGTGGCATGCATGTCCAAAGAGTTTGATCCTTGTTTAATATAGCAAGATGCATGTGAGTGTAATAAATGTAACATCCACTTATCAAAAATAAAAGAGTATTGAAGATGCCAACAAAATTAAAACAAATAATTTCTTATTTTATCAGTAACTTAAACTTTCAGAATAAAAAATTATTAATTATGAAAATACTGAATGCATATTGTAGTTTCATTAATTTCAAATATGTACTTTAGTTTTAATCAATTGAGGTACATTTACCAAGCTATCCATTCATTGTGTTTTATTTAAGCAATCAAAGATGCATTAGTCTACTAAAGATACAATTTCTTCGTGACAACAATCATATGAGTCATAGAATATTATAATTGTGATATAAATTTTAATGGATTGAATTGCATTTATGAGAAAAAATAAGTGTCATATTTTTCTGTAATTATTATTTTGTGGCTTCATTGATCACGTTTTAATTTTTTAATTAATTGGGGATTGAGTTAATAATAAGTCGAGAATCTTGATTTACGAACAAAGTTGGCTAAACTTCTAAATAAAAGTTGGCTAAACTTCTAAATAAGTGATGCGATTACTTACGGCCCTAAATTTTAGGAATTTCTTTTTAAGTAATTAAAAAAGTAATCAAAAAATAAATAAAATAGAAAAAATAATCACCGACAAAATTATCCATAGTACCTAATGAAAATCAATATAGGTCTGTGATTCGGACGAAATTGTCAACAACAATGTCATGAGTGATTAACAATGCACATCATTTAGCAATTATCGATGGTAATGTCATCCATGATATCGTCAGCAATCAACAATGGTGCTTCGGTCACTAGTCGCTAACAAAAAAGTATTTATTTTTTCTTATTTAATAAAAAAGGAAAAATAAAATTGAAGTTACTGAAAAATATTTTAAAAAAAGTGAAGAAAGAATAAATACTTCGGCGGCGGCTATTAAAGACAGAAACACCCCATGTGATTGTCGACAATATTGTTGTTACTAATCATTGACGGGTGTGTGTTGATGATCATTAATGGAATTATTGTGGGCATGTAATTTCGTCTGAATCATTAACAAATATTTATTTTCATAAGGTACTATTGGTAATTCTGTCGATGATCATGTTTTGGAATCTGTCCAAATCCGCCGTTAAGTGAGATAAGTACATTGCACATGAATTTTCCATACAACGATAGTTTCATCAAGCTACTTGATCATCACCACCAATCTTCATCTTCAACCCATTCTACCCACCACCACCACCGCCACCGCCACCGCCGCCACCGCCGCCACCTTATTGACCCATTAATCTACTTTCGACGTCGACACCTCCATGTTCACACAGACACATATCAGAACTTTATTCAATCAACAGCAAAAATTCAAACCTAAAACACAAATATGATCTAAAATACAAATAAAAAACTCGAATAAAAAAACATTTTCAAAATAAAAAAAGCCACTCCACCACTACCACCACCTGTCCCTTATTTGCCACCACAAATCAGAAAACATCTTTGCCACCGTCACTTTGCTGTCAATTTTAGATCTGGGTTCATATTTTTCTTCCACCACAACTACAAACTCCGTCGGAGGAAGAACAACGAGGTTGAATATTCAAATTTAGATATAGTTCTAAATCTTGAATCTAATCTGAAAAATTTCTCTATGACCGCCATCCTCACTGTTACTTCCTTACCCACGAAAGTGGAATCCATTGTCGTCTTCAATTTCAAATCTAATTCCAGATATCGTGGTGAACCATGTTAATGGTAGTTGGAGGTGTTGGTTATGGGTTAGTGGTTTTCAATAGTTGTGGAGTGGGGTTTTATAGTTTGTTGTGGCGAAGAAGGGATAGAGGTGGCATTGGGCAACATAGTGGTTCTTCGGCAGTGGTGGTA
This sequence comes from Forsythia viridissima, assembly GCA_030279155.1. NCBI lineage: Eukaryota > Viridiplantae > Streptophyta > Magnoliopsida > Lamiales > Oleaceae > Forsythia > Forsythia viridissima. The sequence continues at coordinate 8,635,479 of CM059044.1, forward strand.
GTGGGGAGAATGAGTTGATGATAAATATTAAGATTAAGATTAGTGGTGGTGTTTTTTTTCCTTGTTTTTTTTTATTGACTAAATATATTCACACCACATTTTTCTATAATTGCACTACATTTAAATTACATAAAATGTCCATAATCTTTATTTATTATTACACTTATGTTCCCAATATTTTTTCATACATTTTTCTATAATTGCACTACATTTAAATTACATAAAAGGTCCATAATCTTTATTTATTATTACACTTATGTTCCCAATATTTTTTCATCGAATTTATTATCTTCAACATTCTATTAATTAGTACATCTTGTTTTTGATAATATTTTCTGTCCAAAAAAATTATCAAGAATGAATAAAAAGACTCATTTTTCCCTCGTAATTTTAAATAAGCAAAAAAATAAATAAACACAAAATTTTGACTAAATATTTGTCCCTCATTTTAAAGCACACTAATAGAATTTTCAGACGAAAATCGTTAGTATAGAAAATATATATTAATTAATTGAAGGTTAAAGATAAGAATCCGATGAAAAAAAGTTAAAGACATAAATGTAACAATGAATAAATGTTAAGAACTTTTAATGCAATTAAAATATGATGCACTTATAAAAACACGTGGTATGAATATAAGCACCAATTTTTCTTCTTCTTTATATTAAGTGGCTTGACAAAATTACCCTTATATAGAAACTTTGTGACCTGTCTCATTTAATAACAAATTTGGACAGATTACGTGAGTGGGGACCATATGTACAAATTACTTAAAGGTTGGAGATGATAGTTAGAAGTGGCAAATAGGCCGGGCTCGGCCCATAATGAGCTCAACTTGTCGCGGGATGAGCCAAAAAAAACAAGCTCGGCAAAAAAGACGAACCGCTTGTCAAAAGGGCTCGTGGTCCAACAATTATTTTTTGGTGACCGTTCGATACTAATTTTTTTTTTTCATTTCAAAATTTTTTCCTATAAATATTCCCTCTAAACTCATTTTTTTTCACAACTCAATCTATTATATACTCAAATTTCATTATCTCTCAATATTAGTTTATAATTATTTATCTCAAATCTTATTATCTCAATATTAGTCTATATTTCTAATTTCTACTTTTTCTATTACATTTCTAATTTTCTATAACCTCTTCTACCTTTCTCTATATAATTTATTCAAAATAGCTTACAATCGAAGTAATGATGATTTCAGTAGTCTTAATGACATTTCAATTTCTCACGATATTGTTGATGAGTATGGTGCCACTAATCCGATTGATTTAGATGGTATTCAATAAGATATCGACACGCATACAAATACAACAACTGGTTCTAGCACTAAACGAAAATTCAAAAAATAAAAGGCAAGGTTCTAGAAGCATATTGAGTTGGTGTCCACTGGTAAACTAATAAATATCCCTGAGCACAAAGTATATTGTAAACATTGTAAAGAGAAGTTAGCGTGGCAAAATGGGATAGACACGACCAATCTAAACATACACTTCAAAAAGTGGTGTTCAATTACGGAGAGTTGGAATCAAATCAGGCACAACTCTAATTTAAATATCCTGGAACCGGCTCTAGCCGTACTCTCGATCTAAACAATTGGGCATATTCACAAAACAGCATCGCCACGAAGGAATACCACAATTGGTGGCAAGTGCCGAGAGCTTGGTAAAAAATTCTCATTTTACGAATTTCATATAAAAATATTTTCAACAAAAGTACGTATATATTGCTAGAAATACTCTTCGGAAAGATATTATTGTTTTATTTAATAAAAAATAAGATATTATAAGTGATATTAATAATTATAATGGTTTTTTATCTTTCACTTCGGACTAGTAGACCGGTAATAACCAAAAATAATATACGATTGCAATTGCACACTACATCGATAAACATTGGATAATGTATAAAAAAGTAATAGTGTTTAAAAATTGACTATCCTCATAATAAAGTTAATATTTTTCATGTTTTACTGGGTGTTTTACGTAAATTTAATTGTAAAACGAAGATTCGTAGTTTTTCTTTTAACAATGTCGGCCAATAATATACTCATTCCGTCCCAGATATATAGGCCACCTTTCCTTTTTCTTTTGTCCCAAATATATAGACTTGTTTCTATTTTTAGGTATTTTTTTTTTTGGTTCATTTACTAAAATACCATTATTTAATTTGCTTATTTATAACCATTTTTTTCAACTTAATCTTGAAATTGTAAATTCATAATTTACCCATATTTATTATTCAATGCTTGGAAATTTCAAATATTTAATGATTTCTACACATTATGAGCTTTAGTTTTGGTATAGGCATGGAGTCAATGGGGAATTAATTAATATGTTCACTCAATTCATAGATATTTGAGAATTGAAGGTGAATTAGGAATAATTATTATTTTTAAATAATACTCATTAAATAAGGGTAAATTAGAAAAACTATTGGTAAAATTTACTTTTTCAATAACATTCTTAATCCGTGTAAAAGAAACCCGATCAGTCTATATATTTGGGATGGAGGGAGTAGTAATTGAAAAATTAATTCAATATTTCAATCCAAAATTTGATGGTATTTTATTTCACATTCGTTGTGTATGTCGTAAAAAATGAGTTAAAATTCATAGATGTACAATTACAAAAAATAGATACGCTATTAATTATATTACAGTCTCATCAATTAGAAACCAATTTTTTATTGTTCTATGTGTTGAAAATGGACTTAAAAAAAAGTTTTTGTTCTGAAGTAGGCCATAGGTAGAATTCAACATATCTCACGCTTGAATCTTGTGAACGGTACGAAGATTGCATTTCTGCATATTATAAAGTGGATAGAATGATGTCTAAAGAACTTGAAGATTTGAATACAGAATACTTGAATTTGTAGTAAATATTGTCTACGTAAATATTTGATATTTCTTCCGTCTTATTTTAATAAAAAATTGTATACATAACAACTTGTTGGTGTATAATTTTGACTTCACATACGTTCAAAGTAGCCAGTCCCAAACCCGAAAAAATGATGAGTGTTTCAACTTTTAAATTTTAACAAAAAAAATTTCTCATACTTTATTACTTTTTTATTTTTAAATTCTCCGAAATAATATTAAAAAAACGAGCTGAGCTCATGGGCCGTTCGGCTCGGCTAGTTTGGCCCACGAGCCAACGGGGCAACCCGAGTTTGGACGAGCTCGGTGGATAACGGGCCGAGCTGAGCTAATGATAGTTGTGAATAAAATTGAATGGAGATGAAAATGCGACAACTTTCAAAGGATGACGACCTTAGGTGTAATTTACTTAAAATATTAGAAGTATATTGAATAAATTTAATCAATGCTCACTTAATTTTACATTACATTACCATTTACTCATCTAACAGTAAAAGATAACTCATTGCTCACCCATCTATCTGAGTGCTTACTCGTCTATTACCAATCTGATATCCGTTACTCTTAACTAACGAAATGTGCCACGTGGCATATGAAAATCCAACGTTGCACATGTTAACGGTGAAATGAGGTTAAATGGGCCAAAAGCACAAAAAGATTCATAACAATTAACCAATTTTGCTCAATCTGTGACACATGTTTTCTCTAAGAATAAATCAACAACCCTCATTTTCATTTCATCTGCATCAATGTTCTCCCAAATTTGAATTTTAAGATCGAAATCTTCAAATAGATTAATCACAATCGGCGTAACTCTGAGCAAAAAAAATCTTTGAAACAAGGTGACCCACTAGCATTAGGTATGGAATGCAATGTCACTTTGGAAGAAACACGGTTGGAGACATATGATTAGGGACCACCACGAGGTAAATTTATTGTGCTTTTCATTGGATTCTGATTTTTTTTATGGGACCACAATTATGCAGCCTTTTTTATAATTTTTCTTTGGAATCACATTTTTATCCTTTTTAATTGGATCTACATTTTATTGTCCGGACCACAATTTCTATGTTTGGGACCACATTCATGCACATTTATATTCTTTAATTGTATCTGCATTTGTGGAGGTGTTTGGAAAACCTAAACCCTGGTGTTTCCAATGCAGGCCTGGCGTTTGACAAAGAGAAATTGATATTTTCTGAATGCCACTAGAATGATTTAGATGATAAATTAAATGATGATGATTTTCATTTTGACATGAATGCACATGAATTTGTAGTGGTGGAATTTAATGCAGACCTTACTACGCTTGAACTCGAGGATGTGGGTGTAGAAGAGTTATGATCATATGATGGTTATTGTTCTAGCAAGAAGGAGCTGTACAATAATTATTCATAGGTTTCTATCCAACAACCCAAATGCAAAATGGCATTTACTGACTATTGAAGTATGCAAGAGGTTTTATAAAACAACTGGAGAAGAGGTGCTATAAATCTTTAGCAAAATTAGGCAATATGGTGGAGTGGCTGATTATATAGAGAAGTTTGAGGATCCTAAGGCCAAAGCTATGCAACCATTACCCAACCTACCAGAATCATATTATATCAGTGTGTTCACCAATGGATTGAAGGGGAAACTTAGATCCATGGTGAAGATGATCAAACCTTCATCATAAACTCAAGCTTTTGAAATAGCCTTGTTACATGAAACCATTATTTCAGCCTTAAACAAAACTAATAAACCCAACAAATTCAACCCCACCTTCAAAAACTCTTATGACCATCAGAAGACATCTAAACCATCCAATTCAATTCCAAGAAAAACACAACACTTCCCATACAAAACAATTACCCCTACTGACATACAGAAAAAAAAGATCTTAAGACTTTGTTTTAGGTGTGATGAGAAATACACTCTAGGACATATCTGTAAAAATAGGATGTTTAACTACATGGTGGTTGATGAAGAGGGTGAGGAGAAAGAAAAAGATATTGAGAAACAAGAAAATGAGGGGGCAGATGATGAAGAAGAAAGAAAAATCATGCAGATCTCCCTGGATGCATTGATGGAGAGTATGAAGCATAAAACCATTAGAATACCATGAAGGATTAAAGACAAGATGATATCCAATTGATTTGGCGGATGCATGTGATGGAGTTCCAATACAAGCTTAGGTCATTGAAGCTTAGTGAAAGTGATATGGTGTTAGGAGTTAATTGGCTGAGCCAATTTGGGCCAGTAACTTTTGATTTTAATCAGGGGCATATCAGCTTTGTTAGTGAAGGAAAGAATGTGACCCTCAGTAGTGAAGCCACCACCAGTAAATTTGAAATGATCACTGGTCCACGAATGAGATCATTACTGGCTAAGCAAGCTTATGGGATAGTGGGACAGCTGTGTGTAATTACAGAGGAAGAAGTAACAGATAGACCAGATGAGTTAAAACACATACCATCTGAATTTAGAGATGTGTTTGAAGAACCTAAGAGTCTATTACCAACTAGGTCTCATGACCATCATATCCTACTTAAAATAAGGGACCCAACCCTTCAAACTCAGACCCTATAGATGTCCCTTTATTCAGAAAACTGAAGTGGAAAAGTTGGTTAAAGAAATGCTATCTTCTGGGCTAATTCGGACCAACAACAGTCTATTTGCTTTCTTAGTATGATAAAGAAAAAAGATGGCAATAGGAGCTTTTGTGTGGACTATAGACAACTTAACAACCTAACTGTGAAGGATAAGTATCCCATACCACTGATTGATTAGTTAATTGATGAATTGAATAGGGCCAAGTACTTCTCCAAAATAGACCTCAGAGCTGGCTACCATCATATAAGAGTTAAGCCAAATGACATATACAAAACTGCATTTAAAACACATCAATGCCTATATGAGTTTAAGGTGATGCCATTTGGGTTGACTAATGCACCAGCAACCTTCCAGGGTTTGATGAATGAAATATTTTTGGACTAGTTGAGAAATTATGTCTTGGTGTTTTTTGATGATATCTTGGTATATAGTGAAGACATACCAAGCCACACAGAATATTTGAGAACTATGTTACAACTATTGATGAAGCACCAGTTATATGCCAAGCTCAGTAAATGCAGTTTTGGGCAAACTAAGGTGGAGTATTTTGGACATATCATAAATTAACAAGAAGTATCGGTAGATACTAAAAAGATTGAGGCTATGCAGTCATGGCCTTCTCCAATTAACCTCAAGTAGTTGAGGGGGTTCTTGGGATTGACTGATTATTACAGGAAATTTGTGAAGGGGTATGGAACACTAGCTAAACCACTGACTAGTCTGTTGAAGAAGGACATCTTTTTATGGACAAAGGCAATTGAGACAGCTTTCAACAACCTTAAAATGGCTATGAGTACCACTCATGTACTTGCCTTACCAGATTTCACTCAATCTTTTGTTATAGAAACTGATGCCAGCTATGAGACCTTTATCCTACATCAGCAAGTCCATGGGGGCAAGGAATTTGAGAATGTCCATCTATGAGAAAGAGCTAGCTTTGGTAACTACAATAGTAAAGTGGAAACATTACCTGGATGGACATCATTTTGTGATTAAAACAGACCATCAGTCACTAAAGTACCTACTAGAACAAAGAATCACAACCTTCTTACAATAGAAGTGGCCCACTAAACTGATGGGGGTTAGACTATGAAATACAATATAGGAAGGAGATGAAAAATGTGGTAGCAGATTCCCTATCCAGGATGGAAGAAGGAGAGTACAATGCATTGACACAACTCACCCCTACATGGATACAAGAAATGATGAATAGCTATGAATGTGACAGTATAGCAGCAGAGAAGATTCAATCCCTAGTAATTGATCTAGCAATTGAACAATCATACCAATACTGTAATGGAGTACTCAGTCACAAGAGAAAACTGTATATTGATAGTGGAGGAGATATCATGAGGAAGATGATACAATGCATTCATTCATCCCAAGAAGGGGGTCATTATGGGGTACATGTGGGCATCAAGAGGGCTAAACAACACTTTTTCTGGCCAGGCATGTCCATGGATATAAAGATGGAGGTTTTGCAGTGTGATATATGTTAGAAGTACAAGGGGACAACATACTCCTTATCCAGGCCTCCTTCAACCTCTGCCAATCCCTCGGCATTCTTGGAGTCACATTTCTCTAGACTTCATAGAAGGACTACCTAAATCTGAAGGAAAAGATGTTATAATGGTTGTGGTGGATAGATTCACAAAATATGAGCATTTTATTACATTATCCTATCCATTTACTGCTAAAAGAGTGACCCAATTATTTCTGGACAACATCAGCAGTCTACATGGCCTCCCACATTCTATAATTTTAGATAGAGACAAGATTTTAACAAGCTCCTTTTGGCAAGAATTATTTAAGCTCTTGGGAACCAAATTGCAGTTGAGTATAACTTACCACCCTCAATCTCATGGGCAGACAGAAAGATTGAATCAATGCTTGGAAATGTATCTCAAGTGCATGACACATGATAAACCTAAGGCATGGGCTAAATGGGTTGTATTGGCTGAATGGTGGTACAATACTACCTACCACACAACCATACAGAGAACAACTTTTAAGGCCCTCTATGGCATCCCTCCTCCTCAGTTGGCCTTGGGACCATACCAGCAAACTAACCTTGTTGCAATTGAGGATTTGCTACAAGAGACGTATAAGATGGATAAATAATTGAAAGAAATATTAGCACAAGTAAGTGCCAGAAATGAAACATTATGCAGACAAAAACAGAACAGAGAGACAATTTCTAGTTGGAGATTAGGTTTACTTGAAACTTCACCCATATCAGCAACAGAAAGTGGTAAAAAGGAAAAATCAAAATCCGAGTCCTAAATACTATAGCCCTTTTAAAGTGGAAGGGAAAATTGGGGAGGTTGCTTACATATTAACACTTCCAGTGCGGGATAAGATTCATCCCACTTTTCATGTATCTTTGCTCAAGAAGAATTGAAGACAAAGCTGTATGTATAACAAAACTTTCATTTGGCATGAGCACCCAGTACCTGGACAAAGAACCCTTGAAGATCATACATGCCAAAATGTTCAAAAATTGAGAAAGAGATGGAATTAAGTGGTTAATTCAATGGGCATATCAATTGGATGAAGAAGCTATATGGGAAGATTCTAAAGAAATTCAGTAGCAGTATCTCACATTTAAACATTGGGGACAAGGTTTAGATAAGCAAGGGGGTTGTCATGATGAAGAAGAAGAAGAAGAACCAGATGGATGGCAATGGGGAAAGAAGAAGAAGAAGGCCAACTATTATTTAACTGAAATTCAAATAATGGAACGACATCATTTTAGTTAAATTTAGTTTAGTTAAATATTTTAAACTTTTATAAGTTGTAATGTTGGAAACACATATTCAACTTGTATATTCAACTTGTACTGTGATATAAGACGTGGCATAGGAGAAAGAAAACCATTATGATTAATTTTAACAGAATTGGCAGTGAAATCCTCTTCCACCTTCTTCTTTTCTCTTTATTTTCTTCCCTAATTCCTCTTTTTCCTTTTCCGTTTTCTTATCATTTTCTTATTCAATTATCAAATTCAACTGAGTTCATATAAATTACTTAAAATTTCAGCTTCAATTTAATCCAAATTTGCAATTTACTGGTTATAGTTTGAATTCCTCATCTACTAGATTCAAACCATAACATGAATCAAATTATTAGTTTGGGTATTTCCTCACATATTTCAATTTTAATTTTAGCAAAGGAATGCAAGATTTCAGTTGGGAAGGAGGTTAGGGTTTTTACATATTTGAGGGCGGTTTTGGTTTTTTATTTGGAGATTTTGGCTTATTTTAATTGACCAAAAGTTGTTATTTTATTTTGGGGCTTAATAAGCATGTTTCATCAATAAAATTGGTCTTATTGCACTTTTTGCCCATTTGACCTCATTTTATCACTGTCACGTGCCACGTTGGATTTTCATCCGTCATGTGGTTAGCTGAGAGTGACGGAGATCAGATTGATGATGAATGGGTAAGCACTCGGATATATTGATGAGCAATGAATTATATTTTAGAGGAGGAAATTATAGCAAATCTCTTTTTGCAAGTAGTACATTTGAAAAATTGCAACTTCTAAAAACAAGTTGAAAAATGGCCATTTTGGACAAATATAACCCAAAACAATTACTCAAACACCTTCTATATCCTAGTCTAATTTAATTCAAAATCAGATATATTATTTCACTAAAATTAAATCTTGCTCCACCACCCACCGCCTCATGCTACCGTCTTTGTGCCACCATTCGCCACCAACTATCCCACCCCAACTAAGTTACTATTTTGATAGATTAATTTAGATTATAAAAGAACAAGAATTCAATTCGTTTTGTGCTAGATTAGTTTGGTTTGTTTTCAGATCTGAAAATATGTTGAATATAATTATTCAAAAATTATTGGAAGAGATTGAATTTATAGATTAATGTATGATTGAAAAATAATAATGTAAAAACGAGACAAGCAAATGAAGTGAGTTGAGTAATTGTTATTTGAACTGTCGGAGAGAAGAAAAAATAGTTTCTATCTGGACGATAGTTATTGTCTGCCCGGCAGTTAAATTGTTGCCCAGACAGTTACTGGGCAATAGTGATAGTAAAATTTTGTGAGAATATGTGAGTCACTAAATTCACTTGGCACATGTCCATTGGACAAGTTGGTTTTTTGAGTGTGGACCGTTAGATAAAATAGATTGGTGAGATCTTTCTAGGATTATATATATTCTAGGTCTTCTTATTTTCTAGGTTAGAAGATAGAGTAAAGAAAAATGAAGAGCCGTCTTTCATTCTTTTCTCAAAAGTGGGATTGGACTGAGTGTTTAAAATTCTTAGTCATCTTCGGTTGGTTGGTTGGTGAACAAATCCGATTGCTGTTCCATTGGTTGCATTGCAGTGTTCTTTGTGGCAAGAATTTGAGCCCACAAGTTTAACCAAGAACAAATGAGCAACAAAGGAGTATTTTTTTTGTATTTTTCATGTTCAAACGAAATTATAATATTTTTTTATTATTATTCAATCTCAACAAATTTATTTTTTTTCTCTTTCCTCATTTCTTTTACACCCGACAGTTAAATGAAAAAAAAACGACAATTGAACTGAATTTCGACATTTCAACTGTCTTTCGCCAAAATGGTATACATGACTTTTTGTTCCAAAAAGTTGCCATTTTTGCAAATGTTATAAAAACATTGGAACCGAACATGCCCTAAAAGTTGCCATTTTTAAAAATGATCCTCCATTTGTTTAGATTTTTAAATCCTATATTTTATTGTTGGGTGAGCAAGTAGTAATCTAAGATAATATTATGTAAATATGATAAACTAGTATATTGTTTCCTTGCTGTGGAATCTGATTGTAGACTCTATTATGATGATGAACTGAGCTATGAATAGATTTCAGATATGATCGGTGGAGAAAGATGGATTGAGAAGGTGAGCAGATTTTGAAAATGATTGATTGAGAGAGATGATCGAATCAGAGAGATGGATTAAAGCAGTCAGCAAATTTTGAAGGAAATAATTATGTGAGAGAAAAAATTAAAGATTTAGTAACATACAGATGTTTAAATAATTTTTTCTTTTCATAGCAGTGAAAACTTATAATTTACCTTAGACAAGAAAATAATAAGAATAGAATTGAACTTTGTAAGTAGGTCTTTCCCAACAAGGTACTTCTGATATTTGCTTCATTTAAAAAATGTTAAAATAAGGTTGTGTTTGATTGCAAGTGGAAAATTTGGGTGGAAAAAAAATATTTTTTATGTAAATGAATTACCAAGAAAATTTGGATTAGAAAATGTTAACAAATTTTCCATAGAAAATAAATGGGTTGGAAAAGATTAACAAATTTTCAATGGAAAATAAATTCTCCTATCCCACAAAGAAAATATTTTCCTTGAAAACAAAGAAAATATGACAAAAAGTGGAAAACATGGAAAACATTTTTCATGAAAAAATAAAAGTTCCAATCAAACGAAAGATGAAAAATAGGTGAGAAAATGCATTTTTCATAAAAAATTTTACCAATCAAACAGATTAAAGCTGAAAAATGGGTGAAAAATTTTCATTTTCCATAAAAAATGAAAAGAATCAAATACAACTAACATCCTTTTTTATTTCAAGCTTTGAAGAAGATTCTATAAAATATTAAAATGGTTGGCCGAACAGAAATATACGACACGCGTACACACGCGTGTATGCTTGTTTTGCTTAGGTGCGTAAGCATTCAAAATGAATCTCTTAAGTACCTTAAAGATTTGCAATAATTGCAGTTCCTTTTGAACAAAAATTTGGTTTCATTTGCATGGCTTTGAGGCTTTACTTTTTTCCTTGTAAAGCTTGCACGAAGATTAATTTTCGGTGTCTCTTTATCTCTGTCTATGCTATTTCTCAGCCACCTGGTGAATTTTTCAGCCACTATTTTTTTACTCTCTTTTCTTTCTCACCTTATATGAACCGGTTCTTGGTTTTCACTCCAGACAGCTGAGAATTATTACAGTATCGAGGATCGGGAGAGAGTTTGGGATCCAATTCCGTAAGGCCCACAACTTGTTTTGCTTTACATTGCTTCATTTTCGATGTTTATTGAATTGGGTTGCTTTCTCGAGTTGCTTTTGGGTATGGGTTTTTCGACCTTTTTTTTTTTTTTAAAAATTTGATGTTTAATTGCAAAATTTTTGATGTTTTTGAAGATGATTTTTTTTTTCTATTAAACCGAGTTCAAAATACTGCCCATCACTTGTTTGCTTTGCATTGCTTTAATTTCGCTCTATCTTGAATTGTTGTTGCTTTCTGGAGTTGGTATTTCATATGAGTTTTTCAAGTTTTTTTATTTGTTGTTTAATCTGGAATATCTGATGTCTTTGATGATGATTCTTTTGACTGAGTTAAATATACGGTCTGTCATCGAATTTTGAAATTCATATGTTTCAAATTAATCAATTAACTTTGTTGTTTGTTCAGTTTAGTCCTTCTGTCTTCGTCTGCCGCACGCACATAAGTACTGACGTGAACATTAAGAACTGTTAGTTAATTGTAACAAATTTCTAATTATTATAATACTGTAAAATCAATATGGAGGTGTGTTGCACAAAATAATGGTAGTAACCCAAGTAAATTTTCATTTAAATTTGAGTAACCAACAATTGTATTAATCTTAAGTATTCCCCTTAATTAATTTAGTTTTGCTTAGTGATAAATTAGTCATATTCCTCCATTAGTTCATATACATGCATACTTTATTTGTCGATTTGTTACAATTGCTTTTGTTTTTGATGCTGTATTGAACTGAACTTAGGAGATTCCTACATGGATCTTCATTGATGTATGGACTCAAGGATAGACACCATTTTTCCATCAAGCACAATTCTATTGAGCCCACTGTCTTTGTTATCTCTTTATTTATGCTCGTACATTTTTCTTGTGTCAATTTTGATAGGTAAAAGTGCAAAATGCTTATTAATATCTTCATTCAATAGAGAGAAATCTATACCACTTGTAATGAATTTGATACATACAGTTTCTTTGTAACAAATTTTCCATTATGAGTTATCTGTAGTGTCCTATTTGAGATAACTTTTGGCATTGGTTACTTCTCAATCGATGATAATCAAAATGCAGGGCGATTGCTTTGTTGGATACTCTTAACTGTAATAAAACCCATTTTGCTGGTCTTCTTCTGAAGTTCCTATATGCCTGGGAACAAGTTTAATGACAACATCCTCAGTACTCGAGTGGCGAGGCTCTTAAGAGAAACAGAGCTAAGAAGAAGCAGCAGAGCTTCTTCTTCAAGTGATGGTACGGATGGCAGCAGAGGGTTGGAGATCTCTGAGAACGATATCTCAGTATCTTCCTATGTGGAACAATATTTGGAAGAAGTTGCAAAAGCACATAATAAAGGTTGGGAAAGTCCTGACGGGAGGCCTATCAGACAGAGATTGTTAGTGGTTGCTAATAGACTTCCTGTATCTGCGGTTAGGACAGGTGAAGATTCCTGGTTGCTAGAGATAAATGCCGGGGGTCTAGTAAGCGCTCTTCTTGGTAAGGATTTTGGCAGATATCTTCATTTTCATACAAGTTGTTCTTTTCAATTTACTTTAGGTATTATTTATGGTTTTTTGTTTTTTGGTATGTCACATTTGGCCCCGTTCATTCGGTCTAATGCTTGTAAGTGTCACTTGTCGTAGGAGTAAAGGACTTTGAGGCACGGTGGATTGGTTGGGCGGGTGTAAATGTGCCAGATGAGGTTGGGCAGAAGGCTCTTACTAAAGCACTAGCTGAAAAGGTGAAATAATCATGGGTTGTTGGCTTGACTTGTTATAAGTTCCAAAACAAAGAGCTTGTTTGGCCAAGATTTTAAAATGTAAAGTTACTTTTAAGTAGCTTTTTGTCACTAAACATGTTTGGAAAAGTTTATTTTTCGTATTTTTATGTACAAAAGTTTGAAAGTAACTATTACCTTATTGTCAACACTAGTAACTTAATTATTTTTAACTGTCACCAATAAAGACTTTATTTATTTTAAATTTATAAGTTAGCCTTTTAAGCTTAGCCAAACGTACTCAAAGTGCATTTTTAAGCCTTTTAATTCTGGAAATATAGACACTAAACACCATATGGTACTTGTGTTCAACATTACTGTTTAATATTCTTTTGTTACTCAATGCAGAGGTGCATCCCTGTTTTCCTGGATGAAGAAATTGTTCATCAGTACTACAATGGCTACTGTAACAACATATTGTGGCCTTTGTTCCACTATCTTGGACTTCCGCAAGAAGACCGTCTTGCGACAACCAGGAGTTTTCAATCGCAATTTGCTGCATATAAGAAGGCAAATCAAATGTTTGCTGAAGTCGTGAACAAACACTATGAAGAGGGTGATGTTGTTTGGTGTCATGATTACCATCTCATGTTCCTTCCAAAATGTTTGAAGGAATATAACAGCAAGATGAAAGTTGGGTGGTTTCTACACACACCCTTTCCATCTTCAGAAATCCACAAGACTCTGCCATCTCGATCAGAGCTGCTAGATGCAGTTCTAGCTGCTAATTTGGTTGGGTAAATTTTGTTATCACTCCAGTACTTGACCATAATGTTTAACATTTTACATTAGTTATGATGATTGTATAAGCTTCTTCATGGCTATAGATTACTGGGATCACAAGAAATTCAGAACTGAGATAGCTCGTCTAATACATAGAAAAATCAATCATCTTTCTTTTTTTCTTCACTCTTACTTGAAAAATGCTTTAATATATGTACAACTATTGAGCATTTTTTTTTTCCAGAATGTAAGTAATTCAAACAGAGAGCACTCAACTTCCATCAACGAGTATACTTTGCCACATAGTATTATTTCATTCCAACTGCCTAACAGGTTGGCTTCTACCATTTTGCTCTCTGGTAGGTATTGAGTAATAGGAAGTACTCCTAAATCAACTTTTTGCTAATATCTAGTAAAATTAGTTAATAAAATTTTGCGGAACAAACTTATTTCAACGCCCGAGGTTATTACGTCCTGCATTCAATAATTAATTTTTGATAGTTTCCCTAGCATTATAATTTTACTATGAGAATTTCAATTTTCTGTTCTATTTTAATTGTGTCCATAGTGTGCATTTATAACTAAATTATTTGATTCTGTACATCAATTAATTTATGTAATTATGTAAAAAGCCGGTCTTGACAATTAAAATCAAAATAGTCCATGAAGACAAAGTAAGCATGTGATCATAAGAAATTATTTTCCCTCGGGATCAAAATAGTTGAGGTTATATTTATGATCTGTACAAGGAGTTTATCGTTTGTTGCTTACATGGATATTTTGTTTCCATCATGCTCTAGCAAAAGTGGGTCCTCCAACAGCCCAGAAAGAACATGCCCTGTAATTACCTCATTCCATGAGTTTTCTTCCTCTAGATTAAACAGTAATTGTTCATATCCGTCTTCCGAACAGGTGCATATAGTGATAATTCGTCATGTATCCAAACTCCAACTATGTTTAAATTTTTTATGCCTTCTATATCTTTTTGCTTGTCATATATATAATGGGTTTGGAGTACATAATGTTCCACACTTTGTTTTATAACTCTTTTTTATTCACCAAGATTTTCTTGTGGAGCTCACTTACCAATATTATTTGAGTTTATTTCCAGTTTCCACACATATGATTATGCAAGGCACTTTGTCAGTGCTTGTACTCGCATTCTTGGAATTGAAGCTACCCCTGAAGGAGTAGAGGATCAAGGCAGGCTAACCCGTGTGGCTGCGGTATGTTCACATAATTTGTTTTAGTATATTGCTCTATTTTTTATATGCATCTTTTTGTTCCTTCTAGATCTTTTCGTAATAGCCTATAAATTGTCTGCATCATTTGCTCAATAACTCATCTTCGTTTCACATTTTTCTGCTATATTTTGGTATTCAGTTCCCAATAGGAATTGATTCAGATAGATTCATCCGAGCTCTTGGAGTTCCTAAAGTCCAGGAACACATGAAAGAATTAAAAGAAAGATTTGCAGGAAGAAAGGTTTTGTTCCCTCCCTCCCCCCCCTTCCCATGTGTCTGTGTATCTTCAGGCATTATCCTTTACCCCTGGCTGTCACAGCAGCTATTTAGATATGATCTTTTTATTAGATGAAATTTGGGTCATTTCACTTGTGCCATTAGTAAACTGTTAGATCTTTGGGAGAGTTTGAGTCAACTTGATTTTTTTTTTTTCAATCTCCATTCATTAACTTATTTTGTTAAAGTAATTATTATTATTTCTTACAGGTAATGCTTGGTGTGGATCGCCTTGACATGATCAAAGGAATCCCTCAAAAGCTACTAGCGTTTGAGAAGTTTCTTGAGGAAAACCCATGCTGGCGTGATAAGGTGGTTTTGCTGCAAATAGCTGTGCCAACTAGAACTGATGTTCCTGAATGTACTGTGTTATGCACTCTTAGTCTTATTTTGTTTCACATTCCTTCCAATTTTTTCCAGTTTTTTTATCTTCTCCGGGGTTTTATGTCTTCTCCTAGATAATTTATTAAGTCACTCTTATATGTTCTCAACAGATCAAAAACTTACAAGCCAGGTCCATGAAATTGTTGGACGGATCAATGGCAGATTTGGAACTTTGACTGCTGTTCCAATTCATCATTTGGTGAGTATTTCCCCTAGGTTATCATCAACTGTTCAGTTTATGCCACTTAATATGCATCAACATGCACACACATAATTAAAAGTTACAATGATTTTGTGGCGAACAATTTTGGTAAAGTCAATGCAACTTGCTCCTCACTCTCTACTTAACTACAGTTCTTCAGAATGGGCTTTAACATTTTAGTAATAGCAGGAATAAAGATAAAAGTGTAGTTACTATAGAGGATCATGTAGTCCTCAAAACTCAATGTTTAAGGTATTTACATTCGATTACTAAATGAAGGGGGAACTGAAGATGATGTAATGTATAGGATTAGAGTGGGTTGGATGAAAGGCCAGTTCTACGGAACAATGGTTAGACATCTTATGCTTTATGGTACTAAGTGTTGGTCTCTTAAAGGAGAAAAATGTCCATATATCCATAACACGATGTAGCGGAAATGAAGATGTTAAGATAAATCTTTTGGCATACTGAATGGATAAGATAACGTGGCCAATCCTTGTTGCTCAGGATCTAGTTGCATTGAATCTTCTAGTAGATCTAGCAATGAACCCAACGGAGTGCAGGGAAAGGATTTAGGTCTGAGCTCAAATTTATTGGCAACAGGGTTTAGTTTGTTATTATTGTAACAAGTAAAGCAAACTCCATATATTAAGTGTAGACTGTGATTGGTTAACTAAAGATTGGGCTTGGCTTTCTTTACTGATTTTGTTTATAGCATGCCAGTCATATTTTCATGCTGAATATGGTTGACATCTATACATTGAGGTTTTCGTGAAGATTTTGAGATATTTGAAGCAAATTTTCTTTGTCTGCAGGATCGTTCTCTTGACTTCCATGCATTATGTGCACTATATGCTGTTACCGGTAATAATAGTTGTCTTTTTTTTCTTTTACCATATAGAAAAATATTTTTGGCGGTTTCTTTATCTTTATTATGAGAGTGAATGAACAAGTATTACAAATTGATGTTTATTAATTGGACAAGCCAACTCTTATTTAGATCATGCATCCCTTGTCTTACTTTAGCAAAGTTCTTCTATTTCCTTTCCTTAAGTGCCAGATATTTCTCATGCAATATCTAAACACATTAAACTATAAATTCATTGATGTAAGTATGATATTATATAGCGTTCCTGGATTTCATCTATAATTTATAGTTTGATTAGATGAACTCTATGTTTCAAAGTTTTTTTGGAACATGAAATTATAATGGGTTCATAAACGATACGAATAATAATTAAATCATTTGCTTTTACTTTTATGCAAAAAAAGGCATATCAACATGAAAAATTAGCTTGTTTGCCTTTGTTATTATCCTCAGAGTTTTCACAATGTATACAACCATATACAAGAGAATTTCACATTTGCTTCCATTTCTTTTAATCTTTTTTTCTTGATAACATAAAGCAACCACATTTTAAGTCACAATGTGTCAATAAACCGTTTTTAAGATGTACTGTCCTGGTTCATTAGACACTCAGACATGAAGCGACCATGTTTATGATTTTTATTAGTATAGGGGATTGCGCAGTGTGACTGTCTCATCACCTTAGTTTAAATCTGTCTGTTAGCCAAGCCAACCTGTCTCTTTAACTTTATTTCAAAGTTTGCGTCATCTTGAGTTTTCCTTATCAATTAATCTTTATCAGTGATGATCCCACCTTGATGATAGACCTTCAAACAAGGCTCTATAGCCTTGATCATTGCATAATTTAGCTGCTTTCTCACTCCCCGAGGTGCCTCGAGCATCTTAATTTATGTAATTTTTGAATTTTATTTGTTATTATATCATTCCGCCACTTTGAAGGTGTGAAAACTTAAAAATTTGTTTATTTTTTTAGTTTTTCTTAATTGAAACGATGGATTTTCTGTCAAACTTGAACCACTAGAAAATAGTTTAGATCTTCAAGACTCTCACACTATGTTGGTGCGCAGTGATGCGGCCTATTCAAGTTGGAAGCAGAAAAGAGCTCAATTCAGATTTTGACTTGCTCTTTTATCAGTTACAAATTCATACATCAGAATGTTGACTCAAGTTCCTTGGAATCTCAGATTCCAAACTTGAACCATTTGTTTAATTATGTTTTATACATCATAATGCCATCCAAAAACTAGAATGTGACTTTAAATATTTTCTTACTACTTGGTTTCTTGTTAACCTAAAATTGCATTGAAGTTACTGGTGACATTTTCAACATTTGACTTCATTCATCAGATGTAGCACTAGTTACATCTTTGCGGGATGGGATGAATCTCGTCAGCTATGAGTTTGTGGCATGTCAAGATTTCAAAAAAGGAGTTCTCATCCTCAGTGAAGTATTATATCATACTCTACAGTTTTATTTGCACCCAGATTTTATTGTTGCATAATGATTGGCACTATCCTCTGTAGTTAGTACGAGCAATTATATGTATCTCTCTTTTTACTGCTGCAAAAGGTTTGGAAATAAGTATGTGAACAGGTATTTTGATTTGTAAAAGCTCAGTACTCAATATGACATTTGTTTTCTTTTTGGTTCTTTCAAGAGGAGCATAGAATCACATCAATTTTATTTTCTACCTGTTCTCTGAGGTTGATATTCTGTATTAGCTGATGATGTATAATTTTATACCGTCAAAAAGTTATCCATTTTCTTTTCTAGTGGGCATTTTGATTCATGCTATATTTCTGTACATTGTTTATCCTCAACCTTGTGATTGGTCGAACCAATCTGTCTTAATGCGTTTTTGGTCCTTTTATATTTTTGTGCTTCCCCAATGAGATGAATCCTTCAGAGTTCTTGTAGTTTGCAGGAGCAGCACAGTCTCTCGGTGCTGGGGCAATTTTAGTAAATCCTTGGAATGTCACAGAAGTTGCTGCTGCAATAGACCAAGCTTTGAATATGCCTGCTGAAGAAAGAGAGAAACGTCACAGACATAACTTTGAGCATGTGACAACTCATACTGCTCAACAATGGGCTGAGTTCTTTGTAAGGTGTGTAAAAGAAATCACAGTTTGCATGATCATCTTGTAAAATCCCCATAAGTTTTGAGTGTGTCGTGTATACTCGATGAACTAAAATCAAAAGACTTCACCTGGAATGCTGCTGCTCAAACTTTATAATCAATAAAGGAAGAATAAAGAATGGGAAATTGGCAATAGAAAATCGTGCCAAGAGCAGTTAACCTTTTGGTGTGAACTGTCAATTTCCCTTTATTTCCATTATGACACTATGAGCAATCATTACATAAATTACTTAGATTTCGGTTAAAGTTGCTTTCCTTTTTCCTCTTTGGCCAACAACATTTTCATGGTCTTATGGCAACCAATCTTTTGTGGAGGTTATGCAGAAAGTTGGAGGAAATGTCGGTTCACAGTCAACCACTTTTTAAATTCGTAGGCTTGAGCCATGTACTTGCTGCACGAGAAGATACAATGTAGAGACCAAAAATCTAAAGGTTTACTCGAGAAGGAACGAGTCACAATCACTAGAACACGATCAATTACCTGGACTGTTTATAGAGACTCTAAAAAACACAAAGTAATTCTTCTTTGAGTCCTAGCCCTCAAAATCTTTTTGATTCCACAGTTTTCCTCATATTGATGTTCCTATTGCTCTTAGGAAAGGTATTAGGTCTTGTACCTCACATCCTATTTCAAAATTTGTTTCATGCCACAGATTGACCTTCCTATAGAGCATTTGCTACTAACTTGGCTTCATCTGATTCTATTCCAAGAACTGTACGAGAAGCACTTATTGTTCCAAAGTGGAAAGAGGCCATTCATGAGAAGATGATAGCGTTGCAAAAGAATGGTACATGGCAACTTGTTGATCTTCCTCTAGGAAATAAACTAGTAGGACGTAAATCGGTGTTTACTTAAAACACAAGGTAGATGGAATAGTTGAAAGATTTAAGGCAGAACTTGTGACAAAAGGACTTACACAAACTTATGAAATTGACTACCAAGAGACATTTGCTCCAATAGAAAAAATAAACTCAATTAGAGTTCTCTTATCTCTTGTTGTAAACTTGGATTGACATCGTGAACAGTTAGATGTGAATAACGCTTTTCTTCACGAAGACTTAGGAGAAGATGTCTATAAAGAGTTGCCATGGGGCTTTAAAGATACCTTCGGTAGAAAAAAAGTGTGCAAGTTAAAAAAGTTACGCTGTTCACTAACTTGAGTACGCTCAAAGTCAAGGTGATCATACCTTATTTTACAAACACTCAAACAATGGAAAGATTGATGTTTTGATTGTCTATGTGGATGGTATTATTGTTACAGGTAACGATATTGAAAAAGTGAGAAGACTAAAAAGAATGCTTGCTAAAGAATTTGAAATCAAAGATTTGGAGCCACTAAGATATTTTATGGGAATTGTAGCAGCAAGATCTTGCAAAGGAATTTTCCTCTCATAAAGGAAATATGTTTTAGACCTTCTTCAAGAACAAGAATGTTGGGTTGTAAGCAAGCTGGTGTTCCATTGATCTTAATAATAAGTTGGTAGCAATAGTTGAAAGTGATGTGGTTGAAAAGGCCGTTGCCAACAGTTGGTATGTAAATTGATTTATCTATCTCACACAAGACCAGACATTGCATTTGCTAAAAGTATAGTAAGTTAGTTTATGCATTCTCCTTGTGCAGTTCATATGGACGTAGTCTTACAAATTTTAAGATACTTACAAAATGCTCCTAGAAAAGGTCTTATCTTCTCAAAGAATGACCATCTTCAAGTAGAAGCATATACAGGCGTGGGTTGGGTTGGTTTGGTGAGTGATACAAGATCTATTTCTAGATATTATACATTTGTTGGTGGAAATTTGGTTAATTGGAGGAGTAAGAAACAATTAGTGGTAGCAAGATCTATTGTTGAAGCTTAATTCAGATCAATGGCTAAAAGGATTTGTGAGTTGATGTGGTTGAGGACTTAGCTTAAGGAGTTACGCGTTGTCCAACTAGGAGCAATGAAGCTTTTCTCGGACAATAAGGTAGCCATCAATATTTCTCATAATTAGTTCAACATGATTAGACTAAGCATGTTGAAGTGGATAGACACTTTATCAAGGAGAAAATAGAAAATAGGTAGATTTGTAATCCTTTTGTTACTAGTAAAGTGCAACTAGCAGATATTTGGACAAAAATACTACCAAAACCTTTATTTATCTCATGTATTAACAAGATGGAATGATAGATTTTTTTGAACCAGCTTTGAGAGGAGTGTAGAAGATTCCTTTAGACAATATTCTGTAATAGCCTTAATTAAGCAAATTTGTAATCCTTCTTAAAATAGCTTTTCTATCTTAGAATGGTTTTGCCTTACCTTTGTATTCAATTGTTGATATATGAAGATACCCCTTCAACACCATGTTATATTAAAGCCTCCAAATCTTGATAAATCGTTACACTAGAAATAATCAAGAGTCAAGACCTAATCTTGATGCTAAACCTCTTACCATTTTCTCCATGTTTCACAGGCTAAGTGAGTGAGTTGTGATCCTTTTGGTTTTGGGCATGCATGTCTGCAAGTCTTGACAACAATATTCTAACTTCTAATTTGCAGTAAATATATTCTTTACGAACTATGCTCAGTCCTTATCTGTTACCTTCTTTTTGAACTGGAATATTCAATAAGTAATGTCAAATTGCAACATTACCTGGCATTGTTATGTAATCTGAACCCTAACCAAGTGGAGTAACAAGGTTAAAATACTCCAAACACCGTTGGAGCCAAGATTTCTTAAGGAAATTTTGGAAAAAACTTTTAAGGGAGTACTAGATTAACTTTCAACAATATTTATCACAAAAATTGATTACAAAGCTGCATTTCTGACTCTATTTAAACAAAGACTTCTAAACACTTGAAATCACTCTTAGAATACCTAAACTTCAAATAAATTAACTTAGGAAAACTAAAAGACTTCTTTGACTAAATAGGTTCCAAAGCACAATTAACTACAACAAAGACCTTGCATAAAATTAAACATTGACTCTTTAACTCTTTAATTATGACATAATTAATTTGCATCAATCCTTTCTTCTTGGAAGAAACTCGTCCTCGAGTCCAACATCATGTCCATCCTTCTTGCCTTCACCATAATACCCATAAAGATCTGAGACATTAAATGTAGAGTCAATTCCCATATGCTTAGGTAAATCCACCTGATAAGTATTTTCTCCAATTTTATTGATGATCTTGTATGGACCAATCTTCCTTTTGCTTAGCTTGGAATAGGATCCAGCTGGAAATCTTTCTTTGCGCAGGTAAACCATTACCATGTCTCCTTCTTTGAAAAACTTAGGCCGCCTCTTCAAGTTTGCATGCTTCTTGTATCTAGTATTCGATTATTCAATTTTTAGCTTGATTTCCTCATGTAGCTTCTGCATTTTATTAGCCATGATTTCACCCTTCAAATGACTCTTCCCCATCTGTGGTAAGGGAATTAAGTCATAGAAATGTACTGGTTGCTTTCCATAAACAATCTCAAAAGGACTCATTCCCGTAGTTCGATTCTTTGAATAGTTATTAGCAAATTCAGCTTGTGCTATAACAGTCTCCCATTGTTTAGGATTGTCTCCGACCAAGCACCAAAGTAGATTTCCTAAGCTTCTGTTGACGACTTCAGTTTGTCCGTCTGTTTGGGGGTGGTAGGAAGTACTGTATTGAAGTTTAGTTCCAAGTTTCTTCCATAATATCCTCCAAAAATGAGATAGAAACTTTGAGTCCCAATCTTAGGTGATTGATTTTGGAATCCTATGCAAACGTACAACTTCTCGAAAATAAAGGGAAGCCACATTTGATGCATCACTAGTTTTCTTGCAACTAATGAAATGAGCCATCTTTGAAAATCGATCGACAACCACAAAGATAGAATCCATGCCACGCTGACTTTTAGGCAATCCTACCACAAAATCCATGCTTACATCTTCCCAAGGGAATGTTGGTACCGGCAATGGTGTGTACAAACCCGTATTTTGCACTTTTCCTTTTGATTCTTGGCATACGTGACGTCTTTCAACAAATCTATGCACATCCCTCCTCATCTTGGGCCAAAAGAACTTTTGCTCAACCATGGCATATGTCTTATCTTGTCCAAAATGCCCTCCTAAACCCCCACCATGCATATCTTGAATGATTCTTTCCTTTAAAGAACAATCTGGTACACAAAGTTGATCGCCTTTGAATAGAAAATTGTTGTGTAGCAAATAAATCCCTTGCTGCCCGCTATTACAATCTTTCCAAACTGGACCAAAAAAAGGATCAATAGAGTACATGTCTTCTAAAGAATCAAACCCTTCAATAGTAACACTCATTTGTGTCAATAACATGGTCCTCCGGCTAAATGCATCTGCTACTTTGTTGCTGGCTCTAGATTTGTGTCGAATTACAAAAGTAAACTGCTATACAAATTCAACCCAACGTGCATGCCTTTTTTTCAATTTCTTTTGGCTGTTGATATGCTTTAATACTTCATGATCTGAATATAAAATAAACTCCCGTTGAACCAAATAATGCTGCCAGTGCTTGAGGGCCTGAATGATAGCATAGAATTCCTGATCATAAGTGATGTACCTCTTCCTTGTATCGTTCAATTTCTCGCTGTAAAATGATATAGGCTTGCCTTGTTGGCTAAGTACTGCACCAATCCCAATCCTGGAGGTATCACACTCCAATTCAAACATCTTTTCAAAGTCCGGTAAAGCTAAGACTGGAGCTGAAATCAGTCTTCTTTTGATGTGCTGGAAACTTTCTTCAGCTTTGGTTGACCACTCAAATCTGCCCTTCTTCAAACAATCAGTAACTGGGGCAATTATGGTGTTGAAATTTTTAATAAAACGCCTATAAAATGAAGCTAAGCCATGAAAACTTCGAACTTCTGCAATTGTAGTTGGTGTTGGCCAGCCTTTTATTGCTTCAATTTTACTTTCATTGACTTGAATCCCCTCGGAACTGATAATGTACCCCAAAAACAGCAAAGAGCTCGTCATAAATTGACATTTCTTTAAGTTGGCAAAGAGCTTTTCTTCTCGTAAAACATTGAGAACTTTCCTCAAGTGCAATAAATGAGTATCTTTGTCTTGACTGTAAATCAAGATATCGACAAAATAGACGACAACAAACTTTCCAATGAATGGTTTTAGGACTTGATTCATTAAACGCATAAATGTGCTAGGGGCGTTTGACAAACCAAAAGGCATTACCATCCATTCGTAGAGTCCTTCCTTTGTCTTGAATGCAGTTTTCCATTCATCACCTTCACGAATTCGGATTTGATGGTAGCCACTTTTGAGATCAATTTTTGAGAACACCTTAGCTCCATGCAACATATCCAACATGTCATCCAGCCTCGGAATTGGAAATCTGTATTTTATGGTAATCTTCTTGATGGCTCAACTATCAATACACATTCTCTACGTACTATCTTTTTTTGGAGTTAAGAGGGCTGGAAGTGCACATGGGCTCATTGACTCCTGAACAAACCCTCTTTTCAACAATTCTTCTACCTGTCTTTGAAGTTCTTCATGTTCTTTAGGGCTCATTCGATAGTGTGGTAGATTTGGTAGGCTAGCACCTAGTACAAGATCGATATGATGTTGAATAGTTCAATTAGGAGGTAAATCAGTAGACAATTCTGATGGGAAAGTGTCTGCAAATTCTTTAGGAAGAATGTTGACTTCAAAAGGTACAATTTGCTTGTCATCTTTTCCTTCTTTTGTTAATAACACATAGGCAACTCCTTCAGCTTCAAATTCAGCAAAGAATTCCTGTAAGCTCAAATAAGAATGTCCATTAGCAGCCTTAGAAAAGTCTTCATCATCCATTGAAGCAAGTACTACTTTATCCCCATTTTTTTAGAAGGCGTAAACATTCTTTTCTCCGTGATGGATAGTTTTATTGTCAAATTGCCATGGTCTGCCAAGTAATAAATGACATGCCTCCATTTCAACCACATCACATAAAACTTTGTCCGAGTAAGACTTTCCAATAGAGAAAGGAACAAGATATTGATGTGTCACCTTTACTTTACCTCCTTTCTTGAACCAAGCAATGCGGTAGGGCTTAGGATGATGTTGAGTTTCAAGATTCAGCTTTGTCACCATTTCTTGAGAAACCAAATTTTCACATTTTCCTCCATCAATAATAATATTGCAAAGTCGTCCATGACTGGTACATTTAGTTCTAAAAATGTTGTTACGCCTCCAATCGCCTTCAGCCACTTTAGGAGTTAACATGGCACGTTGAACAACAAGATTAGAGAGATTTTGATCTTCGTAAGTGACTTCATCTTCAGCAAACTCCAACAAACTTTCTTCTCCTTCATTACTTTCAGGAACTTCTTCAATATTGTGAAAATCGTCAATTTCTCCGCTAGCCAATCCGTTTAATTTTCTGCATTCTGAAGATTTGTGACCCTTTTTTCCACATTTGTAGCATATTATTTTTCCGCCAACAAATTGAGATGAATTGTTTCTTATAACAGTATTACCTCCCATTTCTCGTCCTCTACCTCGTCCTTGTGGATTAGTGGCTGAACTAGAATTTTGCACATGATTTGGGGCTGTTGTTGGCTTCCATCCACTACTGCCTTGAGTTGCATCAGCATTAAATTGACCATGTTCTCTCCCAGGCTGAGTATAACGGTTGTTAGGTTGTTTTTGCTGGTTTTCAACCTTCATTGCAAGTTGGACAGCACTAGACAATGTTTCACGGGGCGCCTTTCTTTCTAGCACAAAAGGGGCACCGTGCGGCAGTAGTCGACTCCTCTCGACTACCTTCCGCCTTTTCTCGATCGATTCAACAATTTAAAGAAAGCTTAGCAACAGAAGATTTGAATGCGTTGAAAATAGCTTGATCATTGATTGACGAAAGCAGTAAATTACAATTGATGGTGCAGGAGGTCAACATCAGTAAGCTTGACAAGACTTCGAATACCAACTACCCCCTATAATAGCTTAAGTAACAAAAACCCAAGTTACATGAGTAGACATTAAAAGGGTTGAAGAATCATAACGGAAAATAACCTATTACAAACTAACGGAAGTAATAACTGAAAGTAATATTTATAAAGGTGCGGCCGAAGTTGGGCAACTGCGGCTGCAAATGCTGTCAGGGGGCTAAGGATAGCTGCGGGCCCTAACATTCTCCCCCATTTGATTTGGCGACGTCCTCGGTGCCATCTTTGCATGATATTCTTCAAGTAGAGATTTGAAGGCTCCAAGGTCTTTAACTCTTTCCCATGTATTCTCTTCGCTGTTGCATCCACTCCATTTGATTAAGTACTTCTGATGATCTTTCTTGGAAGCTCGAGTAACTCGGTGATCAATAATAGCTTCAGCAATTCTCTTGCCTGTTTTCTTCACTTCAAATACAGATCGCTTTGGCTTATTTCTGGATGCATCCTCCTTATCTACAAAATATGGCTTGAGTGCACTAACATGGAGGACATTGTGGGTTTTGCACCATGAAGGAAGTTCAATTCTGTAAGCAACTCTTCCAATCCGCTTCATGATGGGTAATGGCCCGATATATTTCGGCATCAATCGAGAATCTGTCCCTCTTATTACCTTATACTGATGTTTGTCAGGGAGTTTCACCATCACCAGATCTCCCACGTTGAATTCTAGAAAACGACGTTTCTGATCAGTAGCCTTTTTGTACCGTTTCTGTGCTTTCTCAAGATAACTCCAAGCAATTTCAATATTTCGTTTCCACTCTTGAGAGAAGCCCTTAGCTTGAGGAGACTTGGTACTTTGATCAATGTTCACAGTATGAGGGAGTAACGGTTGCTGGCCAGTAACAATCTCAAAAGGGCTCTTATTGGTGGAAGAGCTCTTTTGGGCATTGAAGCAAATCTGAGCCGCATCCAAGAGTTTCACCCAGTTTTTCTGCGATGTAGAGATAAAGTGCCGAAGATATTCTTCCAGCATTGAATTGAACCGCTCAGTTTGTCCGTCAGATTGTGGGTGAAAACAAGAACTCATGCTCAAAGTTGAACCAAGGAGTTTGAATAACTCGGTCCAAAATGTGCCGGTGAATCGAGGATCTCGATCATTGACTATATCTTTAAGCAACCCCCAGTATTTGACAATGTGCTTGAAGAAGAGGCGAGCGGTCTCTTCAGCGGATACATACTTAGGTGCTGCGATAAAAGTCACATATTTTGATAAACGGTCCACCACGACGATGATAGTGCCAAGATCTCCAACCTTTGGCAAGCTGACAATGTAGTCCATCGATACGCTCTCGAATGGTCTAGTTGGGACGGGAAGGGGCTCCAGTAAGCCCGTCTTCTTCTGATGATCTGGCTTATCCTATTGATAAACCAAACAAGTTTTCACATAAGTCGCAATGTCATCTCTCATTTGCGGCCAATAGTAAGCACGCTGCAATAGAGCAGAAGTGCGTTCCTCTCCCTGATGTCCAGCCCAAAGCGTGTCGTGGCATTCCGTGATTAAGGATCTTCTCAAATCTCCACCCTTTGGAACATAGAGGCGGTTTTCTTTCGTCTTCAGTAGACCCTCATCCAACCAGAACTGTCGAGTTTTTCCCTGTTTGACTAGGTCGACCAAATAGATTATTGCGGGGTCCTTCTCCAGAAGTGCCCGTATTTGATCCCTTGTGGTTGTAGTAACATTGCTCCCTGAAAGAGCCGCCATTGAGCAGATAGAAGCCAAGTCAGCCCGCCGACTGAGTGCATCTGCTACATGATTGCTTGATCCAGCCCGATACTCCAATACAAAGTTGAACTCTGAAAGAAGTTCTTGCCAACGAGCCTGCTTGCTTGAAAGTTTCGGTTGAGACATGAAGTGACTCACAGCAGTGTTGTCTGTCTTTACAATGAAAGGAGACCCAAGCAAATAATGACGCCATACCCTGAGGCAGTGGACCACTGCCAATAACTCCTTTTCATGCGCTGAGTAACGGCGCTCTGCATTATTCAGCTTTCGACTCTCATATGCCACCGGATGCCCTTCTTGCATTAGGACTCCTCCTAGAGCAAAATCTGAAGCATCGGTCTGCACTTCAAAAGCTTTAGCCATATCTGGTAAGGCCAAAACTGGATCTGTCCACATAGATTCCTTCAATTTCTCAAAGGCGGCTTGGCATGATGCCGACCACTCCCAAGCCTTCTCCTTCTTGGTTAATTCAGTTAACGGCAGAGCGATTTCTGAATACCCTTTCACAAATCTTCGATAGTAGTTGGCCAACCCAAGGAACGAACGTACATCATGTACATGCTTTGGCGGTTGCCAATCTTTAATAGCCTTAACTTTTTTACTATCCATGCGGACTTTTCCTTGCTCAATAATGTGGCCCAAAAAATTGATAGAGGTCTGGGCAAATGAGCATTTGGATAGTTTTGCGTAAAGTTCATTCTCCCGTAGACGAATAAGAACTTTCCTCACATGCTGAACATGCTCCTCCAGAGTCTCGCTATAAATTATAATGTCATCCAAGTACACCACCACGAAATCATCTAGAAACCCGTGAAGTACCTGATTCATCATCGTGCAGAAGGTTGCGGGAGCATTTGTCAATCCAAAAGGCATAACTTTGAATTCAAATGCCCCATATCTAGTTATCACTGTAGTATTCGCTTCGTCTCCTTCTTTGATCCGGACTTGCCAGTATCCGGACCTTAGATCAATTTTTGTGTAGTACTTCGCCCTGCTCAAACGGTCGAAGCAATCTGCCACTAGCGGAATCGGATAACTGTTTTTCACCGTAATTTTGTTCAAGGCACGATAGTCACAGCACATCCGAAGAGAACCGTCAGACTTTTTCTGAAATAGCACTGGAGCTCCATATGGCGATTTCGCAGGCACGATAATCCCACTATCCAGCATTTCAACCAATTGCTTCCTAAGCTCTTCTAGCTCAGGTTGAGCCATTCGATAGGGCGCCCTGGCAGGAGGCTTGGCACCCGGTATAAGCTCAATTTCGTGATCAATAGTCCTCCTTGGCGGTAATCTCCTTGGCAATTCCTCCGGCATAACATCCTCAAATTCCTGCAAAAGTCTTCTAACAGGTTTTGGGATATGGCCAGTTGCTTCTTCAATCTCTTCCAGATGAAGAGTACACAGAACGAAGGTTCATTTCGCTTGAAGCCCTTACTGAACTGCATGGCTGAGATGCTTTTCTCACCCATTTTTTCAACTAGCGTGGAGATGACACAGGGCTTGTTCCCCATCATCATCAAAGAATCAGAAAACGGTAACACGGCCGTCTTCGTATCCCGAAGGAACTCTAACCCTAAAATCAGCTTGAAGTCATCCATCTGAACTGCAGACAAATTAGTCATCCCTTCAAAAGGACCAATTTTAATAAGCACAGATTTGGCTACTCCAGCGATTGGTTGAGCAACTGAGTTGATTGCTTTCACCTTTCCACTACCTTTCTCCAGCACAAGCCCGAGGCGCTCTACTTCGGGACTTGCAAGGTAGTTATATGTAGCCCCGGTATCTACCATGGCCTTGATTGGTTTCCCATTGATCTTCACATCAATGTACATCAAACCTTTAGCCTTACAAACACGAGGCTTCGGCGTTTCTTGTTTCACCTTTTTCTGGGATACATCACCCTTTTCAATCACTCGATGAGATATTGTGCTGCATCGGTGTGAGAATGCTCCAACGACATCCTCATCCTCTTCAGAATCGGCTTCGCAATGACTGCTAACCTGCGGGACGTGTTGCTTTGAACCTGATGTTCTACTTGTCAGTTGGCTCAAAGCATTCACAAACTGTTTCTGTGGGCAATCCTTCACCCTGTGAGGCCCACCGCATAAGAAACATCCATCCTTTCTAGGGGCCGTACTAGATTTGTTCTCCGGAGCCTTTCCTTTGTTCTAGTTGTTGCCCTGATGGTTACCCTGATAGCTATCCTGATGGTTACCTTGATAGCCACCCTGATGGCCTCCTTTATGGTGAGAATAGCGTTCTCCCCCATTTGAGTTTGATGTAGGCTTGAAGGATCTATTTTCTCCCCCTCGGGATTGACTACTAACTTGCAGCCGCTCCTTTCTGGGTTCTGATTGATAGTCCATCAAGCACTCGGCTGCTCCCATAGCCGTGCTCACATCAGCCACCTTCTGTCTTTGTAGTTCAGTTCTCGCCCATGGTTTCAGCCCTTCCATGAAAGTGAAGAGCTTGTCCTTTTCAGACATGTCTCGGATGTCCAGCATATGCCCTGAAAAGGTTTTCACATAGTCCCGAATGGAACCAGTATATTTCAGTTCTCGTAGTGCCCGTCGGGCCTGATATTCCACATTTTCTGGAAAAAACTGTGTTCTGATCGCTTCCTTAAGAAGTTCCCATGTGTCTATCTGGGCCCTGTTGGCCTGAATATCAGCATATTTTGTCCGCCACCATAGTTTTGCATCTCCACCCAGATACATGGTAGCTGTCGACACCCTTCTTGTCCCGTCTTCAATATTGGCAGCAAGAAAGTATTGTTCCATGTCAAACAA
Organism: Forsythia viridissima; assembly: GCA_030279155.1. Lineage (NCBI taxonomy): Eukaryota > Viridiplantae > Streptophyta > Magnoliopsida > Lamiales > Oleaceae > Forsythia > Forsythia viridissima. The sequence goes on from CM059044.1 coordinate 8,666,013, forward strand.
GAAGTTCTCAACTTCTTTCGCGTCGCGCGCCCCACCATAGGTATGCGGTTCTGGAATTCTGAGCCTAGGTGCATACTCTTGTGCAGGGGCTTGCCCATTGCCAACCACACGTTGAAGTATTCGCAACTGAAGTCTCATGGCTTCCATTTCTTCCCGCAGATCGGGAAGCATTGCAACAACATCAGTCATCGCTGCGCACATCATCCGACTCTCATCCAGTTGGATGTTCAGTTCGCGGATGTCTGCCTCTGCTGTCTCGACCTTTTCCTCAAGGGTCTCGACAGCGTCACATAACCTAGTACTTTGCCCATCGAGCGCATCCAAGCGCTGCTTAGTACTCTTTTTGTGATCCACCACCTCAGTGATGTGTGATGCATTCGGTTCCATCGCTTTCTACTCGTGTGTCTTGAGCCGCAGCTCTGATACCAACTTTCACGGGGCGCCTTTCTTTCTAGCACAAAAGGGGCACCGTGCGGCAGTAGTCGACTCCTCTCGACTACCTTCCGCCTTTTCTCGATCGATTCAACAATTTAAAGAAAGCTTAGCAACAGAAGATTTGAATGCGTTGAAAATAGCTTGATCATTGATTGACGAAAGCAGTAAATTACAATTGATGGTGCAGGGGGTCAATACCAGTAAGCTTGACAAGACTTCGAATACCAACTACCCCCTATAATAGCTTAAGTATCAAAAACCCAAGTTACATGAGTAGACATTAAAAGGGTTGAAGAATCATAACGGAAAATAACCTATTACAAACTAACGGAAGTAATAACTGAAAGTAATATTTACAAAGGTGCGGCCGAAATTGGGCAACTGCGGCTGCAAATGCTGTCAGGGGGCTAAGGATAGCTGTGGGCCCTGACACAATGTCCAGCAAGATTGTAGCTCCACAAAATTCCGAATAGTTGGCTTTAAGCCCATCAAGTTACGATGTATCACCTGAACTTCGGTCTCAGCTAGTTGCACCCGTGTTTTCATTTTGTTAAAGTCATTTGTATACTCCCAAACAGTGCGTGCTCCTTGCTGAAGAGACTGATATTGCTGAAAAAGAATTCTTTCATAATTTGATGGAAGAAATTGGCTTCGAATCATCCGTTGCATCTTTGGCCATCTCTGAATTTTATCTTTTCCAGATTGAACTCTTGTCATCTGAACTTGTTGCCACCAAGAAGAAGCATAGCCCTTCAACTTTATGGCCACCAACTTCACCTTCTTATTCTCTGGAAATTCAAGGAACTCAGATTCTTTCCACTTCATTTAACCAATCTCGGACTTCTTCTGGTTGTTCTTCTCCGCTGAATTCAGGGACATCTAACTTGATTCGTGAATCGTGATTGTTCTTACGATTCAATCTCGGTTGTCTTGCTATAGGAATTGCATTTCCTTCTTCATCAGATGATTCACCTGATTGCTGAATTTGTTCAATAGGAGGCCGATTTCTCATCTCTTTGCTGATAGTTGTTGGTTTGCTCCCCAGCAGGAGGAAAAGTGACGCCTAAGATGCCGGATTGCTCCAATCTAGAGCACAATTGCATTATCTGTTGCTGCAGATTTTGAAATTCTTCTGTGGTAACTCCTTCGACAGCTCCTTGTTCACCTTGTCCAGCCATTAATCTGCCGCAATAACAGGTCTCTTTAGGCTCTGATACCACTTAATGTAATCTGAACCCTAACCAAGTGAAGTAACAAGGTTAAAATACTCCAAACACCGTTGGAGCCAAGATTTCTTAAGGAAAATCTGGAAAAAACCTTTAAGGGAGTACTAGATTAACTTTCAACAATATTTATCACAAAAACTTATTACAAAGCTGCATTCTTGACTCTATTTAAACAAAGACTTCTAGACACTTGAAATGACTCTTAGAATACCTAAACTTCAAATAAATTAACTTAGGAAAACTAAAAGACTTCTTTGACTAAACAGGTTCCAAAGCACAATTAACTACAACAAAGACCTTGCATAAAATTAAACATTAACTCTTTGACTCTTTAATTAAGACATAATTAATTTGCATATCATTGCCACTCTTGGATAAACAAATACATTTTTTGGGGAACATTAACCAACTGGCCAAGATTGTTATGTGATTCTACAAGTTAAGACTCGTATGGTGCTTCACATTAAAAAAAAAAAAAAACCATAATGTAGGAAACTTGACATCTAACTGTAGTGGGTTACCTGAAATTTAAGCATCACTCAACTGATATTTGCAGTGAACTAAATGATACCGTTACCGAAGCCCAGCAGAGGATACGAAAAGTTCCACCTCAACTTGTTTTCAGTGATGCAATCAAGTACTATTTGCAATCTAAGAATCGGTTACTTATACTGGTATGCTCCTTGCTGAGTTCTGGATTTCAGAATTTGTTGATCTTGGTTTGTAAGAAAATATGGCTCAGAAAATATTCTGTATATTTCATTCATTGATTTACAAGAGGTATTTATAGGGTGCAATTTGTAAAGGAAAATGATTAACAAATTTAAATTAGGAAACAAATTCTAAACTTTGTCTATCCCTACGAATTAGGACCCATCAATACCTAGGATATTGACAAAGTAATTAGAGATTTTCTAGGCTCCCCTCACAACCAAGCTAGAAGATGTCTACCATTCCTAGCTTGCTTGCAAATGGCTCAAGAGCAGGTTTTTGATGACCTTTTTTGCTATCTGTAAGAAAATATGGTATGTAGACAATGCTTTATTCTATTTTCTCTTTAATGAAATGCCTATCTACCTCAACATGTCGGCTAGATTCATTTTTGAATCATGACGTGTGGAATTTTCATAAAATGGTGACTGCAGACTTGAATTTAGGATATTCTTGCATTGATATCATGTTGGACCACCTCTAAAAGTGTAAGCTATTAGAGAGGGAAGGAATTTGTTTATTTATATGTAAAATAGAAAAGAGGAAGTATAAATAAACTCAGAGGGTGGGGCTAGACTCTATATGCCAACCCAATACACAAGCAGGTAGAAGAATTAGGCTTCGGTGGCTGAAGAATTCAAGACGGTGTTCCAAATGGGACAATCTTTTTAGTTTCTTCTAAAAGCTTAGTTTCTTGCCATCTGAGCCTATGTTGTTTCTGTATCAAGTCTCATATCTGAATAATGTAAAAAAAAAAAAATGCTTATGGAAACAGTAAAATATATAGCTTCCAAAAATTTCCATGCAAAAAATGCACTATCTGATAGAATTATGGTATAGATATAGTTTTATCTAGAGCTCTAGTAATTGTGGGAGGTTTGAACTATTAGTCTATGTTAGTATCTTGCACGAGTTTTCTTTCCAAGGAATGGCAGTAGGTTATAGAGTTTATATTCAATGGAAACCTCCTTGCCCTCCCGCTGGTTCTTCTCCCAAAGAAACAAGAGGGGTTTTAATTAACGATGCCAAATGTTTCTATACATTTTCTTGTTTGTTGATTATTAAGAAAACAGGGTTTCAATGCTACACTAACTGAACCGGTCGACACTCCTGGAAGAAGAGGTGGAGATCAGATAAAAGAAATGGAACTTAAATTACATCCTGAGCTGAAAGGACCTCTGAAGATGCTTTGTAGTGATCCAAATACAACGGTGGTTGTCCTCAGTGGAAGCGACAGAAGTGTCTTAGATGATGTAATTCCATCTTTTTTCTCCTCCTGCCACATCTATTGCTTCCATGTTCCTTCCTGAAATGATTTCTTTTGCAGAACTTTGGGGAGTTTGACATGTGGTTGGCAGCTGAGAATGGGATGTTTTTGCGTACTACAAAGGGAGAATGGATGACAACAATGCCAGAGCATTTAAATATGGATTGGGTTGACAGCGTGAAGGTGCATGGGACTGCAGCCTGTTAAACTACCTCGTCTAAAAGTCTATGCTGTTAGAGAGAGGATATATTTATAATATATATTTTAACTTTAGTCTTTAAGACTCCCCTACATGTGCACACCGAATTCTTTGTTTTTCAAACGTTTTACATGTACAAATTTTATAAATTGGTCGCATGAAACTTGAACCCAGGACTACATAATGAATCACCTCATCTAAAAGCTTAAATTATTAGAGAGGAAATATTTAATTATTTAAATTTAGTCTTCAACATTGTCTTCAATATGTTGTCATCCAACCTCAATATTAATTGGTGTTTTTGAAAACAATTCAGCATGTTTTTGAGTATTTCACTGCAAGAACCCCGAGATCACATTTTGAACGTCATGAAACTTCACTTGTATGGAACTACAAGTATGCAGGTAACTGAGTTCAATGATGTTGTCCTTGGTGATTGGATTTGCTCACAACTTACCTTGTCTAACAGTCTGTTCTCCATTTTCTTTTACTTCAATATAATTTCAGATATTGAATTTGGAAGGTTGCAAGCTAGAGACATGCTGCAGCATCTCTGGACTGGTCCAATTGCTAACTCATCTGTAGATGTTGTCCAAGGAAGCCGCTCGGTTGAGATGCGAGCAGTTGGTGTTACGAAGGTATCCACATATTTCTAGTAGTTGAAATGTTTGATAATCTATAAAATGCGTCCCATGCCGTAATATCACAATTGCCTCCTCATCCCGAGGCATAACACGGAAAACTATAACCGAAATCCTTTTAGCAGGCATGAACTTGGAACTCTGACTCTTTGGTCTTAAGAATGCTGTTTTTAAGAACGAGTGATTGCCGTTCTTTGACCCTTTCTGCCCAACCTAAGAAGAGACAGATAATGCATTCCACTTATTGAACATGGTTTCTATGGTCAGTCTGTGACCCCCGAAGGTGTCCTTGGGGTGATCTCGTAGGGTGGGAACCTTGTTAGCAGAATTACTTCTTCAATCATATAATTATTTTATATATCTGGTCCTTTTCCTCTTTCTGTCTACAGGGAGCTGCTATTGAACGTATACTGGGAGAGATAGTTCATAGTAAAGCCATTTGTACACCAATAGATTATGTCTTGTGCATGGGGCATTTCCTAGGAAAGGTATATTTTCTTATTTCTCTAAACGAAGATTTTAATGGTAAATATCACAGTTGCTTTACATTTCGTATGCAAAGCTTAATGCTTTTTTACCAAGTCATTTTCTATCTTAGCTATTCTTTTATTTGTATTTCTTTATCATACAAATTTTTATTAACTCATCCGCCACATAGTGGCAATATTGGGATGTAGGATTCAAATCCCATCTCGGACACTAGTATCCTAAATTATGCCTCTTTGCTTCAGGATGAGGATGTTTACACATTTTTTGATCCCGAGTTTTCTTCTGAAACCATGGGTATACCAACAACAAAAGTGTGTGATGCAATGAAGCTTGCCAACGAGAAAAGGCAGACTCCAAAGCTTCCGTCTAGTAGAAGCAACTCGAAGTCTCAGGGTAAGAGTCAGCAATGTGGGCCAAACCCGGTCAAGAAATCAATTAACGGTGCCTCTGGGAACAGCCGGAGGTCATCATCGGAGAATATCTCGTGGAATGTGCTCGATTTGAAAAAGGAAAACTATTTTTCTTGCGCTGTTGGCCGCACCCGCACGAATGCACGATATCTTCTCAACACATCAGATGATGTTGTTTTGTTTCTGAAGGAGATGGCTGAAGCTTCTTTCTAGAACTTGTAAAGCATCAAATTGAGTTCATGAAGTTTCTAGTTTCAGATTTCTGGTACTAGATACTATACTAGACAATATTTTAAGTTTTTCTTTTTTAATTTAATGTTGATAGTCTAATCTGCCATGCCATGAGAGTGAACTGTTATTGCTCGACAGTTTTGGTTAGTGTCTGTTGTGTGGTTCTGAATTTGATTCTCATGAGAACAGAGACTTATCGGATTTGTTTCGAAAATTGTTTTAACGAAGCCACCATGAGAGTTTTACGTGCATATCGAGTGTGGAGAGGACTGCATGAATAGCGTAGGGATGGATTTTGCAGAACTCTATTGAAAAAGGAATTGCATGACATAGGTTCTATTTAAACGTGCCCTTTGTCTTTGTAATGCTATGCTTTCCAGTTTCCTTTTTCCACTGTTTTTGCAAATATATTATGAAATCTAGGTTTTCTATGCAACCAACTGGATTTTTCAAAAACAAAACTTCGTTATGTTGAATACTTGAGAAATGGAGAATGAAAACACGAACAAAAATGTGTTGCAATGAAAACCTTGAAGAACAAAGAGAAGTAAAAAGAACATGACTTAAAGTGCGTAGAACGTTGTATTAAAAGCGAAATTTGAATATTTGCTTAAAGAATAAGATGTTATAGGATTTTCACTCAAATAGTTTTAGTGGATTTTAAGCTTCAAATCGAGTTGTACTAGCACTAATGAAATTCAAAAAAAAGGAACTAGGAATGTTTGAAAATATGAGATTTATGGTACGAATTTGATGTTATAATAACATGATATTGTTTGAGGATGATTTCTTGTACTCATTTACATCAAATTCATCTTGGTTTTATAGTGTAAAGACACCTAAAATCGGCACATCACTTGGGTCGAAGTGCCTCAACTGTTCATCTACTATATGTTGCAGTTGGACCGCGGCCAGGTTGACAGGGGCAAAGCCCTTGTATGCCGCAGTTTAATTGTGGCAAGCCAAACAGGGGCTGTTTGCCTAGGCCCGGCTGTGGTTGGCCCGAAATGTGGTCGGTTGTTGAAACCGACCTCTATATTTCACTTTCATTTTGTTTTTTTATGTCCCATAATTTTTTTAGACATTGTTTAATATATTTGAACAACAATATTTTCAACAATCTGCCACTTGTTCAAATTTATATATTGTACTCAGATTTAAAATGGTATTCATGCTTAAAATAATGTATCTTTCGATTTGAACATTATCTTAGAGTAAACATTGCAAAGCAGTATTGAAATCCTGGGTAGTCTTGGCTTTGAACCCGTTATTCCTTGTAATAATATTAGCAATGTTACACATATAAATACTCTCATTCAATTTGTTCCGCACAAGTTTGCTTAGCGCGTTAAAGGTCATGTGCAAACTGGTTTCATGAACTTTTCAGAAAGTAACTCCGAACTTTCCTTGAAGCACGCCACTTCTAGGTTCATATATTTGAAATTCTTATAGTGTCTTTGTTACAATGAAGACACTTGTACTACATACTGAATTTCATTAAGAGTTTTTAACTCTGTAACATCAACACTTACATCATTAGGATAGAGTTGGTTTTATTTAAGTACTGCGAATCACTTATTTATTAAATAACTTGAACTTGTGAATTACTCATTTTGTAATGGCAAGTAGGGTTGTTGTTATTGGTGAATTTTGATTTAGGAGGATGTTGGTCTTAGTAACTCTTTAGTAAGTGGTTTTGTAAATGGATCAGTTAAATTTTCACTAGATCTCACTAAAGTAAGAGAAATTATTCTACTTTTGATTAATTTTCTTACATAGTCATGTCTAAGACTCGTATATTAGATTTTTCATTATAAACATTACTATATACTTTAACTAATGTGGCTTGACTCATTCTTCGTATCCAATAGAGTTTCGTATAGAAAATTCTAGAGCCACTCAACTTCTTTTCCTGTTTTTATTGATGCAACAAACTTTGATCTATAGTTGAGTGTGTTATACAAGTTTGTTCTTTAGATATCCAAGAAACAGCACATCCTCCAAGAGTAAACATCCAACTTGAACTAAACTTGCTTTCACACGCATTTGATATTCAACTAGCGTCGGTATATCCTTCTAAAATAGCAAGAAATTTAGAATATTGGAGTCCAAGATTTTTGGTCCTATTTAAATAACCAAGAACCCTACCATAGCCTTCTAATGTTTGGCACTCGGGTTACTAATAAACCTAATAAGTTTAGTTATTGCAAATGCAATATCCGGTCTTGTACATTGTACCGCATACATGAGACCATCAATTGCACTTGCATATTCAAGTTGAGCAATAGCCCTTCCATCATTCTTCATAAGTTTGATACTAAGATCAGATTGTGTATTTGCCTCTTTAATGTTCAAATGTTTGAACTTATTTATCAACATAATGTGATTGTCTTAAGGTATAACCTACACTGTTGTTGATCACCTTTATACCTAATATAGTATCCACTTTCAATGTGGAAAATAGAAACTTCTTCATTTCTATAACATCATTCTTGTGATTAGTTATAATCAATACGTCGTCTACATATAAGCAAACAAAAACAACATATATATTGCAAGTTTTAGTATATAAATATTTATGTATCGTGTTGTGCAAAAAATCAAAAGATATGATAGCATTATCAAATTTCTCATGCCATGTTTTAAGTGCTTGTTTTAAACCACGTAGAGATTTAACTAGTTTACATACTTTATTTTCATTACCTTGTAGTATAAAATCTTCTGGTTATTCCATGTAAACCTCTTCATCTAAATCTCCATTTAAAAACGCAATTTTAACATAGATGAACACATAAATTATGAATATAACCTAAAGCAAATAAAATCTTAATAGTTGTAATTTTAGCTGCTGGTACATATGTCTCAAAATAGTTTATTCTTTCTTTTGGTAAATAACCTTTTACAACTAATCTTACTTTAAGGGTTTGGATTAAACCATCAGTATTATATTTCCTTCAAAATACTCACTTACAACCGATAGGTTTTGAACCTTCTGGTAAATCGACATTTTTCCAACTATTGTTTGAAATTATAGAATCCATTTCGTCATTTATAGTATCTTTCCAAAAAATACTATATTTAGAATTGTTCCTATTATGTCTTTCTCGTTTGCTTCTACCAATTACAGAGTGATTCGTTGAGAATCTATTTCATCCGATCCTAACACTTTTTATTTACAAACTCTTTTACTTATTTGAGGTTCACTAGACTCAATAACATCTTTAAAAGATGTTTTTAATGATTCTCTAAAAGTTGGAATCTCCTCTTGTGGTTCCATTGAAGTTTGAGAATTTACATCCACACTTAATGAATTTTCAAAGAACTTCACATCCTAGGAGTCTACAATTACATTTGATTATAGGTTAAGTGACATATATGCTTTGCTATTTAAAGAATATCCCACAAAGGCACACTTGATACATCTAGGACCCAACTTAGTCTTTTTAGGATAAGTGTTCTTGTAATATGTAAGACACCCCCACCCCACCCCACCCCACCCCACCCCACAATTTAAAATATCTAATGTTTAGTTTTCTCTATTTCCACAATTCTTAAGGAAAACCTTCAATTTCTTAGAAATGATTCTATTGCAAAAATGACAAGTAGCAAGCAAAGCTTCACCTTATAAATTATAAGATAATTTAGCATGCAATAACATAGTATTAATAATTTCAACCAAAGTCATATTCTTTCTTTCTGCCAAACTATTTTGTTCAAGAGTTCTAGAAGCACTACATTAATGTATTATGTTATGTTCTTCACAAAATATATTAAATTCATTAGAGAAATATCACTTCTAAGATTTTTTTTATCCTTTTTCCTAGTTGATTTTACTTCGGTTTTGAAAACTTTAAACATTTTAAAGGCCTCATCTTTATGTTTCATTAAGTAAATATAACAAAACTTACAATAATCATCTATAAAGGTTATGAAGTATTTGTTACCTCATCTAGTTAACATATCATTTAATTCACAAATATCTGAATGAATTAATCCAACTAGACTAGAGGATCTATCAACTCTATTAAAAGATTTCTTAATTATTTTTTATTTAACACATAATTTACATTTATCATGCTTGTCTTTTCGCAATAAATCATGCTGCTTTTTATCCCTATATGACCTAATCTATTATGTCATTATATAGAAGAAACAAGCAAGCAAGTAGAATTTATAGTTTTATTGATATTATTGTCAATAGTACAAAGCTTTACCATTCCTTTAGTAGAATAGCATTTTTCACCAAAAATTCCATTACAGGATAGTACAAGTTTTTCCGACTCAAAAACAAACTTGACACCTAGTTTTTCCAAGAGATCCCCACTAACAAGGTTTCTATTTATATTCGGAACATGCAATACATTTGATAGAATTATTTTCTTTCCGGGTGTGAAACACAATTCAATGTCCCCTTTGCCAACGACGCTTGAACAACCTTCATTCTCCTTTTGGATTTGTTGTCCATCGCCGATCCCTTGATAGGTTTTGAAAAGAGACCTATCATAGTAAACATGAACGTAGAACACGTGTCATACCACCATCTCGAAAATTTTCCTTAACAGCATTGATTTCGCTCAGAGTTTTCGGTATCAATGGAAATCACTTTACCCTTGATTTTGCTTTGTTTTCAATGCCAAAAATCTTTTGCAAAATGAGCAAGTATTTCACACATAAAGCAATCTTCCTTATACCTCTTTTTGAACTTCTTGTTGTCATTGCTAGAAGATTTTCTCCTTAATGATTTGTTGGATTTGTTGGTGTTCTTCACGGCATTGGCTTTTGAAGTGACAATATCAGAATTTTCATTCACATCTCGTGCTCTAGACTCTTCCTCAATTTGGAGATGTTTTTGAACTTGCTCTAATGAAAAGTCTTCAGAATTATGGAGAATTTTCTTCATACATCCTCTCCAAGTCATTGGTAATTTAGCAATAATAGCTCCAACTTAGAAGGATTCAAAAAGTTTAATTTTCATAGCTTTCATCTTGTTAATAATTATTTGCAACTTATGCACTTGTTGCAATATTGGTATGTTATGAAGAAATTTAAAATTAAAATACTTAGAAATTAAAAATTTCTTGGTACCTTCCTCCCTGGCTTTGTATTTATTTTCAAGTGCTTCCCAAATTTCTCTGTGGCATCTACAAATCAACTCATCCTTATGATGATTCTTTCATTCTGCCTTTATTGCATCTAAATCTGTGTTTGCGGGATCTAGAAATGCTACCAAATTTGGATTAAGAACATAGAAGATTTTCAAAGCAGTAAGAAGAAACTTCAACTTGTCTTGCCAACGAGAAAAGTTTGTTCCATCGAACCGGTCAATCCTCACCAAGTCTTGATTCATCAATTTGATTGTAGCCATCGTGGTTTCATTCTTGGATGCCATAGAATATCGCTTTTAGATTGTTGAATACTTACTTGAGAAATGGAGAATGAAAAGGCGAACCAAAATCTGCTGCAATGAGAACCTTGAAGAACAAAGAGAAGTAAAAAAAATAGGACTTGAAACGTCTAAAATGCTTCCTAAAAGCGATATTTGAACTCTCTTAAAGAATGAGATGCTATATGATCTTAACTCAAATAGTTTTAGCGGATTTCAAGCCTCAAATTGGATTGCACTAGTACTAATGGGGGGAAAAAAAATCCAGAATTGAATATGAGATTTATGGTATGATTTGATGTTATAATAATTTGATATTGTTTGATGATGATTTTCTGTACTCATTTATATCAAATTCATATTGGTTTTATAGTGTAAAGACATCCAAAATTGAGGGACACATCACTTAGGCCAAAGAGGTACCTTTTGGTGCCCCAATTGTTCATCTTCTATATGATGTGGTCCTATCGCAACACGCTTGCCGTGGCTGGACCGCGGCCAAAGCCCCTGTTTGCTGCAATCCGGCCGCAATTGGCCCAAAATGGGGTCGGTTGTTGAAACCGACCCCTATATTTCACTTCCATTTTATTTTTTATGTTCCATAATTTTCTTAGTCATTGTTTAATATATTTGAATAACAATATTTCCAACACATTATGCTTCAATTATTAGTGCTGTGTTGATTGGGAGACCAACTCTGGCTTTTGATTGCTCACAATTGTATGATGCGTTGGATATGTGGAGGTTAATATGTTGTTCACTTCTCTTCGACCACGATTCAACTTAATATTTTCTATTTATTATGGTGAACCGTTTTTCTCGTAATCTCCTTTTTGCTTACTGGAGTCATCCTCATTGTCCAAAAATTTCTCCTTTTTAGTTGGAAAAAAAATTTTATATATAAATTTTATTTTTAACATATATTAGTTCGACAGATGGACGTAGACTTATTTTTAGCTCCTGTCTGAATTTGTCCCTGGACTTGTAGTGAATTCTTGCATCGACAGATCACAGATGGATGTAGAGTTGTTTTTACTTGCTTTCGATTTTTTTTTATTTTTTATTTTTACTGTTATTGCTGTCAGTACTGGGGGGATAGGGATTGGGATTGCGATTATAATGTTGTTCTCCCACAAATTGAGACTTTGAATATTTGGCATGCACTGTGTAAACCAGTACAACATCATTTTCACCAAAAATTACTTTTTAATTCTTTTTAAAAAATTTATATATTTTTATAAGTGGATGACTTTTGTAGAATTCGTGAATTTTTAATTAATTTTTATGAATTTGTCGAGAATTAATAAAAAACTTCTTTAAACTTCTGTCTTTAATTAAAGATATATGTAGACTTCTATAAATTTTAATTAAAAACTTTCATTTTTTTTAAATATTAAGTTAAATTTTTATATAATATAATATTAATTTAAGTAACTTCTCGTATGTTCAAATCATCCATAATACATAAATTAAGATCTCAAAATAATAAATCATATTTCTCATATCAATAAAAATATTTATTATAAAATATATAAAAAAAATTTTAATAAGAATATAGTAATGTTCAATAAAAAAAATCTCCAAAATCCTCCAAAAGACTGGTAAGTAGAGAATCTTTAAAAGTCTTTTTCAATTTGAATACTATTAGTACATATGACTTTTAAAGACTTTTTTAAAATTTTTAAAAGTCTATATTGAATACACCAATACTTTTAGAGACTCTTAAAAAATCTACATTAAATATCCTTGCACTTTTAAATTCTTAAAAGCCCTTAAAAAGTCTAAATTTGAATAAACCCTCCTAAGGTTGCCATGAGGCGTGAGAAAGTCATATCGGACGACGTTGAAAAAAGTGGTCAACCTTATTTTAACCGCCTGATGTAGGTCTAAGCGCCAAAAGACAAGAATAATGCAATTCTAGGCATCAAAAGGCACAACTAATGTGGGATGAGGAGTCATAAGGCATAAGAACACGGAGTAAACCAACACAAAAAGGATAAGAATATTTGGGCAATAACATTAAGAAAAACAAGAGAGGCTCAACTTCCATACCTTCTTCGAATGAACTCGGAGTTCTTTCGGAGTTCACGAAAGAAAGACCATCCAGACGAAAAACAGGTAAAATAGGTCCTTGAACTCACAAGCATAAATGCACCTGATTTATCCGTCGAACAAATTTGCAAACACAGAGAGTATCAAATCTTAACGAAATCATTTAATAGATTTTGAAATTCAACACCACAGCAGCACACTGCCGGAGGACAACTAACAACTGTGGAACAAAATGAATGTGGCCGCTCGCAGAGAGCAGTGTTTTATCAAACGTTATTCGAACAAAAAGGAAATTGACATGTCTAGAAGAACAATTCTAACCACTATCCAGATTGTAGAAAGATAAAACCAATACAAAAATGAGCCGAAGCTAATATCTGATAATGATTAAACTGAATAACATACAAAGGTAACTGGTACCTTATCACCTAAGATGAGAAGCGGAAACAGCCCTCGAGTTGATAGTCTAAATACTTACACCGCAGGGGTTTTCCTGTTGGGTTCAAACACATACTTGATCAATGATTCCTTGATTGGTAGCAATTCAGGAAACTCTTTCTTCAACTTGGAGGCATCCATTTCGTTGTTACTTCGAGCAGCAACTATCACCTTAGCTTGCTCTTCAATTGTAAAGTTTGCCCATTTGAAACCTGGATCAATATATTTCTTGTACATCTCCAAGATCTCATTGTGGCTGACAACACCTGGGTTGGTGAAGTTCCATATGCCCCTAAGGTTCCGTTTTGCCATCTCAATTGAAATCGGAAGAAGCTCATCCAAAATGGTCATACTGTTGGGAATATTAACCACCTTATTATACCTAGAAATCTTGGTAATGAAATTGCGTGGGTTGTTCAGGTCTGAAGAAATAGGCATTCTGACTCTGAGTGTGCAAACATTGTCATACTCTTTCAATAGCTCTTCCACCTGATTGACAGGACAAATTGTACATATTAATAACCATCATATGCATAATGATTCAGACATATCAAGTAAATGTATAAATAAAAAAAATTAAATTCAATGGGAAGGGCAAGGGGCTGGAATTACCATGGCCTTGGTCTTTGAATAGAATGAACCAGCAAAATTGGGTTTGTCTTCCTCTTTAAATCCAATGCCAGAACCTTCAGGGTGTGCAGCATCATATTCAAATATACACCCAGTAGCGAAGTTCATCATCAGGAGACCGTGCTCTCTGCATACATCTGCTAAGTTGAGTGTACCAGAAACATTGGTACGAATTGTTTCAGTCTTGTGAGATTCACACCAATCAACATTGGGTCTACCAGTCACGCCAGCAGCATTAAAAACATGTGTAGGCTTAACAGCGAGGATGTCAGCCAAAAGCTTTGAGCGATCCTCCAGGCGTCCCTTTCCATACTCGTATGGAATCCCCTGTTTGTCACACATTTTCCCAAGTAAACCACCAATCCACCCAGTCCTACCATAGATCAAAAACTTGTATGGTGGTTTTTGAAGTGAATTATTGCTTTTGGAAGCGGGAGCCCCCGTTCCGGTCTGATTAGACTTGTCTTTGAATTCTGACTTTCCAGAATCACATTTCTCCGCATCATCAAAATGCCTTTCTATTCCACCAGGCATCATCAGCATTCTGGGGTGAGGAAGTAGTGCTCCAGATACATCGCCCCACCAATCAGGGTTGTTGATATACCATTCCATGGTTTTTTTCAACCCTTCTTCCCATGAGGTCCTCTCAGACCAGCCTAAATTCTTCAGTTTCTGATCATCTAGGAAGTACCTCTGGTCATTAAATGGCCTGTTCTCGACAAACTGAATGCTTTTATCTGGATCCATGTTGAAAAGATTGCATATATCTTTGGCAACATCAATCACTCTCCTCTCTTTCTTGGTTCCGATGTTGTAAACATGACCAACTTCTCCCCTGTGAAGGATGACTTCAAATGCCTCGGCAACATCCTCACAATAAAGATAACTTCGCACATTACAACCATCCCCGTGAATGGGAAGAGGCTTCCCTCTCATGGCTAAAAGGATGAACTTTGGGATCAACTTCTCGGGAAACTGATTGGGACCATAAACATTGTTTCCTCGAGTGGTTATCACAGGCAATCCATAAGATCTACCATAAGCCATAACAAGCATTTCAGCCCCAGCTTTTGTGGCTGAATATGGGTTTGTGGGCAGGAGTTGTGAGGCTTCGTGATTTCCAACAACAGCATCCTCATCGGTCTCTCCGTAAACCTCATCTGTGCTTACATGGATAAACCTTCTGATCTGGCCAGTAACTTTGCAGGCCTCCAATAGCACATGAGTGCCATAAATGTTGTTCTTTGTGAACTCAAAACTGTTGCCAAAAGAATTATCAACGTGGGTCTGGGCCGCAAAGTGCATTATAGTGTCAATGTTCTCAGTAATGAGGAGGTAGTTGACAAGATCGGCACTTGCAATATCCCCCTTGACAAACTTAAAGTTTGGGGAAGATTTAGAGGGAAAGAGGTTTTTAAGATTCGAGCAGTAATCAAGTTTGTCTAGGACAACAATCTTGTAATCGGGGTAGTTTCGGATGAGCCTATTTGCAACATGGCATGCAATGAATCCAGCAGCCCCTGTAATGAGGATATTCTTCGGAGCGTATGCTTCCATTATAACTCAGTATCTGCAAGCAAAAGAACATGATATCCAATTTCAGATACACAAATTAAGTGAATATAGACTCTAAATAACTCTTTGTACTTGGCCTAAAAATATACTACATAATCTGAAGCCATTTGTAATGTGGATGAAACTTCGGTTCTATTCATCTTCATCTGTATGTAAACCAAGATGGTACAAATCTGAAATCTCAATGACAAAAAGTAGAAATTTGAAAATAGAAATCTCATCCTGCATCCCTGAAGATATTTCAATGTTTGTTTTAGTGGCCATTTGAAAGGTAACTACAGAACATGCTAAATCCTTTAAGCAAAATATAGGAAAATATAAAGACATAAGCTGCATGGCCAAGTGGAGAACTACAGCAGTCCATCAATCTAAATCAGCAACTAATGGAAACTGCATATGAAGCACCGACATTAAAAAATTCAACACAAATCCACTCAACGCTATCACTTTCAATCAGATATGCACCAAAACAAGTCTTTCCAGTGCTGATCAGCAATTCATTAACTTCAAGAATCCATTACGTACAAATATAGATATACATGTGTATAATGAATAGATCTGGATCAAATGAAGTAAAAGCCAACTAGACGCCATACGTCATAATGACAATTAAGCACAAAGTAAGAACAGATCTAGCATAATTAAGAAAAACCCAGATCATCAATACAAAAATTATACTAAAACTAAGCATAAAACCAAAGGGGATTTTAAAAAATAACTTGCAAATACAGGAAAGACCCAGATCATAAATGTAAAATCTATGCTGAAATGAAGCATCAAACCGAAAGGGACTTTCAAAAATACTTATATAAATGTAGGAAAAAACCAGATCATAAATGTAAAATCTATGCTGAAACTAGGCATAAAACCAAAATGGATTTTCAAAATTAACTTACATTTGATTTCCAGATCAAGATCCACCACCAAAAACACTCTAATTAAACAGAAAGAAAGAGAATTGGAAACAATTCCCCTCTAGATAAAGCGAAAATAATAAGAAAGAGAGGAAATTTAGAGAGAGAGAGAAATGATTGAAACCAAAGGATGAAAGAAGGGAGAATTGGAGGTGACTGAATGGCGAGAAGCGTGGAGAGTCGAGCAAGTCTCTCCCCTATATATATACATAAACTCCTGTATACTTGTATAGAATATCTGATTCCGATTCGTGAAATCTTTTTCTATTTTGATTCTTTTATATTTATAATATCATTATATGTGTGTGTATTTATATATATGAATTATGAATTAATAGAGTCGTAAGCAAATGAAAGAGCATGGAAAGAGTGGCACCCCGTGGGAGATGGGAGAATGTCAAATGACTAAATTGACCTTCCATGAGTTCGGTGGTCTTACAACACGCGTTTAAAAAATTTAGAATAGTTTCATTTTATTTTATGGTTTTTTTGAAATTTTGAATAGATTTTCAATTTTTTTTAATATATTATGTATTTAAATTTGAATTATATAATATTTGGTTTTACGAGTTTGCCTGATATATATAATAATAGATGAAACATATGTTAGGATATTTTTTCAAATTTTGGTAGTCAAAATTTGAAAGAGATGTAAGTCCACAAAAATTGAACAAGTTTTCAAATCTTAGATTTCTTGGCAGTCGAAATTTGAAAGAAAATTAGATCATACGTTAACTATAAATTGACACCAATTTATTCTCTTTTGTAGATACGTGACTTGAGGGTTTTTTAGAGAAAAATTGTAAGTTTAGCATTCTAGGTTTTTTTTTTTTCCCCTCTTTGTAAGTTGTACAAATAGTAGAAATTGATAGGTGTAGAAAACTTATGATATTATTTTTCTTAAGATACTTGGAGAATTTGAGTAAGTGAAATCTATATAATTGTACATATTTTTCATATAGTGAAAGCTTTAAAAATCCATAAATTTTTCTCATTTATTTTATGTTTCTTTATTTTTCTGAACAAAAACCTTGTGAGCAATAAAAGAATTTGTCTCAATTCCTAATAGTCGTATCGAAATGTCATGTCGTTCTTGGCGCACAGAGAAGACATGTCTATCAAATATGACGTGGATAAATTTGACAGGAAGAAATTTTGGCTTGTAGCAAGTACAAGTCAATGATGTTTTAATTCAATCTAGACTGCACAAGACTTTGAAAGAAAAACCAACCCCTGTTTCTGACAAAGATATTGAAAAATTCATTATGAGCGATGAGGTTTGAAAAGATTTGGATTTAAAAGCGTTTATGGAATATCTGTTGAAAATGAACTTTGGGAATATTTATGGAATAGCTGCTGCAAAAAAATGTTCTTGCAAATATTCATAGAATATCTGTTGCAAAGGAACTTTGGAAAAAATTTGAAAAATTGTATTAAACAAAAAGTCTTTCAAGTCGGTTGTACTTGAAAGAACAGTTTCATTATTTGCGAATGAATGCATATACAAAAATTTCAAACCACCTGAGTGTTCTCAATTGGATCGTTTATGAACTGGAGGCTATTGGAATTAAACTTGATGATGAGGATAAAGCGTTAATACTTATCTGGTCTCTTCCATCCTACTATGAACACATCAAATCAATTTTGATGAAAAAGAAACTGTAAGTTTTGAAGAAGTTACAAGTAAATTAATTTCTGAAGAAAGAAGGTTGAGTGGTAGAAGAAATATTTCATCTGAAAACTCGTTACTTGTTGCTGAAAATGGAAGAAGAATAACTCCATAAAAAGGAAAGTATTTTGTTGGAATTGTGGACAACCTGGTCACGTGAGAAAAAATTGTCCTAAAGACTAACTGCTCGACATCAAATACAGACAATATGTATCTTTTTATGAGAGACGATGATGTCGATTAAGTAAATATTTACATCATCATGGCATGCGCTAGTTGCCATGATAGATGATGTGTTACTATTAGTGGATCCACATATTTGCACGCGGACATTGGCTTGATATTAATGCAAGGTGTGTGGTAGAATTAATGTCGATAACTGGTGAACTTATAAGTAAGTTAAGCAATGGAGTTGCACCATAATATTTCAGTATATTTATTCGACATGAGCACATGAAATTATTAGAATTCGTTAATTCTAAGTGATTATACTTATATGGTGGAGTATGTTAATTCTCTGTTTTGAGAATTGGGATTGTCAAAGTTTGTCAATTTTTTTTAAGTATCGAGATGAAGAGCTATAGAAAATATGATTGAGTTTTGACTCGTTTTTCGTCAATGTAAAGATTATTGGAATATTTTCTCAAAACTTGGTAGTCAAAACTTAGAAGATATATATGTTGACTAAAATTGAACAAGTCTTCAAAATTTGGACTCCTTGGCAATCGAAACTTAGAAAAAAATTAGATCATACGTTAACTATAAATTGACGTGATTTATTCTCTTCTGTAGATACATGACTTGAGAGTTTTTGAGAGAAAAATTGTAAGTATAGCATTCTAGTTGTTTTTCTTGTTTTCTTTATGAGTTGTACAAAGAGTAGAAATTGGTGGGTATCGTAAAATTTATGATATTATTTTTTTTAAGATGTTTGGGGAATTTGGGTGAGTGAAATCTATATGATTGTAACGATTTTTCATATGGTGAAAGTTTTGAAAATCCATAAATATTTATCTGCCTTTTATATATTTTATGTTTCGTTATTTTTCTCTAAACAAAGATTTTGTGTGTAATAAAAGAATTGGTCTCAATTCCCAACAATATAGACGTAACAAGTTAATCATTTGAATTTCAATTTTTTAATATTAAATTTTAATTCATTATCTAAGTTAAATTTTGTAAAATTTAATAAAAAGAACTTTGAACTAGTGGGTAGGTGGGGGTGGGGTTGTTATTGTTGTTGTAAAGACTAGTTGATAAAGTGGATACGAAATAAATTATTCAAATTGTGAATTTAACCTAGATTAGAAAACAAATTAATTATTCAAATGTCGGCCTAATCTAGGATAGAAAAAAAAAAGAAGAAGATTGTTTTAATGGCCAATATAGTATAAAATAAGAAATAAATTATTTTTTAAATTGTCTGTCTAATCTATAACAAGAAATAAATTAATTATTCAAATATCAATTTAATCTAGAATTAAAAAAAAAATATAATACTATTTATCACTATTGACGTGTTTATCATCAGTATTGCATTAAATAATAAGTCCAATAAAATAAAGGAATATAAAACTCAATTTATTAGACTTATCATTTAACGCTACATAAACGAGTGATTATAACTAATTGTGATAAATAATATTATTTTAAAAGAAAATTATGCAATTATTATTCAATTCAGTATAGAAACAAAAATATAATTGGTAGGTTCTTTGTCACTGGGGCTCAAAATCATTTCTTGCTTGTTCCTAGGAGCTCAGTAATTTGACCAATAAGTCAACTTGCATTGAAGCAGGCAATACATACATACAAGTAGGAAAAACATAGCATCAAAGCGGGGTTTTCAACATTAAAGCAAGAGCTGTTTACTGACCAATGTGCTATCTTTCAAGTAGGCAACTGTTATTGGAAGCAACCACTCGACTACTTAAGCCAAATGTGAACCTAGCTGTAAACATTAAGCGCTTTTGTATAGATGGGTCATGCATGTTGATATGTCATTGCTAAAACGACAACTACTCGAGTTAATGATAGAGGCAACACTTTTCCAGCCAGACTTTACTATAACCAATCTCACATATCCAACTCAATATTTTACACCAATGTATTGTATTCTCTCGACCCGATCATCTAAAATACTGCTAAATCTTTCCGAAGTGAGATACTAAATATAGTTTAGAGTAGGAAACAATTCAAATGTCAATCTAATCTAGAATAAAAACATTGTGCAATTGTAATATAAAAGTGAAAAAAAAAAATTTAAATTTATAGCTTTCATATTTAGAACACAAAACACATTAATTAGTTAAGGCCGTTTGATTTGTGGATAAAACTATTTATATGAATAAAAATTATTAGATAACAAGTTTAATATATTCTGTTTAGTTCAAGTATGTATAAGAATGAAAAAAACTCACTATTAAAAAGTCAGCTTTTGATAAAAAAAAAAAATTCAAATTTGCTTTTATTCTTAATTATATGAAAAAAATTAATACGAAAAACTAAAAGAGAAAAAAAATATAGGTGGAGAACTGGCGAAGGCGCCAAAGGCAAGCAGTGGTGATTATTCTAAAGTATTGATTTTCAAAAATAGATTTGATCTATATTATAAATAGTATGTTTGTCTAGGCATGGGTGTTGGATGGGTCGGTACGGGGTATTTCAATATCCGAAACTATCTGTTACAGTTCGAGTATGGAACCATTCAAATCCACATAATTATTGGAACCAAACCCAAACCAGAAATGTTGATTCCAGATCTACTCATAACATTTCTTTTGAAATCGTAAGTTGACTATATATTTTGAAAACAATAAAAGTTGCAACCCCGTTAACTAAAATACATTAGAATTAAGTTTGGATTTATGGCTAGTGGGTTTTTGGTTTTTGGTTTGGGACTTGAATAGATAGACTCTTATTTTTTGTATCGTGGTGTTAAGTTGGGTAATTGAGCCATAGTGAATAAATTGTAAAAAATAAATAAATTATAACAAATAACAAATTCGGTTCTAAAGTTGGGCACCCACGATTTCAATTCAAGAACTAAGAACTGACCCGGATCCGGTCGATTCTCGGTTACAGTTCCTAATTTTAATTTTTTTGGAACCGAGCCGGAACCTCGTGTTCCGATTCAAGAGGTTCGATTCTGTTAAAATGTTCATCATTACATTCATCTTATAAAAAAATTAGTGAATCATTATTTGGATAAAAATAATTTGTCCTCCTCTTTTTGAGGACAAAATTTATTTTCTTTATGAGGACAAAATTTATTTTCGTTTTTCGCTTAAATTATTATCCGAATAAAAATTTATTCGGATATCAAATTCGTTCAAACAAGATAAGACAAATTTTATCCATTATCTTTAACTATTGTTCATATGTCAAACGAGTCCTTAAGGGTAATTATATTCACAATACAATTTTTTTTTTCTACACCACGTTTTAATTACAGTGAAGGTCCTCCAACTTTTGACATTTTGGCACTTGAATCTCTGATTTTTTTCGTCACATTTTTATCATTACCTTTCAATTTATTTTCACATCTTGTCTTAGATGATAGTTTTTGTTCAAACATTATGCTAATGTACATTAAAATAAGGACAAATATTTTGTCAAACTTTTATATTTTCTTTTTATTTTGCTTATTTAAAAATTGAGAGTAAAAAAAATATCTTTACACCATATTAATTAACTTTTTGGATAGAAATCATCATCAATGACAAAAATAAGATGTGCAAATTAATAATTTGATGATAAGAATGTGATAAAAAATAATTGAGAATTCAAATAAAAAATGAGCAATAGTTGAAGATCTTCATTGCAATTAAAATGTAGTGTGATTACTAAAAAATATAGTGTCAATATAATTACACGTTATTTAATTGTCAATATAATTTAGAATAAGAAATAAAAAAATATCCATTTGTCAGAATAGGAAAATAATCCAATTGTCAATTATTCTAAAAAAAGAAACAAATTATGCAATTAATATTTTAATATAATATAGGAAAATAATTACCAATTGTCAATCTAATCTAGAATGAAAACTAATTATATTTACCCAATCGCCAGTCTAGTCTAAACTGTCAATTATCCAATTTTGAATCAATCTGAATAGTTATACAATTGTTATTCTAATTTAGCATACAGATTAAATCAAATATACAATTGTCGATTTAATTTACAACAAATTAATTATTTAGTTGTTAGTATAATCTAGAATAGGAAATGAATTAATTATTCCAATGTCAATATAATGTATTCTAAAAAAATTGTGTAATTGTCAACTCTGTTGCGACATAGACTATGATAATTATTAGTATCGATAACTAGTATTATTTAAAAGAGTGATGTTATTTATCACAATTGGTGATAATCGCCAGTTTATGTGACATTAAATGATAAGTCCAATTCAATGAATTGGACTTATCATTTAATGTCAACACAGTTGTCACATAGACGGTTGATAGTCACTAATCTATGTGGCATTAAATGATAGGTCCAATAAAATAAGTTTCATATCTCCACATTTCATTGGGTCTATAATTTAATGCCATCATAGTTGCCACCTAGACTATTGATAATCACTGGTGATAAATAGTATTATTCAAAAGAGTAATGTTATTTATCACAATTGGTGATAATCACCCGTCTATATGGCATTAAATGATAAGTCCAATAAAATGAGTTTCATATTTCCACATTTCATTTGGCCTATCATTTAATACCAATATAGTTACCACATAAACGAGTGATAATCACTAGTATATGTGGCATTAAATGATAGGTCAAATAAAATGAGTTTTATATTCTTATATTTCATTGGACATATCATTTAATACCAACATAGATATCACATAAATTAGTAGTAATCATTAGTGGTGATAAATAGATATTTAATCTAAAATGGGAAACAAATTATACAACAATGGTAAAATCTAGAATAAGCTAACAACATAATCATTGTTATAAATTGAGACAAATAGGAGATAAGAATATGAGAGAATATTATTTAAGTGTATATATTATTATAATAATAGACATATATATGAGAATTACAATTTGATCGAGATACATATTGCTAGACTAAGGGGGTGTCTTCAACTCAGATTTTAATATATTTTTTAATATTTATAAATTTTTATAAATTTCATGGAATTTAATAGAATTTGACATATTCGATAAGATTTTAATAGATTTCTATATCATAGATTTTAATAGATTCTCATGGATTTCATTGAATTTGTGGTCTTTTTATTAAAAATTATATTTTCATCTCCTCAATTATGTCAATTGTAAATTTTGAAAAAAATTTAAAATTTTATTATAACATTTCAAGTCTTTTTTTTTAAAAACCAAATTATGTCTTGACGAGAAACTTGCTCTAAAATTAATGTTGACAAGTAAACTCACCATAAAAGCACAATTTATTTTTTTTTATTTTTTAAAAATAGACTAATAGCAAAAAAAAAAAAAAAAAAAAAAAAAAAAAGGAAAAAAGAAAAAAAAAAGACAACTAATTCATGATATATTGATACATATAATTTACATTTTAAATATTAAAAATGAGTATCAAAACTTTTTAACTTTTAAAGAATTCTAAATTATAGAGGTTAATAGAATTCGTATTTGTGATTTTTTTTTAACCATAATCACTCATTGTGCATAAACGGATTATTATTATTTTTTTTAAAAAGCTAAGAAAATAGTATAATGTCTGACTAGATCACTAAAAAAAATAACATTGTGATTAAAAAATAAAATTCATAACATTATCGTACGTTAAAAGAAATTCATAACTTCATCATTTTAAACAAAAAATTCATGAAGTTGGAAATATGGGCGTCGTTTTGAGAAAAACAGAATAAAGACGTGAATAATTACAAATTGGTATAAAAGAGTTTCAGTAAAATTTTATGTGAAAGGTGAGAGGTTTGTGAGAGAGAGAAAGAAAAAAAGTCAATTGATACAAAATAGTTTCAGCAAAATCGTATGTGAAAAGTGAGATGTTAGAGAGAGAGAGAGAGAGACATAGAGAAATCAATTGAAATTTTGAGGTTTGGAACAAAAATTGTTAGAATTTTTAGTAGTTATAATTATAGTTCCAAATCTATTGAAATCTGTCGAAATCCATTACTTAATGAAATCTTTAGAAATTCACTAGTTATTGAAGATACCTAGATTTCTAAAGAATCTATTTAAATCCGAGTTGTGGACACCTAAATTTCAATGAATTATATTAAAATTTGAGTTGATGACACCTAAATTTATGTGAATTTTTCAAATTTATTCAAATCTGAGTTGAGAACACCCCCCTAAATATAAATATTTTTAAGTATCTTGATAAGACTAAATAGGTAACATCTATTATTTTACAACACCCCCCCAATTTGATGACTATTTACACATAATTGTTTCGTTAAAAATATTATTTGATAAAATTTCAGTGGTACAAAACTATCAAACGAAGAGAAAAAGAGTACAATTAATTGTTAAAATTTTGAAATACTAAAATTTTTGCCTCATTAAAACTTTTTCAAAAAAATCCAATAGGACAAAACTTGAAAGAAATAAAAAGAGTACAACTACTCCCCTGATGTCAATCACTGAAGCTCGTTGAGTCTCTTGTCTAATGTACCAATTTTTTGAATGAGACGACGACAATGTCTTTGTGAATGCGTCTACCAAATTATCACTTGAACAAATTTGTTAAACACTGATGTCACTATTCTTCTAAAACTCGTGTTTATAGAATAATTTTGGATAAATATGCTTTGTCATGTCTCCTTTAATATAACATCTTTTGAATTGTACAATACAAGCTGAATTCTCTTCATATAATATTGTTGGATTATTTTTGTTGAAACTAATCTGCATGATGTTTGGATATGACAGGTCATGTTCATCAACCATACATATTCCCAACTTGTTTCAAGAATTTCAATAATTTTAGAATGATTTGAAAATGTTGTCAAAGTTTGCTTCAATGATCTCTATGATATAGATATTCATTCACGTGTAAACAAATATCCTATTTGTGATCTATCTTTATGTGGACTAGATATATAACCTACATCAGCATAAGGGTGGCAATGGGCCGAGCCCAACTCGACACAAGGGAGGAGTCGAGCCGATGCTCAATTCGGCCTATGGCTCGTGGGCCACGTATGTCGAGCCGCCCACGAGCCCTCTCATTTTTTTTATGATTGTTTTAAAAAAAATTGCAAGAGAACAAAACAGTCTCTTTTGTGAACGCTTGTGCCCCTTTAGCTCACGAGCCAGCTCGTTTTATTTACGAGTCGAGCTTGCTCGGCTTGTAAAATAGATGTGGGGCTCGGGTACATATTTAAAACAAATAGGCAACATTTGTAGGAATTGGTTTTTGCTTGTTTGTTATTGTTCTTTTTATTTTTTGGAACATGGATTTCTCTTCTATGCTAGCGGACCATTTCAATTTTTTTTTTGAAAAAAAAACCTATTTTCTGATGTGGCAAAACAATAAACACCGTCAATGCCACGTAGTATTTAACAGGAACACGTAAAACTACTTAAGTTGACGATGTTAACAGAATGACCTTTGTTGTAAGAGTATCAAACTTTAGTTATTAGTAGTGTAAGGAATCAACTTCTGTGATAGTTTTGAAATTTTTTAGAAATTTCAGTGACCGCTACTGAAATTAACTCTAATTCTATATTATTTGGTCAAATAATATTAGTTCTTCTGGAGCCTTCTATAATTCAATGCGCCTGATATTATATTAACATTATTTTTTGTTAATTTTAAATCCAAAAAATATTTTTTGCCTTATAAAATAGTATGCGTAGTTGTATTATCAATTAAACATATATCTGACAATTAATCCTGAAAATATAAACACGATCAAATAGATATTTTAAAAATATGAGTTTATAATAAAAAAGAGTTAACTCTAAAGCAATACTTTGATCAACTATGAAATAGTTTAACAATACAAATTAAAGTATCAAATTTTAAGAAAAATAAAAACATATTTCAAACTAAACTTCTGAATCAAAAGAAAATACTAAGATGTTGAAAATAAACTAATCTATATTTTCCAGCACACCATCTCGATCAAATTATCAGTATTTTCATTTGGATCAACAAAAAAAATCAGAGACGTCCCAAGTTAGTTAGATTAACTGAACTATCAAAATCAGCAAAATTTGTCTCCACATTTTCTTTTTTCTTGATTGATTTTGGCAAAAATCCACAACATGCTTTGTCATACAACATATACATGACCAATGTCCTTTCATTACACATCTACAGCAATTTTCTTTGTATTTCTTTTTGGATAAGTTGTTTTCTTTTGTTTTGTGCTTCTTAAAAATAATACCACGTTACTAATGGTTTTGCCTAATATTTTGTCCACGTCCATGTCCACGTCCACGTCCACGTCCACGTCCACGTCTTTATATTATATTTTCTTTAGGCAATGATGTACCATTTGTTTCAGGCATCATTTGCTACAAGCAATGCTGTAGAAGCAATCGAACATAATTCATGATTTTTCATCAACTCACTCTTTTGTTCAACAACTAGCAAGTATGATATGAGTTCTGGGTACTTTTTAAAGCCATGCACACTATGTTGCTTTTGTGGGATCACATTTGAGGCATGGAAAGGGAAAATTTTTTTTCCAGCATATTTTCATTAGTTATTTTTTCTCCGCAATAAATATATTTTAAACAAATCAGAGTTGTACTTACTAATAGTTTTAAAATCTTGCAAGTTAAGATGCAACCAATCGTAATGGACTTTGGAGATGACTTGGTGGTCAAATTTTCTTTCAAATTTTTCTAAAGATCATGAGGATCCCTCACGGTGAGATACTTAATTTTTAATCCATCGTGAAGATGGTGACGAAGAAAAATAAATATTTTGCGCGATCATGCTGGGATTTTTTTTCTTTCATTCTTTTATTGTCTCTCCCAAACCCTTTGAGACAAGATAGATCTCGGCACCAAGGGTCCATGGCATGTAATTTTTGTCTGATACGTCGAGTGCAACAAACTCAAATTTTGTGCTATTTAATAACTACAATGAAACGAAAGAAAATACAATTAATTTTCAAACAATATTATTAAATATTGTATGATCATATAGCAACCGATCAATGAGTCACGGTAATCAATGTCAACATTACATGAGTTGTATAGTTTCCTTAAGTAATAAGCATTAGTTCATAAATTACATATTTTTTTTCTTCTTCATTTAATTAGGTGATCTGGTATTTTTCAAGGCATGTATGAATAAAAAGGTTGGGTTGTCGAGTGATAGGGTGATGAGTGGAGCTTCCAGATTTGCTTGGTAAGAAGCGATAGGATTTTGGGTGATGAAATGAGGTGTGATTGAGTAAGTGAGAAGTGTGGTTCTCGGAGTTGTCACGGTGCAAGTCTTAGGTTGGCCGACAAAAAAAGTAAGGACTTTTCTGTCCTTTTGTGTCTCATACGTCGGCCCCAATAATTACTTGAAAGCACAATAAAATATTATTTAGATCACTGCTCAATATTCTTCTAAAATATTAAAAATTATAATATCATTCTCTTCATGAGTAAATAATATTTTGTTAGAATATGAATATAATGTTGTGTTTCTTCATGAGCAACATCAATTATTTTAAAATATTGTATTGTATAGAGATTTGCTCTTCATGAGTAATTTCATAATATTTTTATAAGATATTGGATTTATAAAGTTACGCTATTAGGGAGTAAGTAATATTTTACTGAAATATTAATATAATGTAAGGACTTGTTTGGTACACATTAAAATGGGTTTTTGATTTTCATTTTTTGACAATATAGAGAAAATGACCAAAATGATCCTATTTTCTAGTCAAATATTGCAGCTCTTTTGCATTATTTGACTAGAAAATGGAGTCATTTTGATCATTCTCACAAGAAGTCAAAAAATAGAAAACTAAAAACCCATCAAAATATGTACCAAACAAGCCTAAAGTAATACTTCTTCTGGAGCAACAAATATTTATATATTTAGGTTGAGAAATGAAACATAATGTTCTTCTGGAATATTAGTAGAATTATAAAATAATTATACATGTAAAATAAAAGATCTTACGTACAATTGTACTGCTACAACAGAACTCACATTAGCAAGTTAATACATTCATTTAAGTTAAGTGATTCTTTTAATTAGTATTTAGTGTCTGTTTGATGAAGTTTAAAAATAGTTTCTTATGAAATTTTTTAAAAAGTTCATAAAATGTGTAGTTGAAAAGTTGTGAATATTATAAAATATATGATTGAAAATGAGTTTGAAAAAAAAAAAGTTTAAAATAAATATGCCAAACATGCCCTTAATTAAAAGAAAATCGCTAACTAAATACTTAAAATGAAAATCCAGCATAATATAACATGAATAAAAGGAAGCATCCACATAATTTATTTATTTATTTTGAGGGAGAGAGAGACACCGACAGACACAATGCTTGGGAAAGGTGGATTTTGGACTACTAAGGGTCTATTTTTTTTAGTGTTTTCAACCTATTTTTCGTTTTCTATTTTTGAAAATAGTGAAAACGCATTTACATAACCATTTTTGAAAAAGTATTTTCCAAAACACCCAAAAAAAACACAAAGGAAATGGAAAACGGCAAAATAGCCAAAACGACAAAATGCGCGTTTTGGTGGAGGGAGGTCCGCGTTTCGATTCCAGAATGCAGCTTTTGTTTTTTTTTTTTTTTTTTTTAACATTTTACGTTGAGCAAGGAAATTTATGGTTTAATCATTTTTCATGTTTTTTTTTTTTTTTTATAAAATGTGGCTCCTTTCCAAAATGGTCAACATGCGTGAAAAAGATGTGGATGGTCAAGGATTCAAGTCACCACCATGTTTTTTTCGTTTTTAATTATTTTTAAATATTTTTAATTCCAATAATAATTGTTTTTAATTATTTTTAACTCCAAAAATTATTTTTTTAATTGTTTTTAATTAATAATTTTTTGTAATTCCAACAATAATTGTTTTTAATTCCAAAAATTAATTGTTTTTAATTGTTTTTAATTCTAGCAATAATTATTTTGAATTGCTTTTAATTAATAAAAATTATTTTTAATTTCAAGTAAGTCTAAATTTCTAAAAAATTTCAAGTAAAAGCGTTTTCGAGTTTTCTGTTTTCAGAAACAATTTTCGAAAATTCCAAAAAGAACGTATTTTCAAAAATCTCAAAACAAACACTTAAAACACAAAAAACAGAACACAAAATGAATTCAAAATTCAAAATTCAAAACACAAACTCAAACGCAAAGAGAACGCCATGTTATTTTTTTCTCTGCTGTAGAAAGAATCAGTTATAAAAAAAAAAAATCAAATATGTGTTTGATAAATCTTTTTTTTTTTTTTAAATTGTTGTATGTTTTAAAATCAGCATTTGAGCATTTTGTTAAACAATAGTGATTTATTACTGTAAATATATGTTTGTATAAAATTATTATAATAAACATTGATTATAATAATGTTCTTTTGTATTATTATTATCATAAGTAGTATTGTAAAATTCATTTTTACTTTTATAACAATATGTAATATTATCAATATTTTTTTAAAACAATGCATTCGCTATAATTATTTTAAAATAAAAATAATAAACATATATTAAATCTCAAAATTTATAAAAATTAAAAAATAAAAACATAGTTATATAGTACAAAAATTAATTAAATTTAAATTTAAATTATTTGTAAAAATGCATTATAATTAAAAGGGAAAATTGCCAATAAGTCATCTCCACATGACTTATTTCAAATTAGGTCAAAACTTTTTTTAAATTGTGATTAAGTCATACTTCACATCAATATATTAATTCTAAAATCACCCCTTTTAACCATATTTTTCATTGACACAATCTTCCAACTCCACAAACCTCATCAACCTCTGGCGACAACCGTCTCCACCTCCGGCAACCACCGCCTCGACCTCCGGCGACAACCGCTTCCTTCTCTGGTGACCTCCGGCAACCTCCGACGAGTGCTTCTACGGCGCAGTGTCACTTTTTAGGCAGTTTTTTGGTGAAGATTTTGAATCAATTTCTAGTTGGGAACTGAATGTTGTTAGCTGTGAAACTACAAAAGTAAATGACAAGTTACTTCATAAAATCCAGATTGAGGTAACAAATTAACGTAGGAATATTGTTATTAATTTCTTTGTTTTAATCTTAATTCTTGTATTTGATTATTTTTCAGGCTAGTGATCTAACAGCTAGCATTGATCTATCCGTGCTGCAAGAGAAGCTGACCAATATGATTAACCTGGGTTGAGTATTTTAGTAGTTATGTAAACAATGAGCATTTTCCAGTTATGTAAACAATGAGGTAACATATGTTGTTGATACTATATTATAGAATAGCAACTTGATATTGTATTGAGTTGGTCATTAGATTATTTCTTTGTGTTGTTAATTAATTATGAAAGTTGTTTGATATTGTATTATACAAAACAGTATCACAATAGAAATGGGCATAGAATGCTGTAAATATGAGCTTAAATGCTGTAAATATGAACTTGAATACTCCACTATCTTATGTAAATAGGAGCTTGAATGTTTCACCATCTAATTGCTGTAAATAGGAGCTTGAATGTTCCATCATCTAATGTTTAGTCATTGTATGTTATTTGATATTGTATTATACAAAATAGTATAACAGAAAATAGTATCACAATATAAATGGATATAGAATTGTTGTAAATAGGAGCTTGAATGTTCCATCATTTAATGTTTGAATGTCTTAGTTTTAATCCATGATGCTGTTTTAATGTCTTAGTTTTAATCTATGATACTGTTTAATTATGGCAAGGTTTTATAGATTGAAACTTTGTCATAATATTTCACTATCATTTGAAACGTGTTTTAATCCTGTGATACTGTTTGAATATATGTGATCTTTGATACTGTTTAATTATGGCAAGGTTTGAACCTGTGATATTGTTTGAATGTTTTAGTTTTAATCTATAATACTGTTTTGTTTAGGTAATTAGTATATTTTGATACCGTTTTAATCCTGATACTGCCTTAATCATGTGATACTGTTTGAATCTATGTGATCTTTGATGTTGTTTAATTATGGCAAGGTTTGAACTTGTGATACTGTTTGAATGTCTTAGTTTTAATCCATGATAATGTTTTGTTTAGGTAATGTGTATTAATATAAATTGATACTGTTTTAATCCATATTTTAATAAATGATACTGTTTTGCATAATACAGTATCAAACAAAACATATGACTAATTAAACAGTATCAAAGATAAAAGCATGATATCATAGTCATGTGTGTTGTTTGATACTGTATTATGCAAAACAGTATCACCAAAAACCATATTACAATAAAAATAATCATAGAATTTGTACACGTACTCAGAATTTTTATTATAATATGTTTTCGGAATGGTCTCGACGAGACGGTTAAGACCAATCGCTTTGTCACTGCCTATGATGGATTTTACCTGTTTGAAGTCGTCTCTTTAGCTTAAAATGACAATCTTTAATTTTTTTTTCAAAACAGTATTATAAATCCTCTAAAACAGTATCACGGATAAATGTACATCATTTTGCTGCAAATTAAAGCCCTTCCAAGGTATCTGAGTCCCTTAAAAGCAAACGCATACTTTAGAACAATGCTAAAATGAAAAAAGAAGAACTGCTAATCATTCTCAAGTTAATGGGAAGTCATGCAAAGGGTTCTCATCTAAAACTATAAACAATGTTTCTAATTTTTCCCTTGAATTAGAACATGTTTGAGATTCAATTAGGACATAGATTTCCATTGGATACATAAGTATAAATATATTATGTGTTTAATGGTAGGTAGATGAATTAATCAGTATAGAATAAATAAGAGAATAATATTGTTCTTAAAATATTTTATTAGTAGTACAAAATCACCACAAAACAGTATCACAATTAGCGTTTTTTTACAATTAAGGGTATGTTGGTCTTTTAGCTCTAAAATATGACTTTAATTAAATTAAGTTTTGAGCATATGACTTTAGAGCCCATAAGTGCCCAAACAGTGACTGACCCTGAATTTACCCTAATTAAAATACTAATAAAAGAAATTATTTTACTTAATTAGGGTTAAAATTGATATTTTAATAATAGATAAATAGAAATGTTAAAAGTAGAATCCGATAAGCTACCATTTTGCTGATTTTTAAAATCTGTCAAATAGTACATATTCTTCTAGAATCATTTTGTTAAGTTTATTGAACGCCTAAAACAACTCTAAAATTAATCACAAATGGACTCTAAGTGTAATATATAAGTGATTATGAATTTATTGCTCTCTTTTTTCTTGAACTTTTTTTATTTATTTAAAATTTTTGATTGATAATAATTCATCAATTAACCTGTCGGATAAGCATGTTTAGTAGAATTTATTTATTTTTTTACAAATTTATTTTCAATCACATATTTTATACGACCTACAATTTTTATCAACTTTCAACTATACATTTCATCAATTTTTATCAAAATCTCCAAAAAAATTATATACTTATAAGTATTTATAAACTAGTCAAACATCATTTTTATTCATATATTTTATAAGACATACAATTTTTATCCATTTGTTATCCACACATTCCGTAAGAAAAACTATTTATACTTTACAAAAATTTACCAAACGTGAACCTAAACTTCACCAAACATACACTTAGGTCTTGTTTGGGAGCTTTTTTTCACCGGTTTTGATCAGTTTTGGATGATATTATTTATGAAAGGTTGGCAAAACCAATGTTTGTTAATTTTTTGGAGCACTAGTTTTGAACAATTTTAAACCGTCCAAAACTGATGTAGTGTAATTTTAAATGTATCTCTCAACCCTCCAAATCGGTGGTTTTTTGTCGCTCTTCAAAATTTCTTTTAATATTATCCACTGTCAAACAATTATTTTTAAAACTATCGTAAACTTAATATTTGTAAAAATAAAAGAATATATGCAAAAATAAAATAACATATGTAAGAATATAAATTTAATTTTATATTTTCAATAATAAGTGAATATATAAACGTTTTAAAATTTAAACGGGTCTAATTCTGACATCAAAAGCAGTAAATGAATGTTCCCATCTTCCTGTTGTCTCTACGCAAAATTAATAAAAGAATACATAAAAATGTACCACTAACTCTGTTTGATACCACTTTGGTCATGGTGTGTCAGACCAAACATAACCTTTAAACAAATAAGGTATAAAACATTTGTTTTAAGATTGTAGGGAAGACTTATTTTTCTATTTGTAGGAAGTGTCATTTTCACAAAGTTGTTTTCATTACGCAGCCAAAAATATAAAAGCATGTTTGTTCTCATTTTCAAAAGTTGTTCTCTTACTACCCATTGCAACCAACAAAAATCTTAATCTTAGTATGTCAGACAATAGAATAAACAAGATTTTAACTTTATCTATTTTTGTTATATTGTCCATATCTGCCTTACGAAATAAGGGAGGAGCAAGTGTCATTAACAACAAAGACAACAAGTAACACAGTTAAAGCTCGAGGACAAACTTTCGTTGCTCATAAACAGACAATTTTCTTGCAAATGTCAATATGTGTTCTCCTAAATATCAAAACTTGAAAACCGCTTATTCTTTTCCGAGGGGACTAACCTATCCAAGGAAGTTCATGATAACCAAATGAAGCACCACATTGCAGAGAACAAAATCTGCAAAAGCGCGTTCCGGAGGTAAATCCTGCAAATGCAAGGCACAAGGTGTCAAAGGAGAAGAATGAGAAAACTTTTCATCTCGAAAAAGGAATCAAAATTTCAACGAAGTGAAATTGGTTGTTTTTCAAACGTCACTAACAGTATCATGTACCTAAGCTACTCTTACTTAATTAGGTCGAGCGGATCTAAGATCCTATATCAAGCTATTTCTCAGGCCAAAAGAACAACCACTTGCTTTCCATTTTACACTCGGCATGGGAGTATAGGACAAAATAAGTACAAAAGCAATAATGAGAAACATAAAACTACGAAGGCAACCATTATAAGAGCATATTGGCTAAGCTTTAAAAGTTCTCTTACAAGTAAAAAAATAAATTTTGAAATATGTAATTTTACTTTTGGTTAAAGTTGAAAATTAGCGAGTTACTTATCTAGGTAAGAGAGAGTTACCACGTTTTTTTTTTTTTTTCTGGAAGTAATAAAAAAATTGACTTGTACAAACATGATTGAAAACATGAAGTTATTTGAATGTACTTTTAAGCTAAGCCTTTTACTTTTCTCCCACTAAATGCAGCCAATAAATGATAAAATTATTGCATCAACTAGAGGATGAATTTGTTCTCGAAAAAAAGGTTACCTTGAATTCCTTGTTTTCCTTGTTCACTTGGATACGAAGACACACTGTCACAAAGAATGACATCAATCAGTTGCAAACTATCAGTTTTGCAGATCTAGTAATTATATATCAATCAAGACATCAGCTTACCAGCAAGGACCGCAGTCCCTACACAGGAAAGTAACCCAGAAAGAAAGGAGTTGAATGGGAATGATCCAACAATAGCCATGTACACGACCTGGTCATCAACAAAATTGGAAGAGAATGAAAAATAAAGAGAGGTAGAGAAGAGCCACGTTTCCCCCTTTGCTCTAAAAGAAAAGGTTGAAGGTTTAAAGACGGGAAATAAAGCAAATTTTCTGTGAAAACAGATTCAAACACAGAGGGGGTTGATTTGTTGGAAGAAAATATGCCAACTTCTAAATACAGAAAGCTAGACGACCCTTGGTTCTGTCATTCTGGAAGACACGTGAGTTTGAAAGCTATGCAAAACCTTTCGACTTACATACTGAATTTGTGGAATTTACATTTAAATAATTTTGAAACCTAAAAAATTAATAAATCTGTGGAATATACATTAAAATAATTTGGTAACCTAGAGTTCAATTTCTGAAATTTAAGTTACACGGACACGCAACTCGGACACGACACAGTAACACGTGATTTTTCTAAAGAGACGGACACGGACATAGACAAGTCGATTTAAATTCCATAGAATTTAAAATTTATATATTACATCTTTATGTTTATCCTTCTTAATATAGGACACGACATATGCCATGTCGAAAACTTGTCCAAGGAATGCCCATAATGGCATAAAGTATCCCTCGAGCGTTAGATATTTAAAAAATATATAAACATTAGGACACATCTTGTCGATTGTCAAACCTATTTCATGAAATGTCCGAGGAGTGTTAGCGTTCGACAGAACACAATGCGTATCAGACACGAACACGCCGCCCTAGTGGGAGTGTGCGTGCATCTGAAATCAATCACATCATGTGGATTCATGTCACTCCCTCCCTCTGGTTGAGTACCGGTATAGGACAAATAAAGATAATCTATTCTCTTTTGGGGTTTTTAGCAAAATAGCCATTTTTTGGTAGAATTGAAAACGTCAACTTTTCAACTTTTCAATTTTTTTATGAAAATTTATCCTTAATTAAAACATGACCATCCTTTTAAAACTTCATAGATGAGGATAGCAAATTTAGGGTTTCTATCATCTTTAGTCTAGGCCAGTGTCGGTGCTGGCCATCATTTCTCCACCAATTGACAATCTCCAACCATAATGCACGTTTTATCGAAGAAAACAAATCTCAAAATTATGATTTAGATCCTTCACACCTTCATCACATCTTATCAAAATCTTGCTTTCAAGGATGCAAAAGTCCTAAACAAAGGGTGGTGGAAAATGGATGAGGCAGAGGATGAAGATGGGCATTTTGGGATTTTTGAGAAAAAGAGACATTTAGAGCTTGTTCGGTAGAGTTTTTTTTGGGGAAAGAATGGGTTTTTTTTTGTTATTTTTTGACATTTCAAATTTTTTTGTAGTATAAAAAGGGTTGAAAAGTCAAAAATTGTAGACAAAAAAATAGATATTTTTGGAAAAAAAAACTCTACCGAACATGACCTTAGCAAATTTTGAATTTTTTTCCCATTTTTCAATTTCTAACCCTAAAAGTGATCACTTTTGACAATTTCCTCCTCTTTTCTATTGAGAAAAAAGGGCATCATGGGATTTCCTTTTCCAATTTTTTTTCTTATTTATTGGAGGGAGAAACTGTGGGATCAAATCTTGGCTTTGTTCTGGATCTGTTTTTTTGCCTCAATAATGATTCCACAAAATCCAAGTCCCTTGCTATAATGGCCTCTGTAAGAAAATGCCTTTTTGTCAATTTGATGCAGGTGATAGGTACCAAAAATGTATTCAAGTGATTGAAGGTCATGCTACTGAGGGTACAAACTGTTGGAGACTCTGAAGATAAGGATATCTTACTTGAAACAAAGCACACAACTGAGAATTATCAAACTATGTGTTATGTCAATGAAGAGGCAATGACTAACAAGGGCTTAGATCTCAATGAGCAGGTAGCCATAAAAAGAAGAAAAAATTCCACTAGATATTCTGAAAACAGTTTCAAATTAGATCTCATAAGGACTCCTAAATAACACAATGTTAACTACGGCTGTACTTGGTCGTCACTTTTTGTTGAGGTAAAGTGAGATTGGTCTTAGATGTTCAGTTTCTAAGTAAAGGATGCAACACTACAGAGGTAGAAAGGAACAAGAAAAATAAAAATATTAAGATAAAAGGTGCCTCATCGGCTTATCCTAATATTAAACTTTCCAAATAGTTTCTAAGCGCATGTTTCGTAGTGCTAAAATTATTTTTCAAGTACTTATATTTTAAGTTGTTGGTGAATGTGTGGATCAAAAGTGAATTGTAAGTTGCGGTCCTATTAAATGTGGATAAAAAATATATTTGACCAGCTGAAATTATAATTTAAACATTGCCAAAAATGTGCTAAATTTGGTATTGAGGCATTGTCTCTGCAGGACGAGGCAAAATAAAATATTCAAAACTTACAAAAGACCAAATTATACTCATAATAAACATTAAATCAATTCAATTTTTTCGGTTGCAGATGAAATTATTCGAAGTGTAACAAGGAAATGATAAAAGACATAAAGTTATCAGTTCAATTTAATTTACAAGTACACTGCAGATCCACATAAGAAGTTAATGTGTATGTGGGCATGAATAAATCAGTTCTCATACCTGAATTACAGCAGTGACTACTGCAAACACAATGTACAAATCGATGATCTGCAAAAAAAGAGATAACATATAAAGAAAAGAAAGAAAGTACTCAGCTGGGTTTCTCAAATTGTGTATATGCATTTATAGAACAGTTCAGGTTAAGAAAGAGAGAGGGAGGACCTTGAGATTAGTGGGGGTAGCAGCATAAGCAGAGTGAAGAGAACGAAAAAGTGCTTGGGCATCCTTTGTCGCTGTTGATCTCCCCATTTTCTCAATTTTCTGTGTGTTAGTACAGTGAACTGGAAAAAAGAGTCAAGAATCAGCTGTGCAATGCCCAGTTAAATGGGCCTCGTGAAGCTAAGACAAAATGCATTCTCAACGTTTTGAGCTTATAATTCCCCGCTCAAACTTACAATTCGTATTGAAGCATACTACTCTGAAGCAAGTAAAGATCAAATGTTCTTGAGTGAAACTCCACTCTTTGAGCAGAAGTATCTCTTCATTTTGTCAACAAAGAAATGTGTAAATCCTAACTTGAGCACAGATCCATAAGGGTTTCTACATTTCATCAAATAACCCAAGTATAATTTTGTTCATTCGAAGGCGTGAAGGAGTAAAAACATAAAGGACCATGCAGCTCATCTATCTAGTTTATCTGTAATCACATTAAAAACACACAGTTTGGACGACTCGTGGAGAACATTAGACATGAGCTACTAGATATATTTTTACTAATTCACAACCATACATTAAATTTCTATGATTAATGGTGTGAAATGCACTAGTTCTACATTTCAGAAATAGGAAAATCCACAAATTCCACACACTTACGAGCTGATCTTTGATACATATCAGAAATTTTACACCAGTAAGGAAATCTACAGCTTATAATAGGAGAATTTAAAAAGATAAATTGATCGCCATCAAGATTATATCGTTTAGATAAGTACAGATAGCACAAAGAATAAAGAGAAAGAAAAAGCGGACCAATGAAAATGGAAAATGGAAAATGGAAAATAACAAAAAAAACCTACAGAAATTCAGCAAAAAAAGAGAAATCCAGATCCAGATGAAAGAAAAAAAAAATCAGGCACAATAAAACAA
The DNA here is from genome assembly GCA_030279155.1 of Forsythia viridissima. Taxonomy (NCBI): domain Eukaryota; kingdom Viridiplantae; phylum Streptophyta; class Magnoliopsida; order Lamiales; family Oleaceae; genus Forsythia; species Forsythia viridissima. The sequence goes on from CM059044.1 coordinate 8,704,472, forward strand.
GAACAATACCAGCTTCCGGTTGCGATCGTCGAGTCGCCGCCTGATCTACCGCCGAAAATAGGAGCACTTTTGCTAGAGACGATGACTTTTGCACTAGCCCACAGGCCTTAACTTGGAGCCATCTACCAACGGGGCTGGGCATGACAGCGTAAATGGGTGGGCCATCGATACATGGGCCTGTGGTTTTCACTAGTGGGTCTAGTGCACCGCTAGTTAAGAGCGGAGGGGAAACGGGGAGGAAACACTTTGCGAAATTAGGCCCAGCAATGTTTCGATTCTAAAAAATCGAAATTTACGTAGTTTTACAAACCCATTGAAAAATACGTCATTGTTATGAAAAACTCAAAATATGTCACTAGGCATTATTTTCTCCGAAATTGGGGTAATTTTCCTTAACCAGCGTTAATCATGTCAAGTTGTGGAGTTTAATTATTGCTTTTTGTAAAGTTGTACGCAAGTCTAGAGTGTCAATTTCTTTTATAAACTATTACTTTATTATAGTAAGTTAATGCAGCGGCAAGAAGAAGATGTAGTCTCTTATTAACGCAAATATTTATAAAAATTGTGTAGTTATGTACACCTATTTTTCTTTCTACAATATGTTGCTTTCGATCATACAAAATTAGAGTGTCTAATTCACCACAAATCACAAATCATCTAAAATTCCTTTTCATATCTTAATAATTAATACATTCCAAAGATCAGCTTAGAGGTGTCAAGACGGACGGGTCGGCGGAATCCGCATCGGCCCACCCGCCTCGATCCGGAACTACAAGTTGGCCCATGAACCGGGCGGACTGTTCACGGGCTGAGGAGGCCAACCCGCGGGCCGTTCACGGGCCGAAGAGGCCGAACCGCGGGCCAGCCCGTGAACCGCTTTGATTTTTAAAAAAAAAAAAAAAAAGGCAAAAAATTCAAACTTTCATATTTAAAATGATATTTAAAAAAATAAAAAAACAAATGGCAGAGAGCCGTTTAAAGTGAAAGATGTGACAGATGTGTGATGTTTTAGTCTTTAAATATATAAATAAAAAATAGAAATTGAATTAAAAAATTAACAAATGTGAATTTATCATTGTTATTTATTTTTTATTTAGTAATTTAACACATTTTTTTGTTATATATGTAAATATTTTTTTTTGAATTACAATAAGTAACTAAATTTTTTTAGTAATTTTTAAAAAAAAAATTAATTTTTTATTCATACGGGCCGAATCGGGTATAACCGTCGTCCACATGGGCTCGACTCGGATGGGCCAACGGGTGGGCCGGGCTCGTGTTTAATTTTTGTGGGCTGGGTTGACCCGACCCGCAACCCGTCATGGTGCGGACTTTTTCTAATGCGGATCGTCACCGAGCTTCATCAGAGGCGGGCCGACCCAACCCGCCTGACCCGGATTGACACCTCTAGATCAGCCTAAAATAATCCAAATTCCTTATAGCTTCCTAGAAATCACTGAAAATCGCAACTTAATTCAGTTGAAACCCTAACGTCAAAAATTCATCAAAATTGCATACAATTTTCTCTGCAATCATAGTTATATCCCCAAAACAACACTCTCGATGGCAATAACTCATTTTGCACCGATTAAGTGCAAGTTTGACAGTGTTGAAATTATTTTTTAAGTGTTTATAAGTTGTATCATTTGGATCATATTGAATGTGTGGGTAATAAGAAGGTAGAAAGTTGTGAGTCCTACAAAATGTGTTGATGAAAAATATGTTTGACTATTTTAACTAGTTGAAACTATAACTTAAGCTTTGACAAAACGATCCAAAAAGAATATAAAAGATATTGGTAAATCATCAATATTGAAGAAGAAGAAACAAATAATGATATATGAACAGCGAGCAAGTGTATCTTCTTGAGAATTGATATCTATCCTAAATTACATTTTTATGTAATCGTATTGGAATGATTGATTTTTTCAAATGTGTCTCATTTCATTTTATATTATATTTTGAATGTTTGTTAATTGGAATTTACTTTTCTGGCTTTGTATATGCACATAATGATAGTTGTTCAAAAGATTTCGCAATGCTTAAATTTTAATTTTAACTGGTATTAAATTGGTCAAATCATAGTTATCATACCCGGCTCGGACATCGACACGAGCAAGGAGGTGGGTCATCGGGTTGTTGGTTGAACCGATTGATCAATTCATATCGAACCGATAAATCTATTTTTGTTAAATATAACATAAAATCATGATTATTACACTCTAATAAATAAACATTATATTAATTTTGTTACTAAATATCATCCTACAAGTCGAAATCAAACAAAAAATTACATATATAGTAGAAAATCATCACCATCACAAATGTATTTAGCAAAATAAGTACGAGACTACTAATATTATCAACTATTTCTTGTAAAAAATAACATAAATTATTATACTTCATTACATTAACATCTTATTAATAGAGTGGTGAAGAAATTGGTGCATCTTTTAGATAGAATAGGGTAATAAGAAAAATAAAAATTTTTATTATGCAATAACTTGAACGGGGTCACCAGGTTAGTTAAAAAATTGACGATTTTTCCGGTTCAATTGTTGGGTAGTCCAATTAAGAGAACCAGACCGGTTGGAGTACCGAGTCGTCAGTTTTCTGTCTGGCCGGTACGAGTTTGATAACTATGGGTCAAACATATTTTTTATACACACATTTCATAGGACACACAATTTACAACCTATTTTTTATCTACACATTTACTCATGACTTATAATATAAGCATTTAAAAAATAATTTCAGCACTACAAAACATAGTTTTGTTTTTTAAGACAAGATTGAATTGAGTTTTTTTTCCCGTTTTTCGAGTTTGTTTGTTTTCTTGTCTACTTATAAATTTTATTGGGCTTGTTTGAAAATGTTTGATAAAAACTTTTACCAAATTTTAATACAAGTTGGTGTAATATATGGTTAAAAAGTTGATAAAAATTACAGTGTAGTTAAAATTAAAGTTTGACCAGTTGAAAATTTGATAAAATTTTACCAATATTTTTATCAAACAAGTGCTTAATTTAAGTTTTTGGGATACTATTTTTTCATTTCCATGTCTATTGAGTAAACATAGTTTGTTCCTATATTGAGAAAGGTGTGCTCTCTTCGTGTGAATTTTAAGTTAATATGATATTCATTTTGTCTAAAGATTAAAAAATAGGGATAAAACAAATTCATAATACTACTTAAATGAGAAATTTCCATTACAAAATCATTAATTTCATACAATTTTGACTAGCATGTTGTTTTATAGTTGCCAAAATATGTTTTAGTACTTGTTTGGTTTAGATTTTAATCTGCTAAAAAATTATAGTTAAATGTCAATAATTAATTTTAATCACATATTTTATGGACTCGCAACTTTTATTAACTTTTCAACTATACATTTCATTATCTTTTTTATCAAAATTTGCTAAAAAACTTTATCAAACAAGCTCTGCAACTTGCAAAAGAAAATAAGAAATGCAACAAGAAATAGTTTAGACCATGTATGAGATTATTGCATTCAAATAGATGATAAACTAAAGAATGTGAAATGTAAATAATGTGAAGTTATTTTATGTATTTTTATCGAGTTATACGTGAATATTAAGGCTAAATGTCATGGTTTCCCAATTATTGTTATTTCACATCAAAAGGTTACATAATGTATTATCATGGTAAAATTAGAGTTAGTTATATGTGAGAGTAATGTAATTATATGTTTATAAATAATAAAACTTGTTACACACTCCATTATATTAATACTGCTTATTTTGTTATATTTTCCTTTCTTAGTTACTTGGTATAATAAATTAATCTCCTGCCGACCGACCATGGATAGGAATTGTCCACTGCTGATGTGGGACCACATCAGCAGTGGAACACACAAATGTGTCCACACACAATGAGCAACATATCTCCTGCCCATCATAGACTGGAGATCAATCCCCATTATTTAGTTATTATTTGTTCAAAAGTCATATGCTTTGCTATTTTTCTATTTTGTGTTATTTTTTGGCAGTATGAGTTTGCAGGCTGTATTATTTGTTTATATATGTTTACTTGTGTGTATTAACAATATTAGGTTCCATGCTTTTGTTACATTATGTTTTTGTTTTGTGTTAGTTTTTTGTATTATAAGTTTTGTTGGCTGTGTTATTTGTTATTATTTATTTAGTTATACGTGCATTATGACAATGTTACACACTGTGTTATTTTCTATCTCTTTTGTCATTTGATATTATAAGGTTGCTACTGAGATTACACGCTATGTTATGTTTTATATTTTGGAATGATTGGTATTATAGTGTTACTGGATGTACAATTCTTTTATTTTCCTTTTATTTTCTAGGATTGAGATTTTATTCTACACCCGGATGAAAGGTTTCCAACAAGTTTTATAATTTCTAGAAATTTACTTTTTGTACATTCACATTTACATCCACATCCACCGCAATCTTAAAAAATCTATATTAAAAGGACAATGCTACTTATACACTCAAGTTTACCACAATTACACATTGTCTATGTGGCACAACAATTTAATGACCAAATTGCCCTTCTAATAAATCCAAGCATTTATTTTAATGTAAAGAGAAAATACATTCATCTAAATAACGAAAACCGTGGAAAGAGAAAGGATACATTAATCTCAAACCTGCATTCGAAATATGAGCTCGTCGTCATCGGTGGTCACCGGACCAAAGGTGAACTTGTCGCAGGATAAAAGTTGGGCCAAATTCCAACTTACAAGTAAGTAATGATTTATTGCTAAATTATGGAAGCCTATAAGATAAAGTAAGCCTTTTACTTATCGATAGAGTAAAAGGTGATTATGGGGTTCGTATTTGTAGATAAAGTATGAATTTTTTTGATTTTCAGATTTTTTGTTGTCATTTTGTCTAAAGAAATCGTTGAGTTCAATTGCGAAATAGGGCTTTTGCGAAATAAGGCTTTTGATATATGCTCGATTAGCACAACAGTATGCATTATTTTGATTTTCAGAATGTTATTGTAAGATATCATTGACAAATCAGCACATACAAATGAAAACAAGCAAAAAGGAAAATTAACTGATGTGAAAAATAAAATAAAATAAAATATGCCCAGTAAGTATTTTAGAATTAAAGCTCATGAAATTTGTCCCGACAATAAATCACTGTAAATTTTTTGAAAGTTTTAATATGTTGTTGTCATATGTTATTACATTGTTGATAATTGATTTACAATTGTGAATGCAACAGAGTTTTACAATGATATGAAAGAACAAATGAATTTGTCATAATTGTAGACGGCTAGGGTACTACTTGCCGGCATGTCCAAAAACAACAACAATGTCCCATATGTGAAGAAGGCTTTGTGAAATGGATGGAGGTCGAGAAGAAGTTTGCAAACATAGAGAGGTTATTCTTTTGATGTAGTAGTAATTGTGGACATTTCAAATGGTGCAATGACAACTCCAATGGTGCTTGTGATATAGGTGAATCAAGTAGCGCTGCTTTAGGTAGTCCTACGGCGAAAGATGAAATCGAAGAATTATCACGTATATTCAAAATTTTGATTCGGATTACCGAACGACAAGATGTAGAGATATCGGTAAACGCCACCATTCACAAGGGCAAAGAAAGTACGGAAGAGAACAATAAAGGAAATGACAATACATAAATGAATTAGAAATATTTGTGAATGTATTGGTTCCATTTAGTTGTATTAGGTAGCTTTTTCTCAATTCCATTAAATTAATGAAGTAATTGTAGTTGATTCTTATCAATATAAGAAAGTGTTGTTGGTTCCTTATTTATTGTTTAAATTAATGAAGTTATTGTAGTTTCTTATCAATGTATTCTTTGCTTCTCCATACTACAAATGAGATTTTCCAAAAAGTAGATTATGCTAACAAAAAGAACCAGCATCTACTAAATTACAGAAAACTTGGCTTAAGTGCTGAAAAACAGAAAATGAACCAGCATCTACTAACAAAATGAAGCATCTACTAACAAAATGAACCGGCATGGCCTAAGTGCTGAAAACATAAAATTACAGACGAGTATCTAATGATGAACAAGTATCTACTAAATACAAATAGCATCAACAACCACATCATCGTCTAGCCATCAACATGGCCTAAGTGTTAGACTGGATATCAAAATATGGGAAAGGAGGAATAAAAGAAGTTTGCACAAGCAATCAATAGAACCACAAACATAAGATTCATACAAATATTAAGCAGGTCCAAGAATTCATGAGGCGATAAACACCAACCACAAGCAAAATGAAGTATACAATGCATTTAACAAATCAGCTAAACTGCCACAAGAGATAAAATCCCTTCACACTCTTATTGGAGTTTCATATCAAAATCTTGCAGATCACTCCTATATTAAAATTAATTATTAAGCCCATGTATTGGTTCACTAGTACACTCATCTGCTACGTTATGAAGTACATCATCTACGAGATTTCGATGAACACTCAAATTACGATCCATCTGAAATGTAGGCAACAAGTTCACTCCATAGCAATGGCTCCAAGGTTGAAATTGATCACCCTATACCATACATAAACAGAAAAAGAATGTAATACATATCCATTTGAAAAATTCTGGTTAAAAATAAGACTATAAAATTAGATTCAGCACTAAAAAATATATTTCTTACCAGGTTTGGTAATGAGATCGGAAGGTAAGGTTGTAGTGATAGCTGGATGGATGCACCATTTTTGTCCATAACAGGTTGCACAAGCTACTTTGATTTTTTGTGTTTTTTAAGGAACCTGTGATAATAGTAAAACAAGTTAAATTAAATGTAATTAGATTTACATTTACGAAAAATTTAATATAATCAGATATAATTTAGGTTTCTTCGAACTTGCTTCCAACAAACCTTTCCTACGAAGCTTGTTAGGTATTCCTTTAGGTAATTTTTTCATTATATGCCACAAGCACCACCTATGCTTTGTTGTTGGAAAAACGATATGAATTGTATTTTGTATAGCCCTATCTTGATCGGTAATAATTTCATTGGGAGCTTGAGCATTCATACATTCTAGCTATGTCTTGAATAACCAAACAAATGTCTATGTATCCTTGTTGGATACTAATCTACATCCAAGTAATGTTGATTGTCCGTGATGATTCACTCTAACAAAAGGGACGAAAGGCATATCATATTTATTAGTCAGGTATGTAGTATCAAAGGTCACTACATCGTTGAATTTTTTATATGCTTGTCTACACCTATTATCTGCCTAAAATACGTTCTTCAATCGACATTTCTCGTCTAAGTCCATATTAAAGTAAAAACCAGGACAATTTGTTTGCATCTTTGAAAAATACGCCTGTATTGTTGCAGCATCTCATTCCTCAAGTCTTAACTGCCTAACTTTTTGAATGTAGTTTCTACAATCATTTTAGATACATGTCATCTTGTTAAAACCACCTGCTTCAACAACTGCTGAGTTAAAGCTTTTGTGCAATAGAATTCTAGCTACATCATTACATTCAAGCTTTCATTTCACATGTGTAGCAACTTTGTCGGTTACATCTATACAATCTTGATTTGGAAGGGCTTGTTTTATGATTATGTTCTAGATGAAATGTGTTAATTCGCCATATTCCACTAATCTCTGAACCCGTTGTCAGTCTAGCTTTATACCATGTGTGAATAGTTGGTTGGGGCTTCAAAGAAGTGCTCGTAGTACTACTTCTTCGACTTTTTCGACTACATGTTAATGTCACAATCTGAGAATCCCATCATCTTCCTTCTTTGAATTTCTTTTTCTAATTGGAAAACCTAGATGATAAACGTATCTTTTGTTAAATTCGTAAACTTCATTGTCATCCTTAAACTTCATCCGAACCTTAGGCACACTTGCACTATTTTTCCCTAAGATTTCATCATCCAATATGTTCACATTCTCCCTTACTTTGTCAATATCAGATTCTTCAACATTTTTGTCATCCACAACTCCAGCATTCATATTGACCATCTAATTGTCAAAATAGAAATTATTATTTCCTATTTATAAACAAAAAATTCAATAAACACAAAAAATTTACAGAAATTACATACTGAATATTAAAGAAGCTAAATTTACAGAAAATAAACACACCAAATTTACAAAAAATACATTTTGGATATTTCTCTTCAATAATTTATAGAAAATCCATCCACTTTTTCAATTAATGTCTGATCATTCTTCTTCCAAAAAACCTACTAGTCTATAACTATATTTGACAAATAAATTGGTATTCTTTTGTATCATTTTCACATGCGAATAAAAAGATCGATTTTTTGAATTTCTCTTCAAATAAAATGGGACCGAAATATTTACATTTATCTATTATTCGATCGATGTGTTTAGAGTTGGAAAAAGCATGACGGAAATGGAAGATTAGTGCTGGAAATTAATTTTCACCGATCAGACAAACTAGTCGCCGTTCCAGCTTTGTTCCAACTTTTGGGCTGCTTTTCATTTTCTTTTCCCACTTTGTGTTGCTTTCCCTTTTCTTTTCCCACTTTTGGGATTTTTTATTTCATTTATTGTGCCACATAGGCAAAGTGTAACTGTGGTGGTAAACTTGAGTGTACAAGTAACATTGTCCACATTAAAAATACACTTGATTGTGATAATTAGATACATCACCAACTTATTTAAGAAAATTGAAATTGCACTATTAAATACTAACCACCGTTTAAAAATTCATGATTCGTACTGTTTATTTACATTTAATTAAAGGTAAATAGTACTGGAGGTCCCGAACATTTGAACCTTGTAACGATAATGTCCCGAACATTTAATGACTAGTACCCCAGGTCCTTAATCTTTAAAAAAACTCGCGATCAAGGTCCTTCTGTTAAAAAAAATTGTTAATTTGACCGTTAAATGGTCAAAATTTTCTTAAAATGATCAAATTACCCTTTTTGGAATTAAAAAAAAAACTAATACTCTCTCTCTCTCTCTCTCTCTCTCTCTCTCTCACACACACACACACACACACACACACACACACACACAAGCACGCACCCACCCACGCACAAATCAAGAACCCCACCCCACTCCACCCACCCCAGTTGAAGATATTATAGACAAATGCATTTATTCCCTATTTGACGGTTCTTGTAACAAGGAAATAAGAGAATTGGATATTACAAATCTTTCCAACATTGCTTGAGATTGTTGGATCCTTATAACTGTGGGGGTATTACTCAATTTGCATTTCGATGGTTCAAGAAGTCTGATTTCCCCATATTGAGGTGGTTGGGAGTAACTAGATCTGTGAATAGAGATATGGTGAATGCTTTAACAAGAAGTATACCATTCTTGCACGTTGCTTGTCGTGGTGAGGAGCTTGGAACAAACCAATGAGATGATTTGGATGATGTTTACATGCAAGATTTAGGTTTGACGGCAGTGCTGGCTGGCTGGTTTTTTCAGTCGGATGATTGGATTATGATTCTCTTCAGATTCAGTGGTGGCTGGTTTTTTCCAGTGGGTTGTAGGCGGTGGCCGACGACAGTTTTGGAGTAGAAGAAGTTTTTTCGGTGGGTGGGTGGTTGATTGCAATTTATTTTAGTTGGTTGGAGAAAAAGAAGTAGGAGAATGTGTTTGTTGTAATTTTTGTTTGTTTTGTTTGTTTGTTTGTTTTTATTTTAAAAAGGGTAATTTGGTCATTTTAAGAAAAAATTGATCATTTAATGGTCAAACTAATGATTTTTTTAACAGAATAACCTTGATCACGAGTTTTTTAAAGATTAAGGACCTGTGGTGCTAGTCATTGAAGGTTCGAGACCCCATCGTTATAAGGTTCAAATATTCGGGGACCTCTAGTGCTATTTACTCTTTAATTTGTTTTGCATAATTTATCACTTTAGGTATCAATTCAAATAATTAAGAGAAAAAACTGAAATTTCCTCAAATTAAGGGGCCAAAACAATAAACTATTTATATCATCGAAAGAAATATGTTCGCATTTATGGGATCAAAACCCTAAACATATTGTTCTTTGGTGACACGAATTGTTACTGCACATTGTCTCTTTATCTTGAGTAGGAATTATTACTACATATTATTGATATTAGTACCGTGAATTGATGTTGCTTCTAAGAAATTTGAATTTGAAATTTAAAGGATATTTTGAATTAGATTGTGCAAAAGAATCGATTGTATTAATTGTTGATAGGAAACTTTTCATAAAAAACGATTTCTTTTAATTTCAAATATTTTTCAATTAATTTGAATATGATGATTAGAGAATCAACATCATTGGTTTTACCTATGCATTCTACTCATTTTTCAATTATCTGCTTTCTATGTGGTCATAAAAAGAAGGTCCGTTTTGGTTTGATTCGTAGTATTGAATTACAAGGATAGGATTAGAAATGATAAGACTATGAGAAATTGTATTAAAGAGAAATATTGAGTTGACGTGTGTTTTATCAAAAATTTCTGCAATCACACTTTTACCTCGACTATAATTATGGCAGCTTCTATTCCAACTTCCTCTTTACAAGATGCTTGATGCTCATAAAACCATGCTTTTTATTATCTAATAATATGCAATAATTGAGAAATCATGTCGTTTTATTCTCTTAACAAAAAGGGAAATAATAGCATTTGAAAATAATTTACATGGATAATCTGGATTTTGCTAAACATTTAGTGATGCACATGATTATTGATATTTGCTGCCGGAGAAGGATTGCCTCCGTCGGGAACTTCCCTGTTGCTGCGGTGGTGGAGACCTTCTGCCAATAGAATTAAGATGTAGAAGAAATTAAATCATAACCCAAAGAAGAAAGTGAAAAATTGGTGAAGACATTGTTAAAATCCTATATTTATTCTATGTTACTTCGACTTGAGTGCGGGTGTTCAATTCGAGTACATATTTAATCATTGGGAGTCGGATATTTTTTTATTTATTTTTAATTTCTAAAATCTAGAGTATATGGATATGGTAAAAATGATCCCAAATTGTATATTGTAATATACGAACTTCAATTTTTTTTTATTGTAATATACGAACTTCAATTTTTTTTGTAATTATACGTCTTACAAACTTCAATTTTTTTTTAAAAAAAAATTATATATTATATGTCTGAATTCAAACCAAATTAATTCCAAATTGTAATACTTTATTTGTTTTCATTTCAAGTCTAGAAATATGAGATACAAATTAAAAATTATTTTAAATTCAATACCAAAATGACAAAAACGATATAAAAGATCATCTTCTGATTTAAAGGATCCAACATAAGATCATATTAGAAATTTGTACGTATAGTTGTATCACTTGGTACTTGGCTAAAACAAGAATAATAGAAGGTTTCATTGCATCCCTTTTGAAGACTAGAAATACAAGGAAAAAAAAAAACTACATTTTACTTGGTTTACGATAAACAACATACATCTTTTCTTTAATCTTGTCAAATTTTATTGAGTTCAACATAACAAATTTACTCGTAAAGGTTAAGAAACTGAAATCAACATGTTTAAAGTGAGTCGCGTAGAATTTGAAACTAACCTTGAGTCGTCACATATAAATTTGTCATTCTGGCTTCCCCGAATGGACACCAAGAGTTTATTGATAACACAATGAATGTTATAATGAGAGCATAGTAAACAGCATGCTTGTAGAGATTAATCCTCATTCTTGGCATAATACCTATTGGCAATTGGGTATTGCAATGAGGTCTTTATATGCAATGAGGTCTTTCATCTATGAAGAAGTCAATTTTTCTTAATTAATAAAATGCATGACCTAAAATGATCAACTTGATTGATCATGTTTACTAGATTGTCAAATTTAATGATTCAAACATTTAATAATTTAAATAGATTGCCCTATGGATGAGAGTGAGACTTTTTATTCTTGACCATCCCCCAACAACTAACAACTAATGTGTTGAAAAAATGATTGGAAATTTACATTCAACCCAATCCCACTTATCGTGTAAATAGGGTTGCCAAATCAATCACGACAACAAAATAAAATAAACATTAAAAGATATTTATGCTTGATAGAGTTTTAAAGTAGATTTTTATGAGATTTTGATAAAAATTGATGAAATATGTAATTGAAAAGTTAATAAAAATCGTGAATCCTGTATGTAGTTAAAAATGAGTTGAGAAAAAAAAAATTATTTTAAACTCTATTAAACATGCACTTAAAAACAAAAGTTACATATTAAGTGTAGGGGTGGCAAAAAAGTTCGTGGACTCACCGGCTCGGCTCATAAAAACTCGGCCCAACTCAAACTCGGGTTCATCGAGAGACGAGTACGAGCTAGGGCCGAACTAAAAAAAAAAGACCGAGCTCGCTCGGCTCGTGCCCACGAGCCAAATTGACGAGCCATGAGCCGACTCGGCTTGTGGCTCGTCAATGGTCACATCAATTTTTTTTATTTTTTATTTTCCTATAAATACTAATATTCTAAACTTATTTTTTTACACTTCAATCTCTTATCTCTCATTTAATTATATACTCAAAGTCTCAATCCATTAACAATTCTCAAATTACATTCTCTCAATATTAGTATTCTAATTAGTATCTAGTATCTCATTATCTAGATATTACTCTATAATTTTAAGTTATAATTTTCTACTTCTACTAATTCTCTACATCTCTATTTTCTAGTTTCTAATTTTTACTACATCTTCATCTTGTCTTATTTTCTTTATTCTATTATTCCAAATGGCATACAACCAAAGTGATGATGATTTCAGTGGTCTTAATGACATTCCAATTCCACACGATATTATTGATCATTTTGGTGGTAGCACTGATCTAATTAATTTGGAAGACGTTTATGAAGACGCCGATACACAAACTACCATTGGCTTTAGCACTAAACGAAAAGCCATCAAACAAAAGGCTAAGTGCTGGGAGCATTTTGAGTTGGTGCCGACTGGTAAACTAGTGAACGGAGTCCTTGAGTTCAAATCACAGTTTAAACACTTTCAGGAGAAGTTTACTTGGCAAAAGGAGATAGGCACAACCCATCTAAACAGACACTTCAAAAAGTGTCAATACAAACATGGAGATTTGGATACAAATCAGGCACAACTCCAGTTTGGATCTCCGGGAGCCGGGTCTAGTAGTCCCACTCTCAATAACTGGATATACTCACAAGAACTCATGCGCCACGAAGAATTGTTGGAATTGATAGCAAATATTGAGTTTTCACTATGCTTGGTGGACAATCCTCATTGGACGTCATTAGTCTAAAAATATCTACAACCAAGGTACGTTAGTATTTCTAGAAATACACTTCGTAAAAACACTATTATTATATATAATACAAAGAAAGAAGCTATAATTAATGATATTAATAATTATAACGGTGTTGTATCTTTTACATTAGACTTATGGATATGTTGTAACCGAAAAGGATACATGGTTGCAACTGCACACTATATTGATAATAATTGGATAATGCATAAAAAAGTAATAGCATTTAAACAAATAGACTATCCTCATAATGAAAGTATTATTTATCAGGTTTTATTAGGTGTGTTACATGAATTTAAATATGATTCTAAGGCTCGTAGTTTTTCATTTGATAATGCAAGCCTAAATAATATAGTAATTGAAAAATTAATGCAACATTGTAGTCCAGATTTTGATGGTATTTTATTTCATATTCGTTGTGTATATGTCATGTGTTTAATTTAATTGTACAAGATGGATTAAAATTTATACAACTTCAATTAGAAAAAGTTAGATATGCTATTAATTATATTTCGGTATCACAATCAAGAAAACAATTTTTTGCTGTTCTACGTACAAAAAATGGGTTGCAATCATATGTTTTGTATTGAATTACAACTTCAGCGAGTGAAATGCTTCATATGTTAGTAAAATCAATTGTATCTCGATGTGAGATTCTTTTCCACTTTAGCTTGAAGGCTAGGATTCAATAAAGTAATTTATTTGGCGTAGGCTTGTTATTAAAATATTTTTTTATAAATTGACCACACGAGCTGGGGTGGATTTAGGGCTGGACCTCACTGGGCCTTGGCCCAGCCCTATCCTGGATCACATATTGAATGTTTAAAAAAAAAATTCAAGGCCCAGTGTTGAAAACTATCAGCTCAACCCAATAATTTCAACCAATATTAACCAGCAGCCCAAAATCCCAAACTATCAGCCATTTTAACGTGTAAACCAAAAATCCAATTTGAAATCATCAGCAATAGACGTCTTTTGCCCTAATTTGTTCGGTCGGACTTCGCGTCTTATCAAATTGCCTTTGATTTGAAATCATCAAAATCTCTATTGTTGGCTTTAGCTTTGGAGCAGCAAGTTCTGTGAGACTTCGACTAATCAACAACAACAATCCATTTGAAATCATCAACATTCCAGGCATTATAGTGAGTTTAATTGCTACTGAAATTTTGCTTCTGATGTTTTAATTGCTGCTGAAATTTTGTTGTTGATGGATTAATTTTGCTACTAAAATTTTGCTGGTGAAGGTTTCATTATGCTGTTCATCAATTAATTTTGCTGCTAAAATTTTGATGTGATGGCCTCATTTTGCTGTTGATGGATTAATTTTGCTGCTGAAGGATTAATTCCTGCTGAAATTTTGCTAGTGATGGTTTAATTTTGCTGTTGATGGATTAATTTTCCTTGCTGAAATGTGCTCAGATTTTGATTTTCCTTACTGAAATTTTGCTAGAATTTGCATACGGTGGCTATGATGTCAATTGTAAGTGTTCGGTGGCTAGCACTGCAGGAGTGTTTTTTCAGAGGTCACAATGAATCTGAAGAGTCATTAAATCGTAGATATGTAGTCAAATTTATTGATGCATTTGGATAAATGAATGTGGATGTTAAAAACGTTGTGTTGGGTAATGCACCAAAAAATACCAAATACTCTAATGGGGATATCCAGAAGGAGATCTTGGGAATTATGGCTAACAAAGTGTGTTGGATGATTTACGAGGAAATTGGAGATGCTTATTTTTCTCTTTTTGTTGATGAAGCACAAGATGAATCTCAATGAGAGCAAGATTTAATAACTTTAATGTTTTCAATGAGCATCATTATCACTTCGATGTTTTCAATGAAACCATCGATTATCAGTTGACAGAGTTGGATACAAGATTTAATGGGACATCAATTCGACTCCTTAAACTTAGTGTGCCTTTGGATCCGAAAAATTTATTTGAATCATTTAATGCAAATGATATTTATGAGCTTGTAGTGGAGTTTTATCCTGAGGGTTTTGAACGCCAAGAGAGGAATGCCTTGTTTACTGAATTGAAATATTATCGTGAGGATGTGGTCCGTGATCCTCAATTTGAAGTACATACGCTTTCAAAATTATGCCAGATGTTGGTTGAAACACGAAGGTCTAAAGATTACAAGATGATAACTAGATTGATTCGCCTTGTGTTGACATTACATGTTTCTACTATAACAACTGACAGAACATTTTTAGGAATGAAATATGTGAAGACGTCAATTAGTAGCAAAATGGGTGACGAGTTTATTGTTGATCATATGATAATTTTTGTTGAAAGAGATGTTGTTAATAAAATAGATATAGATTGTATTAGAGATGGATTCGCAACTGTTATAGATTGTCGGGCACAACTTTTATTACCGTGAAGATGTGGTTTGTGATCTTGAATATTTTTGGGCCCCCTCTCCTGGCCTTCTCCTTTGTCAGATCCTGACTCCACCCCTGCAAACGAGATGTCCTATCCTATTAATAACAAAAGAAAACAATATTGAAAGAGCTAGGCCTAACCTCAAACAATAAATAAATAAAAACTTACCATGTCTTTAGACGTAGAGTACAAATTAAAAATAATAAATACTTAAATATAAATCTCTTACGTAACATCCATCTTCTGTTAATCACGCTTGTCGTATGATATCCATCTTCCATATGCAATAGTTAACATTAGTCAACCTTTCAATCTTGATGGTTTCAAATAGCTATTATGAGAACCTACAAAACATGTGAAACTTGGACGAACTTTGGAAATAGTAATTTTCTAAATTTTGACAACCTAGATCTGATACCACTTATGGAATTTTACTATTTTAGGACTATTGCTGTTGGTAATATGCAAGAATGAATTCAAGACTATTTCTGGAGAGTTTTGACTTAGTTATTATCAAACTCTTTTATAAGTTTGGAGGAAAATCTGAATGTCTTGAATCCTCTTCAAAGGTTCTTTATATAGATTTTTATACGCCCTTTCACAAGGGTTGTGTCTTTGTACAAGTTCATTTCTACAAGAATGGTCACGTTCCTTTCAATGTACATCATGACTCCACATCCAACGTTTAACACTATACACGATTCTAAAATAATATACCCAACATTTCAACTATGTAAAATATTAAATGGCGCACTTACATGTTTGGCCATTAAGCCTCTCCATGTTTTTGTTTTAAAGTTAAGTGCTTGTTTGGTAAAATTTTTTAGTAGATTTTGATTTAAAAAATGATAAAATGTGTGGTTGAAAAATTGATAAAAGTTGTAGATCTTATAAAATGTGTGGTTGAAAAGTTGATAAAAGTTGTAGATCTTATAAAATGTGTGGTTAAAATTAATTGTTGACTTTGAAAAGATGGCAAAAAAATCCACCCGCCTTGCCGGGGCTGGGATGGGAATCATGATCCCGTCCCGAATTCCTCGAACCCGCTCCGAATGTTTTTATTTTATTTTATTTTTATGTTTTAAAATTTAAATTGTATGTAAAAAAAATATTAAAAATTAATTAATTAATTAAACGGGGCTATAAATGAGTATTTTTTTTTATACCCGCTCTGTCTCCCAAAAATCTCTGACGAGGCAGGAATGGAAATGACCGTCTCGGTCCCGCCCCGTTGCCATTACAGCTTTTAATTCAACTTTTTATAAGATTTTTAAGCTCCACCATTATTGGTCTTGCAATGACATTGTGAAATTACTTCAAGTTTGTAAGTGATTTAGGACATGGCCACAATAGATATATGTGTGTATTATAACCCCTTTGTATTTGACTTGAAAAAGTAGAAGAAATTAAAAAGTTGGTACGTAATTTAGATTTACTTACGCCTCAGTCGTCGTGCTGAAAAAAGAAATTAAAAACTCGCATTAGAAGATAATTAATCGCATTGTTTACATATAGTTTTACAAAAATATTGGGCAAACCCATTACTGTCTCAAGTCCAACAGGAAGAAATAAGCAAGCAAAAGGCAAGAGCAAATAGGCAATCATAGCAAGTCTCTCAGTGTAGTTCTCACATCTTCAGCCTTTTCCTCCTGATTGTATGCCTCAATAGCGAATATGTTAGTTTAAGAATGAAAACATTAATCGAGTCAAAGGGCATTCAGGATAGCAATCTTTTTTCTTGATTGATTTTTGTGATATTTAAGGAATATACCATAATTAAGCATCATTCGAATTCAAACGTAGAGGTGGCAAAATAGATTGGCCCGATGGACTAGCCCAAATAACCTGGATTCCGACATGGCTGACCCAATCAAAATATGTCCCAATCAAAATTCGGAACTATTTGGCACGACATGTTTAGCCCACCGGACCAATCGGGCTAATGTCATGCTGGCCCAATTATTTTGGGTTGGTCCGGTAATGGATCATGTAAAAATCTGATCCAAAGTCCCACCCCTTCAACGCCCCTCATCCCCATAGCCCAAACCCCTCCACCCCGTCGGAATCCTCGACTGACTAGGGGTGAAATTCCCCCTAGTTGGATCTCAAAACGAGGATATATTCTGCTTGTTTTTTGTGAGGAATTTCTTCTCCTAGTCGCGGGGAGAACCCCTCCCCCCAGTTTTGTTGAGGAATAAGATGAAATCCTTCTTTTTTTTAAAGAGAGGAAAAAAAAAAAAAAAAAAAAAAAAGAGAGAAGATAAACTCTTTTATTATTTTTTTTTTCAAGTTTTTTGAAAAAATATTAAAAAATTAAGACCGCTGGCTGGATGGCCTAACAAATTAATAGCTTGTGTAAAATTAGGCCAAGGCCAGCCTAGTCCAATTTCACATATGATCGGGCCCACATTCTAGGCATGGTCGATCCGTCCATTTGCCACCTCTAATCGAACATAACAAGCATGCCATCAATGATTATAATTCACATAATTGTATTTTAACTACAAGGGCAATTTTATGTTACCTGCTTATCAATGTTTTCTTCTTCACACTGATCAAGTGGCCTTCCTCTTTCATCATACAGTATAAGGCCACTAAATCTTGGCAGCTCACACTTTTCACCCATGAGTATTGGTCTTTGCCAAACAGGTGAAGTTGAATTATGACTCTGCCACCCAAAATCTCCTGCACAACTTCCTCTTACAAGCAATGGTGTAGGCTTCCTTTTCCCACTCCACCTCACCGATTCCATTAAAGCCTTCTTCACGGAGGAGCCCCATCCCGGTCGTGGTGGCCCAGCCCATGTCGTGGTGGTTGATTCATCTGTATACGGTTCTTGATACACAGTTCCTTTCCTACTACACCACCTTCTCTTCAAAGCAGCCGCAGTGCATAAACCGATCAGTAAAAAAGAAGTGCAAGCAAATAATGCAACAGCCTTTTGTGTTGATACCTTCCATTGGTCTTCTAAACTCCACAAAGCTTCCATGGATTCTGAAAATGTGCAGCAATGGTGAAAAAATGATGTATGGGAAAAAGGATATGATTTTTTATTATTACAGAAAAATGTGAAGAGAAAGAGAATTGTTTGCATGCATGAATAAATTTCATGTGAGGATCAGAGTGCATCACCGACAGTTGGGCTTGGATTCTTGTGTTTTTTATTTGTGGGCCATGTAATAATTTCACTGTTATTAGCCGTTGGCAATTACTCACCGTTAGAAGAAAGCTAATGAAAACCCTCACGAGATATGCAAGAATGGTATAAACGGTTATAGATTTGTGATTGTGTATTAATTATGGGCTCAGATCTATTATCCCCATTTGGTGTCCCATTTGCTGTCCCATCAATAGAAATTGTACAAGTAATCAAATAAATACAATTATTTAATGTGTTCACACTTGCTGTTAAAATTAACTTATATTTATTTAATTACTTGTACAATTTCTATTGATGAGACAGCAAATGGGACACCAAATGGGGACAGTAGATCTGAGCTCATTAATTATAGGGTGAATTATGACTCCATTTTCAAGCAAGACAAAAGTATAGCATCATTCTCTTATTTATTTTGTTGTCTAACAATCGTAGCCTCGTTTAATATTATCGTCAAGCGAAAATCAGAGAAAACTAACAAATTTGTACTCAACTTTCCATTTTTGTAGCAAATATGTCTTTTGGATGCTTTTCATTTAAAATATTAAGTTAAATTGAGTAACAGATATATTGTTCAAGATCAAATAAAAAGAAAAAAAAGAAATATATGGAAAATGGAAAAACCACCAAAAAAAATATAAACAAAATCTAAAAAAAAATTGAAAAAGACAAATCCCACCCCGAGACTAACCATCTCTGCTTGAACCATGCCTTCACTTTATTGTGAGACTTGAATTTAGGACTTTGTAGTCTAAAAGTTCGTTTGGTATGTGGACAATTGATAAAGATAATTAATGGATAAAATTTATTTTATCGTATTTGGACGGAATTGATGTCTAGACAACAATTTAAGTAAAAAATGAGGATAATTTTTGTTTCAAAAAAAGGATGACAAAAATTTTTATCCAAATAATAATTCACTCATTTTGTGTAGAAGACGAATTTATCATTTTTAATATAGAACAAATCTCTTTTTGAACATCCATACCCTAGGACAATCTCCGCCACCCGCCTCTGCCTCCACCAACGTCCACCGCCGCTCCACTCATTTTTTCTCTCTTTTAGTTTTATTTATTTATTTTATTTTTCTTTTAATTAAGAATAAAAGTATAATTGTCTTTTTTTTTTATCAAAAGCTGACTTTTTAACAATATTTTTTTTATTCTTATATCTAGTTGAACCAAACAAGATAATAATAAACACGTTATCAGGATAATTATTATCTAGATAAAAAGTTTTATTCACAAACCAAACATGCCCTAAGTGTTTAGTTGTCTAAGTTTAAATTATAATTTAAATTGATTAAATTGGTCAAACATACTTTTTATGTACACATTTTGTAGGACTCACAACTTTCTATACACACATTTTATATGACCAACAAATTATAAATAATTAAAAAATAATTTCAGCACTGTCAAATAAAGTATAAGTGTTGAATATCTTAACATTAGGTACGACTGCTGACAAAACAGTATACCAACGTATTATATGGAAAAACTAAAATTAATTTACTTTGAAAGTGTGAAGTTTCAATTTGGTGGGAATTCTATAAAAAACATTATGATTTTTCATCGAGTCCTTCTATCTTGGTAATTTTTTGGTTTAGATTAAAATTTGTTAAATAGTTGTGATCAAAAGTTAATAATTAAATATAAAAAATAATTAATGTCACGTCAATTAATTAAGGTGTTAGTTAAAGTTAGCAAACTAGTTAATAAAATACCACAATAAATGCACTTAACTAACATACTAACACATTCAATGAAAAGATAAATTTGACCTATATCTAACACATTCAATACAAATATTCTAAAATATATAAGTGGGGTCAGCTCATGTGGACGACCCATTGGCCATTTTCTATTCATGGAGTTGTAGTGATTAATGCTCAGAGCATCTTCAATTCAACAATGTCTAATTAATGTGACGATGAGGTATAGGGGATAAAATTGAAATGACAGTATTTATTGTAAAAAACTGTCCAGTTTTAGACATCATGTTAGACATCTTCTACTCATTTTTTTATTAAATTGTGTACATCTCTCTAATCTATTTTTTTTTTTCTCTTTTTTCTTTCTACACACTCTTTCTTTATTTTTTTTCATTCTCTTGCTATATAAAATTTTTAGAAGGTGTAGAATTGGAGATGCTCTTATAACAGTTGAAAAATACTTAATTGGGGCCTTACCCGATATCATAGATAGCTAGTAATCTCCAATACAATTCTTGTCATTCTCAAATCAAATGTATTGGACAATATGCAATAATGGAATTGGAATGTAGGGATCATTAGGTGTTTCTAAATACTTTAAGTAATTATTATTTATTTGGGTAAATTTCACCCGCAGTCACTAAACTTTTAACCGTACTTACAATCAGATCGCTAAACTTTAATCTAAAGCAATTTCGCCATTGTACTTCAATTTGCGAGCAAGTAGACTACTCTGTCAGCCTTTCATTCTTCCACTCAACAAACCCGGTGACGTGGCCATTAAAAGTAACGCACATTAATCCACGTGTAACAGCCCAATCAACACATCGTGAACTCTTTTTCTCTCTTTCTTAATTCATACATAAACAACCAAGTTGTTTGACAATATTGATAATGATATAATTATACGACATTTTTTCAAGGTATGAAAATGCATAGGCTACGATTGTTATAATGTTTTGACTTATTTTTACTAATATTATATTATTTTTGAAAAAAAAATTACATCTATATTTTTTGACCCTACAATAAAAAATATTTGGCTATGTGGCTGCATACCGATGCACGAGGCTATCCTCCAATTGACTTCAAAAAGGTACTTCGGGTTACGATGTGCAGAGAGCTCAAGGATCTAGATAAACCAGTTCATACTAGATTGTAGATTGTGATCTTGTTACTCCATTCTGTATTGTTTTTGTTTTCATTTGGTTATTGAAGACTTGTAGTTTGTTGTCTCACGATGATGAAGGAAATATTGAGTTGTTAAGTACCAATTTTGAAGGATTGATTTTGAATTGCTGATAAGTACAATTTTGTACTTATCTGGGCTCACAAAAATAGATGATTATGAATACTCTTATTTGTTTTTAGTTTAATTACATGTTGTTTTCTTATTATTTTAGGAAATAATCAAATTTAAGTGTTAATCTGACGAAAAGACGAAAAAGAACGCAAACAGAAGAAAAGGGCACCACGGGCACCAGTTTTGGCAGTTTTCTGATGGGACTAGAACTCTACAACTTCAAGATAAAACAACAACTTAAACACACGTCTTAAAGGGTTGGAGAATATTATAAATAAAGCAGATAATAGCCAGAAGATGAGAGACGAATTTTGGAAACGAATTTTGAGACGAATTTTGGGAACAAGAGATAAGAGGGGAATCGAAGATCAAGGCACGGGATTGAAGATTCTTCAGCCGGAGTCACGGGTTGTATTTATTATTTCTTCTTTTTCTTTCACCAGATCATGATTAAGTCAATTATTGTAATAATTGACAAAAT
Source organism: Forsythia viridissima (assembly GCA_030279155.1). Classification (NCBI taxonomy): domain Eukaryota; kingdom Viridiplantae; phylum Streptophyta; class Magnoliopsida; order Lamiales; family Oleaceae; genus Forsythia; species Forsythia viridissima. The sequence goes on from CM059044.1 coordinate 8,726,730, forward strand.
CATGTACGGCTAATTTACTCTTTCTAGGATGAACGATGAAACCTCATGATTTTTAATTAATTAGAAGTTTTTCCGTTTTAGTAGTTAATTATCTCTTGGGTAGATTATTCTTTATGCAGTTTTTCTATTATTTTAATGTCTGATCACCATTAAAATATATTGTGATCTATATTGAAGTCGAGAGATTCAATATAGATTAAGCACGTGGTATTGAATAACATATGGTCCAATAATAGATAGAGATTACTATTATGCTTTATGAAATCCATTTAAGTGTTCTTGAGATTTTAATGCATGTGTTTATGTTCGAAGCTTAATTAGAGATAATGAAGTTCGCATAACATATAGAATTGATTGACCATCGAGAGAGGTTTTTGATTATTTTAGGATCACCGATTTTCAATCTAAGGTAATTATAAGCTAAAGCGGTTAAACGGATATTTGATTAAGGAAAGTGTTGGTGGATTCGCAAATCCTAATGTTAGTAAAGCTTGAATTCGTTCTCTCTATTTTAAAGTTAATTGTTTGATAATTTAGGTTTCATTAAAATAATATTAGAATCACAAAACCATAATTCAAATATGTATTTGTTTATATTGTTAAAGTTTAAATTATAAATTAATTGGTTAAATTAATATCTAGTGCTCGTGGGTTCGACACTCTATTTATCACTTTATTACTTGTAAATGATCCGTCCACTTGTGCGATTTAAATCCCGCAAGTAGACGGATCGTTTACAAATAATAAAGTGATGAATGAAGTGTCGAACCCACGAGTACTAGATATCAATTTAACCTATTAATTTATAACCTAAATTCTAACAATATGAAAACACAGATTCAATTTGGTTTTTGTGATTCTATACTATTTTAATTAAAACTAAATTATCAAACAATTAACTTTAAAATAGTGAGAACGAATTCAAGATCTACTAACACTAGGATTTGTGAATCCACCAACACTTTCCTTAATCAAATATCCGTTTAACCGTTTTAGCTTATAATTACCATAGATTGAAAATCGGCGTTCCTAAAATAATCAAAAGCCTCTCTCGATGGTCAATCAATTCTATATGTTATGCGAATCTAATTATCTCTAATTAATCTTCGAACATAAACACATGCATTAAAATCTCAAGAACACCTAAATGGATTTCATAAAGCATAATAGTAATTTCTATCTATTATTGGACCCTATATTATTCAATACCAAGTGCTTAATCTATATTGAATCTCTCGACTTCAATATAGATCACAATATATTCTAATGGTGATCAGGCATTAAAATAATAGAAAAACTGCATAAAGAATAATCAACCCAAAAGCAATTAATTACTAAAACGGAAAAACTTCTAATTAATTAAAAATCATGAGGTTTTATCGTTCATCCTAGAAAAAATAAATTAGCCGGACATGATTTCGTCAATTATGACAATAATTGACTTCATCATGATCCGGCGAAAGAAAAAAGAAGAAGAAATAAATACAACTCGTGACTCTGGCTGAAGAATCTTCAATCCCATGCCTTGATCTTCGATTCTCCTCTTGTATCTGGTTCCCAAAAATCGTCCCCCTCTTCTGGCTATTATCTGTCTTATTTATAATGTTCTCCAACCCTCTAAGACGTGTGTTTAAGTTGTTGTTTATCTTGGAGTTGTAGAGTTCTAGTCCCATCAGAAAACTGCCAAAACTAGTGCCCGTGGTGCCCTGTTCTTCTGTTTGTGCTCTTTTCCGTCTTTTTGTCAGATTGACACTTGAATTTGATTATTTCCTAAAATAATAAGAAAACAACATGCAATTAAATTGAAAACAAATAAGAGTATTCATAATCATCCCTTTTTGTGAGCCCAGATAAGTACAAAATTGTACTTATCAAATACCCCCAAACTTGAACTATTATTCGTCCTCGAATAAATTAGCTAAAAACAATCATGCACGTACTAATAAAAATAATCATAATATAAATAGTTTACCGTTCTTTTGTAACAATTTATAATTCACGACGAGTATCCAGGTATTACTATTGCAAACGTGATCCTATTTAAACCATATTTGATACGTGTGTGAAAGCAGTTAATCTGATTCACTTAATTTCTATGGTGATGGTAGCCCAACCATTTGGTCAAATTTTCATTTCCCTCTCGTAAGGTACACTTTCTCCCAAAATGATTTTTTCTTTCTTTTAATTCCCGAGATTTTGGTTCTAAGGTTATGGTTCACATTCTTTTCTTGCTTGAGACTGGTTGAGAAAACTAGTAATCGTGACAACCTAAGTTTATGATGATTCTCCAATTTATAAGCACTCTCGACTAGAAAGTTTCTACTAAATAAGTCAAACACATTAGTTATCTAATCCCAATGTTTACTTTGCAAATAATTTTTTTTTACTGGCTTTAGCAGAATTTTTTGTTTTTTTGTTTTTTTTTTTAAAATCTTATGTGCAGAACTCAATCCTTTAAGCTTTCTAGATAACTCATGTAACAAGCTTTAGGACGATGACTCCCAAGTCTTTTGAACTTTAGGGCATCAGATTTTAAGAAACCCCTACGGGCCTTTTCACTCAAGTCAAATAGGCTACGAAAAGAGTTATAAGATATTAATAGTATGCGAAACTTAGTCCATTAAGCTTTCTAAATGACCCATGTAACGAGCTTTAGGTCAATGATTTTATCACTCGAGTCACAAAGGCTACGAAAAAAGTTATATAATAATAACATTGTTCTTTGCGTGCAATAAGTTCATGCTAAGGAATTAGATTCCTAACATTCGATCATTACTTAGTTTCCTCTAACTGGTCTAAAGTGCTCCATACTATTTTGCAACATACATGAAATCAATCATAACCCAAATAGCCATTATCACAGCTTAACTATCACACTTACTCACTATATTGGTTACTTGGTTGAGATACAAAAGATTCTTAGATTCAAAAATGGGGTATCCTATTGTTTTCAACATAAGTGCACCAACATAACTAAATATCATCTTAACTGGCCGACATAACACGACATCAGACATGGTCAAATAGCCGCACATTTAAACAAAAGTAATAATATGTTTACAAGTCATGGATTACAGCAAAATTTAAAAAATTCATTATTAACCGGCAAGGCTATTCATATATCACACAAACATACAAACAATTAAATAAAAAAAAAATTATTAAAAAATAATAGAACAATCAATATCAAGTATTATCATCGAATCAAACATTTTTTCACTATCCCCAAACTTAAAAGATACATTGTCCCCAATGTAAAAAATTTCAAAATGAGTATAAAAAGATCAGAGACTACCCAGATGTAGATCGGATGGTGCTGAGGAAAGAGTATGATATGATCAACTAGTGGAGAAATCTGTACATGTTGGTCGGTAAATCTTTGCTTGAATGTCATTTAGCCAGTCGGCAGGTTGTAACCCTAAAAAAAATAATAATAAAAATAATAAGAAATTATTAATAAGAAAAAAAATCTATTTTTTTTTAAAAACGATTTTTTTTTTCTGGTACCGAAATATTTTTTTTTTAAATAAAAGGAAAATGACGATGATCAAAGCCTCATTACCTAAGAATTGAAAGCCTACTTTAAAAATCTTAGAAAAATCCTAAAACGTGCAAAATGTCAATTGAAATCCTAAAACTAAAACAGACGAAAATTTAAATAAAAGGGTAGAAAGATGGGTTGCCTCCCATTAAGCGCTTGTTTACAGTCATTAGCTTGACTTTGTCGTGGTGATCATTTATGGCACTTTGAATAGGACTTTTGATGACTTATTTTGTTTGCATCGGTTGACTTTTCTCTATTTTTCCTTTGTTCTCCAATATTTAACTTTGTCCTTCTCATAAAAATATGATTTAATTTGATCACCTTGCTCGAACTCAACTATGAAAATTTCAATTTCTTCAATGACCTTGATCACAAAATCAATTTTAGAAGAAAGATGGGAGTTAGAGAATTGCTTAGTTGGTGCAGCATCATTAAACGCTATTTTTTCATTCTGCTTATGTATTATCAACTTCTCATTCTCCATATACTCCTCTTTTTTTGTTGGTGCTTCATCAATTTGGACAACTGGTCTATTTTCCAAAATTTCAGGTAGTTGCTCCTCACTAATTGTTGTAATGCTTGACATGTCATCCATCGGGGTGGCTTTAGTGTCACTTGGAAATGTGCCTTGTGGACTCTCTGTCAGCATCTTTATCATCTGATTAATTTTATTCTCTATGCGCGTTTCAGTTGCCTTGATGCTCTGATCAAGTGCCTCTTTCCACTCTTCTTTATTCTCTTGTGGTCTCCCCTGATCCGGCAGATTTTGAATATTTCGGGTATTGTCATATGAGAAATTTTGATAATTTCTCCATCTGGGATTATAAGTCTGCGAGTAAGGATTATTCTGATGTAGCTGAAAGTTCTGAGCATACGTAGCTTATTCAGGTGATGACTTATCAACTTTGGTTAAAAGACATTCTGATGATTAATGGTTTGCCCCGCAAGTTGCACATATTGGTAGGGACATCTGAACCATATTGGTTGACTGAGAGTATTTTAGTGTTTCCATTTGCTTTGCCAATAAATCAAGTTTCGCTAGTATGAGCGAATTGATGTCCACTCCGTGTATTCCTGTTTGACCTTGGTTGTTGTATAAAGAGTAATCTGAGTGATTTTGCCAATTCTGATTGTAGGTGTAGGAGTAGGGACAAAAAATTTGTTTGACCGGTGGTTTCCATAAATCTTCCAAGAGCAAGTCATTCTTATCAATCTCAAAGCCTGTCATCTTGTGTTGTGATTGATCTCCTAGCTCATCTTTATCCCCTGATAGCAATGAAATTAAGAGAAACAAGTAGTTCAACTAAAAAAAAATTTAATAAAAAAAATAAAAAAAATAAATAATAAAAAAAATAACAATAAAAAAAATTGTTAAAACTAAACTATCAATTAATGTAATAATTAATAAACTAGTACGCGGCAACGACATCAAAAACTTTTTGTTTTGCAAAGGATTTCATCATTTTTTTTTAATTAAATTGTTTGCATGTTTGTGTGATATGAATAGCCTTGTCGGTTAATAATGAATTTTTTAAATTTTGCTGTAATCCATAACTTGTAAAGATATTATTACTTTTGTTTAAATGTGCGGCTATTTGACCATATCTGATGTCGTGTTGTGTCGGCTAGTTAAGATGATATTTAGTTATGTTGGTGCACTTATGTTGAAAACAATAGGATACCCCTTTTTGGCGCCGTTGCCGGGGACTAGTTTATTAATTACTATATTAATTGATAGTTTAGTTTTAACAATTTTTTATTGTTATTTATTTGTTTTATTTTTATTTTTATTTTTAATTCTTCGTGATACTGCTGAATTGTATATATTTTCTAATTTTTCAGGTGTTAAGTGTGCATGCCCCGTGTAAAAGATCTTGATCTATTTGATTTAGATCCAGAAATTGAACGAAGCTTCCACCGACGACAACGTGAAAAACGAGAAAAGAAAATACAGAAAAAAGACACAATGGCAGACCACCAAGTACATGATCAACTACCTGCAGATTTGATACATAATCAAGCACCAATAACTCGACTAGTTGAAATTAATGAACGAGATATTCTTATGGGTGAGTATATGATGCCACCGATTGTTGAGAATCGGTCCAGCATAGTCTATCCGCCTTATGGACACGACAACTTCCAGTAGAGGCCAGATGTGATAAATTTATTTTCAAACAATCTACCGTTTTTTGGGATGACAGATGAAAATCCTCATTACCATATTTCTCGCTTCGATGAATACTGTGGAAATTTCAAATACCACGGTGTTAATGAAGAAGCACTGATGAGGCTCTTTCCACACACATTGAAGGATAAAGCTAGATAATGGCTAGATTCTCTACCACCTGGGAGCATTACTACTTGGACAGACCTGATCCAGAAATTCACATTGAAATATTTTCTTCCAGCCAGAGTAAACAGACTGAAGTATGAAATTTTCAATTTCCAACAATCTGAGTTGGAAAATTTTCACGAGGCATGGGAAAGATTCAAACAATTGCTCCGGAAGTGTCCAAGTCATGGTTTCCCTTTAGCAGCTCAGAATCATTATTTCTACTCTGGATTAGCTCCAACTAGTCGCTCTTCAGTAGATTCTGCAGCAGGTGGCTCTATTCAAAATAGATCCGCTGGTGACCTTTATGATCTATATAAAACCATGAGTGATCAGTTTATTATGTGGCCAGAAAGAGAATTGCAGAAGAAAGCAACAGGGATACATGAGGTAGATACCAATTCGCTTGTATTGGCGAAAATTGATGTATTGGCAAAACAGATGGAATCAATGAAATATTCTCATTCCGCTAATATGGTTCAGATGTCTCCACCAATCTGTGTAACATGCGGGGCAAACCATCAATCATCAGAGTGTCCTTTGACTAAAGTTGATATGTCATCCCCTGAACAAGCTACATATGCTCAGAACTTTCAGCGACAGCAGAATAATCTGTACTCACAAACTTACAATCCTGGATAGAGAAATCATCCAAATTTCTCATATGAAAATACTCAAAATATTCAAAATCCGCCAAATCAGGGAAGACCCCAGGAAAGAGAAGGAGGATTCGAAGAAACAGTTGCTAAATTGTCAGAACGGATGGAGATGGGACTCAAGGAGATGCAGAAAAGACAGGATGTTGCTATAAAGAATATGGAAAATCAAATTTGGCAGTTGGCTAAACTATTGACCGAGCGACAACCAGGCACATGGCCAAGCAATACCGAGGTCAATCCAAAAGAGCAAGTAAATGCAATTACCACAAGAAGCAGAGTTGAATTGCCAGAAATTCATGTAAAGTGACCAGGTGTAGAAAAGGAAATTGTGTCCAGCAAAGAGAGAGAAAACAAATCAGAACCAAAAATTGCACAAGAAATATGTGACTCTCCACCAGATTATATTCCACCACTGGCTTATATCCCTCCAATTCCATTTTCTCAGAGGCTACAAAAACATAAGCTAGACCAGTAATTCAAGAAATTCCTGGATTTATTCAAAAAGCTTCACATCAACATACCATTCGCTCATGCCTTAGCTCAAATGCCAAGCTATGCCAAATTCATGAAGGACATTCTTGCAAATAAGTGAAAGTTGGAAGAGCATGAAACAGTCGCGCTAACTGAAGAATGCAGTGCCATATTGCAAAACAAGCTACCACTAAAATTAAAAGATCCAGGGAGTTTTAATATTCCTTGCACTATTGGTAGTTTATTTTTTGATAAAGCTTTATGTGATTTAGGTGCTAGTGTGAATTTAATGCCTTACTCTATTTTTAAGTAGCTCGGTTTAGGAGAAGCAAAGCCAACAACAGTAACACTACAGCTTGCAGATAGAACAATCAAACGCCCAAGGATGATAGTTGAAGACATATTGGTGAAAGTGGGCAAGTTCATATTCCCTGCTGATTTTATTATTCTGGATATGTGCGAAGACAGGGATGTACCACTTATTTTGAGTCGACCTTTCTTGGCTACTGGTCGGGCAGTAATTGACGTTCAAAAATGAGAACTTATACTGAAAGTGAATGACGAACACATTACATTCAATGTGTTCAAAGCAATTAAATTTCCAAGCTCTCCAGACTTTTGTTTCGAGATTGATGCCATTGACCAGGAGAGAACCAACACTTCTACATTGAAAAATCAGTCAGACCAAAAGACACAAATACCAATCAATAAACCAAAGAGTGAAGAAAAATCATCCGATGAGAAAAGTGAAATTTTCTTAGTTGAGTTCGAGCAGAGCGGCAAAACAAAATCATATCAATATGATAAAGGAAAAATCAAGCTTTGGAATGTACACAAAAATTGTACGGTTCGGGGGGTAATCGGCGTACTCCGATCAGTGGGGGAAATCTTTGGCTCTATCAAACATACAGGGAATTAGACAAAATCGGCTAGAATGCTTCTATTAATAGAGCTTTGTTTCGAAGTCGATCAAAGTAAGAAAAGCAAGTCCTCCAAATATCTATTCAAAGTGTCTTGAGCCAACCACGATAAAGTCAAGCTAATGACTTTAAAGAAGCGCTCAATGGGAGGCAACCCATTTTTCTACCATTTTATTTAAATTTTCGTATTTTTTCAGTTTTAGGATTTCAATTGACAATTTGCACGTTTTAGAATTTTTTTAAGATTTTTAAAGTAGGCTTTCAATTCTTAGGTAATGAGGCTTTGATCATCGTCATTTTTCTTTTAAATTTTTTTAAAAAAAATAATAAAAAAAATTTGGTTTTTTTAAAAAATAAAAAAAAAATTGGTTTTTTTAAAAAAAATAATAATTTTTTTTTTAATAATTTTTTTTAATAATTTCTTATTATTTTTTTTAGGGTTACAACCTGCAGGCTGGCTGGATGACATTGAAGCAAAGATTTGTTGACCAACCTGTACAGATTTCTCCACCAGTTGATCATACCATACTTCTTCATCAAGTACCATCCGATCCACATCTGGGTAGTCTCTGATCTTTATATACTCATTTGAATTATTTTCACATTGGGGACAATGTATTTTTCAAGTTTTGGGGTAGTGAAAAAATGTTTTATCTGATGATAATACTTGATATTGATTGTTAATTTATTTGGAATTTTTTTTTTAATTTGATTGTTTGCATGTTTGTGTGATATAAATAGTCTTGACGACTAATAATGAAATTTTTTAAATTTTGCTGTAATCCATGACTTGTAAACATATTATTATTTTTGTTTAAATGTGAGGCTATTTGACCATGTCTGATGTCGTGTTATGTCGGCCAGTTAAGATGATTTTTAACTATGTTGGTGCATTTAAGTTGAAAACAATAGGATACCCCAGTTTGAACCTAAGAATCATTTGTATCTCAACCAAGTAACCATTAGAGTGAGTAAGTGTGGTAGTTAAGCTGTGATATTGACTATCTAGGTTATGATTGATTCCATGTATGTTGAAAAATTGTGTGGAGCACTTTAGACCGGTTAGAGGAAACTAAGTAATGACTGAATGTAAGGAATCTAATCCCCTAGCATGAACTTATTGCACGCAAAAAACAATGTTATTATTATATAACTCTTTTCGTAGCCTTTTTGACTCGAGTGATAAAGTCATTGACCTAAAGCTCGTTACATGGGTCATTTAGAAAGTTTAATGGACTGGGTTTCGCACACTATTAATATCTTATAACTCTTTTCGTAGCCTATTTGACTTGAGTAAAAAGGCCCGTAAGGGTTTCTCAAAACCCGATGCCCTAAAGTTCAAAAGACCTGGGAGTCATCGACCTAAAGCTCGTTACATGAGTCATCTAGAAAGCTTAAAGGATTGAGTTCTGCACATAAGATTTATTAAAAAAAATAATAATAAAAAATTTAAAAAAAAAACAAATCCTTTGCAAAGTAAACGTGGAGATTAGATAACTAATGTGTTTGACCTACTTAGTAGAAACTTTCTGATGAAGAGTGCTCATAAATTGGAGAATCTTCATAAACTTAGGTTGTCACGATTACTAATTTTCTCAACCAATCTCAAGCAAGAAAAGAATGTGAACCATAACCTTAGAACCAAAGAAAAATCTCGGGAATTGAAAGAGAAAATCATTTTGGAAGAAAGTGTACCTTACGAGAAGGAAAGGAAAATTTGACCAAATGGTTGGGCTACCATTACTATAGAAAGTAAGTGAATTAGATTAACTGCTTTCACACACGTATCAAATATGGTTTAAATATGATCACGTTTGCAATAGTAATACCTGGATACTCGTCATGAATTATAAATTGTTACAAAAGAACGGCAAGCTATTTATATTATGATTATTTTTATTAGTACGTGCATGATTGTTTTTAGCTAGTTTATTCGAGGACGAATAATAGTTCAAGTTTGGGAGTATTTGATAAGTACAATTTTGTACTTATCTGAGCTCACAAAAAGGGATGATTATGAATAATCTTATTTGTTTTCAGTTTAATTGCATGTTGTTTTCTTATTATTTTAGGAAATAATCAAATTCAAGTGTCAATATGACGAAAAGATGAAAAAGAACGCAAACAGAAGAAAAGGACACCACGGACACCAGTTTTGGCAGTTTTCTGATGGGACTAGAACTCTACAACTCCAAGATAAAACAACAACTTAAACACACGTCTTATAGGGTTGGAGAACATTATAAATAAAGCAGATAATAGCCAGAAGATGAGAGACGAATTTTGGGAACAAGATACAAGAGGGGAATCGAAGATCAAGGTACGGGATTGAAGATTCTTCAGCCGGAGTCACGGATTGTATTTATTCTTTCTTCTTTTTCTTTCACTGGATCATGATGAAGTCAATTATTGTCATAATTGACGAAATCATGTCTGGCTAATTTACTCTTTCTAGGATGAACGATGAAACATCATGATTTTTAATTAATTAGAAGTTTTTCTGTTTTAGTAGTTAATTATCTCTTGGGTTGATTATTCTTTATGCAGTTTTTCTATTATTTTAATGCCTGATCACCATTAGAATATATTATGATCTATATTGAAGTCGAGAGATTCAATATAGATTAAACACGTGGTATTGAATAACATAGGGTCCAATAATAGATAGAGATTACTATTATACTTTATGAAATCTATTTAGGTATTCTTGAGATTTTAATGCATGTGTTTATGTTCGAATCTTAATTAGAGATAATGAAGTTCGCATAACATATAAAATTGATTGACCATCGAGAGAGGCTTTTGATTATTTTAGGATCACCGATTTTCAATCTAAAGTAATTATAAGCTAAAGCGGTTAAACGGATATTTGATTAAGGAAAGTGTTGGTGGATTCGCAAATCCTAGTGTTAGTAAAGCTTGAATTCGTTCTCTCTATTTTAAAGTTAATTGCTTGATAATTTAGGTTTCATTAAAATAATATTAGAATCACAAAACCACAATTCAAATTTGTGTTTGTTTATATTGTTAAAGTTTAAATTATAAATTAATTGGTTAAATTAATATCTAGTGCTCGTGGGTTCGACATTCTATTTATCACTTTATTATTTGTAAACGATCCGTCCACTTGCAAAATTTAAATCGCACAACAATTGCGATGAAGCTCTAGACAATATTTGAAACTCATACACCAACATTTAAGAAAATACATGGCAAGAAGAGACTTTTAACTCGACAACACAAAAATCTATAATGTAAATTTTGACTTTGTGTTGAAGTTGTCTCGATTTATTTTAGTCCAAATTAACTGGCAATTGATGTTTTCATTCATCTATAAAATGGTATAAATTTGGTTTACTTTATACTTATAATTTGTGAGATCCAGTATCAGATACAAAGTATATTATGCGTATTGCTATTGAGATGCTTGTTCTTACCATTGTGACATCTATAACAGTGAACACTTTCAATATTGATTACTGACAGCTATCCAAGGTTGGAAGCTTGGCTTTCACACGTTTATTGGTGTATGATCTCTAAAGGACGTTTTGTATGGATACTCGACCATTGAAAAATAAGATTTTAATTTATTTTTCGTAATAGTGAAATATACCATAAATTTGCTCACAATTTCATGCTACATTGAGTTCCGATTTCAGGCTATGTTAGGCCTAGCCCTTGATTGTTATAATTATCCCTAAAATTATTTTTAAACTAATTAAAAATCTCCTATCACAGCCAAAAAAATAAAAGAAAATAAAAAAAATAACATATGCATGATATCTTTTTCTAATTATTATTTATAACTAAAGATAAATTATTTGAAACTTTTATTGTTTTAGAAAAGAAAAGTAAAATTTATATGATTCTAACAATTTTGATAACTATTAAGATTCCGTTTGACAAGGATTATAAATCAAAAGTGATTTATTTGAACCGCATTTTTTAATTTTTCAAACTAATTTTAACATAAAATACTCATATTACCCTTAAATAACAAAATGTTATTTTAAAGTTGAAAGGACAAATTTCTTATTTTACGTTAAAGTGATTTGAAAAGTCAACAATTTCGACTCAAATAAATCAATATTGATTTATAAGTTGGTTTATAATCTCTGTCAAACGGACAGTAAATTATATAAGCAAATGCTTGAAAAATACCAAATATATATTTATTTCAATTTTCAATAAATAAAAAAATAGTTTAGAATTTTGCTTTTATCTCTCTATCACTATGTTACTTTATGGAATGCGTTTCCTATAAGACAAACTTTAATTATATTTATGAGTCATCTGTCTTTTGATAAGAATTATTATTTCTTTATATTTTATTATCAAATATTGCTTTATCAATTATTTCCATTTTGGCTCTTATTAATCAAATAATTCCAAAACTAAATAAGCGAAAAAAGTTTGTCTAATCTAAAATTCTAAATTAGTCCTTATTTATCAAAATTGAGTTCTGGCGCCAATTTTCAAACACTCCCTCAAAAACCAAAAAACCAAAACAAAAGTTGAAACATTTTTCCAATTTCTTGTACCACCGCCTTGCAGAAATCTCCCCCATCACATTCAAATTACAGCAATTTGTTCAAATGAAATCGAAAACCACGCCGCCAGTTTTGAACTTTTTCACAATTTTTTTGATTTTCACTCCCACAGTTTCAACTTCCCGCCACTTTGAAAGCCTCCAAATTTTTATAGTAGCTTCAAGATTTACCATTGTTATCTTCCCATCTTCACTCTCAGCTTAATTCATCACCTTCAAACTCCGAACCCACGAAATGGAGAGCAGATTTCATGGACTGCCTCCTCTGAAAAGATTCAGGCTAATGCAACAAGAATTAGAAGAAAGTAATATTGATAAACACCATGAATCCAAAGACAATTTCAAGACCCCTTTATGCATTCCGGCCAAAAAGCGGAAGGAATCCCGAGATTCACCGCCATTTCTACCCAATTCCACCGCCACCACTTATGGTTACTGCTTGCCGGCCAAAAAAAGGGTTTATGCCATTGAACCGTTTGACCTCAATGTCGAATACACTCCATCCCTTGATGCTGAGAAACAAGAAGACCGGCAAAAAGATGTCCAAGGAGGAATTGATGATGAATTCAAACATATTGAAGTTGAAAATAAAGACGACGAAGAAGAAGAAGACAATGAGGAAAGTGACGATGACGGGATTGTGTGTGCTATATGTGATAGCACAGACGGGGATCCGAAAGATCCCATTGTGCTATGTGATGGCTGTGATTTAATGGCTCATACCACATGTTATGGCCATCCTTTCACAAAGGGTGTCCCTGAAGGTGATTGGTTTTGTGCCCAATGCTTGGAGAAACAGAAAAATGCTACCCCAAAGGCATTTTCTTGCTGCCTCTGCCCTGCAATTGGTGGTGCACTGAAACCCACAAAAGATGGCAAGTGGGCTCATCTTGTGTGCGCGCTGTTTGTGCCAGAAGTGTTCTTCAGTGACCCTGAAGGCAGAGAAGGCATTGACTGTACTAAGGTGCCAAGGTGGAGGTGGGAGAAGAAATGTTACATTTGCAGGACTAAAAATGGGTGTGTGATTGATTGTTCAGAACCTAAGTGTCCTTTGGCCTTCCATGTGACATGTGGACTGAAAGAAGAGCTGTGCATTGAGTATAGAGAAGGAAGAAATAAAGGGGCTATTGTTGCTGGCTTCTGCAGAACCCACACTGATTTGTGGAAAAAGGTAATGAAGTCCTTTTTTTCGTGGACACCTCATTTAAAATCTTAAGTCATAGTAGACAATGGTCATTGGATTGGGTTTTCCTGCTATGGATTTATGAAAATTGCGTGACATTTGATGGAAAAAAATAAGTGTTTAACTTTTTAGACGAGGTGGTTTAACAATTTCAACTAGATTTTCTAGTATGCTGATGAATTGACTGTGGTCTTTCTGTTTTTTGGTTTTTGTTTTGCAGCAAGAACAAACGGGGAAGTTCAAGATTGTGGCTAGAGAGGAGGAGCACAAGAAATAAGAGGAAATTATTTTGGTCAGAAAATGGTGATTTTTAGTGTTTTTATCTGGTAGAATGTGGGAATTGAGTTCTCTTTGTAATCAAGTAGGAGGATTGCAATTAATTAGTAGTTTAAAATAAGTGATTTTTGATATGGATTAGGCAGACTGTCAACTTTGTTACAATTCTACTTATGCAAATTTTGAATGGAATTCAATTGTACTGACTTATATTCATCCACAACTTTGATGTACATTAAAATTGACAATTTGTTAAGAGTATGTTTGGTAAATCTTTTTGTAGATTATAAGCGGTGTATTTTACAAAATATGTTTTATGAAACATGTAGATAAAAATGATATTTAATCAATTTATTAGCGCTTATAAGCAATAACAAAAAAATGGTTAATTGGTTTAAGATAAAAATGGAAGGAGCAATCATTGGATGCCTAAAGACAGTTTCATAGCAGACACGTGTGATCAATTTTTTACCCTATTTTTCTGAAGCAAACAAAAAATCGTTAATACGTTTAGAATGTTTCAAAAACTCTCCTTAAACTCATCTTTTCTTGGATATGGAATATGACAAAACTTACAAGATTGGTCACGTGAGCTTCTATATGCTTCGGGATGGAGAGACGAAGTGTTGTGCAGTCCGGTCAATGCATCTGTTTTTAGATGCACAGCGCTATAGGTTCGAATCCTATCACCTTGATTTGAGGAGACGTACACAAGAAGCTTCTTGTTTCAGTGGAGGACTAAGGAGCACCACTTCCACTGAAAATGGACTTCTCAATGGTTCTCAGTTTTAAGTATGTGTCTCAAGATTTTAGTTGTTAAAGCTGCGAAGGATAAATATCTGCAGTTGGTGATCGCGGGTTGAGAAGACATTGAGCCATGCAACCTGTGTTAACCTGAGACTGATGAGTTTGTTTGCACAACACAACCGTGTTAACCTGTTAAAACGAGTATAAATAATGTTCACAGAAGACACCCCCTTCAAACATCTCACAGAACAAGAGAAGCACACCAAATTTGGAAGGAAGATGGGTATGAACAGTCAATATCTTATTTATAAATTAATAACACCAGGGGCGGAGCCAGGAATTTTATCCTGTGGGGGCGGTGCGCTATGACGATTAGCAAGGCTACAGTGCTGCTGATGACACTGCAGTGGCCTGTAGCACCTAGGCAACATAGCAGTAGTCGATAGAGATAACAGGATGTGAAGAAAACAATAAAATTACTTATTTTATTCAAAAACTTTTTATTTTATAAAAGTAATAGACTTTGGTTAGCTATACATAAAAATAGAACAATATAATAAAAAATGAAAATAGAATCAATATTTTGTTTATTAAAAAAAATATCAAGTTTTAATTAAACCAAACTTAAAAAATAAAAATAAAAATGTGATAAAAATGAAAATCATAGTTACTTATGTATATATAAAAATAAAGTAAACAAAATACAAATAAGAAGGCTCTTCCCCATAAGTGAAGGAAACAAAAATTTTGTTCTAGTTAAATAAAAATTAAAAAACTCAACTATATTTTCAAGAGATTTGTACGTAAAAAAAGAAAGGTTAATTTGTTTTACTTTTCAGATTTTGGAATTAAAAATCAAAGAAACGTTATGGTTTAAAAGAATAAGTTCAGTGTTAAGAATAATATTTTGTCAATTTTATCATTCAAAAATGTGAGAAAATCAGCGTTGAAGTTATAAAATTATGTAAAAATACGAAATATACAAATGAAACTGAAGATTCAAGATTTCAAAGACATTTTTTAAGGTTAGAGATTAATTGCACAAGATTTTTAAAAGGAAAAAAAAAAGCATTAAGCTGGGATTTGAACCTAGATTTTGCCAAACAAATGAAAACCTTTGCCACTAGAACAAAGCCACTTCTTATTGATTCATCTACATATACAATTTTTATTTTATTGTGGGGGCAAAATTATAATATTCAAACTATCCCAAGACAAAACAAAAAAATCTGAAATCAGCGTGGGGGCAGTCGCCCCCACTGCCCCCACGCTAAATCCGCCCCTGAATAACACAATGGTTGTAAATTTACAGGGGCTACTTACGCATAAACTAAATTAACTCTCCTCTCACAATATTCCCTAATCAAACTAAGACGTACTATGTGACACCGTGTGAATCTCCTCGTGATTCATGCACATGAATCACATAATATCTCACATCACACCACACCACAATTCATAAACACTGTTCATCATTGGTGCTGTACGATGTTCATCATCCTCACCCTTGGTTATCCAAGTCGAAAGCTGCCTTGTCGAAATACCATTTCAGACTATCTCCAACTAAGATGGTACAAACTGAACAGCAACAGTCTCTCTGTGTGCAGCAGGCCCCGCTGCACTGAACTGAGATTGGGCTTGAAGCATTTTCACGTTTATAGCAAGTTGACTATTCAATAGGCCTGCCTTTGAGTGCGTCAGGTAATACAGGTTACTATTTAAGTCGACATTCATTCCTGGAGTTAATTTAGGAGGCAAGCGCTGATGAGGCTGTACTTTGTTGTCAATGGGAGTATTAGTGCCATTTGTTGATTTAACTGGAATTGATTGCTGAGATTCTTTTCTGACTAGTGATGATTCCATATCAGTTTCAGTTCGATACTTCTCTTGATTATTTGCCAAGTTAGTTGTAAAGAAATGTGGAGAGATCAATTGAGGAAGAACAGCATTCTGAACATGTACCCTCCCGTCGTAGGCCCCCTTGATGCGTCTGACATTCTCATATGGTAAAACCGGCCCTACTACTCTTCCTAGCTTGGCTGCAAAGAAAAAGGATATGTTACTAAAGATGGAAATACACTATATATTTCAAAAAACTAATCCATTGAATTGATCTAGAGAATTGAGCAAGATTTAACAAAATAACCAATAACATAAATACTACACCTTTGATTCTACAATTACAAGGGACCAGTAAGTACGCTGCTTAAAAACTTCTGTGCAGTCATAACTGAACAAGCATTTTTCAAGGTTTACTTAATCCGGTGTCCTATCAACATACGACAACAACACCACCACCAAAACCCCCCCCCCCCCCACAAAAAAAAAAAAAAGTCGTTGGAGGAATAAAAATCATTACAAGATCACAGTATAAACCAACGTCTCTCACTGAGTCTACGTGGACGCACTGAACATGACATTATAAATTTTTTGCAACTACCCAAGAAGAAATAGAAGTGCAGATAGCTGTTTGACTTGTTCCTCATGCTTCATTGCAATACCACGTTGATAAATATGTATAGCTATCTTTGGTGATTAAATGAGAAGCGAGATCAAAATTCCTTCTTAATCACATATCACGTGATGGGCTAGTAAGTAACAAGAACAGAAAAGGAGAATTTGTAGAAAACATTCAAAATACCATTGGGCATCTGTGGTGGTGGTTGTGAAACCTTTGATAGATTTCTAGAAATGACCTCCGAAACAACTCCAGTGGACATTTCTTCTGTATTTTGACGATTATCAAATGTAGACATATTCGGTTGTGTCTTAGGAGGTATAGTGCTTGAGCTAACAGTAGACCTGCATCAAGTAAAAACAATGCGAAACATTGTTCTATATACATGAAAACAGAAGATATTGAGAGGCTAGTTAAAGAAGTCAGGAAGACAGGGAAGCAGACTCCCAGGTCGTCTTGATTTTCTGAATCCTTATGTGAGGAATTACGAAAAAATATGCACTTTTACCCAAGCACTTATCTGTTGAGGAGAAACTAATCCAATTTGCATTAAGCTTTTAAAGCAATTTTTTACTCAAATGCAAAGCAATGTCAGAACTTTCTGAGATCAGTAGGTGTTAGTTGTTTTCTCGGGGATTAAAATTTAGGACCAAGTGATTTTGAACACAACTGAATATGCTATAAAATTGGCCTATAATACCTCCTGATCTCAGGAGTGCATTCACGTCTCCATAAATATATCTAGTGCTTGTTTGGTCCAGATTAAAATCTACTAAAAAGTTGTGGTAAAAAATCAATAATTAATTTTAACCACACATTTCATGGGACCCACAACTTTTATTAACTTCTTAACCACACATTTCATCAACTTTTGAACAAAATTTGTTAAAAAGCTCTCTCAAACAAGCTAATTTCTGCCCAACAAAGTTCTCTCTTTTATTTAAAAATAAAAGAAACAAATAGGGAAAAGTTAAATCCATAACCCACACTTTGACAACGTTGAATTATTTTATAAGGATGATATGTATAACAGAAACAACATATTAAATAAATTAACCAACCTCGGGAGAGAGGCATGCTTTCTCTGAGGAGGAATCACGGGTCCACTTTTCCCACCATTTTCCTCGAGATAGGCAAATTGTTTCCTGAAATGACCAATGGCACTGCATAGTGCAAAAACCATCATACCATGAGTCTCATGTAATACAAGGTTAAAGCTATAATTAAATAGGTAGGTTTGAATGGAAGTGTTCAAAACCTAGGATAAAGAAAATTCATGTCGTTATTTCCTGCCATATAGTCCTTCAGTAGTTGGGGATGGTATTCTAGTATTTCCCGAAATATCAATTCCCTGACATCTTCCTTAGTCACTCTTCGCCGTTCAAAATCAAACTCCAACTTTGAGATTGGTTGACAAGAAGGTTCCCTTTCAATTTTAGCCAGTCCGTTGAAGTAAGGATCTGCCAATGCCTAAAATACAAATACACCAAAAATACGCCAAATAAATACGAGAAAAAAATATAGCTGAAAAGCACCACCTAGTAATGCATATTCCAAATATATGCAGCTTGTGTAATGCAACTACGTTTTAAGGTACAATGTACCTCTTCAGCAGTTGGTCGTTCCTTTGGATCAAATGCTAACAACCTTTTCAATAAATTAAGTGACGCAGGATCTGCCTTGGGAAATTTCTCAGCAAAAGGCAATGGGTGCTTCTTCCGCATTTCTGCTAAATATTTTCTTGCCTTCTCATTGCGCACCTAAATCCATGACATAATATGACAGTTACACAAATATCTTGGATGGCGTCCCTTCATAACTAGTAAGCATGAAAATACAAAGTAAAGAGGGTGATGTGCTGTACTCCAGAAATTGTAACCGCCAATGGTGACCCAAGAAGATCAGTAATCAAATCCAACTGATGCACAACACTTTTACCAGGAAACAATGGCTTCCCTGTCAAGACCTCCGCAAAAATGCAGCCAATGCTCCAGATATCAATAGCTGGTGTATACTGCAAGCAACATATCGACATTAGTGAGACAGATTTACAGGAACCGAAAGAAATGATACAGCACAATAAAGCCCCCCAGGGAAATGTTGCAACCTGACACAATTACCTCGAAGAACAGAAATATCAACTTCCAAGAGAGTTCATTAGTCCTCCCTGAACAACAATTGTTTTGATCTACAATTACTACTCATATAAGGCACTCTGAATACATTCATCGTGTATTGAAATAAACAAGTCAATTCCATCAGTATATTTTCCTTGGAGATACATTATTGACCCATATCATGCACATATAATTGTGAAACCAACATAGGCAATGAATGAAATCAAAGATGTTATGATCCATGAAATTACACATAACCATGCTCCCAGCACATTTCAGATCTAAATTGAGAAAGGAGGAAAGCGATGCACTGGTTACATGACAGTTACCTTGGAGGAGAAAGATCCACACAGCTCAGGAGCCCTATACCATCTCGTAGCAACATAATCCTGTAATTTGTGACAGAAAAGTCAGAAAAAGAATAGGAATCCAGACACACCTTTAGAACTGAGAACAATACCGAAAATCACATCACCTGGCAATGGGATGACAATACTAATTAAATTATATGAGAACATGTTTAAAGAATGACATACCGTCCAAAATATAGCTGTCGGGGCATCATTGAAGGCCACTCTTGCTAATCCAAAATCACATATTTTAAGTTTGCAGTTGGCATTTGCCAATATATTCTTCGGTTTAAGGTCTCGATGGTACACATTAGCTGAAACCGAAAATGTTTAAATAAGAAATAAAAACCACCTAATAAACCCACTTAAACTAGAATGTTCCACGATCAACACAAGAAATCAAGGAAATGAAATGTCAGAATGGTAGACACAGCACAATAGAAGCTAAAAGATGAGGACAGGCGCTGGGCACAGTATCTTCATCTATGAACCACCAGATTGCAATTCAATCTCTCAAGTGATGCAGATCTTTTCAAGCCAATGCTGCTAAAAAAAAGAGTTGAGAAGGTACCTGTATGCATATATTTCAGTGCCCGCAGCATCTGATAAAGAAAAAACCGGTGGTGCTCATGTGTTAAGTCATCATTAGCTTTGATGACTTGATGAAGGTCGGACTCCATAAGCTCGAAGACAACGTAAATGTCTCTGAAATCCCCCCTGGAGGGTGGCAGCATGATCCGCTTAATGTCAACAATATCAGGATGGCGCAAAAGCCGAAGCAACTTAATCTCACGCAAAATCCGGATAGCATCAGAGTTATGCTCAAAAATGTCCTTTATCTTCTTTATTGCTACTTTTTCCCCTGTCTGAGTGTCAATGGCTGAACAAACAACTCCATAGCTCCCCTTGCCAATAATTTCTAGAATTTTGTATCTGTTGGCATCTCCGAGCTCTGTAAAAAACTCCATCTCTTTGGGGCTCTGCAAAATTAGTAATACATGGTCAGATCATGACACTAAGGTGACAGAACCTATGTTATTCACAACAGAATTCCTAAAACCCAAGAGGAAGGTAAACTATAAAAAACTTGTAATACCCAAAATTAGTACTTCATCCAGTACAACTTGCCAAGAAAGAGATAAAGAAAATGTTTGATAAGGTGTGTTGGGGGGGGGGGGGGGGGGGGGGGGGGGGGGGGGGGGGGGGGGGGGAAGCAAGCTCCACAAAAAATCTTCTTGCAAAAGAGAATCAAAAGGTAGGAATCCAAATTGCCATCACTTTAACAGACAGAGATTCTGATGATGAAGTAAAGAATACAGAATCTACAGATGGCATTCGGGCTCTCAAATTACAAGCCAGAAAGGAAAATGCTCCCAAAACACCAGTATCCCATAAATAACCAGTCTGCTTAAAGCAAAAGGTAAAGCGGCTAACTACCAAATATAGATATACCATATCAATTAAACCAAATATTCATAGGTAAAATTACCAAACTTTAGTCACTGGATCAAATCATTATTTGCGATTGTTATATCTAAACAAACAAAAATAAATAAAATCCAGTTCCAAGATTTCAGTTTTTTTTTCTTTTTCAGTTTTTTTCGTGTCCTGACATCCTGTGAAATGATGGCCAAAACTACTGAATGTATGACACAACTCAAGGAAAAAAATATAAATTCAATTAAAAATAAACTCCATACAAGTTGAATACTTTCAGAAAAAATCTAAGCTCTCT
Organism: Forsythia viridissima; assembly: GCA_030279155.1. Classification (NCBI taxonomy): domain Eukaryota; kingdom Viridiplantae; phylum Streptophyta; class Magnoliopsida; order Lamiales; family Oleaceae; genus Forsythia; species Forsythia viridissima. The sequence continues at coordinate 8,748,074 of CM059044.1, forward strand.
GATCAAAACTTCTGATTTCTATTTCTGAAAACTTTAACCACCTGAATTCACATATAAAACAAGATATCTACGTTCTTTAAGCAGAAAAAAAACCCCCAAACAGAAGAAATGAATATTATATATATAAACAGAACCTTCTTCCGCTGATCTTGATGCTGCATGATTTCTTCTGTTTCTCAGATGATCAGAATACGATACGGCGTCGTCTCTGTTTCTTGATCCAATCAGCTCTGGCCTCAGGGCAACAATTTTTTCCCGAGGTAAAATTGAAGTAAACAAATTAATCACTTCGCTAATTAAACGAGAAGCTCAACCCCCAAATCTCCAAAATTCGTCCACAATTTTTTCCTTTCTGCTCAACAAAACACTGAAGATTATTATATAATTTGAACAAAGAATAAAAATTTGAAAAAACTGTTGTATTAGGATTTTGGAGATCTGGCGATGCAGTAAATCGAGCGACAGAGGGGGTGGATCGGAGATTAGAGAGAAGAGAGAGATATCAAATGGTGAATTGTTTTGATTTTATAGGGGGAAGGGTATTTTCGTGTTTTAATTATTTTGTTGTTTGGGCGGCCGTTGGGTACAAAAGTAAATTATACGTAGGTCTGTTGTAGTTGGCCGGTAGAGGTGGGCGGTAGCGACTTTCTCAATTTTACTCTTTCTTTTATTTTCCATTTTGACCCCCCTTGTAGTTTTTGAAATATGCATTTGATCCTCTCATGGTTTTAACTTTTAATGTAACGTTCATATGGAAGAGCTAAAAAAGTTGTTAATAATTAAAGATAAAGTCTATAATTAATTCTAACTATATTTTTTATGGGACCCACAATTTTTATTAACTTTTCAACTACACATTTCATAATTTTTATCAAAATTTGCTTAATTATTTTTCAAAATTTTTATCAAACAGACCCTTAGTCAATATAACCCAACCATTGATTAAGATTTTCCGAATCACATTGAAAATTTGACATAGGGGCTGACAAAATTATAATAACTCATGGAATTTGAGCGGGTTAATTTGTCCAAGTTTGAAAGAAGACAAAATTGAAAGTAATTCTCTAACGATAGGTAATACTTTCACATAATATAGTTCAATTTTTAAACTTTAACTCTCTAAAAAAATTAACTTGATTCTGTTTTAATCTGATTTGTTTTTAAGAATTACCCGATTCTCCATAGTAAATAGGGTTGGACAAATTAACCTTCAAATCAATCTGAACCATCAGTTTGGGTTGATTTTTTTCTATTTTGGGTCAATTTTCAAAAAAATATAAATAAATTTTCTTTGCTTTCGTTGCATCTGAAACCGAAAACCCGAACCGACTCGAATCGGTTCGGGTCGGTTTCGGGCCCGAAATTTTTAACTTCGAGTCAATTCAGTTTGATTTTTGTCAAATCGAACTTTTATCGGTTTGGGTTGAGTTGGCCCTCGCCCCACCTCTAATAGTAAAAGCCGTATTAAAGTTTAAAATAAAAGTTCAATTAATAAGACTTGAAAAAGAGGTCCAACGAAGTTGGCCAAATGAGGAATTAGTTTGACATTTGACAAACTAAAGAAGAGTAATCAACAAAACTTGTGTTGCTTCCCAACAAATCAAGAAAATTTGGATGGTTAAAAGACTAAAAGTTCATTGAGTCATCATATGAAAATGTTTATTTATTTAGCAAATCTCATTTATTATATTTCATACCTTTCGTTCTCATTTCTAATTTTGTCTTATTATATTCATCTATAATTTAGTTTTTATCTTTTAATAGAAAAAAATAAATAAAATATTATATTTAGAACTCTCGATAAAGAAAACAAATGCATGGCTCTAACAAAAGCCATTCCTTCAAGGGAACACGGATTTCATTCACCACAAATGTAAAGGCAATGTGAAAATATCTTCAAATTATTTGTGATCATATGTTCGGATTTCTATACTATCAACCACAAAAAATAAAATGAAAAATATATTTACTATATTTCGAATTTTAAACACGAAACAACTATCAAAAATTTAAATTTACGTACAATACATAGTTATATTTTATCCTCATCATATATATACTATTCACGTGCATGTTGAATTATTATTTTCATAAATGAATTTTTCGTAGATGATGAAAGTGACACTCTTATTCATAAGAATCTTATAATCTCACTAGAACATCTTACAAGTAGTGCTAGTTGCTCAAAATGTAGCAAATTTGTACATTTGGGTCGATTTAGTATTACTTAAATCAAATTCACGTCGTAAACTCTAAATTTATTAATAAAAGAGCTTAATTTGTTGAATTGATGGGGTGATTTTTGAGCACATAATATTTGACTATTCTAATGCCATATTAAATGTTCGTTTGATTTAGCTTAAAAATTGAAGTCAAAATCAATAATTAATTTTAATCACACATTTTATGTAACTCACAACTTTCATAAATTTTTAACCATACATTTTATCAACTTTTATCAAAATATACTAAAATTTGTATCAAAAACTTTATCAAACAAGCTCTATTGTCTAAAAATTCAAAACAGTGAGATACAAACGTACATATACTCAAGAGCGGAGCTAGGATTTTTGGAGCGGGGACTATTACTTAAACAAGAAAAAAAAATTACATTTCAAAATCGGGTTGATACGAGAATTTTTTTTTAAACTTTAAAAATTGATTTTTTTTTAGAGCGGAACTCGACTGTAGTCCGATCCCGTCCCCTCTCTTCGTCACTATGTATAATTATAAGCACATATTTGTCATTGTTTAAATCATAATTTCAGTTGGTCAAATTGGTCGAATATATTTTTTATTCACACATTTCATAGGATCCACAACTTACAATTCACTTTTTAACCATACATTCACTTACAACTTATAATATAAACACTTAAAAAATAATTTCATCGGTATCAAACATTCGCTAAGTAACTACTATTTTATACACATGTTTTTCAATGTAATAAATCCAAAATTGCAAATTAATGAAGAGGGTATGATGTCCACTTGGTAGGTGTCCAATCAGAGTTTTGATGACCCCATTTGTATTAGTTTGTACAAAATATGTTTGAGTAGATGTGGATGTGTAGATGTGAACGGACCAACGACTTGTCTTCTACAAATTACAACTTGCAACTTGCAACTTGCACGCCGGTTGCAGCTAAGCCCCGGTACCCGGGTCACAACTCAGCAGGTTTCAATTTGCATTAGAAAAAATAATTTTAGTATTTATGTTCAACCTACAAAATCGAATCTTTGAGTTCTCGAACTTTATAGTACAACACTTTTAGGTTTCGAGTTATATATGTGCTCTAGCGTGTAATGGTTGAAAACGCGGACTGGAGATTTTCTTGCTTATCTGTAATGTATAAAACATGGCATGCTATCATAGTACTCGCATATGTTTCTCCAATTTCTGTAAGATATTTTGAGTCTTTAACTTTGCTGAGTGGGTAGATGCTTTTCTAATATTATTAAAAAAAATAACTTTTTATTTATTTATTTATTTGCATGGGTTGGTGGATGGGGTGGGGTAGGTAGTGGGGCAGGTTTCTATAGTTTGGTATATTCTTTTGTGCTCCTTCAAGGAAGGTGGCAGGTTATGGTCCAGGTTCATATACTGAGGTATATTCTTTGGTAAATAATGTAATTCATGTTAGAGATAAAAGATAATGTCAATCATAATATAATTAATTAATGTCAATTACGTTATAGATAAATTAAACATAAAATTTTAGTATTTATCTAACTAAAGGGTGTGAAATTTAGGTTTTTTAAATTTGAGTTGAACTTTAAAAAAGTTGGATCAACAAATCGTAGTGTGTATTCAATATATATATATATATAAGAATTTTTCACAACTAAATCAATAAACTCAAGTTTCACCAATAAAACGATAAATAAAATTCATCAATATTAAAAGAAAAACATGTTTCTTGATTTAAATCTTCACGTCAAACATTTTCAATCATAATATTATTTTTCCCATTCTCATTCAATTCATTCACATTGGCAGATTGAATCACTTCTTCATTCTCAGTGATTAGAATGATCATATTATTCATTATCATTGTTCTTCTGATTTTTTTTTTTTTTTTTTATTTCACCAGCTCTAGACCACATGTTCTCTAATGTCTTGACTTCACCAATTACTTCTGATTGATAAGAATAAATGCTATGTTATTTTTATTGATCATTTTTCTCGTTATATATGGTTCCACTCCAAGAAACACAAGTCAGATGTCTCTACAATATTTTTCAAGTTTAAATTACTTGTTGAAAACTTTTTAATGCTGCAATAATTATACTTTATACCGATAATGGTGGCAAATATGTCTCTCTTGCCTCATAATTATCCAACCATGGCATTACTTATCTAATAACACCATCACATGCGTTTCAAAATAATGGCTTTGCTGATTGTTCCAATCGTCATTTTGTAGAAATTGGATTTGCATTACTTCATCGTGCATCAATCCCTCATAATTTTTGGAATTATGCTTTTTCAACTGCTATTTATCTCATCAACTGAATGCCTATACCAACTTTGTTTATATAATCACCATTTGAAACAGTCTTTCACAAACAACCCAATTACTCAAAACTACGCATTTTTTGTTGCATTTGTTATCAATGGATTTGTATCACGGGGCGTCTTTCTTTCTAGAGCAAAAAGAAATATCGTGCGACAGTAGTCTAATCCGCTAGACTACCTTCCGCATATGTTCGATCGATTGACAATTTAAAGAAAGTTTTTGTAACAGAATATTTGAATGCATTGAAATATTGCTTATCCATTGATTGATGAAAGCAGTAAATTATGGTGCAAAGGGTGAACACCCGTGAAAGCTTCTTTCTTTCTAGAGTAAAATAGAACATTGTGCGGTAGTAGTCTATTATGCTAAACTACCTTCCGCATATGCTCGATTGATTCAATAACGAAAGACAATTTAAAGAAAGCTTTTGCAACAGAAGATTTGAATGCATTGAAATATTGCTTATTCATTGATTGATGAAAGCAGTAAATTACAATTACTGGTGCAGATGGTGAACACTAGTGAGCTTGACAATTCAAATACCAACTACAATTTATAATAGTTTAAGTAAGAAAAATCTAAGTTACAGGAATAGACTTCTAAAAACTGAGAAAGCGTAATAAATATTTACAAAGAGCAATGTTCTTTTACAACTGAAATAAACCATTATAACTGAAAAAAACTAACAACTTAAACTAATATTTACAAGGTGCCGCTGAAGTTGGGAAAACTGTGACTGCAAGTGGTCAGGAAGCTAAGTATAGGTACGGGCTCTGACACTTTTCTGCTATTCCCATAATAAAAGGGATAATCGATCAAGTCCATGCATTTTTTTTGGTTACTCTTTTTCTTGGAGTGCTTATCTTTGCTACGATAACATGTCCAAACATATTTGTATATTCCGCCATGTTGTATTTGTTGAGTCTTTATTCTAGTTCTTCTTTAGATGATTACACTCCAAAGAGTTGAATACACTATCAACTGAGTCATGGAGTCTCCTTTCTACTTTAATTCGTTTCTGTACAACCATACTGACTACACATTGGGTAACTACAATAGTAGACATGTCACCAAGGCAGTCATTTGCCATCCAACCACCTTCGTGGGCGCACCAGTCACCATCGCACGCGTGAATTCCAATAGCGACTTCTCCTTGCCATGATACATATGTGTGAACTTCCATCTCTTTCCCACATTTGCACCAAAATCAGCACCAAAAGTATCGCTTCCTCCCACAACAACTATTGTCCATCATCCCATTCGTCGGTTGAACCTAACCCACCCATTTATACTCATCCTATGGTCACTTGTGGGAAAAACCAAATACATAAACCCCCCTCACAGACTCAATCTCACTGTCACTCTTGAAGTTGATAGTATTGAACCTACACTCTCCTGTCCCAAACACCCTTTATGGCGTAAAACTATGTATAAGGAGTTCGATGCATTATTAATAAATGGTACTTGACAACTTGTCTCACCCATACAATCCAAAACATAGTTGGTTGCAAATGGGTCTTCCGTATTAAATGAAGACCCGATAGCTCCATTAATCAATACAAGGCTTGCCTTTTAGCTAATGGCTTTCATTAGCGACCCGAAGTTGACTATCACGAGACACTTAGTTCGGTTGTCAAGTCCAACTTTAGTAGACTTATTCTCAACCTTGCTTTACCCATAATTGGCCACTCCGTCAATTAGATGTCAACAATATATTTTTCCATGGATCTATCACCGATAATGTGTGTAGATGACCTATGAGTTTCGTTGATCAAATCCCTTAAGTGTAGTTTATACACTTATTTAAGCCGGTTTGATTGAACTTTTTAAAGTGTATTACGAATAAATGGAATACTCTCCACGTTTAATTTTATTGAGTATCATGTATTCAGGGACGAAGCCGAGCATTGATAGAGATGAGGTGCAATATAGACACAATGGATGATAAATTCTCCACACTAATTTCTGTGTCTTTTTCATTCACAATAATGAAGTATATATAATACAAAATATTGCCAAAAATTCTTGCTCTCCAAGACTTGGTTGATCTCCCAAAAATCCTCCTAATTACCAATATACATTTACCTAAAATACAAAGACTATATTAAGGAAACATATTAATCAAAAGATATGCACAATAAACTCTCCTATTATAATCAAATAAATATTAATATTGTAATACCCCCCTCAAGTTGGAGCGTGTAGATCTCGAACGCCCAACTTGCGAAGGAGAAACTCAAATTTTGTTTTCCCCAGCGCTTTTGTGTATATATCTGCCAATTGAACACTGGTGGATACATAAGATGGACAAATCATCCCTTCAGTCACCGCATCTAGAACAAAATGACAGTCAGCCTCTATATGCTTTGTTCTTTCATGAAAAACTGGATTTTGAGCAATGTACAACGCCGACTGACTATCACAATACAACTTTATACCCTTCGGATGTCGCACACCCAAGTCACCCAAAAGTTGTTTAAGCCACTTTAACTCACACACTGTTGCCGCCATTGATCGCCGCAGACGATCTAGACACTATTTGTTGCTTCTTGGTCTTCCACGACACAGGAGAACAACCAAGTAACACGAACTATCCTGTCAAGGAACGCCGAGTAAGTGGACAACTAGCCCAATCTGAGTCACACCACCCTTCTAGACTTACGTCACTCTCAGCACGAAGTAAAATCCCTTGCCCCTGACTCTTCTTCAAATATCTCACGACCCTGAGAGCCGCCTCCCAATGATCCTCACGAGGTTGTTGCATAAATTGTGACAAAATATGAACCGAATATGCAAGATCAGGTCTCGTCACAGACAAGTAAATCAATCTCCCTACAAGTCGCCTATACGGCGCCGGATCCACAAGAAATTCGCCATTTGCAAGGGCCAAATTGTGATTTTGTTCCATAGGAAATGTCGCAGGCTTTACTCCCCGTAAACCAGTTTCCGAAATTATCTCGAGTGTGTATTTTCTTTGGCAAAGAAAGATTCTTTCTGGATTACGGGCTACCTCTAGCCGTAAAAAATATTTCGAAACTCCCAGATTCTTCATACGAAAGCACCTGCCAAGGTAATCTTTAAAAGTTGACAATGCAACCTTATCATTCCCTACAATAATCAAGTCATCAACATAAACTAACACGTTGATCTGAGTTCTTCCCCTGCACAACCCAAACAACGAATAATCTGAATAGGATTGCACAAATCCATAATTCTTCAACGCTGTGACAATTTTGCAAACCAACATCGGGGAGCTTGTTTTAGACTATACAACGATTTTTTCAACCTGCAAACTATGTTAGGATTTGTATTCTTGAAACCTGGAGGAACCTTCATATAAACCTCCTCATTTAAGTCACCGTGAAGGAAAGCATTATGCACATCCATTTGATGTACATCCCAATTTTTAACAGCAGCAATCGCAAGAAAAGTACGAACCGTCACCATTTTTGCCACAGGAGCAATTGTCTCGTTATAGTCAATTCCTTCCACCTGACGATTGCCATAGATCACAAGTCTTGCTTTGAGCCGCTCTATGCTGCCATCGGATTTATACTTAATTTTATATATCCACTGGCTCCCTAGCGCTTTCTTTCCGGGTGGAAGAGTCTCCATTACCCAAGTCTCATTGTCTTCAAGGGCTCGTATCTCCTTACCCATTGCATCTCGCCATCCCGGGTCTTTCATTGCTTCTTTAAAATGCTTTGGCTCATGTCCCATTATTACTGCTGTAAGAAAATTCCTATGTCTCACAGAAAAACGTTCACAATTCACAAAATGAGTTATATGATAGGGCGTACCTGAGGAAGATGAAGGAGTTGATGAATTCTCAGATGGACTTATTTTCCGTATAGTGTGAGTAACAAAATCACGATACCGTGTTGAGGGAGTTTTGGTTCGTTTTCCTCGCCCTAGCTCACTGTCAACTTGCACACCTTGCTCTCCCACCGTATACTCCAGCCCCTCATCACGCACGTCCTCATGCACGGGCTGCACCGCAGCACCCGACTCTCCCTCGAGAGTGGTCGCAGCCTCCAACCCCCCCTTAATGCACACATCACACTCATCAGCACTCTCATCTTCACTCCATGCCCCATCCTCATTGTTTACCAGCATAGGAGTCACCATATTTCGTGGTTGGTTTGTCGCAAAAGGGAATTCTTTCTCAAAGAACTTCACATCCTTCGATACAAAGTACTCATGTGTTTCTAAATCATACAATTTCCAACTTTTCTTCCCAAACGGATAGCCAACAAAGATACATTTACGGCTCCTACTTGCAAATTTATCACCTTTGTGTCGTTGATTATGAGCATACAAAAGGCAACCAAATACACGAATAACATCATAAGAAGGCACTTTCCCAAACAACTTTTCATATGGCAATTTAGACTTAAGTAAAGTAGAGGGTGTTCTATTAATCAAGTGACATGCTGCCAACACACATTCTCCCCAAAATTTGATTAGTAAGTTCCCTTGAAATCTTAATGCTCTAGCTACATTTAAAATATGTTGGCGTTTTCTCTCAACCCTCCTATTTTGTTGTGGAGTCCGAACACAAGAAGTCTCAAAAATAATTCCATGATTTTGAAAATAATCATGCAAACAATTAAACTCGGTCCCATTGTCACTTCTCACATGTTTTATTACTTGTTCAAATTGTCGTTCAACCATAGCAACAAAGTTAATAAACATAGATTCAACTTCCATTTTATTGCATAATAAATATACCCAGACTCCTCTTGAAAATCATCTACTATTGTAAAAAAATAGGTAGCCCCACAAGAAGATCGAGCCTTGTAAGGCCCCCACAAATCCAAATGAACAAGTTCAAAAATCCTACCAGCTTTATTCGTACTAATGGGAAAACTAGATCGAGGTTGCTTTGCACGCGGACACACATCACAAGTTTTATTATGTTTCCTGCAAGAGTGACTCACAGTCGGTATCATCTTCAATATTTTCTCCGACGGATGCCCCATTCGTTGATGCCATAACTCGAACGACGAGTCACCATCCACTGTCAAGACCTTTACTTGAGGAACACCAAGAAAAAAATAAAGTCCATCCAATCTTTCACCCGCTCCAATCACCTTCCTCGTCGGTCGGTCGGTCATGTATAACACAAATATTATTAGTGAATTGGACAACGCAATTTGATTCATCGATTAATTGAGTCACAGAAATTAAATTGCATGTTAATTGTGGGACATAAAGCACATTATCAAGCTTCAATCCTCCTGGAAACACGACACTCCCCTCTTGGTTCGCTTCTGCCGTGTTTCCATCCGGCAATTCCACCGGGCAGTGTTTCACCTTTCTCACATTTCTCAAAATAGCTAAGTCACACGTCACATGGTTCAACGCTCATGTATCGATAATCCAACTAAAATCACTGTTCTTATCATGCAGGCGATCTTTTGTTTTGGCTAAGTTCAAAAAATCAATAAGTTGTTGTAGTTGCATTGTTGAAACACCCGCAAGACCCGCTGCTTCGGTCGCACCCGCCAGCCCCTGCGAGCTTCCTGCCTACTGCCCAGACAAAGTTCCATTCCTGCCAATTTTATTTGCACGGACAGGCGGTGTACCAGACCCTCGGCCTCGGCCAGAACCTGCACGCCCACCTTCTCGTCCTGTCCGTCCTCCACCACGACCCGGTCCCTTTCCTCCGTGAGGTCGATCCCTCCACCATTCGGAGAACCCGTGTAATTGAAAGAAAGAGGATTCATCGTGGCCTTCTCTATTACAATGATTGCAAAACTTGTCAGTATTATCCACAAAACGAAACTTACCATGCATATCAGGATGAATTGCGAAGGCCATGATACTATCTCGTTCGTCCTTTGACGAGGAAAAATCTCCTCCATGCAGTCTTTCTGCTTGAATCACTTTGTTGATATGCTCTATCAAGCATCGGCAATGGCTCTTGTCCAAGCAGATTAGCACTAATGGAAGCATATGCTCCATTGAGGCCGATAAGAAAGTGATGTAGATAGTCCTCTTCTCTCAATTTTTCTACCTGCGTGACTATGCTACACGTGCAACCTCCACACTTACAAACCGGCACCTTCACATATGTCGTCAGTTCGTCCCAGATTTTTGACAAACGACCAAAATAAATTGCCATAGTCTCGATTTTTCCTTGCTTGCACTCCCCCAAGGACGTTTTTAACTGACATATACGAGTGCCGCTTACCACACAAAACCTATTTTTGAGATTGTTCCACAGGAGTTGTGCTTCATCATATTCTCCAAGTGTCGACTGAACAGACGGCTCAATGGTGTTGGTCAGCCATGACACCAACATCGAATGCACAGCTATCCAATCCTCAAGTTTCTCCTCTGTTGTTGGCTTCGGAACCGTCCTTTCCACAAAGCCAAATTTCCTCTTCGCCTTTAGCGAGGTTCGAATTGCCCTCGCCCATTCATCGTAGTTCTCACCACGTAATTGAATCGGGGTAATGATATTGCCTGGACCGTCACTCGATCCAAGATGATACGTCATATCTCTTTTCTTTTCTCCCTCTCCGCCAGCCATGATCTCTCGTGGAGGCTACAGTACTGTATAAAGAAAAAAATTGTGTTTGCCCTAGGATCTCTCTACGATGGCTCTGATACCACGATAAATTCTCCACACTAATTTTTGTGTCTTTTTCATTCACAATAATGAAGTATATATAATACAAAATATTGCCAAGAATTCTTGCTCTCTAAGACTTGGTTGATCTCCCAAAAATCCTCCTAATCACCAATATACATTTACCTAAAATACAAAGACTATATTAATGAAACATATTAATCAAAAGACATGCACAATAAACTCTCCTATTATTAATATTGTAATAATGGAGCTTAACCACGGGTTATGACACTAAAAAATATGGTTGAAATAGGTCGATCATGTTATTTAGACTATCGAGGAAAGACTGAAGGCAACTAAAAGCAAACAGAGGGTAACGATGTCCCTTTGGCCGCTCAAGTGGCCAGATGATCTTCTATTTTCTTCTATCTTCATAGAATCCGAGTGATGCATTACAATTATTTAAGTATTTTTGTAACTTCAACATGATAGGCTAATTTTTTTTTTAATGGTGTAAACCATGTGTTGAAGTTATAATTCAAAGATTCCCGTTTATAATCTTAATTTGTATCATTTAAGCTATAGTTTTAATATCTGTTTGAATGATTGACCATCGTTTGAACATGTTTGTGACTTATTTTGATTCCGAGGTGTTCGAAATAAGTCTAGCTCACTATGACCTTAACCACTAAGTCCTATAGAAGTTAGAAATAAGCTTCCATACTTGGTGCAATTAACGTAGATAATCTTGTTGTTAAATATATTTATATATATTTGAATTTGAAATAGAAATATTCTGGGCCGTATATGAAAATATGTTTAATTATACTCGAAAGAGATTATTAGACAACTTATGATTATTGATTGTCAATTTTAACCATGTATTGGATTAAAATCGAAATTTGAGAATTATAATACACACTAAATTATAATACAGTATGAACCGTTATGTCAAAGATAGCACAAAATTCTTCAAAATTTGGGCAAAGTTCATCCAAGCTAAAGCAGAAAAGATGCTCTAGTGAATCAAATGGCTTTTTTTGTTGAAGGCTTCAAGAGTGAGGAAGGCTTCGACGCCACCGGTGATCGGTTTTTGCTGAAAAATAGGGCAGAAGTTTTTCGATCCGATATCTCACTTGAAGAAAGAGAGCATCATCTTTTTTTGAAACTATATTATAATATAGTTCTTTTTTTAGTAAACTAAATAATATTTTCTAGAAAATAAATTTCTAGTGAATAGGAAAGCACATATTCATTTTGAACAATAGATGTCTTTCACATTCAACTTCATAGACCGCTGTCTCGATGGATTTGCTCTTCTAGTCATGCAGATCTTCCTCAATAGCGGGAAGATTGAGATCGGGAATAGTTGGTTTCTTCGAAGAGCTGGTCCCGCTTCTCTCGTTCGAGAGCATTATATAGCCCTTTCAAGGCCTTTATCTAGCTCTCTAATGCTTTTTGATCGCAACTATTGCTACTCCTAATAAGTCTCCCCCTTGGGGGATAAGGACTGCCTAGAGTCAGATTCATAACATAATTCTCTTACTTGATTTTTCTCCAAAAATTATATTTGCACTTAATTTAACTGGTAGTTATAGTGTAGAAAATTTATTAATCTATCGATCCAAATATTGATTGTATGTATTCGGGTTAAGCTCGAATTGATTGAATTTAAGTAAGAAATCAAAATTCTCATAGGAATGATATTCTACTACTCATTTTTATCATTACTTGTCAACAAAATCTTGTGGATTTCACTGAACAAAAACCTGTTCACACTATGTCTGTCATCTTCGCAAATATATGGGTTAAAATAGAACCTCGTGCATGGGATAGTGAACTTCAATTTTCTTACTTGAACATGTGTTTACCAACTATGGGACTGATACCTCATTATTATTTATAATGCGAATGGATATATTATATTTGTTCTTGTATATGTCACTGATATTGTTATGCATGTAGTTTTGGAATTGATAACTTCATTGCTCAACTTGGTCATCGATTCTCTACTAAAAATTTGGGTGCACTATCCTTGTTTCATGGTGTCGAGGTTATTTCTACTACTCATGGATTATTTCTGCCTCAACATTAATATCTGGTTGATTTTCTTCGTAGAACTAACACGCATTAGGCAAAACTAGTTCAAAATGTACTACCAATATGTCTCAATATCATGAAGGAGAATCTGCATCTTGAATTTGGCTCATGACAATCTTTGAATTGACCATTTGAAAATCCAAAAATTTGTCAACAATAAATTTCTTTCTCTCGATACCTTTTGTCTTGTACTTTTTGTCAAAAGAATCTCAAAATTCCTTAGTTGTCTTGATTGAACAATACACATTATACTTTTATTATTCAATCCACAGAGAATGTAATTACGACATAAGAATTCTGCATGCTTCCATACTTCAATAACCAACTGCGTGTTTTTTGTCAATAGCATTTGCTTATTTCTGTGCGGGACAATCTTCAAACAGAAATTTAACCAAATTCAACGTTGTCAGATAGAACAACATTTTCTGTTGTCAACACTTGAATTTTGATCCATTGAACTTTTCTGGCTTTTCATGTTGTGAGGTCGGTGGTATGACATACAAATTGGACCCAAAATCGTGTCCAACCACATCATTAATTTGCTCAGTCAAACTAGTCATCTTTTTGTAGACACGATTACAAAAAATAAATCATTATAAAAATATTGACTAGCAAAAATGACTACGTAAATAAATTCCGTATCAACGAAAGAAATATAGAAGATATGTCTTAAGATCGCTATCGAATATTTGACTAGGACAATCGAAAGAAGGAAAAAGAAGAATAGGCAAGATTTGAAAGAAAGCGAGGTATGCAGTTTGCAAATTTCCTTAAAACAGATTTTGCCATTTGCACTTGATGCTATCATCTTTTTTATAAACGTTTGTTTCTTAAGATACAATGTTTCTTCCAATATTAAAATAGCAAAATAATAATATTGTCGAGTGAATCACAATTTGATTATACTCCTCTTGACATGATGATTTTGAACACTAAAAACTCTTAAAACATCAAATACTAATTGATGTGATTTAAAACTTGAGAATAATATGAAAATTATTTTCATGGGATTTGAAAAGAGAATGATGTAGAAATTCAATTATATTCAAATTGATTCGAGATGGAAAAAAATGGAGTGAAAATTTCAATGTGTCTATTCGCAATTGGTATATCTTTTAGCACAGATTAATCTAGACCGTTAGATCACACTATTTCAGATTGGGATAGAATCTGGTGGTCCAAATTGCAACCTATTCGAAAGACCACAACTATTCTAAATACTTTTTATAAAATTTTCTATGTATTAACTTTAAGGCACAATGTATAAATAAAAAATATCATAATTTTTCTTTCATTCATTCACAAGACTTTGAAAGACTTGCGAACAAAAATAGACTTTCATTCTATAATTTTTTTTTTCTTTATACAATATTTCTCTTTTTTCTTTATAAAATATTTCTCTTTTTTCTTCTTCTACAAACTCTAGAGTCAAGATTAATTACGAACATTTTTTTGATTTTTTAATATTTTTCTATTTTTTCAATATTTTTTTCTTCAATAGTTTCCTAATTATTTTTTTCTTTTTATTTTTTGGTCTTTGTATGAAATCTATAGCCATGATTAATTATCAATATATTTTATAAAAAATAATATTAATATTTTACTCTCTATTCATTGTATTATAAAATATTTTTAAAAGGAAATTCTCATACCACATTTTTTGAATTTATTTTCAAACCATTTAAAAGTTCATAATTTATCCAAAAGACAAAAAAGAGAGTGAACTAATAATTTATGTACTTATCACGTAATTTAATTGCAACAAATAAATAGAATAATATAAAAACCAATCACTTAAAAAAGTCGATCAAAATCTTTAAAAATTTATATTAAAACTCTAGATTATATACATTATCCTTAATTTTCTGAAAATATTAAAAAAATTTAAACGTTCAAGTGGATTGAATGTCCAATGAACCAGACTCGGCACCATCTGCCTCTCAAGACAAACTCGGACCAGCAAACAATGACAGGGCGGTCTAGACTCACATTGTATACCTGTAAAGTTTAAAAAAGTTGGAAATGCCATTTTATATTGGAGAGTATAAAGGAAAAAGTTTCAGGCACTTGAAACTAGACTGGATCAATTCACGTGGTTATCTTCTTAATCGATAAATCAATCTTAAAAGAATGTTTAACCCCAGAATTTTATTAGTAAAAAAGTAACACTGCTTAATATATGTTTATTGGAATTTTTGAAATATGATGTCTCTTTTTAGGCTCGTAATGGTACAAAAAGACATATTTTAGTACTTTGATCAGACATAATTTTTTTTCTTTAATTTATTGTATTCTATGAGACCCACAACTTTTATCAACTTTTTTTTTCCTTTTTAAAATATCCTATAAAATTATTTTTAAACTCTACCAAATAGACACATATTAGCAAAAAAAAGTGATTCAAAAACTTGTTCACGATTAAATTAATTTATAATTCCCTTAATTTGGACTAAAATATTGTAAACTCGAAATCGAGAAAAATATATTACCTAATTTAATTAGTTTAACGTTATTGAATTTCTAGTATTATCAAATAGAGACTAATTCATATATCCCAATATCATATTTGATCAACTCGACTAATTAGACTCTATTAAATATGATTAAAAAAAATTACATATCACGTCTTATCTACCATTACTATGTACCGTAACAAATATGTGGACCCGACTTTTAGTGGGCAATTGATTGGCATAGCACAATTATTTGGAAAATAAGAACAATGAAAAAGTCAAGAGCCACATTGAAAATGGCTGCCCTCTTGGCTCCTTTCATATTCATTTGCACAAAAATTTCATTTAACGGCTCATTAGAGGGATTATAGCCGTTAATCTCATTTGTCCTTTCTTCTTATTTAAAAATCTTTGACATTTCTTAATTCTTACATATATATACCTAAGTACACATCCTGCATAATCACTCTCACTGGTACAACTTCAGTTTACAGAAAGTACAACTCAACAATGGCTAAAGCAACTCATCTCTCTCTTTTCCTCTCCCTCTTTTATTTCATTTCAGGTACATTTGCTATATTTTCTTTTACTCACGGGTTTTTCTCGTTTGAACCTCGTCCTAAAAGAAGCATTTTTGTATTTTATTTCTTTCGATTATGTTATAACATTTCCTAATAATGTTTCTACAGTTGTGAACCTAATATTGGCAAACGAACAGGTAACTTTAAGTGCATGTTTGATATGCAAGACTAGATATAATTTTTTTTAGTTGAGAAAAAAAAATGGTCGACCCAAAATTTATAGAGAACATGTTGTTGTGTTGCAGAAAACGTGGTGCGTGGCGAAGCCTTCGTCCGATCAAGGCACTCTGATGGCAAATATTAACTACGCTTGTTCGCAGGTGGATTGTAGGGTTCTACAGAAGGGTTGCTCTTGCTTTGTACCAGACAATCTAATTAACCATGCTTCAGTAGCCATGAATATTTACTACCAGTCTCGGGGAAGGAACCATTGGAACTGCTATTTTGGCAACTCTGGACTCGTTGTATTAACTGATCCAAGTAAGATTTAAAAAAAAAAAAAAAAAAAAACCCTCTAAATTTATTATATGTACCTCCATTTAAAAATAAAAATAAAAATAGAGAAAATGATTTTGATAATTTCTGAATAATTTTGTTTTGTGGATACAGGCTATGGGAGCTGCATTTATCAAGGGTGATTCTGCAGGCTTAATTACAGGATATTCTTCAATATTTGATCTGCAAAGAAATGATGATTTGCATTGTTTTATGAATATTGGAATGATTAATACTAACAGAAAGTCTCATTTAGAATAAAATATGGCTTTTTTCTAGTATCATGACTACTTTGTCTTTGAACATCTAATAAGAATTATAAAGTCTTTTTTTTTTTTTTCTCCCCTAATTTTGCAATTTCTCTTGTAATCTGGAGCTTGATTAACAAGACTACAAGCAAATATTTTACATGTTCGATATAGAATACAATGTTTGTCGATTTTAATTGTGCAAGTGGATGAATCGTTAAAAAGTAATATAATAAGAAGTAGAGTGTGGAACTCGCGAAGATTGGATTTCCTACGTATTATACTTTGATTAATATTACCTTTAATTCAAGAAAAACACAATCAATTATTTTATTTTTGGTTTTAACTAAATTTAATTATCCACTAAAATAAGTAATTATACAAATCTTGGAATTAATCAAATCATATAAGGTACTAGAACCTCGAATTCACTTTAACCTTCTATTACTTGTTTACAATCAATTCTTGATTTATCACTATAAGAAATTGTGGCAACAGAGACAAGAAATTCTGTTTCTGTTGCCTTGATTTTCGTTGGAAACGATATTTATCGATGGGGGAACATTTAATTAGTTTTCAATCATTTTTTTTTTCTTTTTTCTTGTTTATTTAAAAGGAAGTGAAATTTTGCGGACCTACCATGCCAAGTTTTCCAAACGTTGGGGATGTCTGGTGCTATTTTTAAATGTTAGGGGTATTCCCAATTTTTTGAAAGGTTAGAGACCAAATATGCAATTATTCCTTAATTCAATAACAAACAATCAACAAAAATAAGAAGTTACATGCCCATGTTAAAAATCAATGATCAAATTTTAATCAATAGCCTCTCTCGATAGCCAATTGATTGTATAATTATATGTGAATCTAATTATCTCAAATTAAATTACGAACACATAATCATGCATTAATTCACAACTATATCATCACATAACGTTTTCATAGAGTACAACGACATAGACCATCAATTATAGGATCATATATTGTTTATTATCATGTGCTAATTAATACTGAATCTTTTGAAAGCAATATAAATTACTAATACATTCTAATGATAGCTAATTATCAAAATGGAGTAAGGGAATAATAAACAATTAACCCAAAAGCAAAAATAAAAACGAGCAATTTATTGGATTAAATAATCAACAATGTTTCATCAAAATCCTAGCCACAAGGGTTTAGCCTATCATATTTTATTACAAAAATACAAGATAAAAAATGAATACATAACCCGAATAATTTAGAATAAATGTTGATACAACATTTAATTTTGAATCTCTTCAATGTTCTTGGACG
This sequence comes from Forsythia viridissima, assembly GCA_030279155.1. Classification (NCBI taxonomy): domain Eukaryota; kingdom Viridiplantae; phylum Streptophyta; class Magnoliopsida; order Lamiales; family Oleaceae; genus Forsythia; species Forsythia viridissima. The sequence continues at coordinate 8,766,344 of CM059044.1, forward strand.
ACACCGTTGTCTACTTCAAAATTATCCACATCTCCAATGATTTTTTGTAATTTTCTCTTAAGATTTTGATGTGAAATTCCTCCAAGTATATTTTTAATATTGTGTAAAGAATTTTGTATAATTCTCTCCTCAATCCCCTTTCTTTTTCTTTTCTAATAGTGTTTATTTATAGAGCTAAGAATAATCCTAAATTCGTGCCTCAATCCGATTCAAAAAAGGATTCCAAAAGAAGTCTAAACAAATAAGAAAAGAAAAACAATCTGATGGATCTAAAACCTTGGAAAGTCCATGCGATCGTATGGAAAAAGAAATAGGGCATCTACTTATTATTTTGTTGGCCCGATCGCAATGGACTCCCCGCTTTGCATCTTAGTCTTCATTTATTTGTAAAGTAAGTCCTTAATCTTTACGTCATTGTCAATCTAGCCTTCTAACGTAAAATTTTGTTTCAATTTAGCCCTTATATATTTTCATCCCAGGTTCTTAAATGTTTGGATATTTGCAAGTTGTTCTCTATATTTCTACTTTTATTTCAATTTAGTCTTTTTTGCCAATTTTGCTCCAAACACCACCAAACTCGAGTTTTGACCTACAACAACAAAATCAACATATAATTAAGTACAATTAAACTCAAAAGCAATCACAATGGTCTACTTTTGACGACCTATATAAGTGTAAAATTACACTTATTATGCAACGAGTGTTACGTTATAATTATTACGTTAGACTAATAGAAATTAAGTATAATAACTGATAGATTTTTGCCACACTTCTTTTTCTTAGTCTCGTACATATCAAAACTTAAGAAAAGTATGTTTGTATACCATGTGTTAAATATGATTGAAGGTATTATTTTACTTAATGAAAAGATTACAAAGATGACAATATATAAAATATAAATCTTAGACAGTAATTCCAATAAAAAGAAGAGTAATGTTATTTATCATAATTGCTAATAATTATCCGTCTATATTTTATTATAAAAATAATCGGTAAAAATCATAATTTGAAAATTTAGCTATATAAAACTTTGCCTCATTTTAATTGTTTATTGATGGATTATGCAATTGGTGACCACTATATTATTTTTATTTTGAAACAATGCATTATATTATTTTTAAAAGAGATAAAAAAAAATGTTCAAAATTGAATAAGGTAAATCAATCCCAGCATTATTAGGGCCCTTTCGATCTATGATTCTACATGCTCAATTCAATTGGACTACCCTCAATTACTGCACATGGAACTAAAACTTGTAGAATTGGCCTAAGACAGAGACATGGGAACTGAGCGGCTCACCAGTATAGCTCAGTTGAGAGTACTCATTGACCAAAACCGCTAACATTTGTGGACTTGAATACCTAAGCATAACTTGATCGAGTCTTTGCCAATGAAAAAAGTCACAATGTGTTCAACATACTACGGGTCACCCCATCTTGTGTAGAAATAGATTGGACCCGAGTTACTTCTGCTTGACTATCGTCAAGTGGCATAGTTTAAAATATATAAACTCGAGTTATTTCTACTTAAATATCGTTGAGTTGCATATTTTATAATGTTGAAGTAAAACAGTTGAATCGATCCTTGGTAGATCTACTAATAACAAATGTTCTAAGTGAGCAAAATCATCATAACCCTATTACTTATACTCAATTGAAAGTCAAATTATCTTGTTCAATGTAAATTTGAAGCCTATTTGACGATCTTTAGTAGCTTCAACAGTGTTATACACAAAACATTAACAGCTACATAAAACGTGCTTGTTTGACAGAGTTTAAAAGTACGTTTTAAAGAAATTTTGATAAAAATTGATGAAAAATATATGATTGAAAAATTGTAGATTTTTGAAAATAAATTTAGAAAAAATAGAATATATTTAAAAACAAACTACACGACAAGACAAATTTCACACTTTAATTTTCAATTCTCAACGGTGCTAATGCTAAGGCCACAGCACGAAAAGGGGTAAAACTGACAATTCAAATCCCCACCAAACCCCTATAAATGCAAGCCAAATCCCTAGGGTTTCTTCTTCAACGTTGCCATTGAGAGAACCGAGTGTGCCATTACTTTGCCTCTCGGTTCCGTTGCGGGCATATACTGATCCCAGGCCTTTCTATATTCTATGCAAAAGCGGTTCTGTTTCTCATTCTCTTCTGCTCATAGAAAGGTCTGACATGTTCTTTTCTGTTTATATATATAGAATCTACGTATTTATATAATTTTGAATTTTAATTTTTGAGGGAAATTGATTGATGGCCGTTCCAATGGGTTCTCATTTAGAAATATTGATTTGTGGGAACTCAATTTCACCCGGCCTAGATTGAAGATTTGGGGGCAGCTCGAGGTTTTACACGATCGCCGTCGTGTTTTAATTAAGGGTAAATGCCCTATATTTTTTCTTGTCTCGAAATGAAATTCTTTTTTTTTAATAAGCTTTTCCGATTTTGAATATAAAAGTAATAAAAATCTATCAAATATTATACTGATTCTTCGTGGAGTTCATTGTTTCTTCAGCACAATTAAAGTTAAATGATGCATAACTCCATTTGAAGAGGAAGATAAATGAATAAATTCTCCCAAAACGGATCCAACAACTTCTAACCTCAATAGGAAGAGGTTAATGAATTTTATACATTAATATTAGGAAACCACGAGAAATAGTGTAGAAAAATATTTTTTTGATAAAATATGTGGTTGAAAAATTGTGATTATTTGTTATAATTATTTGTTAGTTAATTTTTTATTATGTGATGATGGTACGACTGAAAGGTCTAAATTTATTGTAAAATTGGTTGCTAATTCAATTAATATTTAAATTGAATTTATCTCTCTTTATACTCGTCAAAGAATTAGAATCATTTTCAATGAAACAAATGAAAGTTGCATCTTTTGTTAGAGGAACACTGAGATATGTTTAATGGAGTTTAAAGAGGTCTATTCAATTGACTCTTTTAATGGATTGATTTTTGTGAGTGATTTTTATAGAATTTGTGATTTTTTAAGTGATATTTATGAATTTGTTAGAAATAAATAAAATTTTTTATAAATTTTTGTAGATTTTTATTAAAATCTTATGTTGATTTTTATACACTTTCAATAAAAATTTTCATTTTAAAAAAAAAAATTATTAAGTTAAATTTTTGTTTAATGTAATATCATTTTGAAATACTTTTCATTTACAAATAATTAAGAATTCAAAATAATAAATTATATTTTGCATGATCTTACAAAATATTAAAAAAAATTAAATCATTTCAATTAAATTAACAAATAATTCAAATACCAAAATAATAATAATAATAATAATATTTAAATAATGTTTACTAAAAAAATACTTGCAATTTGATAAGTTTATTTGAGATTCATGTATAAGTATTTAAAATAAAATACTTTCAATCCTAATCTCATTCAATTTCAAATCAATTTAAATCCAAATGTATTCGTGACCAAAGGTACCAATCAATTAAAAGGAAGTGTTTGTGTGTGTGGAAAAGAGAAATTGGAGATTCTAATTAAGTATTCAAGATAGACTCAATAAACAAAGTGATTTTAAGAAAAATATGTATCAAACGATATTTTTTAAGGACAAACGAATGTGATATAAAATAAAATAAAAACTATCATGCATTAGAAAAATTCATAAAAGCGCAATTGTTATAATTAAAAAGCAAAACAATCCGTTATATTCATGACAACTTATTAAACAAAAACTCAATTGATTTGAAAAAAAATCATGTTATGCAATAAAAAAAAAAATACACAAATCTCACAAGTATGGCGCAGTAGTAAAGTATAGGAGGGTTTTCTACGGAGTATCGAAAGTTCGAATTCCTGCGGCAGCTGGAAGACAACATTAAAAAAAAAAATGTTGGAATGGGATGAGAATCGTCAAATGTCTTGCTCAAATGTAAATAACTTGTGACCGCATATGGATTTACTGGGGTGGTGAACTAGGAGAAACTCTGCCACTCATCATGATTAGTCAGACGGAATTTGGATACCTGAGTTATAAAAAAAAAGTACAAGTGAAAATATTAAATTCAAATTTTACATGAATTAGAAAATGACGTATTTAAAAAAAAAAAAAATCAAATATTTAGTGAAAGAGATATATAAAAGAAAAGAAGAGTTCTTTATTTTGGAACTCTGGAATCTCCACAAAACTCATGGATATATGAAAGATTTTTTTGGAGATTCACTATTTATACTTTGAATAATATTAGTCATAGTCGCTCACTACCGGTAGTTATTTTACGTGACATTACTTAATTGGATGAATTATTTATTCCAATTGAGTAATGTATTTATAGCCATTAATAATGAATAATTCATTCAATTGAGTAATGCCGCATAGGATGACTACTAGTAGTGAGCGACTATGAATAGCATTCCAAAAGTCTCCAAGAACTGGGGAGGACCCTACGATGTGAACATAGTAATTGGTCCAAGAAACTTATACTGTGGACAGAGTGATAATTGGGGACCCTACAATGTGGACGAAGTCATCGCTTTAGGGACCCTACAATGTGGACGAAGTCATCGCTTTAGGAACTTATATGATTGTCAATAGCGAGGGTGAATCCCGAAAAAATTCTTAGAACGCTGGGCACTTCAAAAATACTACCAATAGTTACTCTTTTTTTGTTCTTGTTCTTTTGTAATTCAACAAAAGCAGTGTTGCCAAGGAAGTGTATATGTAGGCATGGCAATGGGTCGAGCCGAGCCGGCTCGGCCCATTCAAAACGAGCTTGGCTCGAGCTCAGGTCGACTCATCCCCAAAAAGTGGGCTCGGTTCGGCCTACGAGCTCGTGGGCCGAACGAGTCGAGTCGAGTCGAGTCGAGCCGAGCTGAGCTATCCACGAGCTTGGCTCAGCCTTGATTCTTTTTTTTTTAATTTTTTTAAAAAAGAAAGAAAATATCGGAAATGCTTCGATTGAATTCAGTATATAATAGATTGAGAGATTAAAGTATGAAAAAAAATGAGTTTAGAATGGAGTATTTATAGGAAAATAATTGAATTTTTAAAAAAAATAAATAAAAATTAAAAATGTGACCGTTGACACGAGCCACGAGCCGGCTCGTGGACACTATCCACGAGCCCAAAACGAGCTCGGCTCGTATTTTTTCGAGCCGAAAGAGCTCTGCCATTTTTTTTGGAGCTCGGCCCGAGTTGGGCCGAGCTTTTACGAGCCGAGCCGGCGAGCCCACGAGCTGACGAACTTTTTTACCACCCCTATGTATATGTTTATAGTTCGATGAGATATTAATGAAAAGTCCTAACATATTTTAAAAACTTGGTGAGAAGTTGGCTAATTATCTTTACTTGATTCGACGAAAATACAAATGTAGTAGGGGTTGGGATTTTGATTAGACCAATTACCACTTAAAACTACCTACAATTGTGTCCAAAGCATAAATGTAGTGTGGTTGGGACCTTGATCGGATCAATTACCACTTACAACTATCTCAAAATCATGTTTAACTGTTAGAATAGTGGTATTGGGATCTTAACTGAACCAATTACCATCTAAATTACCTCATATTTTATGTTACAAGTATAAAGGTAATGAAATCGAGATTTCGGCCGAACCAATTTCCTTTTGAAGAAGTTATGTTCAAATTATGTTCAAGCATTAAATTTGCGATGTTTGGAAGGTTGAAGTTACTTCGAGTTTCGTTTATATTACAAACTTAACGAAAATTAAAGATGTTTGTTCATCTTAGGCAAGTAGTATCTGATGTTATGACGAGCCTTATTACTTGTAAGCGAACAACAGAAGTACAATCATACATGACGAAGCAAAGAAGTAACTCAGAAATCAAAAGTCATTCTATTAAAAAAGGTTGAAAGTTTAGAGATTACAAATTGCAAATTAAAAAGAAAATTACAAATCCTGGAGGTTTTCAAAAACAGATGAGTCTAGAGCCTGGTTCGAAAGAACCACATGAGCAACTTTTGACGTAGTAGGGGTCTCCAAAACTTCGACATGCGGAGTCTCAACAGCTTTGGAGGCAGGAATGGAAACATCCTCAGTAACCTCACCTTTATTTCTCTCAAAGAAGAAATCAAAGTTGAAGTCAGGGTGCTCGTCTTGGTTTAGGGTAAGAAGCTCATTGCCTTCGCCTTGCTTCCCATCTTCAAAGATTTGTTTACATTCGTTCGAATCTCTGAAGCCCAACAACTCCTTTTGAAGGGCCTCCACATTCGACATGAGCTCAACGAGGGTCAGGCCTTGTGACTCTACTTTTTTATGTAGAAGGTCCAACTCCTTATCCTTCAAGGCCAAGCTCTCTTCCCAAGACTTCTGCTAGGTTATGAGCATATTCAGTTTTCCCACTTTTCCTCTAGCTCTCTCCGGAGTTTCTCTAAGTTTGACATCAATCGGCGAACATTTGCATACAGTTTTTTAGCCTTGGAGTTCTTCTTGGTCGACTCCAACTCCTTCTCCAGCTACTCCACGACCTTTCACTGTCGGACTGCCTCATCCTCAAGCTTAGTTACACGGGCCACACTAATTTCCAACTCTTTGAACAAAGAACATGGCTCGCGCCATATGACTATTTATCAGTATGGCCCTATGGCGAGTAGTCAGGGACTCCGACCAATTCTTCCATGCCTAGTCAAAAAAATAAAAGACAGAGTCATAGGTCTGTGCTATAAAGCTAGGTAGCGTAGTCATTTGGAAATTTGGATGTCTCTTTTTCCAACTAGCAAAAAGCTTAGTCAAAGGCGGAGAGGGAGAGGACGAGGTTCTGGACTTTTTTTGTCGGCTCATCGACCGAAGACCCAGAATGGTTCGACCTAGAGGAAGAATGATGAAGGGATGATGAGTGCTTCGTTTTCTTTTGGGGCTCCTCGGCTATACCATTGCCTTTGCTCGCTACCTCCTCAGCAGCTGGCCTACTGGAATGGGGTGAAGGCTCTCTAATAACCACTTTCTTCGTCGAAGGAGGGTTGTTCAGCTTTAGAAGAAGCTTCGTCTGAACGGTTTTAGGAGAGGTTTCAGTAATGGCAGCGTGACTCTTCTTCGCCCGATTAAAATTGATCTTGACTACACAAGGTAACATGAAGAGGTCAAGAGGGAGAAAGAAGTGAATATTATGATCAGTTCGAAGGGTAAAAAGAACAAAGGTAACTTACGAAGAGTCATTTCTAGTCCATCATTGTAAAAATCGTACTATTCAGTTGCAGGATCACCTTCGTCTCTTTAGTCAGACGACTGTTATCCAAGATATGTCCTTGAATTTGACAGATGAGTCTAGCAACTTGATCTTATATGAAGCGAGGTCCTCTGTCATTGCCTGATAAAAAAAAAAACTATAAAATTAGATTTTTGGGAACAAAATAGCAAATAGATCAGAACAAAGATACCCTAAGGTTAAAAAGAAACTCACGGGTGTTCCCATCTTGTACATGGTGGTTGAAAAAACGAAAAGCCTTAGATGAAAGCTCCCCATCCAACTCTGTATTCTTCCATAGGAGGAAGGTAGCCGCCATCACTGCCTAGCTATTGGACCCTAATTGGATCGGAACTCGCTCAAGAGTTTGCAAAAAAAAAGAGGTGAAATGGAAGGCGAAAGCAAGACTCCACAGAGAGTTCACGGATGGCTACTCAGCCCGGATGAGGTCGGTCTACAGTTCAAAAAGAGGTAAGGAGGATGAATTCTATATCTTCAGGTATGTTGAAAATGCTTCGGATTCCAGCGAGCTTTTCGTCCGTTTTAAAGGGCGAAAAGATTTTGCATGCTTGGTAAATCCTAGGAGCTGGGCTCTCCTCCATCCCTTCACCCTACTCTCGTCTACCTCGTTTAATTCTTAGGATATAGGTTTGTCTACCAGTTAGAATTTAGGTTTTTTTTATAGACCCTTGCCGGCCCTCATGCGGTCGAAGTCCTCCTTAGTAACGTTGAATGCGACCACCTCTATGGAAGAGGCAGAACACTCAACAAAGATGGGCCGCTTTGGCTAAAAGGCCAAGTCAAACAAGCGGAATCGAAAAAGAAACTAACTTGTAAAATTTAAATTGCAAAGGCATCTTTTACAAAGAAAAGACTCAAATACCCTCATCGATAATGCCTGTTAGCACATAATTTGATAAAAGAGATGGAGATCTACTAACAGACGTGTGGTCTGTTAAGGCTAGAATTGGCTTTAAAACAGACATTTGTTAAGATCAGATAGACTAAATCTTAACAGACCATATCAATTTACGTATGTTAAATTGATTTTTCAGTTAATCCATCTCAAATTGACTCAATTTTACAAAAATATATATATATTTTCATGATTTATACCATAAAATCCACAATTTCTACCATAAATTAAAAGAAGAAGAAATAAAACACATTTTGCAAGAATTTAGATGTGTTAGATTCTAACCTTGAAATGAGATTTCTTATAGAGATGAAATTGGTTGAATTCTAACATTGAAATCTTTTCTTTTTCAGCACACAAATATTTTGAAATCGTTTGAAATGTTATAAGTAAAGAAGGAAAAGTAGGGATATATTCGATAATTTTCTTGTAAAATGGGTCAACGGCTATTCAAATAAATTTGTTAGTCACCCGACCTTTTAGCGCTATTCACACACAAAGACTTTGAGTTGGTTTACCTCCAACCCCGTAGAAAGGTTTTGAGATTCGATTTGAGGAGACATTTTTTTAAGAAGTTAGAAATACCTGAAAAAGGAGAATAGCAGAACAAGTCTCTCAAGAACACCACCACGAAAGGAATAAGAAAAATAAGAAAGTGATTCCCGTGCTAAGATGAGAGAGTGTATGCTAAAAAGTGCAGAAGGCAAAAAGATTTGTGAAGAAGAGAATTCCCAATTTATAGTTTTTGCAGAAACAAGGGCAACCATTAGATTGGTAAAAACAAATCTAAACCGTTGAAACAAGATCTCATCTTCACCATCTAAAATTGAAAAGGCGCCAAAACGTTTTTTAAATAAAGGGTCCTGATGTGCTGTATGAGTCCACACCCATATCTGGGGCGCGTGAGAAATGGGCAAAGGCAGGGAAAAGATGGCTGCAATCATGGCAGGTGACCCTTCCCATGCACACATGGTAATCATGATACAACACTAATGCACGTATTTCAGTTATGCATAGGGGGCGTGTCCCACTACCTTGCCAGAAAAGATGCATAAACAGTTAATCAAAGTCCAAAGCCAAGCATAAATATTTAGGCCTAGATTTCTGGGACTATTGGTGCATCTAAAATATATGGAGGGGAACCAATGCAAAGGAAGAGGTCAAACAAAACCAAACACAAGTAGTTTCGAACTTTCGACCCAATCAACGCCCAGAGCCTAGTATAAGTAATTAAGCTCGGATTTCAAAGACTATTGTTATACCTCGTTTCACACGTGGCATTAAAAGGTTCACAGAAACACCTAGAGAGAAGAAAATATGGGGACCTAAAAGTAGCTAGGACATAAGAAGATGGCGAAGCCAAGTCAGTTCACTTAAAACCTTTGTTGACCCTCTAGTCAGTCTAAGACGTGAAACTTAGAAACCAACTAGTGGGTCACTAAGGAGTGACTTCGCTTTGTTTCATTTGCCTTCGACACCTAATTAGGATTTGGCAAAAGGTCTGAGCTTGGCCGTTACATCACTCTCTTATCACATATAACAAAATCTTCACGTGGCAAATTTAGTTACAAAAAAGACCATGTGGGAATAATAACCACAAAATCTGTTGAATAAGATGGTTGGAGCATTAACCTACTGTCAGGGACACATCTGGGAATTTAGTTCACGGGGGCTGAAATATAAAAAAGTTAACATAATAAAATTCATATATAACATAAAAAGTCGCTAAAATAAAATTATTTATTGAAGTTGTCTCGATGAGGTTTTGAAACATGAAATTCATCTACATCTATTTTCTCGACAAAGTTCTCGTTCGATAAAAGATGAAAACAAGGTCTTTTTTCTTTTGATAGAAGCTTGGCCTTCCATTTCTAAATTTTAAAAACCAAAAATAGAATAGGTCGACAAGGCACAAAAATCCAATATGTTCTCCCCACAAATTTCTTGTAAATGAAATGCTGGAAAAGTATCACTTCCAACTTCAATTACTTGTTGTCCAAATGGTACACTTCAGTAAAAACTGATGTGTTACCAAATGCTAATTGTTAAGAGCATCTTCCCACAATTCATGACGTAAGTCATGTATTAAAGGCATTCTGTGTAAAATGAAACTTGAATTACTAAGTCAAGTAAAACCCAGTAACATTCATTCTTCCTATTTACCATATTTATATTAATAGATCGAATAAATTTTTAAATCACCACTAAATATTCTTTTTATTTAAAACATTAAACTCTTGCAAATTTAAATGCAATTTGTAAATTATATGCATTAAAATAAAAAACATAATATGCAAAACAATATACACATTACACAAATGCTAAAAGAGATAAATAAAAAATTGAGAAATACGAGTTGTTTGGTACTCGTACTTCATCAAGTCACCAGTCGAAGAGAAAATAGATTTACGGTTGATTTATGGATAGAGAGATGGGTTAACGAGTTTATGATTGATTTTGACTTATTGGAACTTGAATTTGAGAAAAAAAGAAGAGTAAAAATACGTGAAATATGCATTGTGATTTAGGGCCAAAATTTCAATTTCAGCTTCTATTTATTGAAATTGGAAAATGGACCGTGAATTAAAGTATTAGGATAAGTGGAGCGGGTTGAAAAAGAATTAAAAAAATTGGAATGGAAAGGGGGATTAGTCCATTCATTATGGGTCAAGTTCATTTGGGTTGAAAATAGAATGAGTTATGTAAAGATTGGGTAAATTTAAAGCATTTGGGCTGAAGATTTGGACCTGGGCTACTTTGGGCTGACTTTATATGATTTGCACAAGCTACATATATGTAAAAAAAAAAAAAAAACTGGCCTTGGTTTTTGTTTCTGGGCTGGGCTTGACCTGGGCTCTAGTCAGGCCCAACCATTCTCTCAATTCGCCGCTGCCTATTGCCACACATGTCATAAAATATTTTAAAATCATGAAGCATCCTATAAAGCGGCAACACGTGTCAGAAAAAATGGGGGAAAAATCCAAAAAGTCCAAAGGTTTCGAATATTTATAAATAGTCCAAATTAAATCACAAGAAAATGGAGATTAATTGAAAACCTTAACCAAATTCTTACTCCAAAAAAAATCGATCCTTAGACGACAATCAAGAGGGTTGAGTTTATTCTTTTGATCAAGAAAGTGGGTAAGGATTTGTTGATATCTAATAATAACAGTTTTTCTCCTTCTCCGAGTATGACGGTGACAGTGGTGGAGACCTATAAAAAGTGGCAGAGCTCCTGTCTTTCGTGCCCCACTCTGATGTGATAATTAGTAAATGATGAGGTATATAAAAAGAAAACTGTGCAGAGTAATAGTGTTAAATGAGAATTGTCCCTCTTACCTGAAGGATTTACCTATATTTATAGGGATTAACACGAGGGACACGTGTCACCGTCTTTAATGACGGGTGCCCTTTTACCTCATCCATTATTTGGAGTCAATGAGGGACATTACAACTTCTCAATTGACGATAGTAACCATCATTTTGTGAATCGTGGGTTTGAATGATTCAACGATGATTGCGCTACCACTATCTAGATCAAAGAGGCGAGCTATGAGATCATCAAGGCGGACAAACCGATGAGTCGGGCGTGTCAGAATGTGCCACTATCATCTGATAAAATACATCAACTATTGTCTTTTGTATCATCACAAGTCCCTTTACTTTTCATAGATCATCGTCAATGGAAAGTAGAAATAATCTTCCACACTTGCTCTTCTTTAACTCTTTCGGTTTCCTCGTGAGACGAATAATTATTTATATGTTGTGTGCTATAAGTTCTTGTATATGTCATGTTTTTCACAACAATATTAATTGATAAGCAATCAAAAAATATTTTATTTTATTGAGTGCTCGCTAAGTGGAGGGTTTGATCGCCACTTGACAGACGAATTCACAAACATCCCGCCACTTGAAGAGGCTCGCCATGTAGTGGGTCATATTTTGACCAACCACTCCAAGCCCTATTTATGAGGGAGTTTTCCCTCTAAAGGGGGCTTTACACATTTTCTTGCTTGGTTGGATCTTTCTACAGATTGGTTTGCTTTTCTTTGTCTGAGTCGTTTAGTTTTTTTCTTTCGTCGCCTAAGGTAACCCTTTCGTGCCTCGCTTTTTCTTTAAACTTTTTGTCTTTCTTCATTTTTTTTAATGTACAAGACGGTGATTGCTTCTAGTAGTGGTTCGAATGACAAATCCAGTAATATCCTTAGAGACCCGTCTTATCGCACTTTATTTATATGAAGAAATGATAATCATCCAACGGTTGAGGAGCAGATCCCAGGATCAGACCTTAGGGAGATGGTAGTCTACCATGATAGCATGATAGCAGGTTTGTGGTTTCTCCTTTATCACTTGTTCGTTTCTTTTTTCAACGAATTCCGCGTCATCCCAATCAGTTGACTTTAAACTCTTGGCGTATAACAACTTATTTTTGGTACTTGTGTCCTACAAATGACATCGAGTCGTGTCTAAGACTATTTAGAAGTGTATTTGACATGTTTTCTTGTGTCCTGGAGCAACTGTTATGCCTATATCCAACTTAAAGTAGGATTGTTATTATCTTACTTTCCCAATTCCAACAACGGTTGGAGAAAGCATTTTTTTTGTTCGGCCAAAGCATTATTTTTTGTTCGGCCCGAGGTCGTACAGTTCTCTTTTAAGACTTGATGGAGAACTCTATTTTGCTAGCTTTTTCACGATAGACCTTGATTCTGGGCTAAAGGCGCGTCTGGATAAGCTTTTACGCTTTGAAAGAAAGTGTTGGACGTTACATATAAAGAGCCACTAATTTTCAAAATCATATCATAGAAAGTCTTCAAAAATTTGACAAATACTTCTGCTTGCTCCCAATCGGCATGTATTGGTGGTCCATATCACCCTTATGGCTAGGGACTTGGATGAAACTTATGATTCGTTTTTGAAGTCCCCAATCATCATGAATCCAATGAGTAGTGAAGCATAAGTAACTAACATTTTGTATTGATGTCCAACAATAAGTTGTAATACAAACCCATGGAGTGGGGTGGTGACTGGTCTGATTATAAGCCGTAGAAACTTTCACCAGCACGAAGCTATCATTATCACCACAGGTAAGTGCCCAAAGTTACTAGTAGTTCAATCGTCCCATTTGGCTCGACAGTGGCTCCTCCAAACCAATGGAGTGGAGTGCTGATTGGTCTGATTTTGTTGGGCAATATCTTCAATCCTAGAAATACTATCCAAGTCATTACGTTAGCTGCACTACTATTGTCCACTAAATTTCCTATTCATATCAAAGTTTGCAATGTCAGCCATTATTACCAGAGCATCATCGTGCGGACATGTTATGCATTTCAAGTCCTTGTCGCTGAAGGTGATGTTTTGATTGAACCTTTAATTTTTGTCCACCGAAGTAGATCCACTAAATCGGGCATAGTTTTTCTGAGCTGAATTAGAGTTGTCCTACGAGGCAATGCTACCCACTATGACATTTATAACACCAGCTCTAGGAGGTGGAGGTTGTCGATATTCAACCTCTTTTCCTCTGGCTTTATCTGTCTTCACGAACTTTGAGAGGTATTCTTTTTTTATAAGTCTTTATATTTCCTCATTCAACTGCTGGCAATCCTCGGTATTGTGTCCATGATCTTAATGGAATTTACAGTACCTAGTCTCATCTCTCTTGTGTGGTGGTGCCAACATCTTTTTGGGCCATGCAAGCTCCTTCATAATTCTTATCTCCATCAGGACATTAGTCTTAGATGTGTGAAAATGAGTATTGTATGCATCTTTTCCCGTACCAGGTCAATTGGGGCCTAGATGGTTCATTTTTTGCTTGCCTTTGTCATCTCGTGGCTTGGGCTAGTCCCGAATTTTTCTTTTGTTAGACTCAGGCTCCTTTCGATCTTTCATGCCTTTAGTGATGAAAAATGCTTCTTCAGCATCCACATACTTATATCCCATTTTTAGTAACTCATGCATTGTATCTGGCAGGTTCTTGGAGATTGACATCTTGAAATGATGACTGCGAGTTCCATTTATCATGGTAGTTACTACATCAGACATCTGTAGATCTTTGATCCCTAGAGTGGCCCTATTGGACCAGGCAATAAAATCTTTTAGTAGTTTATCCTTGTCCTGGGTCAATTGCATTAGTCCAATAGCTGTCTTCTTAGCCCGTTTGCTGTTGGCAAAGTATGCAGTAAACTATTTAGAAAAGTCATCAAACGTACGAATCAATTTTGTGAGAAGCGTTGCCACCCAGTCCATTGTCTCCTACCTAAGTGTTGGCGGGAAGGCCATGTACATAATAGCATCGATGGTGGCTCGTAACCACATCAAATCAAAAAAGTTCATGAGGTGATCAATAGGGTTAGAGGACCCGTCATACTTTTCCATCTTTGGCTATTCAAAGTCACGTGGCAATGAACGACCATCACCTCTGGGCCAAATGGATCATCTTCCAATACCAAAGATTATTTTCTGCCACCTTTATTAGATATATCCTATGCTATTTTGAGACCTATCATGTCTTCTAGCCGTTGCTCGAGGCCTAACACTGGTGTCACACCTAGCGTAGGCGTAACTACCATTGACGGTTGTCCCCAGGGTGAAAAATTCAGGCCATACGTCATAGGGTGCAAATGATAGAGCCAAAGAACCTGGGTCCAACGGTGGAGCCACTATCAGCGGAGATTCTATTAGTGAGAGGTTAGGAACCTAGTGTGAAGCACCTAGTGGTGATGGTCCTACCATTGTGGCAGAGGACCTAGTGGTGATAGTCCTACCGATGGGAGATTGGGAGCTTGGGGCGGCTAAAAAGCAATGGTGTTTCGATACTGTAGTTGAGCTACCATAGCCTCTACCTGAGCTTGAACTTTCGTAAGTTGAGCGGCTGAGGCAAACTCCTACTGCAGATGGAGAGTGGCGGGGTTGGACTCAGTGTCAACATTTTCGACAGGGCCTAGGGAGGCTGTAATAATTTTCGCTCTTCTAGTTCGAGCCGTGAGTTTTTGTGCGGAGTTCCCACAAATGGCGCCAAGTGATAATAACAGCTTTTCTCTTTCTCCGAGTGCGGTGACAGTGGTAGAGACCTGTAAAAAGTGGTGGGGCTCCTGTCTCCCGTGCATACTCCAATACGATAATAAGTTAATGATGAATGATGTATATTAAAAGAGAACTGTGCAGAGTAGTAGTGTTAAATGAGAATTGTCCTTCTTACCTAAATGATTTACCTCTATTTATAAGGATTAACATGATGGACACATGTCATCGTCTTTAATGACATGTGTCCTTTTACCTTCCTCATTATTCAGAGTTAATGGGAGACGTTACAACTTTTTAATCGACGTTAATAACCGTCACTTCGTGGATCAGTGGTCTGAATGATTCAATGATGGTTGAGCTACCACTATCTAGATCCAAGATGCGAGCTATGAGACCATTAAGATGGGTGGACTGATGAGGCGGGCAAATCATTGAGGCGGGTGTGCCAGGACGCGTAACTATCATCCGACAGAATACATCAATTGATGTCATTTCTATCATCAATATCAATTTATTTGGGTAAACATAAATGCATAAATTGATTTATTTACAACAATTGCAATATTGTATATATCGGTGATTTAATTACAACATCTTTAACCAGTGCCGGAATGTAATGGGTTTTTTTTTTCAAGAACGAGTTCTTCCAGAAATTGGTGTTGAATTTTAATTTTAGCTTTTGCTATTGTATTTTTTTTTTTGTTTTTGAATTTGTGATTTTGATTTTTGATGAATATTTTTTGATGTTATAAATATTTGCTAGGAGTGTATTTTGTGAAATTTTGAATTGAATGGAATTTTTCCCTCAAAATAACCGATAGCGGTATCTCACTTATTTTACAAAAATTGGAAATCTGGTTGTGTAATTTTTTCTAGGGTAAACTCAAGGTCGGTCACTGTTTTGGCACTTATGAGCTCTAAAGTCATATAGTCAAAACATAATTCAATTAAAATCACATTTTAGAGCTAAAAGACCAATATATCTTTAATTGTAAAAAAACGCTAATTTAATGATAATGTTTTATTGTGATATTGTTTTGTATAATACTATTTTATCTATGATACTGTTTTATTTAGATAATGTACATTGGTATATTTATACCATACTTTTATCTTTGATACTGTTTTATTATGACAATATTTAAACCTATGATCTTGTATTACTAATGGAGCATTTTAAGAACAACATCATTACTTCAACAATTAAAATATCTTGTACTTAGTTTTATATATGATATTGTTTTGTCTATGATACTGTTTTAAATAGATAATGTGTTATGGTACACTTACACCATACTTTTATCTTTGATACTATTTTATTATGATAATGTTTCAACATATGATAATGTTTTAATCTATGATAATGTTATTGAATGCAAATAGTATCAATGATCTTATACTACTAATTGAGCATTTTAAGAAAAATATAATTACTTCAACTAATAAAACATCTATGATACTGTTATAGAATATAAACAGTATCAATGATTTTGTACTACTAATGGAGTATTTTAAGAACAATATAATTATTTTAACAAGTAAAACAGATCTATGATACTGTTTTGTTTAGATAAAGTGATATGGTATACTTAAACCATGTTTTTATCTTTGATACTGTTTTATTATGATAATGTTTTAACCTATGATATTGTTACTTAATATATGATACTGTTATTTTATTGGGTTGTAGTTTGTGTATGTGATACTATTTTATTAAGATATTTTCATTTATGATACTAATATATTAAGATATATTTATATGTAATACTGTTTTAGTATGTATGACACTGTTTGACAAAAAAAATTAAAGATTGTCATTTTAAGTTAAATAGACGACTTTAAATGGCTAAAATATATCGTACACAGTAGCAAAGCAAATGATCTTGACCGGCTCGTCGAGATCATTCCGAAAATATATTATAATAAAAATTCTGAGCACGTATGCGAACTTTATGCTCATTTATGCTATGATACTATTTTCTGTGATATTGTTTTTCTATAATACAGTATCAAACAACACACATGACTAATAATACAAAGAATAATCTAATGACCAACTTAATGCAATATAATACTGTTATTCTATAATACAATATCAAGTTGTTTTTTATATACAATATGAATCATGGCCACAACTAATATAATGATATTATTTTATATGATACTATTTTCTATAATACAGTATCATCCATACAGAAATTCAAGTTGCTATTTACAACAACAAATTATGGCTATTCTATAGAAATTCATCAAACAAATCATTCATACAGAAATTTAAGCTGCATGCTATTTACAGCAACAAATCATGGCCGCTTTACAGAAATTTATCAAATTAAATTATTTACAACAAAAAATCATGGCTACTCATGTAAACTTTATTGAATGTCCAGAAAAGAAGAGCCTTGCAACAGATGTAACTTAACAAAGCACAACCAAATGACTTTGTAGAAATTGAGAGCACTCAATAAACATCTTGAATAAAAAATAATTGTGGGTCAAAACTTCAAAAATCAATTACTAAATACAAAAATATAGTTAATTTAACAAATAAGGCACTGCAAGAAGCTCAAAATACTAAAATTTCAGGTCTCTGTGATAAAAAATTCGAAGACAACATCTGGAGGTTGCCGGAGGTCCCACCACGCCATAGAAGAAGCACTCACCGGAGGTTGTCGGAGGTCGTCAGAGGTGGAGGGGGTTTGTAGAGGTAGAAGAAGTTGTCAATTGAAAGTATTAGCCAGGGTTGGAGGCGGTTTATGGATCACATGGGTGATTTTAGAATTAAATTAAATTAATACTGAAAGTGTGACTAAATCACAATTTTGAATAATGTTATGACCTAATTTGAAACAAGTCATGTAGAGATGACTTATAGACAATTTTTCCATTTTCTATTTATCTGCATTTATAGTTTTTTTCCATTCGCCCAAGTTTTGACGTAGTTTTGATGGTCTGCCCATCCTAGCACGTCCTGATCCCAACATGGCCACGCCTGATAGTGTCCGTGCTTAATTTATTTTGGATGAGCGGGGCCGGTCCGACTTTTTTTACAACTCCATTTGTGGATTTGTAAATATATAATCAAGACTTTGAATGCAAACCATCTTCGTTTTAGCTTGCGCGATGTCCACGTTTCGCTTAAATCATATGCATGCAATTAAATAGTCCACAGTGCTATTTAACCAAAAAACACGTGCTTAGTCTCGCCTAGACTTAGGCTTTTTTTATTTTGAATTTTTTTGTCATTTTTTCTAATGTTTAAAATAATATTAAAAATTAAAAAATATTTTATGGTGTACTTTGTTCTCACAAAAAATAAAACTCTTAAAACTTGACCTCCACTTCTATCAACGTTTTTTAAAACATTGTATTTTACGCAAGCAGTGATTATTTCTTTGGTCACATAAGTTCCACGTCTAGACGAATAGCTCTAATCAATAAATACGGACCTCAAAAATTTTCCCAAATATATGAGTTTCCATTAAACAAAATAGAGGGTTATCCATGCACACACTTGCATGGGAAAGTGTGGCATCCATTAATGGCAATTTAATTCATAACAACCAAACTTCATTAATAAGTAGTGCACACCACCCCCATCATCTCCTCTCACTTTCTTCATTATAGTACTGTACTTTATCCCTAGAGTAGAGAGAGAGAGAGAGAGTGAATACATTCCTGTAATGGGAGACAAGAGAATGAAAGAGAGCCCAATTGCCGGGGAGGATGAAATCAATGGAAGCACTGGGTTGCGCACGGCGGAGACGCTGCTCCGCCTCCTGCCTGTGGCCCTGAGCGTGGTGGCGCTTGTGATCATGCTCAAGGATTCTCAGACTAACGACTTTGGTTCCCTTTCATACTCCGACCTGGGAGCTTTCAGGTAACCTGCATTCACGTGTTTGGTAAGGTAGATTAGGTAGTATTGAACAGTTTTAAAGAAGAAAAATAAGCTAAAATCTTCTTACTATACATGGTCTAATGATTCTTGAAAACTTTTTGCTGGTAAATTATCAAATTCGTGTTTTATGTGATCTGATTCATGTATTTGTAGATATTTAGTGCATGCAAGTGGAATTTGTGCTGGTTATTCCCTTCTCTCAGCTGTCATCGCAGCCTTACCTCGCCCATCGACCATGTCTCGAGCCTGGACATTCTTCCTTCTCGATCAGGTACACACATATATGCTCAACGATTTGCAGAAACAAACAATAAAGAGGTGCGGGTATCTCGATCTCTTTAAAAGTCATATTTTCCTGTAATGCCTGCAGCTCCTGACGTACTTAATACTGGTTGCTGGTGCTATATCAACGGAGGTGGTGTACTTGGCATATAAAGGGGATGCCTCAATTACATGGAGCCAAACATGTGGATCATTTGGTGGTTTCTGTCGTAAAGCCACTGCATCCATTGCAATTACATTTATAGTCACACTTTGCTATGTAGTGCTTTCACTCATATCCTCCTACAGGCTATTCAGCAAATATGATGCCCCAATTGCCTACAATAACAAAGGGATAGAGATTGCTGCCTTCCAGACCTGATCACGACAGCTGCTTACTAGGTTTCAACAGTCCGGCACAGAAATATTAGATAGTAGTACTAGACAGTTTTAAAGAAAATATATCTTGTTTAATTAACTGTTATGTGTTATTAAGTAATGTGTACCAGACATGCATCGCCGGAAAAATAAATATAGGGTTTATATGCTTTATATTCTTGTCTATATTTTTCAGCAGCGTCGTCGTTGAGAGTGGGTCACTACTTAATTGTCCTCCATGGCCAAGGAGGATGGAACGTGAGCCAAGCCATTGGAGTGTTGAGCCACAATTAATGACATTTAAAGCTTGCTAGGTCAGGTCAGCAATCTCTAGGAAGAGATCATCTCTACTTGAGAAAGACAGTTCACCAAACAATTCCTACTCAAGAAAGACAAACAAATTCCACAGCCTAGCATAACTCACAAGCCAAGTCAATGCAAAGTGGACCATGGTTTTCTACTAGAATTTAATAGAAAGAGACTTTAAATGCCCTACAAAGGACCCCCCAACAGTCGAAAAACTTATCGGCATTTTGTTTAATATAAGATCACGTGGATCACGGGCCACTCATGACTGATCCGGGAGTTTTCCAGGACTAACCCATCAGTCAAACCGGTCCACTGCAGTTTATACCTCTAATACCCACGGAAGCTTTGGCTTATTGGCTAGTTAAAATCTATATACAGGTCACTCCACGAGGTAGGTTTCGCAGGTGGACCAGCTATTTGCATCTATATTTACTAACAATAATGTAACCTTGCTAATCAAACTTTGTGGGCAAAGAAACATTTCACAGGCAAGCAATCCAAAGATGGCAAGCTTATTTCAGTGAAAATGGACATAAGCTTTTATACTCCAAACGTGCACATGACCATAAAAGAAGAGTCGTGACATAATCACACCACAGAAATATGTAATACATTGACCAACGTCTTGTATTATGATAGAAATCCATAATGCACGGATATTATGCTTTTCGGACCATCATGGTCGTATTGGACAACTGCAGCATACAATTAAATATCAAGACAATACTACTTTTTCTCCACCACACTAGTGGTGAAAAACTTTTTCCCTTTTCCTCTTCCAATCCCACTAGGACAAGTGTCCTAGTGGGAAGCTTATTTTCTCCACTAGTGTGGAGGAGAACAAGGGTGCTATTAGCATACTATCAAAACAATACTTAAGATTAGTCAAAACAATTGAATGCACAATCAACTAAAATCTTATCAAGATCAAAAACGTAGTTTACCGTAGGATCAAAGGCCAAAACAGTACAAAACTTCAAGCCTCATAGAGCACAGCATTTCTTGTAATTTCAAGTATTTTGAGAGCATAAAAGGTTTAAAAAAGACTGGTAGCTTATAAACCCGCTTGAGTTTATATAAGCCCGGTTGGGTTTATTTGCTAAATGCCTAATAGTCTGGTTATACTTAAATTATAACCTAAATTATAATTTAAACAGGTCGAACATACTTTTTATCCACACATTTCGTAGGAGTCACACATACTACCCACTTATTAACCACACATTTCATACGATTAACAACTTATAAACACTTAAAAAAATAATTTTAACACTACCAAACATACGCTAAGTCCAATGAGCAGTGTAAACGAAACAAATCAAGTTGACCTTTAGGTTGCTCAAGTTACACTCAATACCATAAATAAGTGGGATCCTTAACTTTTGTTCTTAGTATGGAAATGATCCATAATATTTATTTTTTGGCACAGAAGTTCCTACCCTACGTGTTTTGATGGGTAATTGGCCATTGTTTGATGAAAAAGACTAATATACCTTTAATTGTAATAATGGGTAATTGCAGTTAGGTTGCTAACCATTGTAAATAATACAAATAAGTCCGATACTTATATTTTTTATAAAAAAATAAATAAAAAAACTAACAAGTTTTTTTTTTTTTTTTTTTAATTAACACTTTATTGACCCAAATTGATAACTAATAAAATTTAAGCTCATAATTATTAATAAATATTTCAAATAAAATTATTATTTTTATTATTAAGTAATTATATTATTGAAAATTTAAAATTTTATTTTATCGTTATAATAAAAAAATATAACAAACTTGATGCTCAAATACTTTTATTTAATAGAGCTATATGTTTATTAACTACAAATATTAGAAATCCAAATGTATTCTTCATGTCATATATTAATTAATCGTTTTATTTTTTGTCAAAAGTAAACAATACATAATGGTGTAAATTTATTTTTATTAGTATTTTTATATTAAATACAAATATAATAAGATTTGTTCACTGTCATAAGAGTATATACATCATTTTGTTATTAATTTAATTTAATTTATATTCAAGTTTTTCACATCATATACCAATAACATATATTTAAAACACAATAATTTCATATTTTTCTTATGAAAAATTTAATTCACGACTATAATGTTATATTTAGTATGTAAAATTAAATATTATTTAATAAATATATCGGACCTATTTGTACATTTTGTAAAGGTTAGGAATTCAAATATAATTTTCTCTAATTAAAATTAATAGCATATTTGTCTTTTTCATCAAATAATGACCAATTACACATCAAAACACATAGGTTAAGAACTTCTGTGCCAAAAATAAACGTTAGGGAGCATTTTCACACCAAAGGAAAATGTGAGGGACCATTTGTGCCAAATTCCCTAAATAAGTCCAAAGAAATGTTCAAACTGAGTCATATATTAAAGGGTTAATTACACTAATGATCCCTATTCTTTCAGGTTTATAACGATTTCATCCTCATTCTTTTTTTTAGCAGATATCATCCCCATTCTTCTATTTATTCTCACATAAAGTCCCCAAATCACTATTTTTCACTATTCTGAAAATTCTATGACAATTTTACCTTTTGACTTAAATAAATTAAAATAATAAGAAAAAAATACAATAAAATTTGGCCCTTAACTTTTACAAAAGTACAAATAAATCCTAAACAATTTTATTTTATTCAAATTAGTATTCTTCCCCCACCCCACCCCACCCCACCCCACCCCACCCTCTCCTCTTCGTTTTCATCCCTAGATAAAAAAGAAGTTGGCAAAACCCGAAAGATCTAGCAAATAAAAAATTATAAAAGATGGAATTTTCTAAAGAAGGCGGTGAAGAACTGTTTCTCATGTAATTAGTTGCAGTGTGTTGGTATGGTGTCAGCTTTATTTAGAAAAATAAGCATACACACAGAGCTGGAATAATCCTAATAGTCCTCCAATTCCATTTCCAGTAGCAATATATTTATCAAAGATCTTGAGGAAAGCATAGGTGAACCATACGGCTCCATTTGTGAAACTAGCAAGACATAGCCAAAATGGCAAGAATTCAACACTCTTTGTCTTGAACACTTTACTAATGATGGATAGAGAGGAGGCATACATAATTATACCGAAGACAACACAGATAATTCCCACAAACATGGATCTCGTCTTATGCGTGTGAAAACAGACGACTGTGATGAGGATAATAATAGTAAAGAAAACTGCTTCACTCAAAAGGACAAGGGCGATAATTCCCCTATTCCTTTTGGTGGTGTAAATGACGAAAATGGTGAGATAAATCAACTGGAGAGCAAGGCCAATGCTATTGATTGTGACCACAAGAGTGCTGTCAGGACGAAAATGGTGAGATAAATTGTTTAGGATTTATTTGTATTTTTGTAAAAGTTAAGGACCCAATTTCATTGTATTTTTTTCTTATTATTTTAATTTATTTAAGTCAAAGGGTAAAATTGTCATATCATTTTCAGAATAGTGAAAAATAGTAATTTGGGGACCATATGTGAGAATAAATGGAAGAATGGATATGATATCTACTAAAAAAAATAGAATGTGGATGAAATCGTTACAAACCTGAAAGAATGGGGACCATTAGTGTAATTAACCCTATATTAAATTCAAGTCAAATTTGAACGAACTTATCTGAGCCGGGCTCCAGCAGTTTTCAGATCAAAGTGAACTTGAAAAATTGATGAGCTTAAGAATTTGTTCATGCTTCATTCGTTTTTCTTTAAACTCTCGAATTCAGTATGTAAATGCCACTATAATCTATTTTATGACTTGTCATGAAAGATGTGTCCCTGGTCATTATCTTTCCAGGAAACACTTGAAATGCTCTCTACCATGGATTTCCATAAATGAGACTTCAAAGCAAAATATCAGGATAAACCACAAGAACTCATAATTAGCAGAGGAGAAAAGAATTTAGGACAGCGGACAACTTGCAAGAAATAAAAAGGTGGATGCTCCACGAATCAACGAATTTAGATTTTGAAGAAGCAGCCAATCCTTAAAGTTTCAGAATGTCAAATTAAGAAGATGGTTTGCAAAAATTAATGAGCTCTTGATATCCATCATAAAATGCTAAAGCAGCAGGCTTATCTGAAATGAGATCCACTTCTAAACTGAAAGTTTAGAAAGGATTAGCTATATTATCCTCCTCCAACTAAAAATTCTGAAAGGGAGAAATGTTAGGGATAGATTTAATCTTCTATTCTCATCAAAACACCACCATCCTGACCCCTTAAACCGCCCTTCCCACACCCAAACCAACTAAATCCAAAACTGGAATTTCATTTTTTTATTTTTATTTTTGTGTGAGGTGTGAGACTAGGTTGAATCACAACTGTGGAACAGCAGAGTGATAAATTATGAAACATCAAAGATATATATTGCAATACTGTATAATTTTTTCTCCTCATGATCTTGCTTTAAATGTAGTGTTGGTGGGGTTTTGAGCATGGTGGAGGAGGCTGGGGTTCTGATATGGCAGCAGAAATGGCAGTGGTGGGAGAAATGATGATTGGAATTTTGGGGTCATGTGCCAATAATAGGTTTTGGATGATAATGGTAGTTTTCTTGTGGTGCCGGCCATAATAGTACCTTGACAGGCAGTGATGGGTTCAGTGGACAGTGCTGCATTGGGAGTTTAGAGTGTGTTTGATTGGTAGCATGGAGAAATGATGGAAAATGAAAATATTTTCTATGGAAGTGAGAAAATAAATTCTATTATATAGGTAAGAAAATATTTTCTAAGAAAGTAGGCAAATATGTGATTTAAATGCTTGTACCTAGAAAATCTATTTTTTTTTCTATGTGTAATCAAACAACAAAGGTGGAAAATAAAAGTGTTGGATTTGATAACATTTTCCATAAAAGTGACATTTTCCATGGAAAATGTGACAATCAAACACACCCTTATCTCTATTGGGATCATTTTCTAAGCTCACACGCACACTTTGTCTGGAAACAGGGAATTGCTCAACTCTCCCTTCTAGCATATGATAGCTAAACTGCAAAGTAAAAAAAAAAAAAAATCGTTACGGTCTTTCAACCTATTTTGAGGTGGTAGGGGGTAGAAGGCAATTTATACCACGATAAAATGTAATGGAAGTACAGTTTCTACAAGATGAGTACTCGCACCTCAACCCAGCATGTCTAAAACTTATCCCATACTTACCTCAACTTAGCTCCTTCAAGATGAATTGTTAACAAATCGAGGAAGAAACTAAGAATGCCACAAGTACAACTGGCTCCAATAATAAAAATAGGATAATTTGCACTTTTGGTCCCCAACTTTTCCAATTTGTAACAAATCTACCCCTAACCTTTTTTTTAGCACCAGACATCTCCAACCTTTCAATTTTTTGCAAATCACGTCCAATTTTTTTGCAAATCACATCCCCATTGACATATTTTGACAGTTTTACCCTTCTATTTAAATAAACAAAAATAAAAAACGCTAAAAACAACAAAAAGAAATAAAAAAAAAATAAAATTGCAAATGAAGTCCTATAACTTTTAAAAAACATAAAAAAACACCACCCACCCCACCCCACCCCACCCCACGCCACGCCATACAGAGTTCCCACTGTCCAGAACAAATGAAAGAATATGAGACAACATAGTTCCAACTGCCCAGAACAAATGAAAACTGATTTCTCATTAGTTTTAGTAAAGCTCAACTTGCCATAGTTTCGAAAGATTGGCAATCTTCACTGGAATCTTGTCGGTGATGTTATTCATAGACAACTCCAAATCAATCAGCTCAACAAGATTCCCAATCCCTCAAGGGATTTTCCCTTCGATGCTACAATTCGATAAATACAGCCAATTCAACTTCGTAAGCTTCACAATCAAAAGGAATTGAACCAAGGTCAGTTATTTGCAAAACCCCATCTAACAATTTTCAACATGCACAAAAATGGTAGCATCAAAATATTAAAAAAGGTAAATTGATAACTAAAACAAATTGTATAGTAGTAGTATAAAAATACCTTGTGGTTGTGGACACTCTTGAGGTAGGTTGTGTAATCATGGGCAAGCTTCAATTTTTGTGGGTTCTCAGGATTGACATTCTTCCTGAAATGAGTGAAATGGCATTTATGCTCTTCTTTTCCTATGTGTTTCATCACTGCTTTCAGAAGGTTCATGTACACTTTCTTTTCTGTTCTATTTAGATCTTGAAACGATGAACCCATTCTTCCTTCTCCTCTTCCTTTTCGTTTCCTTTTTTTTCCCCCACAAAACGAGTAGAATTTATTGTTATTGCTGGAGCGTAAATTGGGGGTTTACACAGAAGCTGAAACTCAAGTGAAACCCAGGAAAAAAAAAAGGAATCTTGATGTTTTATTTCTAAATTGAATACCACAATAGTAAAAGCTATCAAGATTTTCCCATTTCAATTTCTGGACAGTAGCAAAAAGAAAAAGAAAAAATAACTGACCTTTGTTCTATGAAAAGAATTGGGTGGGGTGGGATTTTGTAGAAGGTGAAGTTATTTTATAATTTTTAAAAGTTATAGGACTTTATTTACAATTTTCTTTTATTTTTTGTTGTTTTTAAGTTTTTTCTATTTTAGTTTATTAAAGAGGAGGGCAAAATTGTTAAAATATGTCAATAGGGACGTGATTTGCAAAAAATTGAAAGGTTGAGGATGCCTGGTGCTAAAAAAAATATTAGGGGTAGATTTGTTACAAATTAAAAAGATTAGAGACCAAAAATACAAATTACCCATAAATATAACAGCCATCAATATGCCCTTAAATCATCTTCACCCAGAGAAACTCAAAAGTTAAGCATCGTTAACAGTATATCTACTATATTATATATTCCCCAATATCCAAAGTCACCGAGCAATGAGATTTACTCAGCAACTTTCACGGTCTATTAACAGTCCTAAAAACGAAAAATGATAGGAGCAGAGACGAAGCAAGTAGAAATGAAAATCAAACAAGCTAGTGGTACACTGGTACTATTATAATTAGAGCAGGTAAATGGACTGGGTTGGATAAGTCCAGTCTGTCAGAGAAGGGCCACACATAAAACTAGATTGATCTGGCCCAACCCAGTTTTGTATGGGCTAGAAATATGCTAGCTTAGTCCAACTCATTGACCCAACTTGGTTTTAATTTTTTTTTTTTTAAATAAATCTTTTATACAATCTAATATATTACTTCAAATACAATCTTAGATAAATTTAGACTATATATTTTGAGATTTTTAAAAAGATTAATTTATAAAATTGGAGCTCTCATGTATTAGTCAATAGATAAACATCAATTTTCTCTCAAAATACTAATTTTTTTGGTTAATTGTAAACTATTTGTAGATATTTTTTTTTAAAAAAAATACAAATATTAAAAGCATGTTAGTCTTATTGCTTTGAGATATAAGCTTGTTTGGCTTACATTAAAAAGTTTACGTATAAGTAAATTTAAAATAAATAATTTACTTGTCACACCAAAATTTTTTTGGATTGAAACTTAAATTAAACTAAATTTTAATTGAATCTAAACAATTTTATGTTGAATCTTGAGATTTTTGGACTAATGTTTATTGGTGACTTAGGCTTAGATCATTTTAGATTGATATTGTTTGGATTATGTATTGGGGCTATTCACAAAATAAATGATTAGTGTTAAGGAGCAAAAGCAAAAAAAAAAAAAAAAAAAGAAATAAATCAAAATCGGGCCGGTCCAACTAGCTCGCGGGCTGGATGAGCCGGGCCATATTGGCCCAATTTTATTTGGACCAGACCAGCCTAACCCAACTCAAAAAATAGGGTTATATGGGCTTGACCCGCGATTTTGCCTCCTCTAATTACAATTTACAACGCCAAAGAATTGACTTAAAATCTATAGTAGAAGCTTTCATCTTCATCACGGCTGAAAGAAAATAGTAAAATACATCAAACTATATAGAGAACCCAGAATTAAGCTTGCAAAAACAAAGTAATTAGAGTCCTAAACAATCTCATATTAGCCCAAGAACCTTGCCGGTTTCAACCCATCCTCAAAAGAAAATGAAACAAAATATTGAAATAATTAGTCAGCCAATCCACCCATCGTTAATCAATCTATTTCGCGCGTTTTTTGATTTGGATTTGTGCTAAAAATTAAAAAATTATTTAGACGATGTGTAAGGAACAAATTTTTTTTAAACAAAGTCTCAACAAAGAGTGTTTAAATTGAAAATTTATATTACATAACTTGCCTCCAAGGGGTGCAAGCACACAAATTTACTAGATTCAAAAAATAAAGAGTAAAAGACTTGACTGTAAATTCACAAATTTATTGTGAGATAGTTGTTCGTTCCTTTTTCCATTGTTCTGTTTTGTTTATATATTGATCACAATTTGCACCATTTTCGCCCATAACTATCTATTATCTCATAGCACTTTTTCTAAATGACTTCCCATTACAATCATGGCCCTAATAACTTCCCATAAACTCCCATGTGCTTTATTTACCTGTTATCATCTTACCTTGGATTGTGGGCCACAAAAAAATCGCTTCATTACCTGTGCGATGCAGTTATCACCTTCCTCACTCAAGCCCTGCTCTGCTCGCTCTATCCTTTATATGTTTTGGGAGATTCTTTTCTTAGCAATTCGCCCAGACTCTGTGTTTTGGGCTTCTCTTTTTGGGCCTTTGTTTAAGTCCTTATTTTAGGAACATTTTTTGTATCAACAATTACTCCTTAATAGAGCTTAATTAATGTTAATAATTAATTTTGCTATATTCAAAACTTTACGCTCTTTCCCACATTCTTTGGAATTTCAAAAGGTAAAAAAAACTCATTGGTATTCTCTTTTTGGCAGTGCTGACGTTCATCCCCTTTTTTGGCAAAACTTTGCCACGTTGCCCACCAATAAAACCCCACTATCCATTATTCTTTCTCACATCTTCATATCTTTTTACCATTTCACCGCGAAAACACCATTTTTATCCTTGTCATTACTTGCAATGGCATCAACAAATTCTCTTTCTTTTGAAGACTATTATGCTTTTCTTTCTCAACCATTCATCACTTTAGGTAGTTTACTACTAGCAAACACTCGATATCACGAATTTTATTTAGGCCCATCATTCAAGGTTGCTAGCGCAGTTGGGCGTTCTCCTGTCGTCCAGATTTTTCCTATGTCTTATACTTTTTCTTTTCTTGAGCCACTTTTATTACATTCACTCTGTAATCACAATTAAACAAACTAAATTCTAAATTAAATAATATTTTAAATGACAATATTTTCAACAAGAAGCAATCAAAAGAAAAATCCAAGTTACACAATGCCTCAAAATGATAGTATTATCAAATTACAACAAAACAAAACTAAAATTTCTAAATTTAAAATTATTAAATAAAACTATAAAGTCTCTTCAATGAACATAAGAGCTTGTTCGGTGCAAATTGTTTTCCAAAAAATAGGTTTTTTTTTCCCTACATTTTTTGACTATTAAAACTTTGTTATTGTGTAAAAAATTTGAATAGTAAAAAAAAGTAGGCAAAAAATGGGGGGTTTTTTAAAAAAAAAAAGAAACCGAACAAGCCCTAAATCTCAAACTTTATAGAAAAAGAAACTAATAAAACAAAATTTGAAATGTTTTCCAAAATAATCAAATTGTAAATTTAACAGTATAATAGACTATAAAAGTACAATTCTTCCAAAATTCAAACTCATAAACAAAAAATAGTGTAACAACTCATATGTCTTTCAATTTGAGTAAGAAATGTAATTACAAGTAAAATATATGACAAAAATCTAAAACAAACACGACTATAAAAGTAAAGAACAATAAAAAGTTAAACTTACTGAAATAATTAAAAAAAATTGTAAATTTAATAATCTAATAAATAGTAAAACTACAATTCTTCTGAAATTCAATCTCCAAAACAACTAAAAACCAAAATCAGAACTCACATGTCGTCAAATTTAACCAAAAAGTTGTTCAAAGCATTTCACAACAACTTTGAATTTATCAATTATATTCCTTTATCTTATTGTCGTTTCACTATAAGAACCGAAAACCTCTTACATATTGTTTTGCTTGAAATTGGATTTTACGAAAAATGAATCCAAATTAGTGAAACAATATCTAATTCTAATGTCAGGCATAATTCATCAAAACTATTTGGTTAGACAATGCCTTGAAAATTTGGAATAATCATAACTTAATTTATTTAAAACTGATATAAAAGTAGCCAAAATTATGCTGAATATACCTTTTACCTATTGGTGGCCAACATTTGCAACACAATGCAACAATTTACTAGTGTAAGCATTTATAATCAGAATAAATTCAAATTCAAAGAAAAAGCAAATATAAACGTAGATATGAGTTTAAAAACACCCAAGTTTCATTGTGTGAAAGAAGTCAATAAAACCAAATATTTTGATTATATTACTATAGTAATATTGGTCTAATAATCTCCCTTATAATGTGTCTACCTTATTGCATTACTGACAATATATTTTTTTTCAGTCTATACAAAACAAGTCACAATTATCTTGAAATTTGCATTCGAAGTTGAAATACTTTTTAATAAAGTCCTACAACTTGAACTCGGCGTAACAATGCATATGAAGTTCCTCTAAGATTTCATTTTATATAGGTTGGTTTGGATTTCAAAATGTATTTTAAATTCTATTCATTGACATTACTTTGGAGAATATTGCACGTGCAAATTTACGAAACACTCCTTAGTTCTTCGTATAAATAGTGTAAATTATACTTTATATACCATGTTTTCAAGAATTACATATGTATTTTACGTTTCACTAAGTCTCTATAAAAATATTAAAATACTGAATTTATTCACATACACTTACTTTTTAAAATTACAATTTACTTACCATTATTTCAAAAACTTGAACGAATATCATATTTAATTAGGATGAATTCATTTTTGGATTCTTATAATTATTTTGCAAATTTTTTAAACTAAATAGGTAGGAAACAACTTTGGTTGACCATTTTAAATAGTAAACCAAATATGTGTAAATTACACTTCACATGCCATATTTTCAAGAATT
This sequence comes from Forsythia viridissima, assembly GCA_030279155.1. NCBI lineage: Eukaryota > Viridiplantae > Streptophyta > Magnoliopsida > Lamiales > Oleaceae > Forsythia > Forsythia viridissima. The sequence continues at coordinate 8,797,337 of CM059044.1, forward strand.
ACATATTTATTTCACGTTCCATTAAATCTCTATAAAAATAATAAAAAACATTAAAATACTAAATTTAGTCACATAAACCTAATTTTTAAAATTACAATTTACATATCACTATTTCAAAAATGTAAACAAATATCATATTTAATTATGATGAATTCATCTTTGGATTCTTATAATTATTTTACAAATTTTTAAAATCAAATAGGTAGAAAACAATTTTGATTGACCATTTTGAATATTAAACCAAATATCCATACTTTTAATATATGTAGGATAAAAGAATACAGATTTTTTGTTTTTTTTTAAGGTGGTCCGATCAATTTATTTCTAAAGTGTGATCAACATGTCTATGAAGTGTGCCCAATTTTTCACAAGTTCCACATTTCAGATGAGGATTTTTTGGGTGTAAAAGCCCCCTCATTGTTCTTCACAGCAAAAGTAGAAGCTTCAGTGGTGTGCCTCCATTTGATATTCCTCGCTGCGCCTTTCATGCTGGAGGATGAGGGGTTATTTATGTTGATGGTAGAAATAGGCTGGTTCTGATATTTTCGAAGTTCGAGGCTAAGTCTAAAAATTAGGCCACTAAAACAAAGTCTGATAAGTCATGGACAGAACTGTTGGTGGGCTGGGTTGGGCTTCAATGTGTTTTTTTTTTTTTTTTTTTTTTTTTTTTTAAAATAGGCCCCTTCGATTTAGGACTATTTCTTAATAATAGTTATGATTCTCATAGAATGCGACTTGCTTTGTTGTACTTCAAATTTTTACACAAATATTTTTTTTTGTTAACTTCAATAATCACAAATAATTTTTTTTTTTATGAAAATGGGCCCCCTAAGATTTTGGGCCCGAGGTGGTTGTCTCATTTGCCTTGATCAAAACCATGGAAAGTATATCTATGAGTAGAATCTGTCCTCAAACAGCAATGTAGACTTCATTAAGTCCCATGCACGAAGAATTTCGTGGTCTTTTGATTTTGTTGGAACTACAATTTTGTTGTATATTATGCTTGCTTCAATATCCTCTGAGATTGAATTATTAAGCCATGCTTTTACAAGATTATTGCAGCTCCTCCATTGTTGGAGTTCTGTGGTGGAAGTATCTGGTGCCTGTTTAATGGTACCGTTGACGAATCCTTATTTGTTCTTAATGTTGAGATCAGCCATGAGCATGGCACGACTCCATGTGCTGTAATTTTCTTCATTCATTCAGAGGCTATGTGACAAGTACAAGACCAGGTTGATCGAAATGATGAAGGTAAAGAGGATCATTGGATTATCGAACTTGCTAAAATATATACAATACATTAACTAATTTAGATCCTAAATTAGAGCACATACACTATAAATGCTTATTTACATTCCAATATAAAATGGAAATGAATCATGAAGCAAAACAATGGCGATTAACCATTGTTATTTACGTTTGTTTGTTTGACAATATTATGACATTATTATTCAAACTTTGATATTTTAATAGTTCTTTTTGACGTTTAAATGTTATGAATGTTATTGAAGTCCAATTTATCTATTTATTACGAAAAAATAATATAATTTAATGAGTGATGATATAGCACCCACAGTGAGCACTGATTACTGTACATGTGACATCACCACATTGGTCATTTTTTAGTAAGTTTTAAAAAATTATCAACAACTTTTTAAAAAGTGACCAATATGGTGATGTCACGTAAACAATAGACACCATAGTTAGTGTCGAATATGGGTGCTATATCACTACTCATAATTTAATGTGTTAGTTGCTAAAAATGCTTCAAATAATAACGTTGTCCACAAAAAAAAATTGATAATAGTGATTTTAACAATAAATTAGTGTAATTTCAATGACAAGAAAAAAAATTTGTCATTAAAAGTATTACTTTTAACGACAAAATGATTAAAAATTTGTTGTTAATAAATTATTCATCTATCAACTATTTTGTCGTTAAAATGAAAGATGATAAATTTTGGTTGTTTGATGTTCAATTTAACGACAACATTAATTTTGTTGTTGACAATGAACAAATTGACGACCTCATTGCTTTTGGTTGTTGAAATTCTTTCTCATTGAACTATATATATATCATTGATGAGCCAACAACAAAGTTTATTTCGTTGTTGAATATCATTAATGATAAAATATGTATGGAGTTTGAACGATAACATTTTTGTCGTTAAAATTAAAATTTCTTGTAGTCAAGGGTGGTCGGACCTTGTGCACTAGGCCAAAGTCGACCAACCGCGGTGCCCACAAATGGTGGGACCCTGTAAACACGGTTAAGGTAGAAAGATTGTTCAACTACTTGCTTACTAGGCTGCTCAACCTCGAGCGGCTTTCAAGGCCTATGAGGCTGCCTACAGCTTTTTTTACTATTTGCAGAATGTTTATACTGAAAATTTAACTGCTTGCATGAACAAATCTTTATTCTGATAAATCAAAAATTGCCACAAAACTAGAAATCAACTGAAATACTCATTCAACCCTTATAAAAGATGGAGATGAAGAGGCGTGGTGACATGAAGTTTCTCAACATCACTGCCCAGAAAATGCAGGCTGTGAACAAAACTGCAAAGAAACAGGAATGAGATCATGCTAATCCAATCCATGTACTCTTTACTTATTCATAATCCTATGAAAATTTCTCAGTCGAAATTAAGGAGAGATTTCACGGCATCTATCCCGGTCGAGGGCTTTGTTGAAAGATGATGAAAGGGTTGATGCATAAGCCTTTTCTTCATCAATTGTATCCAGAATTTTGATCCAAGGACGCCTTGTTATTGAGATAAACTTTGGGGGAGCAACTTCTGTTATGAACCTCAGTTTTTGAATTTTGGCCATTTTATTTCTGGAAAAAGAAGAAGATTTGTTGCAGAGAGAGTAAATATCTGCTAACTTTATATAGGGAGGAGGAGGAGGGTAAGTCATACTCAAAGTAACCTGCTTCATACGTTGCTGCCTTTGTACATTGCACTGTACTGCCGCCTCTCACTTCTTGTATTAACTGTACATTTAGTGCGTGGAGTTTTCATCTGTCGGCGGCAATACAAGAGCTGGGGTCAAGTTTCCGCGTCTTTGAATGAAGACAAATCTAGACTATAGCGATGTATAATAATTTGAACTACTTTTTTTAACAATCTTGATTTTTTAAACGAGTAATTCAATATGTCTAAAGTTCAAACGAAAACGAGCCACCATCTTGTATAACATGCATATTGAAATTATAATCAATATATAAGAGTTTGAACTATTTCTCTTAATAAAACTGATATTTTAAGATCATGGAACGCAAGTTTTTTATAAATTAATGATAAAATTTGAATAAAGTAGTTTGTCCCTCCAAACTAAATTTAAATATATAAACATTTCTTTTTTAATAACATAAACTTTTAAATAAGACAATTTATATCACATGACGTAAATGTTTTTAGATCAATTTTTGTCGTCGTCTATTTATGAAAAATGTACGTGTCAGGCGTCTCTGGTTAAAAATGAATTTGGCCTGCAGTTAAAAGTGATGTGTTGAACCCTTTCAATCAAGTCCTTTAACAAAAAAGTAATAAGCATGAAGCATACGTGTCGATCATGTTTTTCTTGAAAGGGGGGGACCAAAAATCTTGACAAGATTTTTCTCAACTTGCTTCCAAATCTTTCAGTCCTTGAAATTTGAAAAGGTGTAATTAGGTTAACATGAACTTTGCAGTTTGTACTATAAAACCATGTAGTGATTTCAGAATTAACCACTAAATAGTACAAATTGATCTAAATTGTGAAACCAAATAACCAATACAGATTGTCGTTTCCTTTTTTGGATTCAAATTAAAAAAATAGTGACAAAGTTTTACGCTAAATGTCTACTTAACAGCTAACTCGATAACCTTTTTTACCCCTGGACTTGGGATTAGGACTGAAAAATATCTCATTGAAGATTATAGAATTTCACTTTGAAAAATAGTCACAAACACCGACAAAAGGGTGAAATGAAAGAACATTTCACCATATGCATGGCGGGATCGGATTGGAAAAAATTAATTTTTGAAGTGTAATTTTTTTAAAATAATAGTCATTTTCTAAAAAATTCTAACTCCGCCCCTAACTATTCAGTATCAATGAATGTGGTAGGTCAATTGCCAGCGGAAGAAGTCATAGGACCATTAAGATGTGGCCACAATCTCCATTTTATGCTAGCCTTCAAACTTATCCAATTGAGCGGGCCAAGCCTTGTTTGGTTTTTTTTTTCCCCCATAAAAAGAGCTTTTTTGTTCGACATGACCTATGCTTAAAAGTTGTGGCATAAGAATAGAGGTGGTTGAACTTTGTACGTTGTTAGGAAAAATCAGATTGCTCTCTTTTTAACTTGATTGAATTTTTTGTATAAAAAAAAAAAAGCATTCTCTTTGAACGAACATAATATGAATAGTTTGATTTGGTCTACTTTGTCCAAATTTGATTATTTTTGCAATTTTAAGAATTAAAAATTAGGCTATAAATTTATGATGTGGATATAATTAGATTACAAATCAATATGTCCTATTGTTTGCATGAGGGTGATGTAGGCATTACATGAATATTTCAAAAGTTGACTTAAGATAGAATCAAACACAATATGAATGTCTAAACCCAAATTCCTTTTAAAGGATATTTCTTCTAATTTTATTTATTTACGTTGAATTAATATTGTTTATTCAAAGAGTAAAATTCCTAATATTTTCTCATTCAATTATGTTTTTATCTTTAGTACTACTTCCAATTTGTTTTCGCCAATTTGCTCCTTTGACCTTTGACTCTCTACATTTTCTAGGCCAAAGAGAGTATGTTCAATTTAGATTTTCAAATATTTTTATGAATTTTTTTCTTCCAAATGACCAACTTTTGTATAATTTACTAACTTTTAGTTGACTTTTGTAGATTCTATAAGAATTATGAAAGACTTTTATAAATTTTTCATATTTTCATAAACTATTATAAACTTTTATGAACTTTAGTATAACTTTATTTCAAAAGATTTTAATAGAATTTCATTAAGGAGGGAGGGGGGTGGGGGGAGGGGGGATTAGGGCCAAAGTGGAATTTTTTTTTTTTTTTTTAAATTTGAAAAATACATGGTATGTGACTTTTACAAAAAAAAAAAAAAAAAAAAAAAAAAATGAGACAAATTATATGACTTTTTAATAAATAACTCAATTGATCTTCTAATTGAAAAGCGACATATGTCACTTTATAACGTAAAACTTTAATTAACATCAAACACACACAATAAATAAATAAATAAAAGTAAAAGAAAAATATTAGTGGGATGATCAGTGGGAATTTTGTAAAAGTTGGACTGCTAGGGTGACTTCATTCAAGCAACGACACATACAAAAAACAAAATATAGTGAGAAACCGTGATTAAGAAAAAGAGTAGAGTCGATCAGACTCAATGATTGAGACAAACAAACAGAATATTATACTCAAAATAGCTAAGTTATACAATGTGTGACATTTTAATTAAAAAGTTTATTAGCAAAAAAAAAATCAAATTACATGGTCTACAACTTTTTATTTAAAAAGTGATATATAATGTCACTTTCTAGCTCTTATTATTTACACAAGTATGCACATTTTGGTAAATTGGAAATTAGCTTATATATTTCCACAAACTTTTTAATTAAAAATTGACACATTATGTCACTTTCTAACTCTTTTTTTACAAGTATGCACATCTGACAAATTGAAAATTGTCTCGTATATTTTTACAAATACTTTGTGAGCATCTTCTTTGATTAATTTTCACACAACATGTAATGCTCAAAGTTGTGAACGCCATTGTTGTACTATCTAACTCACCACTATCGACCCTAAGTTGAATCTTCACATAAGTGCAGTGGCGGAGCCACTGGTAGGCTTTGGAGGGCACGTGCCTTCCAAAAAAAAAATTCCATCTCCATTTTTTTTTTTAGTTTAAACCAAAATTGAAATGTATCTACCAAAAGCCCATGAATTGAAATATATCTTGAACTGAATTTTAGGGAATCATGCTTGTCCCCATCAGTTGATGAGAAATCGTTGGCTCTGTTTAATAGTTATTCTAATAATGCGGATATGTGGTTAATGAATGAGTATGGAAAAGTGGAGTCTTGGTCGAAAAAATATATTATTGTACAAAATCATATGGTTCCCTTAAAGTTTGTGAATAATGGAGAAGATTTACTTGCAGTGAGCAACCAGAATTTGGTTTTGATCGACCTCGAAAAGGAGGAGACCAAGAATCTTGAAGTTTTTGGTTTGCCGTTTTCCTTGTACACTGCTGGTTTTGTGCCAAGTTTGGCATTGCTTGATGATAAACAACGTTGTGACTAGAATTTTTAAAAATTATGGGTATATCACTTGCGTTTTTAAAGACTATGGGTATATTTTTTGCGTTTTTAAAGGCTGTTGACCAAATATACTATTATCCTTTTTTTTTTTTTTTAAATTTGCCGATTCCTTTTTATGTTTTCTATACCATTTTATTTGTATAGTTGATTATTTTTATGATGTTTTAACGAAGTTTCTACATAAAATGTAGTTTTACTTTTATTGTTTTCTTCAAAGGTCGCTTTCTCTATCGACTAATATAGTGCTCCCCAATGACAAAAGTCCTAGCTCCGCCACTGCATAAGTGTGTATCAAAATCTGAAGAAAATCAGCATATTAGGATATTACATTCAAATAATAGATTTTGCACATGCTAAGTTAAATTGTTTAAAAGCAATTAATTAAATAAATAAGTAATGTCATAATAAAATTCTTATTTTAAGTTAAAGTTACTCTTAAAATCCAGAAAAATGTTCACAAAGTAACCTCATAGATTCCGAATCGAATACCTAATTTCTATAATGTTTCATCTTTAGAAGTCTAATTGACATACTATAGTCTTAAGCTGAAACCTTAATTCATATCCACTTTACAAGCTCATTGTTTAAGCAAAATTGTTCTATTAAAAAAGTTCAATTACACCGTGTGTGACCCTTTTAATGAAAAAGTTTCACAACATATCGATTTCTAAATATCCAAGACAGAAAAAAAAGTGATACAACATGTGTACTAATCCGTAATAATATATGCACTGTTCTAAAAAGTCCGCCTAAGTCTCGCCTAGACTTCTCCTAGGCTTGAAGCTCGACCTCCACACCTAGCCACGCATCATGCATTGCTTTTGCCTTGCCCTTATCTCATTCTCGTTTAGGACTCACCTAAGCCTGAAAAGCTTGAAACTCGACCTCCACGCCTAGCCACGCTTTACGCTTTTTAGAACATTGAATATATGTCACTCAATAATACATGACAAATATCAAATTAGAACAAAAAAAAAAAAAAAAAAAAAGTAGCTAATAATTTAAAATTATAGCAAATCATCTCCATGAAAATAACCTTAAAAATTGCATGCACACGCAAATAACATTAAAAATCTCAAATCCATAAAAAAATTACAGTAGCTTTTCGAAGTAAAGTGTATTGTGGAATGATAGTGTGTTTAATTGTGGAATTTGAGTGTAATTAATACGGGTTTTTAACTGGTAATTAATGAACTTTTTGTATTGAATTGTTTTTTAAAAAATCCCTGATTTTAAGTGTATTTGTTTAATTAGCCTTTAAAAAATCTTGTATATACTCATCAAAGTATTACGCTATGGAGACTCGAAGCAAGTTAAATAATTGAATCATATAAAAAAAAAAAAAAAAAAAAAACTTTACTAAAATAAAGGCACCCAATGCTTATTATTATAAAAAGAGAAATAATTCTTTTCACAATTGACCAATGCAGGAAAAAAAAAAAAAAAAAACCACCTCAGGAAAAAAACTAAAAATAAAGTGATAAAATAAATTTTTATCGTGACCAAAACATGTTGAAATTCATTAATGAACTAATAAACTAACAATATTAAGTTATTATATAAGAATTTAATTACAATTTTAGCTTCTTTTTATGAAGAAAAAGGAGAAAACAATGAAAATAAAAAAAAAAATGGTTAGGAGAATGTTGAAGATAGAAAAAAATAATCATATTCAAGGAGGAGAAAAATATTCATTTATTTTCATAAAAAAATTACTAACTAATCGTAGCTCTAGAGTTTATAGAAAAAAAAAAAAAAGAAAGACATTTTTTTCCGAAAGCCTATGGTAATCAATCCACGGCCATCGAGCCCTGGCTCGGCCCATGGGTCCTGCCTGTGGCGGGCCAGGCTCGCAAACTTTCAATTATTATTCAAAGTAGAGTATTTTTTTTTAGAAAAAATAAGAAATAAAATCAAGGGGAAATTTGACAATTACCCCAAAATAGGAGAAGAAATTGAAAAATATGGTATTCTCCAAAAGAGGGAAAATATAATTGTCATTGGAAAAAATTGAAAAATAAAGTTTATAGTAAAATAAGCAAAATTCTTTCAAAATTTTCAACCGCATTCTTTCTAACTTTTGGCCAAAACTTTGGATATCTCCAATTCGTGCAAAACTACACATTCTTCCAAATTTTTCCGACGATTCTTTATAATTTCCGGCAAAGCTATTTTTGAATTTTATTAGGAAAAACATTGAAATGTGGATGGATGAGACTACATTTTACATCCCCCTAGCTCCAATTGAAGAAAAACAGTAAAAAATCAGGCAATTTTGGTTTCATCCAGTTCCAACAATTTTTTAATTCGTTGTGATTAGATAATACTAGCCCTAATGGGCACATGACAAATTCTTTGGGCCCTGGCACCGTCCAAGTTGAGCACTACCTAGTTCGGATGGGTTAATAATTTTTATTTAAAATAAAATTACAAAAATATGTTCGCATTCAAAAAACCGACTGTTTAGCAAACGATCCACGTGGATATGCTGTGGATCTAGCATACGTTGTTCAAGATTTTTTCTTAAACTGATTCATTGTGCAGCTTGTACAGCTCCATCTTTAATTTCGTTTATAATGTCAAATAAAAATGAATTGAGGCTTTGAATTATTGAGAAAAGTGAGACGTTATGTCACTTTTTATTGAGAAAGTGACACAACAATAGATATAAAGTGACATAACAAAACTTTGGACTACAAACTTTTCTATGGATACAAAGTGACAAAACTTTGGACTACAAACTTTTCTATAGATCAAATTTTTTTTTTTTTTTTTGTGTGTTTTAAATGGATATTTGTTGTGTGCTATTGAGTGCCTAACCTTATTGAAGATAATCAAATATTAATGTGTCATTTTCTTTGTCTTGAATATGAATTAATGTAATGGATAAGACACCCACATAATCCACTTCGAGTTTTTTTTAATAGAACACTTTTTAAGTATAGAATGAGCTAATAAAAAACTTTTTAATTGATATTTCAATATTACTCTCTACTCTTTTATGTTGGATATGAATTAAGTTTGTGCATTTAAAAAGTGACATGGCGTGTCTATTTTTAATGAAAATGTCACACATTGTCGCTTTGAAATACTGAATAAAGTGTGTCACTTTTTACTGAGAAAATGATAGAATAATAGATACAAAGTGACTTAACAACTTTGGATCACAAACTTCTCTATGTATCATTTTTTGTGTGTGTTCTAAATTGATATTTGTTGTGCATTATTGAGTGTAGTGCCTTATTCAAGATAATCAAACATTAATGTAACATTTCTTTGTCTTGAATATGTTAATGTACTGGATACAAAGTGACATGCTCTATCACTTTTTAAGTAAAAGGTCACATACAATCTAATTTGAGGTTTTTTTTTTTTTTAAATATAACACTTTCTTATAGATATAACGAGTTTATAAAAAAAAATTTAATTGATATTTCGATATTACTCTCTACTATTTTTATGTTGGATATGAATTAAGTGTGCATTTAATATAGTGTGTCACTTTTTAATGAAAATGTCACACATTGTCGCTATGGATTATTGAGAAAAGTGACACGTTCTGCCATGTTTTATTGATGAAATGACAGAACAATGGATACAAAGTGACATAACAATTTTGGACCATAAACTTCTCTATAGATCACTTTTTTTTTGTATTCTAAATTGATATTTGTTGTGCATTATTGATTGACATGCCTTATTCAGAATGATCAAACATTAACGTATCATTTAATTGTCTTGAATATGAATTAATGTGTTGGATAAAAAAGTGATATTCTCTGTCACTTTTTAAGTAAAATATCACACACTTTAATAGAACACTTTTTCTTTAGAATATAATGAGTTTATAAAAACTTTTTCATTGATATTTCGATATTACTCCCTACTCTTTTTATATTGGATATGAATTAATTTTGTGCATTTAAAAAGTGACATGATGTATCACTTTTTAATAAAAAGTTCACAAAGTGTCGCTTTGGATTACTGAGAAAAGTGACGTCTTCTCTCATTTTTTACTAAGAAAGTGACAAAAGAATATATACAAAGTGACATAATAATTTTGGATCACAAACTTCTCACCACATGTTATTGGCTAAGCTTACAATGTACATATTAGAACCTTTAAACTGATAAAAATTTGATGAAATGTCTAGTTGAAAAGGTGATAAAAATTGTGGGTTCCAAGAAATATGTGGTTAAATTTAATTGTTGACTTTGATTTCGACTTTTTAACAAATTTTTAAGCAAAATCAAACAAACCCTAAGCATAAAAAGTTACAAATGAACAAAACTTGAAGGCAAACTATATGTTTCTATCTATTATTCATATTAAAGTCATATTATGTAGCTAGTGACCCTTTTGAGTTCTCCATCTAATTTATGAAATGTTGTTATGGTGAGTGCAAGTTTGAATTGTTTAAATCAACACAAAAGAACAAGAAAAACAAAATAACAAATATCAAAATTCGAAGAATAGTAATCATGTAGAATAGCACTAAAATGTCTTTTCAGCCAGTAAAAATAAATGTTCGTAAGATCACTTCCTTTGATCTCAATAGCAACAAGTGCTAATTAGACCAAAACCACTTCTACAAAATGCTATACAAGCTAATTCGACCAAAACCACGTCATTTCCTGGCAAAAAAAATAAAAATGTGGCACCAATAATTTCTCCGGTCAAAACCAAAAAGTTCAAGTTAACAAACCTATGCCCACAACATTAAATTATTCAAATTCTCAATTACTTTACAGTTTATAATTAAAACATGTAGAAGTTCATATACAATTAATGTCTTCATCTGAAGTCCTTTCAATCTATATAGAGGCTCTCGAATCCTATTCAAATACTCCTACAAACATCAAAATTGATCATGAATCAAAATGGCTTACTATTGTTGTTCTAGCATTGTCACTTTACTGAGTTGATAATCATAAAGTTAAAATAATCATAATCTTTCCTCATTTTTTAGTCCAGCAACTCATCTTGTATGAGTTAGAAGAGACGGAAAGAGAGAGAATATACCAAAATGAAATAGATAAAAAATACTTTTGATTGGAATTTGCACAGGGTCTGAAATTATACACGATTTGACCATCGTACGAAGTGCATTACAGAGACAACTAGCAAGCTGTGAGTTGAACCATTTATTAATGCTATAGGAACAAGAGTTTCTTTAATTGTACAACACATAGCATATTTACACACTTTTTATACAACAAAGTTAATTGTCTGTCAAATATTTTGAGGAAGACCTCTACTAAACCAGGATATAAAGTTTAGACAAGTGAATAAAAAAAATTAAATATCTCATTTATGCAAGTACCTCTAGTAATATAATTGTTAAGGAAGCTAATCTTGCATATCTTCTATATTGAGATATACAATATTTGTAATTATATTCTTTTATTATAGAAGATATACTAGCTTAATTATAGGATAGTTACCTTGTAATTAGAGTCTACTTGTTATATATATACATTAAGCCATGTATCAATGAAGTATTCATTCTAGCCAAATCTGTTTTCTTTCATGGTATCAGAGCTAGGTTGAAATCCTAAATCCATAGCCGCCACACTTTACCTTCTTGTGTAGCATTTTTTTTTCTAGTCATCATGGTGGATGGAACGATTTCCTCTTCCTTTGACGCTTCCAAATCTGATATTTCCAATCCCTTTTTCACCCATCATTCAGATCATCCAGATTTGGTTTTGATTTCCAAACCTTTGAATGGAGACAACTATTCAGCTTGGCGCAGGGCTCTGACCATGGCCTTGAATGCCAAGAACAAGTTAGGCTTTGTCAATGGCACTATCAAAGCACCTTCAGTAGAGACCAACCCTGATGATTTTGCAATTTGGTCACGATGCAATGACATGGTTCATTCATGGATCATTAACACTCTTAGCCCAGAAATTTCAGACAGTGTGATCTACTACACTACAGCTCATGAAGTTTGGGAAGACCTTCATGAACGATTCTCTCAAAGCAACGCGCCTCGCATTTTTGAAATTCAGCGAGACATTGCTTATCACCGACAAGAACAGCACTGTCTCTGCCTATTACACCAAACTGAAGAGTTTGTGGGATGAATTGGCCTCTTATACTGATGCCTTGTCTTATTCATGTGGCTCACAACAAGATCGACAAAAATTGATGCAATTCCTAATGGGGCTAAATGAATCTTACGGTGCTACTCGTGGAACAGATACTCTTGATGAATCCTCTTCCTTCTGTTCGTCAAGCTTATTCTTCTGTTTGTCAAGAAGAAAAACAAAGGCTTCTCAGTGCTACACACGCAACCACAGATTCCAATACAAGTGCTGTTATGGCTGTAAGAAGTAACAGATCCAATCGATCTGCTGGAACAGGAAGAACTGAGCAATCAGACCGTCCTTATAACGGTCCGCAAGATGGGCGACATATTGATCAAGATAGGCGCCGTTCAGGCTCTTTCAAAGGGCGACCTCAATGCACTCACTATGGAGGCATGGGGCATATTGTTGAAAAGTGATATCAATTAATTGGATATCCACCGGGTCATCCAAAAGGGAGATCGAACTTGAACTCGAACTCAAATTCTAACCGCTTTAAAAATGAGTTTTCTGCAGCTAATCAAGTATCTGGAGGATTGACTAAAAATGAAGGAAAATCTGTAGTATCAGGAATTTCAGAAGCACAACTTCAACAGCTCTTGTCCCTTCTAAGTGACAAAGATGGAGGTGCTAGTTCTCAGGCCAATATAGCAGTGACCAAACCAGGTTTGTCTAAAATCTCTTCCTGCAGTTGGATCATTGACAGCGGCGCGACGGACCATATTTCTCCATCTCCAAAATTATTCTTGCATGGTGATAAAAATTGTTCATTACCTTTGGTACTGTTACCTAGTGGAGAAAAGTCCAATATTGTAGCAAAAGGATCATTGCCTCTGAACTCTACATATTACCTGCACGATGTATTATGTGTGCCTACGTTCAAGATTGATTTAATGTCTGTTAGTCGCCTAACCAGAGACTTGAATTGTTCGGTGACATTTTTTTCCTTATTGGTGTGTTTTGCAGGATCAAGTTACGAGGAAGATGATTGGTTTGGGTAAGCAGCGTGATGGGCTATACTACTTGGTGGCATTAGCGACGAAGAAAACATGACCAACCCACCTACATTCTCAAACAACCAACAAGCTTGCAACCTCACCACCTCATCTACCGATCTCTGGCATAGTCGTTTGGGCCATGTTTCTCTTCCTCGATTAAGTTTCATTGCCAAGAATTTTTTAAATATCTCAATTAATCATAATAATGCTTGCCTTATATGTCCTTTGGCAAAGCAAAGTCGTCTACCTTTTGGTACTAGTGTAATTTCGTCTGAAAGACCATTTGATCTTATTCATTGTGATATTTGGGGTCGTTATAAACATTCTTCTCTTTCTGGTGCTCATTACTTTCTTACTATCGTTGATGATTACACACGCTTCACTTGGATATTTTTGATGAGACACAAAGATGAAATGCAATCACTTTTGAGGCACTTTTTTAGTTATGCATCCACTCAATTCACGTCTCGCATTAAAACTTTTCGAAGTGACAATGGTGGAGAATTTCTTTCACTCAAATCTTTTTTTTAAGGACAATGGTGTTGTTTTTCAGCATTCTTGTGTTTACACGCCCCAACAGAATGGGGTTGTGGAACGCAAACATCGTCACATTTTGCAAGTAGCACGAGCTTTGAAATTTTATGCTCAACTCCCTACTCAATTTTGGAGAGAGTGCGTCCTCTCTGCAGTCTATATCATCAATCGTCTCCCAACTCTTCTTCTTTCTTTCCAAACACCTTTTGAACGTCTTTATCATAAACGTCCTTCTTTTTCTCACTTTCGAACCATCGGTTGCTTAGCTTATGCTACAAATCCTCGTGTTACTCATAAATTCTTCTCTCGTGCTATCAAATGTGTTTTCCTTGGTTATCCTATTGGTCAAAAGGCTTACAAATTGTTTGACCTATCCACCAGAACGGTTTTTACCAGCAGAGATGTTGTATTTCACGAAACTATCTTCCCTTTTGCTTCTATCGAGTCTAGTCATGTTGTCTCTCATTCGGCTCACACCTCAGGCCCAATTCCTTTCCCAATACACGATCCAATTCCTTCTTCCACCTCTCTCGAATCCACAAAAAATACTGACGCTACAGACGACTCACCCGAATCAAAACACTCATCGTATGTCCTTCCTCTGCCATACCATCTTTTCAATCTGAACCACCAGTGCCCTCACCCGAGCCATGAGCGCCCTCACCCGAGCCTCTTCGTCACTCTAGCCGCCCTACCGCTCCACTGGTGAAATTTCGAGATTATGTATGCTCTCAAGTCACGCTCTCTCCCTTCGATCGGTCATCTTCCTTGTTTTCCGGTCCAACTAAAGACACTCGCTATCTCCTGTTCAATTATGTGTCCTATCATCGATACAAACCTGCACACCGATCCTTCATTGCTCAAGTCAGTCAAGCCACAGAACTGCACTATTATTCGAAAGCTGTCGCTCACCCTGAATGGCAAAAGGCGATGCAATCAGAATTGCAGGCTCTTTAAGAAAATGGCACTTGGACTCTCATGTCTCTTCCAATCGGCAAGACACCAATTGGTTGCCGTTAGGTTTATAAGATTAAACGTCGGTCTGATGGTTCCATCGAGAGGTACAAAGCTCGATTAGTAGCCAAAGGGTTTACGCAATTGGAAGGTATTGATTATCAGGATACATTTTCTCCCACTGCAAAGATTATCTCTGTTCGTTGTTTACTTGCCTTGGCCGCTGCTCGTAGATGGTCGCTTTACTAATTGGATGTTAATAACACCTTTCTTCATAGAGATCTCCATGAAGAAATATATATGTCTCCACCACCAGGGCTTCGGAGACAGGGGGAGGAAAATTTAGTTTGCCAACTTCATAAGTCATTGTATGGTTTGAAACAGGCATCTCGTCAGTGGTTCGCAAAATTCTCAGAGGCTATTCAGTCCGCTGGTTATATACAATCCAGAGCTGATTACTCTCTGTTCACCAGGAGACAAGGTAAGTCCTTCACCGCTCTCTTGATATATGTTGATGATAATTTAATTACTAGAAATGATCCTACAAGTATTGCTGCAATCAAGAAATTTCTTCGTAGTCATTTTCGTCTTAAAGATCTTGGGGACTTGAAATATTTCCTTGGTATTGAGATTTCTACTTCTAGAAATGGAATTTTTATTTCCCAACGTAAATATGCATTAGAAATCATTAACGATGCAAGGTTAATTGGGGCAGCTCCTGTTGACACCCCTATGGAGCGAGGATTAAAATTGTCTGACTAGAGTGACTTGCTCAAAGATTCGGGTCGTTACAGAAGGCTGGTTGAGAAATTGATATACCTTACTGTATCAAGACCAGACATCACGTATTCTGTACATGTATTAAGCAGGTTCATGCATCAGCCTAGGAAACTTCATATGGAAGCAGCTCTCCGTGTTGTACGTTATCTTAAAAATGCACCTGGCCAAGGTTTGTTTTTCTCTTCAAAGAGTGATTTCAGATTGAGAGCCTACTGCGATTCAGATTAGGCAGGCTGTCCAATTACTAGAAGATCTACCACAGGTTATTGTGTTTTCCTTGGTCATTCGCTAGTTTCATGGAGATCGAAACGACAGAAGACAGTCTCTCTTTCTTCAGCCGAAGTAGAGTATCGTGCAATGACAGGTGCTTTTTGTGAGTTAACATGGCTTCGACACCTTCTCAGAGATTTAGGAGTGTTACATCAGGAACCTGCTTTGCTGTATTGTGATAATAAAGCAGCACTGCACATTGCAGCAAATCCTGTTTTTCATGAGCGAACTCGACACATTGAAATGGATTGCCACTATATCAGAGATAAAATCCAAGATGGATCCGTTGCTACAAAATTTGTAAGTTCTACACATCAATTGGCGGATGTCCTAACTAAAGCTTTGGGAAATGATATTTTCGCTCCTATGATTCGCAAGTTGGGAGTTCAAGATATCCACTCTCCAACTTGAGGGAGAGTGTTAAGGAAGCTAATCTTGCATATCTTCTATATTGAGGAAACTAATCTTGCATATCTTCTGAGATATACAATATTTGTAATTATATTCTTTGATTATAGAAGATATACTAGTTTAATTATAGGATAGTTACCTTGTAATTAGAGTCTACTTGTTGTATATATACATTAAGCCATGTATCAATGAAGTATTCATTCTAGCCAAATCTGTTTTCTTTCAATAATCATGATATAGCGTAAACTCTTTTTTAAAATTAAATTCACGTTTCTTCAAAATTTAGTATGCACTATCATCTCTAGATTGATATTAGATGCAAGGTCTTGGCTTCTCCTAAAAACTAAGATAGAAAATCTGTCAATCTAATATCCAAATTTCTTAGACATCATATTTGCACTGGAGAAATTTTTTGAAAATGCCAATGGTTTATGATGAAAGAACTCCCATTTTCAGAAAATTATTTTAACTTTTTAAGTTTTCTCTAGTTCTTTTATATATATATATATATATATATATATATATATATATATAATGTTCACAGATAATATCAAATAATAAGCAAGCCACAAGGCACAGAATTTAATATCGAAAAAAAAATCTTAAAAATATATATTAAAAAAACAAATTGACAAAATCATAAAAAACAAATACTAAATTGAGCTTAACCTTAAGATTTCTCTTCTTCATTGAAGTTCCTTCGACCGTACAATGTTTCCTCTTGGTCCCTTTTGATTCATGAACACTATTTTCACCTTCTCCATCCATGGATCCAATTTATAGTGGTTAAAATCAACAAATATTTATTAGAAATCAAAGATTTATGGTGCAAAATTGCCAAAAATCACCCCAAATTGCAGAGAGTGGAAAAGGGAGTTGGGTTTTTGCTGTGTAAAATGAATATTACTATTTTACCCCTAATAGAACCTTTAATTTAAGTAAAGTGTATTTCTCAACTTTTTTTTTTAAATAGCACGTATTTTTCTATTTTTTTGACATGAGGGTGTAAGAGACCTAATTTCCACTAAAATCAATATCAATAGCCTAGGCACCTATTACACGTCAATACGCTGCAAAAATGCAGCTTATTACCCAGGTGAAATGGGCTGGCTTGTGAAACCTACGAGGTTTGCAGTTTGAGCTTGGCTTGTGGGTTGAGCTCGGCTCGGCCATATATACGGCAATAGAACGGGGCCCCTCCATTTGGCGAGGCGGGGCACCCACACTGCTCCTATTAATTTTTTTTAAAAATGCTGTGGGAGCAACTGAGTGAGTTTATAGGTTGGATTAATAATTTATTTGGTGTTTTTTTAAATAGAAAATAGAAGAATTGTGGTGATGGATTATATACTTTCGCACAATAAATAAATGAATATAAATCTGAGCATACAATATAAAAACTAATAACTAACAACTTGTGACATTTCTCATCTTCATAATGTCAAATTGTACAACAAAAATATAAACAATACAACAAAAAACAAAAATCAAAAGGTTTCGAATAATATACGATTCACAAAGTTCAACAACAATAACAAATGAAATTGAAATTGAAATCTACAATCTCATTATTCTCCTTGAATAGTTGTGACATACTCGGATCCCAATAATTTATATATAATGAGTAAGAAAAGTATGTATATTAAATAGTATTATAATGTAATTATATTTTAATATTGTACTTTGAAATAAATAAGATTACCTCGTCCTCAATTTCCTCTCCAGTGATAGTAGAACAACATCTGGTGTACGATGACGACGCGAGAGAGTTTTCTAACAATAAAATAAATCGATATTTTTTTATTATACCATGAATGTCAGCCAACAACCAGTTTTGAGCACATATTAATGCCTCCAAGGTTTTCAGATGAAGTCTACTTGTATGCAGACTCACAAATCTAACACTCGTATTAAATGCAGACTCAGAAGCAATAGTAGAAACAGGGATGGCCATAATATCTCTTACAAGTTTTTGTAAAGTATTGTATTTGCTTGAATTTGCTTTCCACCAATTTAATAGAGCAAAATCACTAGACCTAGGCAAGACTAGTTTCTCCAAATGATGGAGGATTACTAGTATTTTTCGTTGTCGTTGGCGTGGAACTATCGCGAGGTGCGAGCAGAGTAGCAAGTGTACTTCCTATTGAACAACGCTCTTGTTTCGACATCTTGAAATACAATAAAAAAAAATTATGATTAAGAAAAAGCAAGCACCAATCAGATTATTACATTCACAATATAAAATGTAAACCAATTTCAAAATACACGTTATACCAATGAATGGCTCTATCCTATTCAGTTTATAAATAGAACAAACTTTAAGCAATTTAAACTATTTTAATTTGCAACAGTGAACAAGAGAAACAAATGCATCATAAACTGCTTAAAATTTCTCAACTACAATATTAGAATTCTATTTACAGTAGAGTACCATGTAGTAGGATACCATACATGTAATATTCCTATTCTAGGTAGAACTCTTTTCTTTTTCTTATTAGGTTTCTATTAGTCATCCATTAGTATATAAATATATCTTGTACCCTATTCATTATTTACATTACATCAATATACATAGAGAATTACTTCTCCACATACATATATTTTCTCTCATATTTTACATGGTATCAGAGAGACGATTCTGAGCAACGATGTCTGGTATAAACACCATAGAAACGACGATTGTCCAATCAGATCCCATGGCTCTACAGCAATCCGATCATCCCGGCTTAATCCTCGTTTCTAAACCACTTGATGGAAACAATTATGGACAATGGAGTAGATCTATGAGAATTGCTCTAATTGCCAAGAATAAGATTGGCTTCATTGATGGAAAGATCGAAACACCAGAAGCAGAAGATGAGAAATATTCCATATGGGATCGAAGTAATCATATGGTGCTGTCCTGGATACTTAATTCGATACATCCAGATATTGCTGAAAGTATCATATACTCCGAATCTACCACAGAGGTATGGAACGACCTACGAGATTGATTTTCTCAAGGCAATGATGCGCGAATATATCAGATTCGCCAAGAGATTGCTGAGCATCGACAAGGAAATCAATCGGTGTCAACCTATTATACCAAATTAAAGGGACTATGGGATGAATTGGGTTCTTATCACAACCTAATTGGATGCACTTGTGGAAATCTTAAAGCACTGGCTGAAAGGGATGAGAAGTAAAAAGTCATGCAATTCCTGATGGGGTTGAATGATTCTTATTCTACAGTTCGTGGAAACATACTAATGATGAGCCATTTTCCAGATACCAGAAAAGTCCACGCTATTTTAATGCAACATGAAAGGCAAGTTGAGGTTACAACAGATCATGAAGGACAACATTCAATCAATTGGAAGAAGTCGAGCAATTGGGGGATGAATATGAAAGATAACAATCGGTCGAACCGGTCGACCGTTTCATCCGACCGATCGACCGGTTCAACGGAACCTGGCCAGAAACGATGCACCCATTGTGGGATGATTGGCCACATCATTGATACCTACTATTTCATCCATGACTTCCCTCTAGGGTACAAGTTTCATGGGAAGGACGTGAAGCCACGAAACAAACGCTTCACAAACACTACTACCACTTCTACACTTGACCCAAAGGAAGGCAAAACGCTCACAACCAAGGAATATGAACAGATCATGACACTTCTAAACAACAAGTGGGGTAATGACAAGCCTTATGTTAACACCTCAGGTATCAATCTCTCTACTACCCCTTTGAGTAATTCATGGATTATTGATAGTGGGGCTACTAACCATGTGATGAAGGATGGTATTCTTGAGAATAAATTCATGCCAAAACACAAAACTGTGCAACTACCGAATGGGGGTCATGCTCCTATTAAATCCATTGGTGCAGTTAAATTTGAAAATAATATAACTCTTGATGATGTGCTTTATGTTCCCAATTTCAAAGTTAATCTATTATCTATCAGTAAACTTACTCAAGGGTTAGGTTGCTATGTGACATTTTTCCATGATTTTTGTGTCATGAAGGATTTGATGACGAAGAACACGATTGGCTTAAGAAGGCAGAGTAACGGCCTATATTATCTTTCGCAAAAATCACAAATACATCATACTACTAGTGGATCAACCAACTTATGGCATAGACGTCTTGGACACCCTTCAGCTTCACCTCTTCAATTCTTAGCACAAAGTACCTTAGATATTAGTTTTGACTCTCAAAATATTTGTGATATTTGTCATTTGGCAAAACAATCTAGACTCCTTTTTAAAGTTAGTCAAATTTCTAGCAATAAACCTTTTGATTTGATTCATTGTGATATTTGGGGATCTCATAGAATTTATTCTTATTCTGGTGCTAGATATTTTCTTACGATTGTTGATGACTTTTCTTGTTATATTTGGGTACACCTCATGCGTCACAAATCTGAAACTCAAAGCATAATTAAAAAATTCTTTGCTTGGGTTAAAACTCAACACAACCTGACTATAAAAATCCTGAGGTCTGACAATGGCCAAGAGTTATTATCTTTACAAACATTTTTAGATGAAAATAGTACAATTTTCCATAGATCATGCCCTTATACCTCTCAACAAAATGGAGTGGTCGAGAGAAAACACCGACACCTCCTAAATGTGGCTCGTGCCATTAGATTTCAAGCCAAACTTCCATTAAAATTTTGGGGAGAACATATCAAAACAGATTGTTATCTCATCAACCGGATACCTTCGCCATTGCTCTCACACAAGACACCATACGAAAGATTACACAAGAAACCACCGTCTTATTCCCATTTACGTTTCTATGGTTGCCTATGTTTTGCCACCAACCTCAAACCCAGCCATAAATTTGATACACAAGCCAAACGGTGTGTGTTTCTTGGATATTCCTCAAGACAAAAAGCATACACCTTATATGACTTAACCGACAAAAAGCTAGTAGTATCCCGAGACGTCGTGTTCCATGAAAATATATTTCCATACACTTCTCAACAACATGATGAAACCAACTCCATCCCATTGCCACAATCTATGCCTCTAGATGTTGAAATACCATATTTCACAAACCCTAATGACCAACACTTAGCAGAAACGAATAACTTGCCTGAAGATCCTGAACCATCATCCGTTCTAGACGGTCAACCGGTTCACTCATCTGTTTCAACAGAGAGTCCAGTCGGTCGACTGGTTCCCTCATCTGGTTCAACAGAGAGCTTTAACGGTCAACCGTCTTCACCTACCGGTCGATCGGTTGAGCAGTGTCCAACCACCACTGATCCACCTACCTCTTCTCACCCTCCAAATGACCAACTTCGATGATCCACAAGATCAATTCAAATCCCATTTTACCTGAAAGATTACTATATCAATCATACTCTGCCTACTCAAGTCGGATCTCTTCTAGTCAAATCCAGCACTCGACATCCTATATCAAGGTATGTATCATATAGTAACCTTTCTTCTATTCATCGTGCTTTTACATATAATATTTCTCATATCATCGAGCCACCTACATATTAGGCAGCTTGTCAGGATCCCAAATGGGTCGCTGCTATGAATGATGAAATTCGTGCATTGGAAGAAAACAATACTTGGTCACTTGTACCACTTCCTCCAAGTTCTCATCCTATTGGTTATAAGTGGGTGTTCAAAATTAAATTTCATTCTGACGGTATAGTTGAACGTTACAAAGCACGGTTAGTGGCAAGGGTGTTTACACAACGAGAAAGAATTGATTATAATGAAACTTTCGCTCCAGTTGTAAAGTTAACTACAGTCAGATGCTTGCTTGCTATTGCCTCTATTCGTGACTGAACACTTCATCAGATGGATGTACACAATTCCTTTCTTCATGGTGATCTTGATGAAGAAGTCTATATGACTCTCCCTCCTGGATTTTGTCGATAGGGAGAGACACCAGTTGTATGTCGACTTCATAAATCTTTATATGGATTGAAACAGACATCTCGTTCTTGGTTTCAAAAATTTGTGTCTGCTATTATTCAGTTTGGGTTCAAACAGTCACATGCAGATTACTCACTCTTTACAAAGGTCAATGGTAATTCTTTTACGGCAGTTCTGTTATATGTGGATGATATGATTGTCACAGGAAACAATAGAAAAGCAATCTCTACTACAAAAACCTTCCTTGCATCCCAATTCAAGTTGAAGGACCTTGGCACATTAAAACACTTTCTTCGAATAGAAATTACTCACTCAAGATCGGAGATTTCAATAAACCAAAGGAAGTATACTCTTGACATTCTTCAAAAAGCCAGATTACTTGGATCAAAACATGTAACATTTCCCATGGAGCAATCATTGAAATTTAATTTAACTGATGGAAAGTTATTGAAAGATCCTACATACTATCGACGGTTGGTAGAAAAGCTCATTTATCTCACCATTACCAGACCAGAAATCTCATATTCAGTCAATACACTCAGTCAGTTTATGCAGACACCTAGACAACCTCATCTTGATGCAGTTCACCGATTACTCCGATACTTGAAAGGGGCACCAGGACGAGGATTATATTTCCCATCAAGTGTAAAATTACAGCTAGCAGGATTTTGTGATGCAGATTGGGCTGGAGATATTACTACATGACGGTTAGTTACAGGATATTGTGTGTTCTTGGGAAAGGCACTTATATCATGAAAAAGCAAGAAAAAAATGACTGTGTCCAAATCTTCAGTAGAAGCTGAGTATAGGGCAATGACTTCTATTATATGTGAGCTTATATGGTTGAGACAATTACTAACAGATTTATGTGTAGATCACCCACAAGCAGTAATATTATATTGTGATAATCAAGCAGCAATGCATATTGCTGCTAATCCAGTATATCATGAAAGAACAAATTACATTGAAATAGATTGTCATATTTTTCGTGAACGAATTGATAAGGGGGAGATCAAGACTGCCTATGTTCCAAGCAACAATCAGATTGCGGATTTATTTACTAAAGCATTGGACAAGGAAGCATTTCACAATTTCACTCACAAGTTGGGCACTTTTGACATATATGCTCCAACTTGAGGTGGAGTATTAGAATTCTATTTACAGTAGAGTACTATGTAGTAAGATACCATACATATAATATTCCTATTCTAGGTAGAACTCTTTTTCTTTTCTTTTTAAGTTTCTATTAGTCATCCATTAGTATATATATATATATATATATATCTTGTACCCTATTCATTATTTACATTACATCAATATACAGAGAGAATTACTTCTCCACATACATATATTTTTTCTCATATTTTACATACAAAAGTTCAAAATCTTACTTAGACATACAATCATTAGATTATCTGAAATAAATGGTGATATATGTATAATCAGATTTCAAAACAAAATAGAAAGTGGACAAAATTTAAAGCATAATATGCAAAACAAAATCAATATAAAAGCAAACGATTTTATTCCTCGTATTTAAAGAAAGATTTGGAGAGAAAGCAACAATCAATATGGAGGATTAGCTTTAGAAACGAAAGTCCTTGGTTACCATATGAAAAGAAAGTTACCTTAAAAGTTAAAATCTGTTAGCTTCACACGTCTGGCGACGTCGGTTCGGAATCGATTAGAGGGAGGTAGCCGGTTGAAATGATTTACCATTGCGATTTGCGAATATGAATTCTAATTTCTGAGGCTGCTGCTGACATATGAGGGAGGAAATGAATGACTAGGGTTAGATGGTTAGGAAATAGGAATTAGTACGTAGAAATGAGGATTGATGAATTTGTGATAATATGTTTTGTAAAAAGGAGATGCATATCAAGGTTGTGGTGTGGTGGTCTGCTAAATATGTTTTCCAAATTGTAAGTTTATGCTTTTCTATAGACTAGTGATCGTCCGTGCGTTGCACGTGGTAGCGTAATAATTTTAATGTTAATGATGAAAAATGAATACTACTATTCATATGAATTATGATGTAAAATGTATTGATGGAAATTAATTATCATGCCTGAAAGATTTAATTATTAAGATACAATATCTAATATGCCCCAAAAACTGATTCACAACATAAATATAGAAGCAATATTAAACAATTTGGCAGAATATTTTATAGTGTTCAAAGATAAATGTCTAACAAATTTTATATTAAAAGTTTACAGAGAATGAAATGAATTGACAAAGTAAAACATGATTAAAATAAATAACCTTTCAATTTTATACAAACAAATGAACTTGATATAAAGACCGTGCTACCAACATGTTTATTTATTTGGCCAGAAATATTTGTTCTTTGTAATGTTACCCGCTAGGTACAAGTTAATATTGAATTTCATACACATGAGCAAATATTCACATTTCCAAATATAGAAAACATAAGCATAAAAAATTGCACTAAGCACCATCTTTTTTATACAGTCACAATTCAGCAGCAAATATTCACGTTCCCAAAAACAGAATACGATGGTTGCCAGTGGAAGATAGAGCATTAACCATGGAAACGAAATGTAAGTGCCGAGGATAAAAATATATATATAAAGGAGACACAACATTTAACTCTCATGTAATCCAATCTCAATATCGAACTTCAATAACAACATAAACCATAATTGTAAATCATATATTCAATGAAAATCGTAAAGACATGTGCTCAAAGAGCGACAAACAGCACGTGAACAACAGGCCAAATCTCCTGCCACATAATGAATTAAAGAATAAAATCTCAAGGAATAGACGTCCAACCAAATAAACTAAAATCTCCAAAATCTGCGGATTAACGAAGCAACTGGCCATAAATGTCATGTACTCAAACTTTATTCATAAATGTAAAGCATTTATTAACATAAATTTGAAACCCACCACAATCAAGTTGCTACAACGTGTAGAAATTCGAAACCCACCACGACGAAGTTGTTACAATATGCATATGAAGAACAAGAGAAATCTCCAAGCACAAGACGGAAGGGCCAATAAAAAATGTCCAAAATTGGTCCAAAAATAACCGTGGGAATTTTAAGCCGTTTGGATTGGAGATTTTAAAAAAAAAAAAATGAAAAATGATTCTCAAACATCCTCCAACATATTTATTTAATAGCATTTATTTAGAATAATATGTAATAGATAATTCAGTAAAAGTGAACTGAATCTAATTGTGTACAATTTGCTTCAAAGATAAAATAAAATAAAAATTAGTAAAAAATTGAATGAAAATTAGGTGTAAAAGAAAATCAAATAAGAAAAAAAAATTAAAGGATTTTTTTTTGGGTCAAAATGGGTTGGCACACACCACAATAAATAAATAAAAAATAAAAAATAAAAAGTAAAAAGTAAAAATGGGTATGGCATGTGTGTGTAACACGAACACCACAATAAAATAAAATAAAGTTGAAAATTGGCCAAAGCCCATTTATGGCATGTGTCACAAAAAACAAAAAACAAAAAAAAACAAACAAACAAAGATCAAAATATTGTTTGTCGAGCTCGACAAACAACATAAAAAAAAAATCAAAATGTTCTTGCTCGACAACACCAAAAAAATAAAAAGAAGTTGTTTGTCGACCTGCTCGACAAACCAAAAAAAAAAAAAAAAAAAAAAAAAAAAAAAAATTTGTAGACATAGAAAAAAAAATCAAAATTTTCTTGCTCGACACAAAAACAAAAAAAATCAAAATGTTTTTGTGTTTGTCGAATTACTTGGGACTCCTATTTGTCCGCTTGACCCAAAAAAATGGTATATGGGTATAGTAAAAAAAAAAAAAAAATTGCCTTTTTGAGCTACTCGACAAACACAAAAAAAAAGGGTATTTGGCAGTGTCAAGCACAAAATAATATATTATCCAAAACAATATATTGATTTACTTCACTGAAATATATTTCTCTCAACAAATTAAACACTAATGTGATACTCATTGACAAGGTTTTCCATCTCCCTTCGTTTCTTCTTCTCATTTTGTGAAGTGTTTACAATCTCCACCTAAAATAATGGCCTCAACCTGTTATTTGTGTCAGTGAGCATACAAAATGAACGGCATTACAATGAAAAGGGGATTCAAATTCAAAGAAAAAAGCAATCGAATACTTGGGTCCGAATTTAAAAACACTAATTTTTCAATTTTCACTTCATTAAACAAATGCAATATGAAATTCAAAATAATACCAAAATTTAACCATAATGAATATCAAATTTTTGGTTTTTAGTATTGCAAGATCTATGCAAGAATTTCATACCAACACACCAACGAACGAGCGTGAGATCGAACTGGTAGAAGCAGAGCAGATAAAAAGACATTAAAATAAATTAGAAGATTTACTCAAAATTCCTCTTTGATAACCATATATACAGGAGACTTCTGAATTCGAAGAACTCTGCACTTGCATTTGTCAAGACAATCAACAACAATAAATAAGTCAAATTACAAAAATGATTAGAGAAAATAACTACAGTATTTGGCTAACAAGATGCTAAGGTTTAAATAGTTGTTCGTTATATTTGAAATAATATGTTAATTGAAATTTCGAATTACTTGTTTACAATTTTAAGACAAATGTAGTATAGGTGTTGTAATGTTGTTCTTCAAATTTGGATAACGGTTCTAATCAGACATTCCATGTTATATTTGTACATATTGTAGAATAAATTGTATGGAGAACAAAGCTATATAATTAAATAAATTTCTTCTGAAAACCTAAGTTGTAAATTTCTAAAAACTTGGATTCAAGAAATATGTGTGTTAACCTATTCAATAGCACTTAACACATTCTGCGCACTAATAATTTTTAAATTTGTTATTTACAAAGCCAAAAGTGTTACAAGTCTTATTCATTATTTCAGTTCTATCTAGCATATGTACCCAACATACACTTGAGCAAGTTCTACAATTATTTATGCTAAATATATGGGTAGAAAAAGGAAAATATACCAACATACGATCAATTTCAAGACCCTCAAATATAAGGAAAACAAAAAAAAAAAAAAAAAAATCTAAAACATATATTGCAAGTTAGAATGAATAGAGAGAAAATTGAAGAAGAAGAAAAGACTAATAAAAAGAAAATATGCCTAGTGAGCCATAGAGACTGCCAGCGGCCTACTCCTGAAAATTCCGTGCAAATTACTACTAAACAAGACCTGAATACATATATTTCAGCCAAATGAGGACAATATGTAAGAAATTCTCAACATTTCTTCACCATTTATTCATTATTTCCTTTAATCATTTTACACGAACACAGCAAAATTGCCATAAAATATCTGAATTTAGTACATCAACATCCCATCCAAAAATTCTCAATTTGAAAATAGAGTGAATCAAGGTGTTTTCTCATCACAATGTAGACGAAAGAACTGTTTGATCAGTAGTGACCTGCTACGCGTTCCTGCAACTTCTTAATACGTCGCTCTCAAGCTGGAGTAGGTAATGAACAGTTCCTGCTCAATTGGAAAGTTAACATTTAAGAAAAATGTCTTCAGTTAAGTAGATACATAATTAAATGTTTATAGATACCTAATTTTATATCACCATGATAGATCAGAGTAGATCACATAATATTATGTGCTTTTGGTAAATATGGAAAGATCTTATATGGATATCTCTATTTTTATCCAAAATCACCCAACAAGATTAATTGAATAAATTTAAAAAATTTGAATCCAAAATTTTATGTTTTCATGTTTAATACGTAGTGTGTATAGTGAATTGGATTCCGTCATTAGGTACTCTTCTCTTGCTAAAACAATTGAGGTCGAAATTGTGGTGATGAGTACGCCTTCTACTTTATACAGCTTCAAACTTTTGAAACTCACTGACAAAGCAGCCCCCATGAAACTTCTGCTTCATAACATGTGAAATTTGAATATTTATAGAAAACTTATTCAAAGGCATTCTCGATCTCGAGCAAAGATTTTACGTGACTTAAGAGATAGGAACTCTCTTTTTTCTCCATTAAATCTCAAAGTGATCTTCTGGCTTCTAGTCATCCAAACAATCAGAAATATGTACATTTCAGGAGTATCAACCAGCTTGGCTTCTAGTCATACAAGCTGGTCTCCTTTGAAAGCGAGGTTGCCTAGAGATTGCATGCAGCCACCTCATATTTTCAGAAAATCAAGCATTTTTTAATCATAATGTCATCAAGAAGCGAGGTGACAAATCAATGTTTAAATTGCAAAATAAGGATAGCATAAAAGTCAATGAATATCACGTATTGTTTAAGATGAAAGAAAAAGGAATTTCCAAGGCTAAACTAAAAAGGCAATGGCATACCTTGGAACAAAGTTGACTGCTTTGTAATCCATCATGATAAATTACCTAGCATCAATAATCTCAAACAATTTGCTCTGAGTTGTTATCTTGATGATATTCAGAAAAAATAAGCGATTATTTGAGGCGAGCTACAATGATGTTTGGGTCGAGGAATGACTCGACTGTATTTTATAAGAGCCTAAATCCAGATCCAACATTGACAATGTACATGCAGCACTATAGAATGAAGCAAAGCATTGATCATATGACTGCCAAGATTTCAAAAGCTAGTGTGAAGTGAAAAAATTAAGACAGAAACAAGATTTAGAGTGAGAATAAAGGAAAACAAAATAAGTACCTCAAGATAGTTATCACCATCAAACTTCTGAAGGTGTTGAATAACATCCCTTGCAGTTTTTTCAACCCTTGCGGTTTTATAGTGGACTGGTGCCTTATTTATTCAAGAATTTTCCCCATCTAACAAACCAAATGACATAATATAAATTCTCTGGTGCATGAAATCATCTGTTTTTCCACGTGAATCGGTGGCTTGAGCTTTCCATTCTGCCCTTTGTGCACTTTTAAGATCTATAAATTGGTTGGGCTGTGTACCCTCATGTACTCATATTCAAAGTTAAAACCATTTTCTACCAAATTCCCTTCATCCCACATTTTGACAAGTCGCATGTCCGACAATTATATCCACACCAAACTCCAAGCAACATTGTATGTCATATTCCCATAGTCTTTTATCAACATAGACATACAAAATAACTAAATGCACAAGGATATTTGAAGAAAAGAAACATAAAGTCTGCATTTCCTATTTTATATCATTCAATGGACTTCAAATGAATACGAATTTCCAAATTACAGAGATAAGTGCAGAAAGGGAGGCAGGAATAGCATACTTACATATATTTATGTAATAAAGAATAGGCATCGCAAATATATTGAAATCAATCAATTAGAATTAGACAGATAAACAATAAATATCACTTACAGTATCTCCAGGCTTGAGATTTTTCCAAGTGAAGAATGAATGAAACCATTGGATCCGAAATCAAACGAAAAATATCATAATCTGTGCAAAAACAAATGAAAAACATACCAAGAAATTGTTGGATTTAACCAGAGAGGCTCAAACGATCTGATACACTAAAAGCACAAAAAATTCGACCGTAAATCAAACGAAAAAACTTAACCTGTGCAAAAAGAGAGAAGTGAAAGTGAGAGAAAATTCCAATCTGTGCGAAAACAAATGAAAAATATACCAAGAAATTGTTGGAAATAACCGTAGAGGCTCAAACAATCTGATATCAAAAGCCCAAATTTTCGGCCGAAAATCATACAGAAAACCGTGTGCAAAAAGAGAGAAGAGAGAAGAGAGAAGTGAAAGTGAGAGAAAAGGTGTAAGAGAGAGAGAGAGTGGGTAAATGCTGAAGCCTGAAAGCCTGAAACCGAAGAGATGGGGGTGGTTGGAATGGGTGTTGCGTGTGTCAGAAAAAAGGTAAGCCAAATTGACTAAAATTAAAAAGCAAGGACGATGGTAGATTAGACGGCTTTAGGACGATGGTGGCTTAGACGGCTTATTCTATGAGGACGATGGCTTAGACGACTTATGAATAGTACCTTTATTCACTCTTATAATATAGTTTAGAAAAAAATAAAAAATTAAATTAAATCAATAGGAGCGGGGCGGGTCTACTCCGCCTCGGACTTGCCACGGGGCAGATTTCTCTATCTCTTACCTGCCCCTATTATTCGATTATCCGGGCCAGAGCAGCCCAAAATGGGACAGGGTGAGGGCACGGGACGGGTCGCGGATTGTAGGTTAAATTGTTGTTCCTAGTCATATGCTTGCTCTCTCATGGGCTTGGACATGTACCACATGCCCGCCAAGCTGGAGAGCAGTCCAAACCCATTGCCACCCCTATCAAAAGTATTTAAAGTTTTAGAGAGAATGAGAGACAAATTATAAAATTTTTATTTGTACATTGTAGTTAAACATTAATATATTGAATTTTATAAAAAGTCATTAATATTTTGAATATTCCTAACTTTCGTATGATTTTAAAATATCTAATAATTATTAAAGACTTTTTAAAAATCTACAAAAGTCAATTTGTCTCCAAAAATTTATAAAATTTATATTAAATAAACTTTTAAATCCTCAAGAATCAATTTGTCTCAAATTACAAGAATCAAATCTAAATACAAGAATTCAATTGTCAATTTCAATTGCACTCATATTCGCAAAAAGTTTCAAATTAGATAATTTTCTCGCTCTTAACACTTACTTTTTATTGGCTTTAAGCAAACATTTGTTCATATTTATTTTAGTAAAAATCAAGTCTCACGTTCAAAGGTTCAATTTGTTTATGTAAAATACATGTTCTTGACCAATAATCAAGTAAATATTTTACATATTTTATATTTTCTATTTTTCTATTCAAATTTTCGAGCCTTAGTGCTAATTCTCGATAGGGTCGAGATCTTAGAGTGAGATAAAGAGGAGGGAGAAAA
Organism: Forsythia viridissima; assembly: GCA_030279155.1. Lineage (NCBI taxonomy): Eukaryota > Viridiplantae > Streptophyta > Magnoliopsida > Lamiales > Oleaceae > Forsythia > Forsythia viridissima. The sequence continues at coordinate 8,828,437 of CM059044.1, forward strand.
AAAAAAAAAAAAAAAAAACTATCAACACGTGTGCAATGCATAACATATAAAAGAATTCGTTCTCTAAAATTTCCTAAAATGATCAAAATATAGTAATGAAATGGAAAGTATAAAAGAAATAGGGCTAACAAAATTAATTCTTCCAATGTTTTGAAAACCAACTCGGATATCGACTTAGAAAAGATAAAGGGTTAAGAGTTAATGGCTTGAATGGGATCGAATTGAGTTCGAAAAGATGATAAAACAATAATTTAAAAAACAAAATAACAAATTATTTAAGTGAATCAACAACTTCTTAGTATGAATGTTTGTCTAGTCCAATTTTCAAAACATTGATGAATGCTATTTCGGCCAGTTTCCCTATTTTAGGGTTGCTACCAAAACATGCTCTAGATGGTTCGATTCCATCTAACTGGTACCACATTAAACTACTTCGTCTAAGAAGAAACTAGACAAAACACATCATTGGGAAACAATAATAGGCAAAAATGTTTATTTCTGAACTAATGGGGGTAATTATGATAAGCCTATTTATTACAATTAAGAGTCAGGTGCTTTTACTCTGGTTTCCAGCTTCATATCAGGCAGTGTAGGCTTTAAGGAGATCAGAGTTTCTTGGTGCATAATCCAACTAGGAAGAAAATAAACTTGTGAAAGCCCTTCTCTTCAAATCACAGCCTACAGCTCCATGTAACCTGGAAATTGAATATCAATCACCCAAGAATGACGAATTACCCATATATCGTGCTTCGTAAGATAACATGGACAATACTCGACAGTATTAAAGAAGTAAAAGAAACTAAAATCCATTGTGCTGTCATATCAACCTCGTCCATTGGATGAGCTCATAGTTTAACTTGTTAAAAAGCGCCTATTTTTTCAAAGAGGACAGAGAGCATATTGTAGTACCTTAACAGAAACCATCTTCCTCTAAGGGAGTTTCTGATGTTGGAGATGATAATGAATCACTTGCCGACTCTCTGGCATCAATCAGCATTGCAATGACTTCGCGCATGGTAGGCCTGTTAAGAGGGGATGTGCTGGTGCAGAACACTGCAATTTTAAGTACCAAAGACATTTCCCTGATCGTCCTTTTCTCGCTAAGATCAATCCGTTGATCATATATGTCAGATGTTGTTACTAATTTAGAAATCGATCTTCTCGTCCAGGTTACTAAGTCTCCTCCGTGATCAAGAGGTTGGACAGGAGATCTTCCGGTAATCAGTTCCAACAAAACTACCCCGAAACTATAGATATCACATTTCTCTGTCACTTTCATCGTGTAAGCGTATTCTGGAAAAAAAAAAAAAAAATTCAGTATCTTTTATTCGTATAATACACGAGGCAAGTAATTGATCGTATGATTTTTCTCAGATAGCTGTCAAATAGGGAAATAAAGCTGTAATCAGAATCTTGTAAATGATACTCTTACCAGGGGCAATGTAGCCATATGAACCAGCAACAGCTGACATCGATTTTGAGTAGGGGAAGTCGATCAACTTTGCCAATCCAAAATCACCAACATGTGCCTCAAAATATTCATCTAGCAAAATGTTGTTTGATTTTATGTCGCGATGAATAATTTGAGGCTTACAGTCATTGTGCAGATAGCATAACCCCTCTGCAGCACCAAGAGCAATTTTGTATCGGGCATTCCAATCGAGCACACAATCTGTCTCCTTCCCATGAAGTACTTCTCCGAGACTTCCATTCGCCATGTACTCGTATAAGATAAGATTGCTGTCCTGATGGTAGCAAAATCCATAGAGTTTCACAATATTTTTGTGCCTAATCTTTCCCAAAGTCGAAATTTCAGCACAAAAACTGTTGTCTGAGCTGGCTCCTTCTCCTCGGGATTTCAACTTTTTAACTGCAATCACCTCACCGTTGCTCATTAGAGCCTTGTAGACAGTTCCACAGGCTCCCTTTCCTATGACAGCACTGTCTGAAAAATTCCCCGTGGCTTCAACAAGGTCCATATATGTGAAATCTTCTTTCGGAAAGTAATAGCCATCCAATACATCAGGTTTCGGTTGATCTTCAAGTGAAACGAAAGAAGGTTTACGGTGCCTTATAGCCCAACAAACACTCACAATAAAAGTTAACGAGATCAGGCCGATAGTTAGTGAAACAATGCTGATTATTTTTTCTTTGGAAGAACCTTCCTTCAACCAGCTAGGATTTGGAGCAGATGAAGGGCCTGGAAATGAGTGGCAATGGTTTGAACCTAATATACACAATCCATCGTTTCCGGCAAAATTGCTGGAGTCCATCCTCTGGAAAACTGGGGTGTTTGGCACTGTTCCCTCCAGATTATTATTTGAAAGATTGCATACATTTAGGCTCATTAGTGCTCCTATTGAACTAGGAATTTCACCAACAAGCTGGTTGTCATTCAAATAAAGTGATTCTAGCATCTGCAGGTTACCTAAATTTCCTGGAATCGATCCACTGAGATTGTTATGACTGATATTGAGAGCAATCTGAAGAGAAGTTAGTCGACCTAGCTCGACTGGAATGTTCCCCGAAAAGGAATTTCCACCCATTTGCAATTCTGTCAATCTAGCTAGTCCCCCAAAAGTTCCCGGTACTGGTCCAGTGAAGGTGTTATCAGATAGTTTCAGCAATTCCAGATTCACTAGCATGCCAAGTTTTCCTGGAATGGAGCCACTAAACCAGTTCCTGCTAAGATCAAGCCTCTGGAGCTTCATACAATTTCCCAACTCTTGAGGAATGCTTCCAAAGAGCCTGTTGGATGATACGTTGAATGCAACAAGCATTACAAGTTTCCCAATCTCTGGAGGGATTTGGCCGATGAAATGGTTATTCGACAAGAGAAGCCTCTCTAAGGTAGTAAAATTTCCCACTTCTGAAGGTATTAATCCTGAGAATTGGTTTTGATAGAGTTCAAGTGCTGAAAGGTTCTGAAGTTTTGTGAATTTGATAGAAAGGCTTCCTGTAAGAAAATTGTCTCCCAGCATTAGATGCTCAAGAGATTTGCAAGTTTTTAAGCCATGGGGAATGTTCCCTGACAACATGTTTGATCCAAGGCTAAGAAAAATCAATGTTTGAAACCTGCATATTTGTTTTGGTATCCTGCCCACAAGATTATTCATGGACATGTCAAGGACAGTGAGGTTGCTATTAGCCCCAATAAATGGAGGAATGATACCTTCAAGATTATTGTCGAAAAGTTGAAAATTCTCAAGGAATGTGAGATTTTGAAACTCAATAGGAATTGAGCCTGTCAAATTATTTATGGACAAATCTAGCTTTTTGAGTTGCTTCAACTTTCCAAGCTCCTTGGGTATATTTCCCTGGAGGAGGTTCTCAAAAAGATGAAGCAAACGGAGAAAAGAAATTCGACCCAAGTCGTGTGGAATAACTCCTGTCAATCGATTTTCAGAAAGATCAATCTCAACTGCATTTGAACAATTCCCGAGTTCTGGTGGAATTGTTCCATTCAATTGATTCTTGTACATGTACAATCTTCTCAGCTGAGACAACTTCCCAATTTCTTTGGGAATGGTTCCTGTGAATGAGTTTGCATGCACTGCAAGTAATTCCAAGCTAGTGAAATTACCTATTTGAGGAGGAATTTCACCCGAAAACAGATTTTCCCAAAGAATCAAGCTTGTGAGACTCTTAAGTTTTTGCAGCTCAATAGGAAAAGGACCCTCTAGCCTATTTTCTGCCAAACCTAGAACTTCCAAATTCTCACATTCAGTGATTTCAGCAGGAAGTGAACCAGATAAATAATTTCGACCTGCCCTGATAATCCTAAGCCTTTTCAATTTTCGAATGGACGAAGGAATTATTCCAGTTAGATTGTTACTATAAATGACAAGCTCCTCAAGTAAAGTTAGATTGCCAATTTCCTCAGGGATTTCTCCAAATATATAGTTCTCACACAGATAAAGCTCTCTGAGGGAAGTAACATTGCAAAGTTGGGTAGGAAATTCTCCATGGAATCTATTTGTGCAAATGTCTAGAGTTTTTAGATTATGAAAACAATTAAAATCATCAGGAATTGGACCGGAAATGAAGTTTTCTGACACATTCATCACGAACAAGTAAGGGAGTTTACAAATGATTGAAGATAAAGAACCAGACAAATTGAGGCCATTAAGATGAATCGAAGTTACCTTAAAATCAGCTAAACACCCTATACCCGTCCAATTGCAAGGATTTGAATCAAAAGAACTCCAGCTTTGAAGATTATGATGAGGGTCTATAAGGGAATTTTTGAACTCCAAGAGAATATTTCCCTCTTCATTTAATGATTGAGCAAAGACAATTATGCAACAAAAGAGTAATACAAAAATCAAATGCTTTTGGCTTTCCATTTATGAGAAAACAAACAAAGTAGGACTTGAACACCAACAACTAAGCCTGATTCCCAATAAATTTGGAGTCGTGTTTTTCCAAGCAAGAAGGAGTTGAACAACAACAAAGAATTCAGGGAAACAAAAATGGAAAACGCCCCTTTGACGTATCAAATTTCAATTGAACACGGCAGTGATTCTGTTGTGTATTTAAAGAGGAAACTTTCAGGTATGGCAGGACAACTATAACAAACTGAAAGAACATAAACTGTCTCAAAAATAGAAAGTTTACTTACAAATACAGAGACAATCATCAATAAATTTCTGCAGTTCCTAATGAAATTCATAGGCAGACTGCTTTTATATTGCTTCAAGACTGGGATAAAAAATTTCTGATGATCCTAACAAGTCACAAAGCATATATTTCAATACAAGTACAAGAAAACTACAACATAAAAACCAATGAGACTTGAAGAAAGAATGGAAAATGAATAATCATATAAAGAGCAATAAAAGAAGAAAAAGAGAAGTGATAAGGATGATAGAGAACATGTTGTAGAGAAAGAGAGAGAGAGCCTCTGAAAGAGGGTGTGTGACTGATTGACAAGGCAAGAAGCTGGAGATGGACCGTGAAAGTCACAATCCAAAGCAGCAAGAATTAATAGAGTCAACCATTACTTTACAGTGAATGTGCATGTGAGTGTGTGTGTGCAAATTCTGAAACTGCACTACCACTTGTTCTTCCCTCATTTTCTTCTTCTGGTTCATCATTTTCTTCTGTTATTGGTTGAATTTTCATGGAATGAACTGTTGCTTTATACTATGTATGTTCATGAATAGAGACAAAGATTAAGATTGGACATGAAAATACTAGGATTACAATCTCTTCCATGGCTTCTGAGCCTTAAAATATGGAATGAAAATTGACAAATGGAATTGTACAACAACATTAATTGGTTTTCTTTTTCTAATTGTCTGATATGTCATGATTTGCATGTAGAAAATTAGTAGGTGAGTTCCTTAGTGGATGGATGAATTGGAATTATCTTTGTTGGGCTCTGCCTACTTTTATGACTTTGATATATATACATTATTGGGTTTGGCAACCTTGGATAATCTTTACATCAACAGTAATTCTTGCATATACCTTCTAAGGTTCTTGTTTCCTCATGGACAAATCATTCTGATAACTTTGATCTTTATCAAATTGAATTTGTAGTAATATTTTTCCACAATAAGTTGAAATTTTTATTGCAGTTTGTTCGGTTGTCGAAGATGTTTGGAGCCGTGAATTTGACTTCGACTATCAAGACAATTTCTAAAATATTATATTCTTGCACCATCAACTTCCAAAAACAAAAGTAACCCTCCATTCATGTTTATTTGGAAAGCTTAAAAAGTATGCTAATTTTTTTCCTATAATTTATTTAGATAACTAAAATTGTAAGAATTTACATGTATTGAGAAAGAAGTATTTATAAGCGGAAAGTGTCAATGATTGATAAATGCTTTGACTAATTGAGAATTATTTTTCCACCAATTTTTTTATTCAACAGCATAATCAAATTTATATTTTAATATTACTTACTATTCTAAAATCTTTACTATAAGAATGATAAATTACAATCAATTAATTAAGAAATTTAGTAAAATCAGGCAAAATAAATAATGATTTGCTGTAAATTAAAATCTCGCTCTTGAAGCTAGGAAGTCGAAGAACAATCGCGGACAGTAAGTGCTACCACAATGTGCACCCGAGCACCAAAAGTTAGAATTGGGCATAATAGTAGAAGTCTAGGAGGCTTCCTTGTACTATGAAAGGCAATAGAGAAGTACTCAGTTCATCCCCTTCGCAGCAACAAGAGAAGACAAAAGCCTAAAAGGTAGAGCATCATAGGCTGAGACGATGAGGCTGGACTCATGATCAGCGGAAGCTATGTCATCTCTCCTCAACAAGTCAAAGTGAGCTGAGCTAAGTCCCAAAAGCTCAGAAATCTACCTCAGTGTCTCCCGACAAAAATCGACTTCATCACCTGGACAATTGTTAGACGCATAAATGCACATCTTGGACTTGAGAAAAATGTTATACCTTAAAACATCATGGAATAGTGAGGGACTCACTTCCCAAAGGGGCAAAGTAAACAATCGCCAGAGGCTGACCACTAGTAGCTGATAAGATAAATCAAGCACATGGTTGAGAGGTTGAGGTCGAATCCATGACCGAGAGAATTAGACCGAGTCCAATAGCCTAGGAGAGCGAGGTGGGTCCTGTTTCCAAGAGAAGGAGGTTTGGGTTCCATATGAGAGAAGGCAGCTAATTATGGAAGACCAGAAGGATGAGGTCGAAACCATGACTGAGAGAATTAGACTGAGTCCAACAAGCCTAAGAAGGTGAGGTCGGGTCCTGTTGCTGAGAGAAGACAGCTCATTAGGGAAGACCAGAGATGTCGCTCAATAACCGTGCCCAACAGCAACACAAGACAGAATCTAGCAGGGCATAGCTAACCCTAAAAATCTAGTGAAGTGACAGTGGCATATCCAACATGCAACTCAATATAGTGTTCACTTCGAGTCCCATGGCAATGTGACAAGTGTACTACCTGAGGATATCTGTTATCTACCACCTCTATGACTCTACACATTGCCCAAGTCATCTAACTCCACTCAAAAGCTTACCATAGCAATAGTACAGACTTGGCCATTGAAGTGGTCAGACATCACCTTCTTCCGGTGGTCAAGCTCAGTAATCGGGTCCTGTTTTGCAAGTCTTCTGATAGGAAAAGGTTCGTGCAGTTGACCTTAAAGTGCAAACCAATATATAGAATGATGCAAATAATGCAACCATGTATCATCGAATGAGGATTTCCCCCCAATGAAATTACATTCAAAAGTTTATCATATCCTGCAAGAATTCCTTAAAACTGTCTTTTTTGCTTAATTTCGTCTACTTCATTTCTCTGCCTATAATCACCAATTCAAGGTAAAAATTTTAATGCATTGTATCATGGAGATAGAATTTCCAAATAGTCTTTGTCACTATGAACGAGAAATTACTGTCCTTCAAATAACTTCTCAAAATAGTGTCTTGCCCAACTTCTTGTCCCTTCTTCTTTTGTCATTAAGTTTCACAATATCTCTGCTTCATATTAAATTTCCTGCAACAACTAGGAGATACCTTACACATTAACAGCTATGAATTTAAGACACGTACAATGTTAGAGCTACTTGTAATTTAAAGCAAATTGGAACTTTATTGCTATTACAATTAATACCTTACATTTCCAGATCATGAAAATGCAGCTGGCATATTTAAGGTGAAAGATAACATGGGCAAAGGGTAAAGTAAGAGGCAGAGGAGGGTAAGAACGAGATTATAGTCTCAAGTTGCTTGCATAGGGTAATAGGAGTTGCCTAGATCCTCTCATCAAAGACTCCTAACTGGATTCAAGCTTTTTCCAGCCCATTTTCATTATTTGACTCCTCGTATATACAAAGGGGTGCGTTCATCCGAGAAATTCCTGGGTTTATATGGTTCCACATTTTGCAAAATTACAAGAAGTGTTTACCGAAAAAAATCGTCTCAGTATCATTAAGTTTGATGTGCTGATTCAAAATTGTGGTGTTCCATATTTTATGAATTGGATTCAAGCTTTACCTAGCCCCTTCTCATTAATGGACTACTGAGTGTGGTTTGTTCAAGAAATTGCAAGGTTTATCTGGTTCCAGATTTTGCAGATTATGAGGCTGCAAAGCTTGGGAAGCTCGGTAGGACAACCTTGTGCTGTCAAATTTACCCACTTTAGACGACATGAGAAAAACAGACTGAAAAGTGAAAACATAAAGGAAAAAAAATAATTTGAACAGAAAGATATGTTGAAAACCATGTATACTACATTGATTATATAGTATGACAGCAAACATCCTAAGTACGACAGCAAAAAATCACTTCAATCGTTTTTCAAGCACCAGGCAACACTTCAATGATCGAATATATTCAATATTCTCAAACGAAATACTCAAAGTATATATGTTGATTATACCGTAAGAAGCGGTTTTGTTAAGCGGATAAAAGAAAAAAACCTTGCTAATTCAATCTTACAAGAGCTGCTCCCACATAGTAAAAACATCGTAGTCTACAACATTCAGCAGACAGTTAACAGCCTTTACAATCAAAGGATTTTTCCACAAACCATGGAAAATGCCAAAAAACTAATTAAAGAGTGTTTGTGGAATATTATATATACTAATCCATTATCCCATACCTTTTCTTCATTATTTGAACAAATTCATAGACCTTGTGAGGATCAGCCAGGGACTTGGAAACACTCTCTCTTTCCATGCACCTCTTGCCCCATGCAATCAGCATTGGACAGTATTGCTCAATGCTGAAATTGCCACAAGTCTCATAGGCATAAAACCAGCAGTAGTAAGGGACGAAAGCCACATCAACAAACCCAAAGATATCACCACCAAAGTAGGGCTTGTTTCCCAATTCTCCTTCCAACACCTGGAGGTACTCTATTAACTCTTTCTTGCCTGATTCTTTCTCTTCTCCCTTCGTTGTCCATAGTTTTCTTCCAGCAAAAAATATCTGCATTTACACAATGCATGGTATACTATCACAATTTTATATCCTATTATTTTTTAAGTTAGGAAAATTCCATTTTCTGCTGTTTTACAAGAGATCATATGAATCATGTGTGGATTGGTAACAGCATTGTCGGAACAACTAAGGGGAGAGCTAACTTACAAGTCCTTACAATTTGGGGGAGAGCTAACTTTGCACATACATTTAAAATTAATACCTTTTTATCATATTTTGGTAAGTTAAGCCAAGTGACGAGATGAGGCCCACACTTGACACTAAGAAGAGTCAATAAGAGGCTATAAGCAAAAGCTTAAAAAGTCGAGTTATGGTCAAAGTTTTGCTAAGCCACCTTAATGAACGAGAGCAGAACAAAGCATAGAAGCATGGCTAAAATTTTGCCAAGGCAATTAATTCAAGTCCAACCCAGTAAGGGCACATGGAGTCATGATATTGAATGACAGTGCACTAATTACAGCTACATTGTGCATTTAATGCAAAGCATGAACTCATTTAAATTGCTCAAAAGTAGAAATGAGGGTGAAGAATTTAGGGAGACTGGTTTTTCGAGAAGAAGAATGCTACTCAGTTCAAGAGTTCTAGCTCACTATATTCCGTGGATAGCTATAATTACAAAGGAATAATTTGTGTAACTAACTGTACACTTGTCATACAACCACACAAAAACAAAAGGAAAGGAATCTGTACAGGAAAAGGCTCTACCTAGGTGAACAACAAGACAAAACAAAAGGGCATTAGCACTAATTACGAATTAGTCTTAACATCCCCCTAAAGCTCACTGGTCTTGTAATAACCGTGAGCTTGATTTGTAGATTGAGAAACCGAGAGGAACGAAGGGCTTTTGTCATGACATCAGCTAACTGTTCTTCCGAATGTTTGAAAAGATTTACCAAACTTTACTGAATAATTCTCTTGGGTGAAATTGTATTCTATCTCAATGTGTTTGGTCCTTTGCAGCAACATAAGTTGCACTCATCTTGCGTTCTATAAGGGAAGTATAAATCTAGCTCATAACCAGTCAGTTGAGCCCTCAGACATTGCTTGTAGTTGGCATTGACATTATGTTGAATATCCAGCAATTTGGGTCAACAAGGAAGTGTACCATCAAAGGTTTCCTCCAAATCATAGAGGGCGTGACTCAAGTTAGGGAAGGATTGCTGAGTTTAATTTTGAGGAGGTAATAAAGGTCTGGGAGGAAGCGGTTGGGCTCCATTCTGAAGAACTTAGGGAGAGACTGGTTTTTGGAGAAGAAGAGTGCTAGATTCTGCCCAAGGGTTCTAGCTCACTATATTCAGTATATATGTACAATTACAAAGAAATAATTTGTGTAACTAGCTGTACACTAGTCACACAACCACACGAGAACAAAAGGAAATGTATCTATACAGGGAAAAAGGCTCTAGTTAGGTGTACAACAAGACAAAACAAATGGCCATTAGCACTAGTCACAAATTAGTCTTAACATTCAACAACTAAGATTACCTTTGCAGACAACAAGAATCAACCAAAAACTAGATTTCTAGTCCATTTAGAGCAACTTAAAAGTAAGTCCAACTTACCTTTTAAGTTACTTATTTTGATATATATTTTTTTTTAAATTACATTTTGTACTAACAATTAACAAAGCCTACTTTTCTAGCATAACTTGCTTTCTGGAAATTAACTTTTAAGCACGGAAATATGCTCTTAATTTGATGACACCCATTTAGTAAAATAGTAAGTAAAGTAAAAAGAAATAACACTGAAGCAAGAAGAAAATATATGGATTGTACCTTGTCAACATAATCAGCCCAGAATCGAGCTTGAGCTCTCTGGTAAGGATCAGAAGGCAATAATGGCCTATCCTTCCAGACCACATCTATGTACTGCACAATTATGAGCGACTCACAAATGGGTTTTCCATTGTGAATCAAAACAGGAATTTTCTTGTAAACTGGGTTCATCTCAAGAAGTAGTGGACTTTTGTTGCGCAAGTTCTCCTCCCTGTATTCAAACGGAATACCCTTCTCCGCTAGGGCAATTCTAACCCTCATTCCAAACATACTTACGTAGGTGTCCAAAAGAACAACCTCGTCATTCGCCATTGTTGTGAAAATTTAAGGTTTGGAGTGGGAACAGAGTGTATAAATAAACGAGGATAAGAATACGAGGGTGCTGATACTTCGCATAGCATAAAGTAATGTTTATGGGTTTTTCTGGGTTGGGAAAGGCCCTGAACCTCAATTACATTTATGCGGATAAATTTGATAAACTATCACCAACTTTCACATCTAACCACTTATTTACTCTTCTTTCAAATGCCACTAGTTGCTCACTTATCTTTTCCATTTGTCTATCATTCGCCACTAGTTACCTTACTATTTTAATCTACAAACAGCAAACTCAGACGTGGCTAACGGCGTTCAACGTGTCACCAATCAGAGGCTCCATTTCATACACATCAGACTTTGCTGTTAAAATCACCATCCACGTCAGAATTGCATCCAGCAAACACGTTTTCCATCTCCCTCTAAATGGTTGAATTTCTCCTAAATCCCCAAATCAGATGCCCTAATCTGCCAGCCATCCTTCGTCTATGTCCTAATTTCTCCAACCACAATCCATATTTTGACTGTGAATGAAATGGCGATGGAAAATGTGGATCGATACGCTCAAATTACTGAGCATACCATGTGTATGTGTGGGAGGAATGCAACTATGAGGACAGCTTAGACGGAGAACAACCCGGGTAAGAGATTTTTGGGGTACAGCTTCTACGGACGTCCAGACACCTGTGACTACTTCAAAAGGGTGGATCCTATTGTCCACCCACGTTATAAGAGCTTCATCAACGGACTATTGAGGAATGCTAACCACAAGGATGCGTTGGAGAAGAAATTGCAGAGAAACTTGATGTATCATCGAATTCTGTTGGCATTGGTAGTCATGGTGCTTTTGTTTCATTTTGTAATCTGAAACGTATTAAGTATTGTTAGTTTTATGGGCAAAGTAGTTCAAGTTTTGGTGAAGAGTGTGAGTCTGTAATTTGCATTAGTTTCAGGTCAAGGCCTCAATTTATATGACAGTGTAATTCATTTTGGTGTAATTAATCTGAGAATATATTGTCATTTGAAGTTTATTTGTTTGTGCAATTACTGTTATTCAATTTTAGTTTACAAAGTAAGTTCATTTGAAGTGATGGAATTTGTGGAATGAGATGAACATCAAATGAAATGTACACTGTGGCCTCATCAATGTAATCAGATAAACATCACTTGAATCACTGGAATTAGCTGAACATTACTGTCATTGGAATTATTGGCATACTGTTGTGAGGTTTTGAAGGAAGCAGCACAATTTGTGAAAGGAAGGATCATAGGTCACCAGATGAAATGTACTGGAAATGAAGGATCTTGATATTGTTAGTTTGCATTTAGAGGCAGTAAGACCTGAAGTTCACTGGTAAGGAAATGGTTGTTGTCACATTTAAATGGCATGCTGTTGCCTGATAAATGAAGTGCTAAATATCTAGACATTAGAAAGTGACTCAATTTAAATGAACATCAGCTCAATTGAACATTTCTCAATGTAACATTTTCATTCAAATAAAGATTATTCATATACAATATAAAACATAGTTTTTTCCACTGCACAAAACATAATGGGCTCCCTAATCTGGCATCCAAAATACATCTACAATATCAGGATTCCTTCATCAAAAGCTATCTACAACATCCATCAATTGCAGAGTGCAATATGCAGACAAAATAACAGCAAATATCAATAGCCCTTACAACTATTAAACACACTATCCCCTTATCACTCTTCTCGTATCTGATGCAAATCATCCTAACTTGTTCCTCTTAGATTTCATCATAACTTGTTCATCTTCTCGTATCTGATGCAAATCATCGACCATGTTGTCAAAAGAGAAGCTTTGAGTCTAAACCTCTGTCATAAGTTCTAAAGTCATTGCATTTTCCATTCCAGCTAGTTGCACATCAGGAGCAGGTCCTTCTGTGGTGTACAGATCAGAGTTGGCTGGGATAATACCAGTAGTAGGCATAAAATAGAAATCCGATGGTGCTTGCTCGGAAGTAGTAGTTGCAGCAGATTTTTGGGATCTTCTAGGCTAAAATTTTCCTTTAGCAGTTGAAGCTAATTTCTGGGACACATTTTGACTCACAACACCAGGACCAAACCATCACTTCCTCCAAAAGATTAATTATTTAATACCTTCTTGTGGGCCATGTTCGGTTGTCCCCAATAAAGCTTCCTCCACTAGTCGTACGTGGTCCATTTCCATTCTTTGTGGGTCACATTTGTCTCCCATGTAGTAGGGCTCACGTTCGCTGTTGGAGAAATTAGGGCATAACCGAAAGATGGCTAGCAGATTAGGGCGTCTAATTTGGAGATTTAGGAGAAATTCAGCCATTTAGAGGGAGATGGAAAATGTGTTCGCTGGATGCTATTCTGACGTGGATGGTGATTTTAACAGCAAAGTCTGATGTGTATGAAATGGAGCCTCTGATTGGTGACACGTTGGACGTCGTTAGCCACATCTGAGTTTGCTGTTTGCAGATTAAAATGATAAGGTAACAAGTGGTGGATGGTAAACAAATGGAAAAGATGAGTGAGCAACTAGTGACATTTGAAAGAATAGTGAGTAAGTGGTTACATGGTAAAAGTTGAGTGAGTGTTTATTAAATTTACCCACATTTATACCTATTTTTGTGGCACAAAATCCTCAATTTACTTTTGTAGTGAAACTTTGCATGTCTATGTAAATGTACCTATACTTGCTAGGTTTGAAAAAATTTTAGTTTTGGCATAGCTTGTGGTGAGACGCAAAGTGTGAGGAATAATTAGAGTAACAACAATAAAAGTGCAAAGTCTCATATAGACGGAAAGATCTATGTCCATCTCTAACTTTCTTTCAACCACGTTGACAAATTTTGGCTTCCTCAAATTGTCATAAAAAGAGGGACGGGCATATGCTAGTTTGATAATCAAAGAAAAACTACTATCGCTTATTTTTGACACTCAAAAGACATGTCAAATATCGATGTAAATGTTAGATTTTATCATCTATATTTACTCAACTAGTCTTATACATCTTTGTTCTCTATCTTTTTTTTCTTATTATATGCTAAATATTGATCTTGTAAATGATAAGTTATTGCAATTGTTAAAGGATTTCAATTGCTTAGTTTGGCAATTTCTTTGTTACTTGTACCACGATGCTTTAGTTGTGCATTAGTGGGTGATATTTCTCCTTTTCTATTAGGATACTTTGTAAAGGCTATTTAAGCCAAGTTCAGCTGTTGAATAAGACAAGTCATTCCTAAATTATTTAGTGTTCTTGATTTGCAGTTCCTCTTGTGTGTGATCAATAATTCCTTACAATTTGGTATCAGAACTCCCCCAATGGGCCTGAAAAGAAAGAAAGCGGCAGTATTTCGAGTGATTTCCAAACACAGAAGAGAGAAAAGAGATGATGAGTGAAGAGAATAATTCCGTGCAACTTGCCATACCATGCGTCAATGGTCCTTATGACCATTGGATCATGCTTATGGAAAACCTCTTGAGATCCAAGGGTTACTGGAGTTTAGTTGAAACTAGTTATAAAGAATCAGAGGCAATAGCAGTGTTGTTCAAGGCGTAGCAATAGCAATTTGAGGATTTGATGGTCAAGGATCTCAAAGTGAAGAATTACCTATTCCAAGCAATTAACCGGACAATTCTTGAGCAAATCCAGGAGAAATGCACCTCGAGGCAGATATGGGATTCGATTAGGGAGAAATTCGAGGGAAATGCTAGGGTTAAGCGCTCGACTCTTCAAGTATTGAGGAGAGATTTTGAAATTTTGGAGATGAAAGTAAGTGAAACCATTACTGAATATTTTTCTTGTGTCATGAATGTAGCAAATAAAATGAAGAGTTATGGGGAGTAGATAAGGAATGTCACTATTGTGGAAAAGATTCTTAAGACTTTGACCGAAAAATTCAACTATGTTGTTGTCTCGATCGAATAATCTAAGGACATTGATGCACTCACAATTGAGGAACTGTAAAGTTCAGTCATTGTGCACGAATAGAATTTCCACATGAGCAATAGAGAGGAGTAGGCATTGAAGGTGACTGTGGATGAAAAAAATAGAGGTAGAGATAGAGGCAGAGGCAGAGGCAGATGTGGCTACAGAGGCAGGGAAAGAGACAGAGGTCGACAAGTTTTCAACAAGGCTACTATTGAATGCTACAAGTGCCATAAGCTTGGCTACTTTCAGTATGAGTTTCCAACTTGGGAGAAGGAGGCCAACTATGCTGAATTAAATGAACACGAGATATGCTCTTAATGTCATATGTCGGGATGAACCAGGCAAAACAAGAAGATATTTGGTTCCTTAATTCAAGCTGCATTCTGTAAGTTGAATTAGACTTTTCGGCTAATGGTGAAATTGGGAAATAATACCAAAATGATCGTGCTTGGGAAAGGAAGGGTGAGACTGCACATCAATGGCAGTAACTATGTGATTGCTAAAGTCTTCTACGTCCCAGAGCTGAAGAATAATCTCATAAGCGTTGTACAGTTTTAAGAGCGTGGTCTTGCAATTCTAATTCAATCAGGAAAGTGTCGCATATATCAGCTAGAGAGAGGGTTTATTATTTAGTCTGAGATGACAGCAAACAGAATGTTCGTATTGTTGACCAAATCCCAATCCAAGAAAGAGAATGATACCTGCTTTTCTACAACTACCTTAGATGTTGCTCACCTTTGGCACTGCAGGTATGGACACTTAAGCTATAAAGGCTTAAGAACACTATAGTTTAAGAAGATGGTTCATGGTCTTCTACAACTTCCTACATCAACTGTGACTTGCACTGACTGCATGGTGGAAAAACATCATAGAAATCCTATTCCCAAGAAGAGCACATGGAGAGCCACACAGAAGTTGCAGCTGATATATGCAGACATTTACTGTCCAATCTCTCTAATGTCAAACAGTAAGAAAAGGTACTAAATGTGCTTCACAGATAATTTCAGTAGAAAGGCATGGATCTATTTCTTGAGTGAGAAGTCTGAAGTATTCAACATGTTTAAGTGTTTTAATAAGCTTCTTGAGAATGAAACTGGTCTGTTTATTAAATGTCTTCATACTGATAGAGGTGGAGAATTTAATTCTGGAGATTTTAATGAGTTTTGCAAGCAGCGTGGTGTTAAGAGACAGTTAACATCACCATACACTCTACAGCAAAACGGAGTGGCAGTATGCAAAAATTGGACAGTGATGAATATGATGAGAAGCATGTTGTCTGAGAAGAAGATGCCAAAGAACTTTTGGCCCGAGGCTGTTAACTGGACAATTTATGTACTAAACAGGAGTCCCTCATTAGCAGTAAAATATGTCACACCACATGAAGCATGGAGCGGGGTAAAACCTACAGTTGAGCATTTTAGGGTCTTTGTATGCATCTCACATGTTCATATCCCTAATGCAAGGAGGATAAAGTTGGCCAGTAAGAGTTTTGTGAGTGTTCTTTTAGGTGTCAGTAAAGAATCAAAGGTGTATCGACTATATGATCCTATATCAAAGATGGTTATAGTAAGTCAAGATATCATTTTTGAAGAGGAGAATCAATGGGACTGGGCTAAGAGTTTTGAAAAGCAAATCTTGGTGGACCTAGAATGGAGAGATGATGAGAGCTGTGCTGATTTGGTTGAAGATGATGTTGATAACAGTGAATGAGGCATCAATGAAGATATGAAAACGGTGAATGATGAGCTGAATTCAGTCTCCCAAGCACATCAACAGAAGCTAATTTAAATGAAGAAAGAGAAAGAATCCGACAAGCTCCAGCTTATTTGAATGATTATGTCACTAGTGAGGGGCTTTCAGAGGATGAGATTGAGGTTAACATGGCTCAAATCATGTCTACAGATCCATCAAGTTTTGAAGAGCCTAAGAAGATTTCTAAATGGGAGCTGGCAATGGATGATGAGATAAAGCCAATTGAGAGGAATGAGACATGGAAACTAACTGAGTTGTCTGCATGTGCCAAGAAAATCGGGGTAAAGTGGATTTATAAGACAAAATTCAATGACCTTGGATAGAAGGACAAAGACAAAGCGAGGTTGGTGGCCAAGGGTTATTCGCAGCAACAAGGAGTGGACTACACCGAAGTCTATGCTCCAGTGGCAAGAATGGATACAGTTCGCATGATCATTTCTTTGGCAGCTAAAAAAGGATTGAAGATTTTTCAATTCGATGCGAAGTCCGCCTACCTTCATGGAGAATTAAGTGAAGATGTCAATGTAGAGTAGCCGATGGAGTATGTGCAAAAAGGGCATGAGCACAAAGTTTATAAACTGCAGAAAACCTTGTACGGACTAAAACAAGCTTCTCGAGCTTGGTTTAGTAGGATTGAAGCACACTTTCTCAGTGAAGGATTTCAGATATGTCATAGTGAACAAACCTTGTTCATTAAAACCAGTAGTGGAGGTAAGATCCTTATTGTGAGTGTTTATGTGGATGACTTGCTATATACTGGTGATTATGAAGTTGTGATGGGTGAATTTAAATAGTCTATGTTGAGGAAATTTGACATGTCTGATTTGGGGGTATAACCGTATGAGGTTCTTTCTAGGCATAAAAGTTTTACAAAATGCTGATGGTATATATATCTGTCAAAAAAGTATACACTGGATGTTTTGAAACGATTTGGTATGGAGGATAGCAATGATGTGTGTAGTCCCACTGTACCAGGTTCTAAGTTACACAGTGATGAAGAAAGAGTCAAAGTTGACGAGACATATTTTAAGCAAATAGGGAGAGCCTCATGTACCTCACCACCACTAGTTCGATATGATGTTTACCGTGAGTTTATTAGTCGTTACATGTCTAAGCCTACAGAGCTGCATTTGCAAGTTGCTAAAAGAGTTCTTAGGTACTTGAAATGTACGGTGAACTATGAGATACCCTACAAGAAGAGTGGAGCTGAAGAGCTTTTTGCATTCACTAACATTGATTACCCCGGAGATGTTGATGACTGGAAAAGCACCTATGGATATGTATTTTTGATGAATTCAGGACTTGTATTTTGGTCTTCAAAGAAGCAACCATTGATCACATTATCAACCACTGAGGCTGAATTTGTGGCAGCTGTAACCTGTGCTTGTTAGGCTATTTGGATGAAGAGAATACTAGAGAAGTTGGGGCGTCTACAGGAAAGTAGCACCACAATAATGTGTGACAGCAACTCAACTATTAAACTCTCCAAAAATCCGGTTATGCATGACAGAAGCAAGCATAGATGTGCGATTCTATTTTCTTCGAGATTTGGTTAAAGATGGCGTTATTGAGCTGGTCTTTTGTGGCACGAAAGATCAACTAGCTGATGTGATGACTAAGCCTCTGAAATTGGAATATTTTCTGAGATTGCGAGAATTGCTGAGAGTGTGTGAAGTGTCTGGTAAATTAAGCACTTGAAAGTGCTTAGTTTAAAGGAGAGAATGATAAGTTATTGCTTGTTTTAAGGATTTCAGTTGCTTAGTTTGACAATTTCTTTGTTACTTGTACCACGATGCTTTAGTTGTGCATTAGTGGGCAACTATTTCTCCTTTTCTGTTAAGATACTTTGTAAAGGCTATTTAGCTGAGTTTAGTTGTTGAATAAAACAAGTCATTCCCATATTGTTTAGTGTTCTTGATCTGCAATTCTTCTTGTGTGTGATCAATAATTCCTTATAGTAAATATATAAATACAATCGTGAATGCAATTACCAATTCATTTTCATCCCATTTTTGGGTCAATCACATTCGTATACAAGTGTGGGCATTTGGACATGTCAAACCGATCAAACCAACCAAATTGGTCAATTTGGATCGATTTTTCATGTCTTGTTGTAGGATTTTGATTTTTTAAAATGACACTCAATTCGGGTTAGGTCGGATTTCAAGTTACCCTTTTAAACCCATCTCGAACCGAAACATTTTATAATTTAAAAAAATAAACAAATGATTGAAACTAATTTTTTTAAAAAAATAAATGTAGGTAATAATATAATGAAAATTTTCACTTTTCATCTCCCAATTTTTGAAAACGATAAGAAATTTATCATTAATTTTTTTTAAAGTATAATCTATCGCCAATCTTTCAATTATTTACCAAAACTCATCATTTCCCCCATTTTGACGATTTGTCATCTCTTTAAATAAACAAAAATAAAAGAAATGAATAAAACAACAAAAAATTTTAAAAAAAATTGTAAAAAAAATCACATAACTTTTTAAAAAGTACAAATAAATCTCACTGAAAATAGTTTAATACATACTAACACACACAAAAATTAGAAAAAGTAAACATTTAATCTTTTCCATCACGTTGACAATGACTACTTTAGAAAAATTAATTAAAAAAATCAACTATATAAATTAAGAGTCGCAATTTGAGTTTTACGATCTAAGTTGTGATTTCGTTCTTACAAACGGATGATAGAGGACTAGTAACATTTCCACTATTGGTAGTAGTTCTGCAAACCAATATACTATCAAATTTTTTCACTATCGGTTGTGTTTTTACAAACCAACCTACTATCAATTTTTTATTCAATCATTTTTTTTTCTAAATTAATCATTTTTATATGTATTTAATTATTTTAAGTATAATTTATTTGTACTTCTAAAAAAATTATGAAACTTCCTTCGCAATATTTTGTTATTTTTTGTTTTACTACTTTTTATTATTTTTGTTTATTTAAAGAAGATGACAAATCCGTCATTAAAAGTCAAAATGAAAGAAATGACAAATTTTGCTACATAATTGAAAAATTGGAGGATTGAATTATGCTAAAAGAGTAATTGATGGTATATTTATTATATTTTACAAAAGTTTGAGATAAAAAGTGCAAATTTCCTATAATATAAAGAAGAAAAAGGCTAGGGACGAAGATGCACCCAAGGTCAATGGTTGGAATAAAACATGTAGTTTACACATGAAAAATAAGAGAACCTTTAACTCTTTGAAAAAGTACAACGAAGTTAACCTTCTGCAACAGGATTATTCAGGTGTAGACAAAATACACTGCATCATGTTCATGAAATCTCAAGTACTAGTGCAAATCCTCAACAAGCATTTACTACAATAACTATTGCAAATACACAATTCAATTTTAAGAGCTACTTAGCACATATTTGGTAGTGTTAAAATTATTTTTTAAATACTTATATTTTAAGTTGGTAAATGCAAAGGTAAAAAGTAAATTGTAAATCCTCTTAAATGTATAGATAAAAAATATATTTAACTAGTTTGATAAGCTGATTATATACATACAATTTGAAGATGCTCTGGGATATTTTAACCAAGGTTATTTTTTGCCCCGTGGGTGCAAACTTTCCGTCGTCACAAATGCTATGGTTTGTCATATTCTATATGAATAACAATTTGGAACCACCTTACAAAATCAGAAAAGATCACAAAGATCGCTTCACAGAACAAGGATGCCACTTGTCGAGCTTTACTTATTTGAATTTGGAGATGAAACTAATGGGAGTAATTGAGCAGGTTCGTCTGAACTGACAACTCGAGAAGCTTCCCTTTTCAACTTGTGGTTATTGTATGCGGCTACCCCTACAATAGCTGCATAAAAAGCTAGTCTTATTAATCAGTGCGTTAATGGGTACTAATCTCTTTTGAGAAGTTACTATATATTCTTTTGCCCATTTGTCAGGTACACAACCAATCAAAACTCCAAAATACTGCTAAATTAAGCTAAGCTATTAGGTAAAATGAACAAATTAATAAGTTCTCAAGCCTATACAGACATCATACTATACCATCCAAAATGACTTCAAGTTGAATTGATATGTGGCTATATTTTTCCTTAAATTTCTTATCAATGATCAGCATGTCACATTTTTTGGGTGACACTAGCTTCTTCACTAAAATTTGACTTAAAACTGAATTTTCACGACATCATAAAACAGAGTTTAGAATGGAAGCCTCTGATGAATGCAAGGAAACACGAGCTTTTTTGTGGTACATTTAAGGGAAACATCACAATGCTACATTATTTGCTAACATGGGATAATATAAGAGTACACTTTGCAGGGAAAAAATATACTTACCAATTGCATAACCAAACAGATTGATAAGTGTCAGCTTTGTATCTGCAAAAAGAATGGCTGATAGTAGAACTACAACCCAATCCTTGACGACTCCTGCCACACGAATAGTCAAAGCACTTGTATGCGAGATGACAAGGAAAACTGAAAGATTGAGGGCAAAAGTACAAAGAGAATTAAGAGCCAGAATAAGAGGTTTGAAGTTCCATGTCCCCTGTGCATCCATCTTCGACTTTTCCAGAAAGATCCATGGAATTAAGAGGCAAATAGCACTGCACAAATGAACCAAAATTTTAATTACTTCACTGACTATAAGCTTGAAATAGGTTATTAACATAGGTTCCAATTTTAAAGGATAAATTACATGCCTGCAGGGGCTAACATAGTACATCACAGATATGGGGTTTAGTTTGAGACCCTTCCTTTTCACCAAAATCTCCATAAATATTAGCCTCAAAGCTTCTCCAACAACACCTCCCATTTGATAAAAAACGCCGACCCAGCTAATATTTATTTCCCCATATGAAGCTACCAGTACACCAAAACTAATCACTGACATTATAAGAAGCATCCTGCAGCTCATCATTTCAAGTCCAGCTGCTACACCAAGAATAAAAACAGCAACTGGCACTGAAAAATGTCATCAAGAATGAGATTAGCAAAACAAGTAATATGTAGGGAAAAAGTAACACTGCTACAAAATTAGGTATAGACAAGCCAAATCAATTTCAACCAATAAAGCTAGTAGTACTTACTGATTGCTTTCAACATTTGGGCAAATGAAACAGATATGTAGAGGTAAGCAGTGTTTCCAAGCCAAAGAGTCATAGCAAACATAGCACCAATAGGTATGACTGAAGACATATATCTGTATATTCAGAACTCAAATTGGTTAAGTAATTCTTGTAATCATCATATTAAAGAAAAAAATACAGGACTACACCTAATGCAAGCAAACAAGTGGATAGGTTGAAAAGAAATGAGGAAAAAGTAAAACAACAAATCCCAAGCTTGAAAATCCTCCTTCATTTCTTTTCCTTTTAGCTCAGTGAAGGGGGGGACGGCGGTGCATTCAATTAATGCACTAAAGATGTTCAATCCATTAATGAAAATATTATCCATTCTATACATGGTTTATCATCCCAGAGTAACAAATGCAACTTCGAATACCAGACAAAAGAGTACTCACATTTCCAAAGTCATCCCTTCTTCAACTTTCATAATCTGCAAAAAAAAATACAGATAAAAATATAGCCGGAAACAATATCCGTAAATAGCAACATCCAAAAGATGAACTTTACCATATTACCTTGAGAACTTTAGTAAGCATAAAACATAATACAGAGGAGAAGACCATGTGAAGTAGGGTCAATCCAAGAGGGTATGGAAAGTTAATTTCCTTTGACGACAGAACCCACTGCATTTAATAAAATATTGAAGTAGATTAGCATGTGAATAAATTTTTCCATCAACTATTTTCCCACAACAAGCAAACTAATGGCAATGAACAATAAATTGGCAATGGCAATTGATTATTTTCATCATTTTAAACTTATTTTCCTCTATTACGCGGAAAACAAAGAGAAAAGCAGAAGAAAAAGGCAAATATAATGGTTCTAAAGCTGCATCTCTAGCAACATCTTCCAGGCACACAGAGAAGCATGTCTTCCACATGCACTCACACGCATGCCCAGCACACATTCTGAGACTATGGTAGAAGCATTAAACATTGAAATGCTTCACTCCGATCATATATTTCATACAGAGTAAATGTTCTAAATAACAAATACTAAGCCAATGATGCATAAAAGTTTACAGATCTCCAAAGGTCAATAAGAGGCTATAAACCTTGAAAGTAAAAATGATTACAGTATCCCAGAGGCAAGTAGAAAATAAAAATGATTTCAGCAGAAGAAGGGACTGCAAAATGTCACAAGTCTGAATTTAGCCTTTTAAATATATGGAGATTAAATGTCTAAGAATTGTTGATACAAAGCTTGAAGTAATCACCAAAGAATAGAGATAGTACACTTTCTTATTTTGGAACAGAAGTATACTGATTTGACTAGTGTCTTTATTGCATTGGATGACATAAACACGAGTCCAAATCTGCTGTCCCAAATATATGTCCCATTAGGTGTCCCCAATAAAAACTTTACACATGATCAAATAAATATACTTAACAGCAAGTGTGAATGGATTAAATGTTGTCTCTAATCATCCCCTTGTATATTTATTTAATGATGCATAAAGTTTTTATTTGGGGAACAACTAAGGGGAAATATATTTGGGACATTAGATCTGGACTCATCCCGTAAGAATAAAAGAAAATGCCAACAAAACAGAGGTACAATGCAGTCAAGCATTTCCTTTAGCTAGTATAACATATCACCATTTTATTCACAAATATACAGAGAAGAATCCCATGGTGCACCAATAATTATAACTTTTCATTTATACTTGTACAAGGTACAACTCTACCTATCACACCAACAAAATCAATTTTAGCATGAGGACAAAATCTGTAGACATCTATTCCCAAAATTGTCAAGATATATTCCTTAGTTGCAGTTGAGTCATTGTGTCATTTGGTGGCTTTCGTAAACACACCAATTCCATCTCAATAACATGTAGTTATTAGTCAGTACTAATATCCTACATTATTGACTTGTGTCACTTAATTACTTCAATTAATCCTACTCTAACAATTATGATCACCCATAATTAATAATGGGTAAGTAATAATCGATTTAGAATGAATAAGTTACAACAAAAAACTACTTATGAATAGAATCAATTTAACCACAAAATTTGATTTCTCAACTATTTACACATATCACCACGCCGTGCTAGGGAAAATGTCACATTCATGATGCCACAACCATCGGACATTCAGACAATGTGCTAAAAGTCTTCCTTTGTATGCCAACATTTGTGTTCCCCGCTTGCATTATGCTTAACTGGGTCTAATAAATCAAACATTTAAGACAAAATTTTCCTCTAATCTTATTATTGTAAAGCACTAAACAGCAAGCTATAACCAGGGTCATTACAATACTTACATACTTTTACAATCATAGATTTTTGAAAGAAGAAATTGCAAACAGCATCAGTACCTTGTTGAAGAAGATCTGGCCACTGGAGAGCGCGATATAGAGCAAAATATAGGCGTAGGTCTCAAACCCTTCTCTGGCCCATTTACTATTTCGATCCGCCATTGCTATCCAGTAAGTCAATTTCACACGCAAATATTCAAAAATCCAACATATTACTGAAAAATCAGAGGATGAAAAGGGTTTCTCCGCCACGGGGAGAGGGCGAAGTGAGCACTGTGCACTGTGCACTGTGCTTAAATAGCTGGGGCAAATTCTCCACTAGGGTTTGACTTGATGAAGATATTTACATGTACAAAAACAAAAACGATTGCTTGTAAATTCAGTTTGCCGGAGCGGGGTCAAGAATCATGAGTTGATGGTCGAGTGACGAAGCATCTAAACAGGGCATAAGGACCTCCCTCCGTCCTTTTATTTTATCATTTTTCGCTTTTTGTCAAAATAAAATAGAAACAAAAATTTTGGTTTGGGGGAAATTTTGGTGAATTTATTTGAATTAGACAAAAATGTCTTTTATTTTCACCCAATTTTTAAAATATGACAAATTTTGAAAATTCGTAACTAAGTCAACTAAAATTTGAATAAATTTGAATAATTCATATAAATTTTGGTGTCTTCAACTCAGATTTTAATAAATTTGCTTGAAATTTAGGTGAACTCGACTCAGATTTTAAAAAATTTGTTAATATTTATAAAATTGAATGAATTTCATGAATTTGAATAGAATTTTATAGAATTTATATGATTTCAACAAAATTCTATATTATAAATTTCAATATATTCTTATAGATTTCTATGATTTATATGGATTTGTGGTCTTTTTATTAAAAATAGTAATTTCACATTTTTGTTTGGGAAATTTTCATAAGTAAGCTACATTATGCTAATATTTATAAAAACAAAAATTGTTATATGTTATTTATTCCCAAAATACTGAATATTTTCAATTATTTATTTATTTAATTAATTGAGTTATTATTGTAAAACAATCTTTAATTATAGTCATTTACCATATTGATTAGAATTGCATATTTAACGAATTGATCTTATCTCTCTTATCACTATAATCTCTCTCGTGCTCCATCTCTCTCTTGTATATTCTTTCTTGCAAGAAAAATTCGGAATCCTTATTGCAAAATTCGAGTTACAGAAGACTATTAAAATATTGTTACTATCAAATTTCAGATTGCATATTTATTTGAATGGATTCTAGTGCCATTAATACACGTTTTATAACCACCCGTGCAATAATACTAAAAATTCAATGTAATGTAACATATTTTGTAACAACGAATGATGCGCAACAATTTATTCTCCACGACCCATGTTACATTACTACAAAATTTTGTAACAACGCATACAAAATATGTTTAACACTCAACGTAATTTTGTAACAATGTGTACAAAACTTCTTTCCACGACCAATGTAACATTACTACAGAATTTTGTAACATCAATCGTAATGTTTTTTACATTCAATGAATGTATCAAATAAGGTAATAGCAAACATGTAACAAATTTTGTAACGTCGGCTTACAAAACATGTGATTTTGAAGGTCTGCTTGGATTGCAACGTCGGCTTCTTCTTGTGTTCCGACGAATCTTTTTTGTGAACGACCGAGTTAATCTTCAAGTTGGAGTATCCATTGCACGGATTTTGGCTTCAATAACAGTGAAGCAATGGCTGCCAATACTTATAAATTAAAAATTCGTGGTAAGAGTTTCGCTAATAAGAATTACCGATCTTGAATGGTATTTTGTCGAGGAAACATGAATAATGGTTGATTGTTGAACCCTAGTAAATTATCACACTCTTTAATTGTTTTGGTCGCTAGGTTGAAGTCGGGAATTTTGGGATTGTGATTTTGGTGTGCGATAATTTGGGGATAAAATGATATTATTGGTATTTATTATTTTAATATAATATTTAATTATTAAACATCACACAATATTTTGGGAATAAAAACAAATGGAAGTAGATGTTGAAATATATTTCAAAGGTACAGTAGATGGTGCAATTTCTTATTGTTTTTATTCTAAACATTCAAGTAATTGTGCTACATAAACAAATATTTTGAGTAGAATTTTAGAAAGAGAAAAAATCTTGAAATATAAAGAAGTAAAAACTATGTTCAGTCAAATAGGTGAATGATCCGATGGATTGGGAGATATACCAATCCGACAGCTGTGTCAGCTAAGCTCTTAAAGAATAAACTAGATCCGTAAAAATAAAATATTGATTAAAGAGCAAGACTTCTTGTAGGGTGGGCGTCGGGTGGTTCGATTTGGATAGTGGAAGAACCTGAACCACCCATTCATATTCGGGTATATTATAAAAAGAATCGGAACCATCCAATTTCAACCAGAATTGAACCGGATCCAGAACCATCGGTTCCGATTCTAACCGACTTTTTTTTTTTTTTACTATTGTCATTTCAAGCTAAATATACAAATAAACAAATTTGCTAAATCATACTTTAGCCTATATGTACCAAAGTTCTCATATAGTAATAATACTCATTGATAATAATTAATAAGATCTACAATACCGGAATTCCATCCAATAACATAATAAACATCCAATAATCCAACAGTACTACATTTAAAATGGCAATGCAAATGATTTATTAGGCTTGGGTAGTGGACTAAGCACTAATGGGACATGGGTAAATTAATGGGTTTTTCTTTTGGGCATTGGGAGCAATGGGTGTCCAAAACTGGTTCTAAGAATTGAGAACTGGTCCAGAACCACCGGTTCTTGATTCTTGAGAACCAGATCCAAATATTTAGTGAAAGGAATTGGACCGGATCTGTCGTTTTCAGTCTAGTTTCGGTTTGGGAACTTTGGTTCTAGATAAAATGTCTAGGCCTAGCTTCTTGAAAAAAAAAATTGAAATAAAGTTTTAATTTTCAATTTCTTTTACTTGTCTTTTTTTATAAAATTTTCTCTTTCATATCCAAGACTAGATGATGGATATTTAGGATTCATTCTCTTCCAAAATCAATTATTTAACCATCTTATATAAAAAAAAAATTTATTTTATGGCTTAAAAAGATAATTTAGTAAATTATTGTCAATATCTTTAAACATTTTTCACACACTCTCTCTTAAAATCTAATTTTAAAAATTTCTCACCTCACCCAATTGTTTCTCTTTCTCTCTCTCTCTTCGAAACCGCTGCATCAATGAACGAAATTTTTTACATCTCAACGGAAGTTGCACGAAAATACCAAAGAAAGAGATTATAATTTTGTTCTCTGTCCTCAAAAAAGAAAAAGCATTATTATCTTCTTAGAACTCTTGTTTTCAATCGAAAAAGAGAGAGAGAGAGAGAGAACTCATTCGAAAACCCCTATTCTCCAAAAAAAAAAAAAATGATTCCATTCAAAACCTATTTATCCCCTCTTAGAATCCGTGTTCTCCATAACTTGATACTTCTATTGATTTTTAGCCTACACAATTCAAGAAATATTGAACTCGGCATGACAGTTCATGACAGTTTCTTGGATTACTAATATTTTTTTTAATATAATTACTAAAATATAAATTCCACAATGTATATTGGTATAAGTAGAAGGTAGTGCAAGTGAAAATACGAGATGTGTGGCAAGTGAGTGAAATGACATTTTATCACTTGTTAATTTATTTTGACAAGTGTGTGAAAAGAATGAGTAACTAATTATCTTACCTTTTTTTGTTTAAATATTAATAAATTCAAATATTTATGGGAACATATCATGGTGAATTGTCTAAAACGACAATTCATGGGAATGAACTTTTCTTTTGACTATCATTTTGATACTCATTCTACGAATTGTTGTCTTTCAAACCTACAAATTTTCAACGTACAAGATTAATACATTTAACAAACTTCAATTTCTTAATAAAAAAAAGTATTAACATTTCCTTAACTTTAAATGATAACTTTGATTATCAAGATTTCAAGTTCTCACTTACAATCTTACTCAACAAAGTAAATACTAATCGAATTAAAGCCTTGTGTTCTCAATTCACAGTAACAACCATAAAAAAATTAAAAAAAATGAGATATATCTTAAAATCATGAGATAATTAGGATTATCTTGTGTATAATTATAAAATCCATTTTGACTGTTTCTCTTAAAAG
This sequence comes from Forsythia viridissima, assembly GCA_030279155.1. NCBI lineage: Eukaryota > Viridiplantae > Streptophyta > Magnoliopsida > Lamiales > Oleaceae > Forsythia > Forsythia viridissima. The sequence goes on from CM059044.1 coordinate 8,856,707, forward strand.
CTATTCTTCTATTAGTATAAAGTGTGGTGGAGCTTTAACCACACAAAAGTGGACACTTTTGTAAAACGATAAATTTGACATTTTACATCTAAAAGTAGTTATTTTGTAAATATTTTCAAAATTAGTCATAATCCAAATCCACCATTCACTATTGACCACAATTCAAAATTCTCCCATTTATTTTGACTTCCGAGGAAAATAATACAGCATATGCTATGGTATGGTATGGTAGCTTTTTCTCATAAGTTTGGCAAGAGTAGTTAAATACAAAGAAAAAAAAGTTATAGTTGTTGAGTTTATTTTTGGGTAAATTACATCCATCATTTGAAGCTTGTCGTAATTTTGTTCCCATTTAATTTTATTCGCATCTATCATCACCAGCCTTTTAATAATTCACACAGATGTCCATTTATGACAATTTTCTCTCCAACTTAAATAAGTTAAAACAGCAAAAAAAAAAAAAATACAATAAGAGTCCTTAACTTTTTGAAAAGTACAAATGAGTCCCACCCACCCATAAACAAACACAAAAAGATATAATAAAAAATCCATCAAATTCAAGCACAATCCATAGTGAACAAAATCACAAAAAAAGAAGAAGAATCATATTCCTCCATGTTACTGATAAAGCTTATGAGTAAAAGAATAACATGAGTTTGTCTATTTGTATCTATTTACACAATATTACCACCTCTTTCTTGGAATTTTTTAAAAAATGTACGTCTTTGGTATGAATCAACAATGGTTAGGTCAACTACTGCATCAGGTTGGACGGTTTTTTGTTTATCGGTGGTTGTGAAGGTGCTGGTGACTCTGGTGACATAGATTACTGTGTTTGTGCTTCTGACTGGAAAGCCCAGGAGGGGTTTGGGGGTGGTGGGCAAGAAATTGACGGCTGAGATTATTAGTGTAGTGGTTAAGGTTTTGATTATGGAAGGGAATGTTGTGGCTATAGTCTGAGCTGTTCTTGGGTATTTTGTTTTTGTTAGGAGAAGTATGGAGGATAATGGTGTTGGCGTGAGTTGTCATTTAGGAGGAATTGTAGGACATAATTTTTATGTAAAATCTTCTTTATAAGGTAGTGGTTGTATAGCCTAAAATAGGACCTAATCTCCGTGTATACATATATATATATATATGTGTGTGTGTGTGTGTGTGTGTGTGTGTGTGTGTGTGTGTGTGTGTGTGTGTGTCATTATTGGTGGAATAATATACATGAAAATACATTTTACGACATGGTATCAAAGCCACAAGGTTTTTGGCTCATCTGATACAATCTTCTAGCCTTCTTCGCTCATCCATTGCCATGGCGGAGTCCAACGATGAGAACACCTCCAATGGTATGACCCATACCGCTGACCCCATCCTCAAACTGACTACCCGAATGACTGAATTATAAACAAAACCCAAACTCCAATTATAACTGCTGAAACATTTGTTGCTCCGATTAGCATTTAAGTTGGATGGGCTCCAACTATGCGTTATGGTCCCAAGTTGTCGAGATGTATATATCCGACAAAGACAAACTTGGATTCATCAATGGTGACTCTCTTTAACCATCTCCGACCGACCCCTTCTTCAGCAAGTGGCGCACTGATAACGCTATTGTTAAAGGATGATTGATTAATTCTATGAATTCCTCACTGATTGGGAATTTTATTCGCTTCCCCACAGCAAAAATAGTTTGGGATTCAGTTGCTAGCACGTTCTTTGATGGCAGCGACACATCTCAGGTAAATGATCTTCGGCGGCGTGTGACTCAACTGAAGCAAGCCGGCGGTTCCATGGAAAAATACTACACCAACCTACAGGGACTATGACATGAAATCGATTTTCGTTGTCCAAATCCTATGGAGTGACCTGTTGATATCAACTACTACAACCGATTCATTCAAGAAGAACGAGTCTATACCTTCTTGAATGGTCTTGATGATTGGCTAGACAACATTCGAGATGATATTCTACAGATGAGTCCCTTCCCAACCGTTGAGCAAGCTTATGCCCATGTCCAACGGAAAGCCTCCAGACAACATGTGATGACTACCAGTGACGAGGGTGGTACTCAAGGGGCTGTCTCTAAAGGCCTTACATTGGGCCCTTCTACCGGTGGAAATACTACCAAGAATTGGGCTTTTAATGATGGTACCAAGTGTTCTCATTGTGGGAGCACCAAGTATATTTGTGAAAACTGCTTCCAGTTAATTGGGAACTTTGACTGGTGGCATGATTTTCAAGAAAAAAAACACCATGATGGAGGAACAGGTAAAGTCGCGGTTGTTGTAGCCGAGCCATACCTCTCTCTCATACCACCATCCTCGGCCGAAACCTTTCACTCCGTCTCAGGTATCTTTGGTCTTGCTCTTCTTAATTCTTACAGAGATTGAGACAACCCTACTTGGCTTCTCAACTTGGTGGCCAACCTTTGATGCCAAAGACTTCTCTCAGACTTATTCTCCAGTCACTAGAGCGGGTTCTGTGACCCTATCTCCTTCTCTACATTTATCTAATACATTACTTGTGCCATCACTTTCCTATAAATTGTTATATATTGGCAAATTACTGCAGAATTGGGCTGTGTTGTACTCATGCATCTCACATTTTGTCTTCTTTAGGATATTCTCACAAAGAAGATTATTGGGCGTAGCACTAAAAGGATGGGATTATATTATGTAGATGATGTCAGTGTGGGACGAGCTCAACTCATGAACTATTCAGTCAGCACTAAAGAAAAACAGATTTGGCTTTGGCATTGACAGTTGGGGGCATCCATCTTTTTCTTATTTGAAGCATGTTTTTCCTAGTTTATTTAAACAGTTAGAGATTTCTGATCTGAAATGTAATACAAGTATCCTAGCCAAAAGTCACCAGGCCATTTATCCCTTAAGCGTAAATAAAAGTGATACCCCATTTGCATTCATTCGTTCTGACGTATGGACCCTTCCCCTATTTCAAATATGTCTGGAGTTCGTTGATTTGTCATAATTGTAGATGAATGTACAGGTATGACATCTCGGCAAGCACAAGAATTTTTTTTTTTTTTTTTTTTTTGGGGCTTGTCCAGCAGCTCAACAAGCACAATTTTTTATTTTTATTTTTATTTTATTGTCGAGCATTTTGGCATTTTTTTTATTTGGGTGTGTGTCGACAAACACACACCCAACAATATTTAGCCCATTTTGACCTTTCTTTATATATAATCTAATATTTGGCTGTGTGTATTTGTCAAGCAGCTCACACACACAACCAACAATCAAAAGGGTTTAGCCCATTTTGAATTTTCTTCATTTTTTTGTGGTGTGTTTGTTTTTCTTTTAGATCTTAGTAGCAAATAGATTTTCATTTAATTTTTTACTCATCATTTTTTTTTTAATCTTATAAGCAAATTGTACATAATTTGCTTCGAAGGTAAATTTTTAACATTTTTCAAATTTGTTTTTACAGATTATTCTAAATAAATGCAATTAAATAGATATGTTGGAGTTTTCCTCATTTTTTCTTTCTTTCTTCAATCTCAATCCAAACAGATATTCATTTAATTTTTTTCCAATCTTTAAAAGCAAATTGTATAGCCCATTTTGACAATATGTTTTAATTTTTGTTTTTTGAGATTATAAAGCAAAGCAATGACTATTTTCAGAATTATATATATTTGTTCTTTTTTTTTTCTTTTACTATTAATGTCCATATTTTCATTCAATTTTTTACCAATTTTTTTTATTTTTTTCGACAAAAAGCGAGCAGTTCGACACCGTCCAGATACCATATTTTTTTTTCCGAGTAGCTTAACACTGCCCACATACCAATTTTATTTTTTTGGTATCGAGCGGATAAATAGGTATCCCATTTGTTGAGTAACCCAATTTGTCGAATTACTCGACAAAGCCAAACATTTTTTTTTTCGAGCAACTTAACACTGCCTAAAAATTATTACTTATTATTAATTTTTGTATTTGTCGAGCAGCTCGACACTGCCCAAATTTTTTTTTGCTTGTCGAGTAGCTCACCTTTTTGATTTTTTTTTTTTTTTTGCTTGTCAAGAAGAATTTTTTTTTATGCTTGTCGAGTTGCTCAACAAACACAATTTTTTTAATTGTCTTGTAGCTCGACAATAATTTTGACTTTTTTTTTTTTTAATTTGGATGTGTGTGTTTGTTGAAACACACCCAACAATCTTTAGCCTATTTTGACATTTCTTTATATATATATATATATATAGCTAGTGTGTGTGTTTGTCGAATTGCTCGACAAACACACACACCCAACAATCTTTAGCCTATTTTGACATTTCTTTATATATACATATATATTATAGAGTTTTTTCAGAAATAACCACAATAAATAAAATATTTCTTAAAATACTGTCATATATTTTTTTTATTTTAAAAATACTGTTTTTTTTATTTTTATTTTGGTAACACTTGTTGTTACATTTGTTATTTTAGTTATAATAAATGTGTTACATTTGTTATTAACAAATATAACAAATGTAATAATAAGTGTTATAAAAATAAAATCAGTATTTTTAGAATAAAAAAAGTTAAACATTATTTTTTAAATAATTTTATATTTTGTAGTATATGATGAAATTATCACTATTTTTTAATATTTAGCTGTGTATCAGTCAAACCTTTCTTTATTATTTTTTTTTGTGGTGTGTTTGTTTTTATTTTAGATCTTAGTAGCAAATGGATTTTCATTCAATTTTTTACTAATTTTTTTATTATTTTATCTTATAAGCAAAATGTACACAATTCGCTCCGAAGGTAAATTTTTTACATTTTTCAAATTTGTTTTTACAAATTATTCTAAATAAATGCTATTAAATAGATATGTTAGAGTTTTCCTCATTTTTTCTCTTTCTCCAATCCCAATCCAATTAGATTTTCATTTAATTTTTTATCAATCTTTAAAAGCAAATTGTATAGCCCATTTTGACAATATGTTTTTATTTTTGTTTTTTGAAATTATAAAGCCAAGTAATGCCCATTTTCAGAATTATATATTTTTTTCCTTATTTTTTTTCTTTTAATATAATGTCCATATTTTCATTCAATTTTTTACTAATTTCTTGTTATTTTTGTCAACAAAAAGCGAGCAGCTCGACACTGTCCAGATACCATATTTTTTTGTCAAGTAACTCAACATTGCCCACATACTAATTTTTTTGTTGTTGTATCGAGCGGATAAATAGGTGTCCCATTTGTAAAGTAACCCAATTTGTCGAATTACTCGACAAAGCTAAATATTTTATAGCTCAACACTATCCAATAATTATTTTTTATTATTATTTTTTGTGTTTATCAAGCATCTCGACACTGGCCAAATTTTTTTTTTTTGCTTGTCAAGCAGCTCGACAAGCGAAAGAATTTTTTTTTCTCAACAAGCAAAAGAAATTTTTTTGTGCTTGTCGAGCTACTCGACAAGCACAAGAATTTTTTTTTATTTCGATGTGTATGTTTGTCGAGTTGCTCGCTTTTAGCCCAACAATCAAAATGGGCTTTTAGCCCATTTTGACCTTTATTTATATACTAGTTTTTTTTACGTGCGTTGCACGTCTATGAAAAATGTAGGAATAAATTTTATGTGAAAAATGTAGAGATAAATTTTACGTTTAGGCTGCACGTAGGTATCACTTGAATATATACGTATAAAAAATATTAAATATATAATACGTAAATAATAAATATGAAAAACATATTTTTTAACATACCATTTAATACAATTAATTAAGTAAAATATTAAAATTGTAATAAGAAAAGCATAACCAAATAAGCACATAATTCGTATAAAAAAAATTTAAATAACTCTTAAAAAAATTAAATAACTAAGATTCGTAAACGACCTTAGTAAAGTGATGTGGTAAAGTGACCATTTTTATATTTTTATTAAATTGTACCACTTCGAGAATTTGAATTTGACCAAACTCTCATTGGCTACAACTTTTTCAACTTTTTACTAAGGACTCAAAAGCCAAATATTAAAGAATTGTGTACAATTTGTTTATATCATCAAACAAAAAAAATTTGGTGAAAAATTGAATAAAATTCTAGAATAGTAAAAGAAAAAAAAAATAAGGAAAAAATAATAGCATTTAAAGGAGAAAACTGACAGATAGTGTGAAAAGAGACCTATTATACTTATTTCTCCATGGGATGTATGGTACTATTTTTTTAGATTAGGGGTATATTCTTAACGATTTTGAAATGATAGGGACCTTTCTTGCAATTATTCCTAAAATAAAATAAATAATGAAAATAGGTCAATGCCCAACATGTGTAAAAAAAAAAATCAAATTATAATGTTGTCGAGTTACACGACAAAAAAAAAATTCAAATTCAACTCGATAACATTATAAAAAATAAAAAAAATTCAAATTTGTAAAATAAAAAAAGATTAATGAAAAAATTGAATGAAAATGTGTAAAATAAAAACAAATAAGGAAAAATAAACTAAAAAAAAATTGTCAAAAAGATTAGAAAAAGACCAAAAAAAAAAAAAAAATTCAGATGAACAGTAACTGTTCATCGCTGAGCGACTCGACGATGAACAGTTCATTGTCGAGTTGCTCGGCGATGAACATTACTTTTTTTTTTTTTGTGGGTTTTTCCATTTCTTTTGGTTTTTTCTAATTTTTTTCACCTAACAAGATTTTTTTCTTGTCGAAACTACAGAAAAAATGTTTAGTTTCAAGTATTTTTGGCCAGCCAAATAGTTCTTATCCGATTTGATTGTATTTTTTCACGAGAATCACATACTCAATTCAACTGTATCTTCATTGCCGAGTTACTCGACAATATTATAAAAAATAAAAAAAAATTCAATTTGCTTATAAGATAAAATAAAAAAAATAATGAAAAAATTGAATAAAAAGGTCTAAAATAAAAACAAATAAGGAAAAATAAACTAAAGAAAAACAATTTGTGAAAAACAGTAGAAAAAGATAAAGGAAATGGCCTTTAAAAAAAACGTGAACAGTAGATCTTTTTTTTTTGTAATACATATGTGTGGGTTTTTCATTTGCTTATAAGATAAAATAAAAAATATTAATGAAAAAATTGAATGAAAATGTCTAAAATAAAAACAAATAAGGAAAAATAAACTAAAGAAAAGAAATTTGTGAAAAAAATTTAGAAAAAGACAAAGGAAATGGCCTTAAAAAAAAAAAAAAAAAAAAAAAACGTGAACAGTAATTTACTGTTCATTGCCGAGGAACAGTAACCAAAAATGTTTTTTTTTTTTTTGTAATACATATGTGTGGATTTTTTATTTGCTTATAAGATAAAATAAAAAAAAAATTAATGAAAAAATTGAATAAAAAGGTCTAAAATAAAAACAAATAAGGAAAAATAAACTAAAGAAAAAAAATTTGTGAAAAAAATTAGAAAACGACAAAGGAAATTGCCTTCAAAAAACGTGAACATTAATTTACTGTTCATTATCGAGTTGCTAGGTAATGAAAGTTCATCAAAATTTTTTTTTTTTGTAATACATATGTGTGGATTTTTCATTTGCTTATAAGATAAAATAAAAAAAAATAAATGAAAAAATTGAATGAAAAGGTCTATAATAAAAACAAATAAGGAAAAATAAACTAAAGAAAAAAAATTTGTGAAAAAAATTAGAAAAAGACAAAGGAAATGACCTTAAAAAAAAAAGTGAACAGTAATTTACTGTTCACTGTCGAGTTGCTCGGCAATGAAATTCTCATTGCCGAGTTGCTCGACAATGAAATTTCATTGCCGAACAACTCGGCAATGAACAGTAACCAATATTCTTTTTTTTTTTTTAAATACATATCTGTGGGTTTTTCATGTGCTTATAAGATAAAATAAAAAAAATTAATGAAAAAATTGAATGAAAATGTCTAAAATAAAAACATATAAGGAAAAATAAACTAAAGAAAAAAATTTTGTGAAAAAAATTAGAAAAAGACAAAAGAAATGGCCTTTAAAAAAAAAGTGAACAGTAATTTACTGATTTCATTGTTGAGCAACTCGACAATGAACAGTAACTTTTTTTTTAATATATATGTGTGAGTTTTTCATTTCCTTTGTCTTTTTCTAATTGTTTTCTTATCGAAACTTCAGAAAAAATGTTTAGTTCCAAGCATTTTTTGCCAGCCAAGTAGTTGTGATTTGATTGAATTTTTTCACGAGAATCACAGATTCAATTCAATTGCATTGTTAAAAGGTGAAACTATTTTTCTTTTTGCATATTATTTTGTTTAATTGCACATTATATTTTGAGGTTGATTTTTATTTCTGAAATAAGAAATGGGTCAGTAACCAATTTTTTTTTTTTTTTTGGTAATACATATGTGTGGGTTTTTCATTTGCTTATAAGATAAAAAAAAAAAATTAATGAAAAGGTCTAAAATAAAAACAAATAAGGAAAAATAAGCTAAAGAAAAAAAATTTGTGAAAAAATTAGAAAAAGATAAAGGAAATGGCCTTTAAAAAAAAGATGAACAATAATTTACTGTTCATTGCCGAGCAACTCGACAATGAAATTGAGGTTTATTTTAAAATTAGAAAAAGACAAAGGAAATGACCTTTAAAAAAAAAAAAAAATCGTGAACAGTAATTTACTGTTAATTGCCGAGTTCTTGGTTGCCCAATTTTTTTTTTTTTTGTTGTATAACAATAATAACATTTTGAAGTAGAAGTTCATTCTTCTTTAACCGAATTGCTTGGCAGCCCCGTGTGTGGTGAACAAAGTTAGATTTTAATATTTATAGGTGTAAACTTGTGCTAGATTTTTTTTCACACTGATTTCTATTTTTTTCCTAATTTGAAGTGAACAAAGTTAGATTTAAATATTTGTATTTATTTGTTTAATAAATTAATAGTGTATTATAATTTGAAATTAGTTGACCCAAATAAAAAAAATAATACAAAATGTATGTTTATATTATTGTTGTTCTTAACAAGAGAAAAAACGAAAAAAAAAAAACAACAAAAAAAATAATTGGGCAACCAAGACACTCGGCAACCAAGTTGGTCGCCGAGCAACTCGAGAACCAGTCTTGGTTGCCCTTTTTTTTTTTTCGTTTTGTAAATTCGCTAACTGTATGTTCTTATTTAGAACTTATCAAATCTCTTAATTTTTTTACATATGTTTTACATTAATCTCTTATTGTCTTTTAAAGTTTAAATTTTTCATGTTTCAGCAATGTTTGAAGATGGTAGTTGAAACTTTATTATTTAAAAGTTAAACAGAATGAAGTTCTGCTTCAACAATTTGTTATTGTCAACTCTGAATTAGAAGCTCGAATGGAAATTATGGACATAAACCAATGTTGAGCTGTGCTTAGGGATGAGAGAGATAAGAGATTTTTTTTGGTGAAATGTTGGACAAAGTAAAAATTTGCGGCTGTCTTCATTGTCAAAACGGTGGCGTATTAGACAAAAAAAGTTACAGTAAAAAAATTAAGTAATAGATATAATACCCACCGGTGAGGTGACTAAATATAATTGGTAGAAATCATGAGTATGGGGCCATGAACTATCAACCATGTGATGTCATATTAGCATGAACATTATAAGTGGGTATGATAATTGAGTAATAGATCAAGACCTTATATATATATATATATATTTATATTTTAATATTTGGTTGTGTATTTGTCGAGGATCCAAAAATCAAAATGGGCTTTTAGCCTATTTTAACCTTTCTTTATTATTATTATTTTTTTTTTGGTGTGTTTGTTTTTGTTTTAGATCTTATTAGCAAATATATTTTTATTCAAATTTTTAATAATTTTTTGTTTTTATTATTTTATCTTCTAAGCAAATTGTACACAAATCGCTCCGAGGGTAAATTTTTTACATTTTTCAAATTTGTTTTTACAGATTATTTTAAGTAAATGCTATTAAATAGATATGTTGGAGGATGTTTGAGAATTAGGTTTTTTTGGAACAAAAAAAATTGATAAGACCAAAAATATATATTTTTTATTTTTTATTCGAGGAGCTCGACACTATCCAAATACCTTGTGTGTGTGTGTGTGTGGAGAATACAAGAAGTGCCAAGCATGCCAATTAAAATGGGCTAATTTTTTTCTAATATTTTGTGTGTGTTTATCGAGCAAGAAGTTGTCAATCAAAATGGATTAAACGCATTTTGACAATTTTTTTCCTTAATTTTTTTCTTTTAAACCTTTGTCCAAACAAATATTCATTCAATTTTTCATTATTTTTTTTATCTTATAGGCAAATTGTACACAATTCGCTCTAGTCGAATTAGTAATAAAATACTAAGTAAGAATTAGTAATGAAATACATATATAACTTGGCCACGTAAGTTGGAGCAACTCCAAATTTTTTTTTTAATTTCTACGAACAAGCTTAGATTATCATTTTTGTCGAGTAGTTCTCGAATTTTCTCCACAATTTTTTGTTGTGATTAAATTTAAACCATTTACCATTGTATTTGTTTTAGTCTTCACAAAAATAATCTATTTCAGAATAAAACAAATCAAACTAAAAATTTTAATTTCTATTTAGTAAATTTTTTTTAGGAAAACACTCAATCTTTTTCCAAATTTTTGCGTCCAAATTTTGATTTTTTTTTAGCCCATGTAATTTTTATTTGAAGAAAGATAATTGGAGTTTGTCGACAAAATCAATGGATTTTTTTTTTCTTTTTTTTTTCCTACTTTATTATAATTTTTATTTTTTATATTATTTACATTTTGTACTGTTGTAATTATGTTGTAATTATTGTTCAAATTACTCGACAAACTTTAGTTTGGAGGCCTTTTTTTTAAATTTTTTTTACTGTAGTCGAGTTACTCGACTAAAAAGTTTGTCAAGTAACTCGACAAACTCAACTCGATGATTTTTTTTTTAATTTTTTTTACTGTATTATAATTTTTATTTTTGTTATAATTTTATAATTATTTTATTGTTTAACTTTCGTTTATTCAATTTCATTTCTTTTAGCTTGTTTCTCACTTATTTACTAAATTTGTCTAACATCTTCTATAATTACCTAACAACACAGAGAAGTCATCAATTATATTTATTTATTTATAGATTATTTGAGATTAGTTATTGAAACGTCATCAACTAATAAATTAATGCGTCATCAATATATATTTTTAAAAATTTGTTTAAAAATTTTAATTTCATATTTTTTTTGTCATTTCAATTACATTTAAAACCTACAACTTTTCTTTACATTTTTCACATACGTGTAACGCATGTGACTAAAACCCACTCACATCTATATTTCATTCTCATTCAAGATTCGATGATTAGGTATGAGTATAAATAACAGTTTTGCCCGTCGAATTATTTTCACTAATTTTATATTTTTCTTCAACAGTCATGTGAACTAATTCATATATGACGAAATTTAGCTTGGACTAAATATTGAGTTGAGATTTATAACCGTTCAACAGAAAAAACTTAATTAGTCACTCGATCTATTTTTCAGAGTGACAATTCCTGACACGAATTTGTGTTCTCTACTTCGTTCATTCTCAAGTTCCCAACTCACTGAGATATTTGATCAATCAAATTGATCTCACCCATTTGTAAATCAAAAAACTATCAAACTAATAAAAATATATATACATAACATTTCTAAGAGATTTAGATGAAATACCCATTGATCAAGTGGAATTTAATCTCTGTCATGATATAGAATAAATTCGACACATGGTTCGTTCAATACACTTCAAGTGTACTAGTGTCACCATTAACCCATTTCTGCAATAAAAAAACAAATCACATATCCGAATGATTAAATAGTCAACACTACAATCTTTTGTTACGAGATCCAACCCTCATATATTAGTCGTGAACAATGATCAAAATATAGGCTGTGTCACACTATGCTTATCAACACATGCACCCAACTTATATTATCACAAGTGATCATAGACATTCTTTATTAATTTTTTATAATTTATCTTCATTGGAACGTATACTGAGTATCCTCTATTTAATGTTTTATAATTTATCTATACAATCTCTCTTGTAAGGGTCACAATTTTCTCCAATCTACAACTCCATTAGAGATGCTCTTCTCTCTATCTCGTATTTCACTTGCCACATGTATAACAATCCATATTGTTGTATTGGATTCTTTAAGAATATATTTGGTATAAATTTTTGTATATTATAAACAGTGGGTTCTATAAAATGTGTGAATAAAAAATAGATAAAAATTGTTGATCTTACAAAATGTATAGATAAAAATAATGTTTAACCAGCTTAAAAGTATTTATAAGCATATATGTATATATATATATATATATATATATATATATATATATATATATATATATATATATATGAAATAAAATTCTATTTCTCGGCTTGTATTATGGGAATAATTGAGATATATGGCGTGGTTTAGCATTTCTTGATGAGTCATAATCATAAGCTGTCTTTTGATTTTTCTGGATAAGAGTAATGCTATTTATAATTTATTCACAGTCAATAGTGAACATATGTGACACTATTTAATTAAAGTAATTATTGGACTCCAATTGAATAATACCACGTAGGCTCACTATCAGTAGTGAACAACTATAAATAGCATTATTCTTTTTTTAAATATACTTTTAACCCCATTTTTTTAACTTTTCCCAAACCATTGTGCATGTTTGATAGACCGTACTACGTATTCTAACTCAACAATATAATAATAATTCTTTTTTTTAAAATTATTTAATTCTTATATTTGTCCAATATTATCTAATCGTGCCTACAAAACTTGCAAACTACAATAAAGATATACTGAGAGTGAAATTGAGACATAAAAATTGAAAAGAATATGAGAATTTTTTGTATACTTATTTACTTATAAATTACAAAGAAAATGATTTTATTATAGAATTACGATATTATGAATAAAAAAATGTAAAATACTTATACAGTTAATCATAAAACTATCATAAAAAGTTACTGAAATCAATCTCTATGTATTTTTTACGGACAAGATCCTTTTCTTAAAAAGATAATAAATTATGTTCATTATTGACACTTGATAGTAAATTTACCAGAAGTGTAATGACATGGGAGTTCTACACAAAAAGTACGTACTTCTGTGACATGTTTGATACGTTGAATTGAATATAATTAAAAAAGATATTAATAATTTGTTATATCTAGTATCATTAAGTGTATCACACGAAACATGTCATTAACTAAATTCAAGTAAACTAATATTATGAATATAAAGTGTAACGACTCGAGAAGCTATTAATCAATTATCATATTTAGTAATCTTATCCACTATTTCGTGTCAAATATGTTATTATTGTTAAATAATACACTATGAATATAAAATAAAAATATGGAAATTAACAATTGTATTAAAGTACCAAAGACAAAATCAATAAATAAACTATAGAAGTTACAAAATTGTGCATTCCTAGGCATGAGTGCGTAAAGGATAACATGCCCATACTACAAGTTAGGTAACAAGTAGGCAAGTTGGTTGGCACTGGGCAGTTCATATTTATGCCAATTGGTTAGGCTGCCATTTCTAGCCGAAATGAAAAATTTCCCAAATTAGGAAATATGGCTTGTGGCTGATAAAACTTAGCGTGGTTGGTTCATCTTAAAACTCGTATTAGGCTTAGTATAACTCCGGGTTAAAGTTTTTGCACGATTTTTTATTTTCGTAACTTAGATATCGACTATCAAATCTAGTCCATTGTCTTATAAAAACTTTAAAAAATTCAAATTTCCCATGGGAAAACATTAATGTTGGTCTCAACATGGCATGGGAATCTTCTGAAAGTGGCACATGGAACCTTGAACGTGAAACAACTCAAACTACTTTACAATCTTAAGAGGACTAGGTTATTGAAATTATGTTGAGTAAGTATCATGTACTTAATTTTTTTGATCGACCAACAAACTTAGTCAATAGATGTTTTGGCATGAAATTTGTCGCACTTCTAATTTCATAATTGCATTCAAACGTACATGTGCAAGAAATAGTGCTAGTCCTGAAGTCGTACAAGAGATATAATTCTACAAGACTTTGTAATTATATAATGTGTTATATAAATACTTTTTGTTAATTTCAAGAACTTTTTTAGCAAGAATTATTTAAAGAACACAAAATCTAAAATGGAAAAAAAGAGAGAGACTATAGTCGTCCACAAAATATAACCCATGTACAAGAATAAAACTAATAATAAGCAAAATTAGTTTCCTTTTTCTCAAAACCCAGCCTTTATCCTATTGTCAATTAGAGTCGGCTCAACTTCTAGACAATTTAAACGTTTCAACAAGGCTAAGGATGGATCTAGACATTAGCTAAAAAAAACTTTAGACCAAACAAATATATATATATAAAAAAATTTCTATATAAAAATTTGTTTTTCTATACAAAAAAAAAAAATTGGGCGAAGAGGAACTCCAACGAAGAGTAGTCCCCCTATATCTGCCCAACATAGGGTCCCATAGTTAGGTAATACCCGATTTTTATTTTTTATTTTTTTTTCATTCCAAATAATTTAATTGATGAGATCTCTAAATTAGATTTTTCCATCGATCATTAATAAAAGAATTATTTTAATAGATTTAACAAGAAAATTCTATCACTAAATAAAGTAATAAATATCATTGACTAAAAAGTCCAAAGTTAACAAAACAATAATTAAACATAATAGTTTAGGATTAGTAGTAAAGTTTTTCGTCCATGATATTTTAAACAAATTGTCTTAGTAAATTCATGGATATATTTTCTATTGTTAAATATTAAATATTAGATATTAGTCAAGAAGTATTGGTAATTAAATAAAAATTGAAAAAATAATTTGAGATTACATTTTACAGTTAGTAATATTACATATATAAATAGTTTAGTAAATTTAACTTACCAACAAAAATTTCGTTAATAAAAATAAAAAATTAAATACTAACATAAAATTTTGTCAGAAACAAATAATAGTTAAAGAAAAAACTTTTCTATCGACAATATTATATAGAAAAAATAAAAAAATATTTTAACTTAACTGTCAGTAACTTATAAAAATTTTAAAAAAATTATATATAAAAAAATTTGTTGGTGCTACCGACGACTTTTGCCAGTGAATGAAGCACATTCGGTGGTTGCTGACATCACCAATGATGTTGTCGTCAATAATCGCTGACGGATGTAAGTCGATAATCACAGACGATATAGCTGTCAGCAATTCCATTTAAATCATTGACATATTGATTTTTGTCAAAATCTGCGATGGTAATATCATCATCTATTCGTCAATGATCATCTGCTCCATTAATTTATTTATTTTTTAATATTCTCGAAAAGGCCCCTTTAATAATTTTGCATGAGACTCTCATGTCCTTAGGCCACCTTTGCCTATTGCCAGTACTTTTGATTCGTCAAATAAATTAAACTATTTTAGAAAAGCCTAATTAGTCGAGAAGAATTTGAATGTGAACAAAACTACCGTTATCTCTTTCACGATGATTTGCATATATAAAATTGGTTAAAGTTATTAGTGACTTGGAAGATGTTTTTTAGAATATTTGATTTAACTCTTTAAGAACACTTAAAGATCTCAAGAAGATGATAAAGAAAACAGTGAAGAACACCTAGATTTTATGTCTAGAAGACCCGGCTTCACCCAACTACTTGGCAACGTTCTGTTGAAGTTTCACTTACGTGAACTAAGACTTTAATGCATTAGAAACCACCAAGATCCAAGAACACACATGCTTTACAACTTTTTATAGATTACACAAAGAATGCTGCAAAATTATACATCCAGAATCAATCAACAATTGACCTTTAAAGAATCCACTCCACTCAGTCCTTGCACACAAAAGAACACCATTTTTCCTCTTCTATGAGAGAATCACAAAGTAGAAGAAGAGAGAGAGGAAAGAGGAGACTGAGAAAAGGAAAGAGAAGAGACTGAGAGTACAACCATGAAAAGGAAAGATAAATTTAAGATTTAATCTGATTTGAACATTGACCAAAAGAACATTAAAATTAACTTTCCAGTCGCATTTAAACAATAACCAAAAGCGCTTTTCTCCGTAAAAAATAGGGATGCACAAAAATCGTGAAACAGCAAATCGAACCGAAATCGTTGGTTCGGATCCATGTGGACCTACAATTTTTTTTTTCCTTAAATCGAACCAAACCGTTTCAAAATGGTTTAGTTTATGTTTCAATTTTTAAAAATCGCACAAAACTGAACCGAACCGCTTTTAAATTTTGAAATTAAAAAATAATTTTATTAAATTATAAATATTACAATTTTAAAAAATGTAAAGTTGGCATGTTGCTAGATGCTAACTTGTTACTACTTTTTTGCCTTTTTGTTTGTATTTCGAATTTTAGACAAATGTAAATATAATTTAATATTTAATATTATTAGTTCTCTTTTAAACTTATATGTTAACTTGTTTTAAATATATTATTATAATATCGATAGGTAAATCGCAGATTAAAATCGAATCAAACCGCAAATAATAGTTTGATTTGATTTGGTTTAGAAAAATTCCAAACCGCATGAAATAGTTGAAGTTGAAAATATGGTACAAACGAGTATGAATCAACAAGGACAAATCGAAACAGTTCCCCCCTAGTCAAAAGGGCAATTTGTACCATATGAGTCAACAAGGACAAATCAGTATTTTATACTTTGAAAGTGCTTCAAACATAAATTCAATGTTTTACTTGTAGTTTTTCATGATATATAAAAACTAAAAATTAACATGGAAATGTTTTATTTTTGTTACCTAATAATTTTATATTTAACAAATTAATATAATAAATTTTTTTTTAAAATCCCTTTATTAAATGAAAGAGTGATTTTTTAAAAAAAGATTTCATACACAGCACTTAATATCTAAGGTCGAAAAGAGCCGTTTTATGGACAATTGTTATTTTGTTTAAATCTAATGTAGTACTTGCACATTAGATAAATTGTCCACATAAATAAATAATATATTAATAATTCATTCAATGTACAAGAATTCATCCAATATATAAGTGTGATAGACAAAATAACAATTGTTTACTAAAAAAGAGGACGGATATCACTCCTTATCTAAGGCGTGCCTGAATACAAGCAACTACTGTCTACTGCCAATATGATTATACAAGTATTTTTGTATATTTGGAAAAATTTGTACATATTTGGATGATAGTAAATAAAGAGTATGAAGCACAATGCATGTGGCAGAGAGCCACCAAGTTGACCCTAATCGGATTCGGTTTGGAATTCTCACCGCCAAATACTCATCTTCAATTTTCTGCCACTCCCTCCGTTTGTCTTCATCCTCAATTACCTTTTTTGTTTGAATTACTTTTGCCCCCATAACTTATCATTAGTTTATCTAAGAAGCCCTCAATTGGGTTTCTTCTGCATGCACTCTTCTCATTAGTCTTGAACTTCAAGGTCTGCTTCTGATCTCTCTCTATCTCTCTCTACACATCATTTTTGATACTTCAATTTTCAACTTGTACTTAATAATACATGTGGGTTCTTGGCTGAAGTTGGTATTTGTTGAGAACTAATGATTTTCCAATTTGTGATCAAGTTTTGATTATTGATTTCTGATTAGTTTAAGGAACAATTTGATATTTTTTATGCGGGTGTACGCAATTGTTCTTATTGATTTCTGATTAGTTTAAGGAACAATTTGATATTTTTTATGTGGGTGTACGTAATTGTTCAATGTATACACGTGGGTTCTTGTTTAAATTCATTTCAATGCAATTAATGTCTGCTTGACTTGTGTAGTTCTTCCATCAGATTTCTTAGGACTGAGTCTTTTTGCCGGAATTCATATATGTGTCTCATATTTCATTTAACACTTGCCTTTTGGATATATAATGTTAACGTTGAACCATCTCATCTAAAAACTTTCGACATGGTATCAAAATCGGCCGAGCATCAGGAGTTCAACTCTTTCCGTCTATTAGGTGTCAGTTTTGATGAAAAGTATGAATCTAGCCTCCACAGGGAGTGTTGGAGACATAATTTAAATAAATATTCTTTAACAATTTAAGCTTTTAGACGATGAGATTCAATAATTAATGCTCCTTTTACTATGGTGTGAAACTTGAATTAATTCGTTTCTTTTTGCAACTTTTCTTAAGGTTCAATGAGTATCAAATACAAACTCCTAGGTCGTATACCATTTATTTTTTATGAAAATTTTGACAACTCTTTCATATCAAACCAGAGAAATTATTTTATTTTTGATGGAAATTGCCCTTTCCATGAGCAACTCCTTTCTATCGAACCGGTGAAACTGTTTTTTGAACGAATCAGCTCATTACTTCACTAATATTGCAATAATATGTTGTTTCCTATTGTTAGTTTTATAGAACCAAAAAGATTAGAACTCGAAAAACAATAGATTATAGATTTTCTGATTTCTTTATGCCCTATGTTTGATCAAGATTTTTGGAGGGAAGGCGTAAAAAACAGCCAAACGATGGAGATAACCAATGTTACCGAGTATCAGGCTATTGCCAAGGAAAAGTTGCCAAAAATGGTGTATGATTACTATGCATCAGGTGCGGAGGACCAGTGGACTCTGGCTGAGAACAGAAATGCATTTTCAAGAATTCTGTAAGTTCATGCTACTGAGAGCTAAATTTCTGTAATTTGTTGTCCTAACTGTGTTTATTCGGGTAATTGTATCTTAGTTCTCTCTAACCAAGAAGCTCGAGCAAACAACAGGTTTAGGCCCCGAATTCTTATTGATGTGAGCAAGATTGACATGAGCACCAGTGTCTTGGGTTTCAAGATTTCGATGCCAATCATGATCGCCCCAACTGCTATGCAGAAAATGGCTCACCCCGAGGGTGAGCTATTATGTTACGATGAATTTATTACATTCTGAAATCCATCACCAAACTATTTTTTGTATTAGTGTTTTGTGATAAATCATCACAGGAGCTATTCACTTGATTCAGTTCTATTACTTTTATACATTAGCTCTCATATCATCTTAACTTGCATAACTTCAATGATGCGTGTCATAGACTGAATTGTCTAATTGCAAAATTATTATCTGTTACCTGTCCCTAATTTTCAGATTTTTTTTTTCTGATTTCAACTTGCTTTTAATATTGATTTTGTGATGTCGTCTATTATATTTTAATTTTCTGAGACTATTTTGGGAAATATTATATTATTATCGTTTTGTTTCTAATCCTGAAGGTGAATATGCTCATTTAAAAGAATTTTTTTAGTCCATCTGGTTGATAAGGCTCAATTCTTATACTGGAAATTCATAATTCACTTTTGAATCAGACAATAGCCAAGTTGGTTTCAATGTGTCTTGAAGGAAAAGTTTGCTGTCTGATGAAATGGTTTATCCATTATGCAGGAGAATATGCAACAGCTAGAGCCGCATCAGCTGCTGGAACCATCATGGTTTGGTTTCGCTCCTATTTCAAGTTCATTTTGAATTTTCTGACCATTTAATTAAGTAAACTCTAGAATCTGAATGACAAGATGGAGATGTTCATATGAACATTAATTGGTGTGCATTAGTAATGTGGTGAAACTTATCTCGGTACTTATCTAATGTTTCATTTGTTCAAGGGACTATCAACATTATTGACATTTCTAGATACAATAATTAAATTTAGATAAACACCCCAAGAATGTGATAAATTCTAGAGAAAATACATATTTGTGTTAACCATCTCATCTAAAAGCTTAAGTTGTTAGAGACGTGTATTCAGTTAAATTTTGTCTTCAACAAGTTCCTATGTTCTAATTCAACCACATGTGGTTATTTCAATGCAGTCTTGCAATTCACTTACTTTCTAAAGCATAAATATCAATTATGCTTCTCATTACTGATTCATTTGAGTTATGGTTCAGACACTGTCATCATGGGCGACCTCTAGCGTTGAAGAAGTAGCTTCAACGGGTCCTGGCATTAGATTCTTCCAGCTCTATGTAAGACTGAAGTTGCAATTTACAATTTGTCTTTGAGCACTGCCGTTGATTATATGTCTCTTTATACGCATGTATTAAACTATGTGCCATAGTGTAAGTAATAATTCTCTGGCATTTTATCCAGGTCTACAAGGACCGGAATGTTGTTGCGCAGCTTGTGAGGAGGGCTGAAAGGGCAGGTTTCAAGGCTATAGCACTTACAGTGGATACCCCAAGGCTGGGACGCAGAGAAGCTGATATCAAAAACAGGTATGAATCGCTGGGGATGAACTATAACAAGCCAAAAGTTTGATTCTAAAAATGTTCATCATAGGACTTAAAGACTAATAACATGATGTTTGGGTGGCTCATAACATGACTAAACCACTCAAGAGGGCCATTTTTTAAAGTTTCCTAACTAATTGGAGTTGATCTAATAATTCCTTTTGGCTATTCAAAGGTTAACTAGTGAGTAATGTGGACTTGAGGTTCGATTTATAATATTTGATAATTTAAGATAGGCCAACTCTCGAAAATTACACTTTTACCCCATATTTGGCACAACCATCTAGAAAACTTGCCTACTTACTTAGGACCAGATTTTTCCTGCAATCTTATAAAACATATAGGGTAATCAAATGAAGATTAATACTTGAATGCCTTAAGTGCATTGTTTGAAGTGAAGATCAAATGAATCCCATTTGCCTGTACTCCACATGGAGCTTTTGTGAATAGAGCTTCTGTGATACATTACCCATTTTCTTTTGAACCACGGGAAAGTGAAGAGAGTTAATGTGAGTAATTGCTGAGTGTAATTTGACCATGGTGGCCTACTTTGTCACGTGGTACTAATTAAACCTTTGTGATACATCTCTTATTGCATGGTGGTTTTTATTGTTATCGACTGATCATTTGAATCCTTGGTGTGGAGGTTCACAATATCCGCACAGCATTGGGCTTGTCAGCTTTGTCTAAACTCCATGGTTAGTAGGAATTGTCTCTCAAGAAAACTTTTTTTCCACTCTCGTACAGATTTACTTTGCCACCGTTTTTGACACTGAAGAATTTTGAGGGATTGGATCTTGGGAAAATGGACAAAGTAAGTGGAGATCACAGCAATCAATATTTTAGCTTGTCCAATGATTCAGTTGATGAGGTGTACACATTGTTTTAACTTGCACTCTGGGGCGCAGGCTAATGACTCCGGATTAGCTTCATATGTTGCAGGTCAAATTGATCGTTCTCTAAGTTGGAAGGTACATTCACTCACCTATCCTGAATATTTCAAAGTGTTTTTATGAATCGAAGTCTTTCAAAGGTCGTGGGTGTGATTTATGCAGTATTCTACTCATTTCATCTAGGCATTCAATTCTGTTTCTTTAGCTGATATCAGTTTCCTTGGGTTTTTAAGATCCCAGAAACTATTTGCTTACTACTAATTTTTAGTAGAAAAATGCATCTCATTTGCTTGAATAAGGATTTTTAGATAAATAAATACTGCAATTTGGTCGGTAATTTATCCACTAAGCGAGAGTCTTGAGGAAGTCTATGCAAACTTATAGTCTTCTCTCTGAATACATGCGCAGGACGTGAAGTGGCTACAGACAATTACTTCGCTGCCAATCCTGGTGAAGGGTGTACTCACTGCTGAGGACAGTAAGAACCACAGAACTCATAGTAATTTGCACTTCACTCATTTTCTCTTTGAAGACGCGGATGAAAAAAATTACCATTTTCATCGTCCTGAAAATACAGCAAGGCTGGCTCTTGAGAGTGGAGCAGCTGGTATTATTGTATCCAATCACGGTGCTCGCCAGCTTGATTATGTCCCTTCCACTATCATGGCTCTGGAAGAGGTAATAAACTTGTTCAAGGTTTGTTCTTTATTTCTTTTTCCATTCTTCCTAATCATCCTACCCAATTTCAGGTTGTGAAAGCTGCACAAGGCCGCGTACCAGTATTCTTGGATGGAGGGGTTCGCCGTGGAACAGATGTCTTCAAGGCATTGGCACTAGGAGCCTCTGGTATTTTTGTAAGTATGACATACCAACGGAATTGGCGTAACTCATTATATTATGGATGTTAAGAAAGAATTCTTAATTTCCTGAAATCTGCCTAGAGGTGTCAAAATGTGGCAGGCACCCAGTGTGACATGAAAAAGTCCAGCCCGTGTTGGGCCCAGACAATCGACACAAGCGGGCCATGGCACCTCCAAATATGCCCCTCCATTGAATTATTTCTTGATATTTTATTCTCTTGAATGCTCCTAAACATTTCAAATTCTCCAGCAATCCGAGGTTATCTTCTAGCTTACCACAATCAGAAAGAATTCTTCTTTATAATGGCAATCATCGAAGTTTTGATAGGAATATTTTTGGCACAACCTTTTATGTATTTTGTTCAGCAAGTTATATATGTTAATTGAAGTTCGTAAATTTTGGAGTAATGTTGCATTCTGTGTCTTTTACCGCCAAAAATAACATCTATTGCAAAAGGGTAGAGGAGAGTACTTATAATCATGGAGAATCATTTTCAATAGAAGATTTTGACACTCTTCTATCTGTAATTGTTTTTCGTGATTTAACGTTATAATGGAGTGATAACGGTGTGTAACTCATTTCATGGTCTCATTCTCAGATTGGACGACCTGTGGTTTTCTCATTGGCTGCCGAAGGAGAAGCCGGTGTCAGAAAAGTACTCCAGATGTTGCACGACGAATTTGAGCTGACTATGGCATTGAGTGGTTGCCGTACTCTAAAGGAGATCACCCGCAACCACATTGTGACCGAGTGGGACGCTCCTCATGCACTTCCAGCAGCTAGGCTATAGAAATGAGCTTCAAACGTAAGCCAACAGCTATGGAAGACTAATGTTCCATAATCTGATTCATGATTTCACGAGCCTATATTTTCTTTGGAAAAACTCATTTCTTTTTAAATAGTTCACTATATATATATATATATTCTTGAAACGATTAGTTTTCATAAAAGGCCGGAGTCGCCTTGCCTTCATTGTGTATTCGTTCTTTCAAATTTCAAAGTATGGCCAGCAGAACCTTCATCTTGCAATGTTTTCTTTACCTGAATGATTTAGAAGTTCATTGTTTTCTGAACTGTTGATGAAAGTATATGCACGAGCATGAGGTCTTGCAAAATTATAGTCGTCACATTATGCTGTTGATCCATCCATGGAAGTGTAAATGTTAAAATAAAATCAGTAAAATGCTGCGCTTTTCTACCATGGATCAGGATCAATATAGTTGGGTATTTAAATTAGTATATCGTTTTTCTTTGCGGTGGAATCCGACCGTAGAGGATTTTAATAGATTGAGAAGTTGAGAAAAATGAGAAAGAGAGTTTTGTTTAAGAGGAGTTTGATTTTAATGAAGGAATTGAGAGATAGATATGAGTTTTGGTTTGAGATGATGAAAACGTAGTGACGGACGAAGTACTTCTTTTTTGCTTGTAACGGAATAAATCTTCTTACGGTCGGTGATAACAATACACAAAAAATCACTAATGATTTATGAATTTATGTACAATATGAAAAGCTTTATAAATTGCATATGGCGGTCACTAAACTTTCAGCAAAATCTCAATTGTACCACTAAACTTTAATTTGTTTCAATTTTGATTCAATTAGGTCACTCAACTTCAATTTTAATTTCAAAATTTACCACTCTATCCCTTACTGTCTCTTATGAAAGTTGCTTAATGGACAATCATACTGTTGACCTCTAAAAATGCACTACCTACGTGTCAACAACAGATCTCTAATTATTTCTTTGCCAGCATGTATGTTACCTGCACACTTGGACAACCGTTATGCATCAAAATCACCGAGAAAGGGACTGACGACCGTTATCACTTCGACCGTCAAGTCAACTACCGGTATGGAATTGTGAAAGGCGTTTGTGGGTGTGAGAGAGACAAGCAAGGAAAAATTTGACCAGAGTGTAGGGTAGAAAAAAATTTGTACCTTTGAATAAAAAAGAGACAAACATTTATAGGGAAGAGCCCTAGTGCTTTAAGGACAACAATCAATTAGTTACCTGATTGGATTTTCTTTCCTTATGAAGATAAGGTTGATCACAGATTTACCGTGATCCTTAAGATTTCGCCACTTATCCTTGTTAAACTTCAAGAATGTGTTGCTGATTTTTAGAGACTGACATGGGGTTTCCTTATGGGAGTTATTTTGTCGATCAAGAATAATTTTTTCTCAAATTACCTCTTCAACTGAGCGATGGCCGTCGACGAAGGACTACACCAAAGGTATGCGAGGATTTCTAGTGTTATGTGGGGTTGCAACCGTCACGTGTAACTTGATCGAATGCCCAGGTGGACCTTGCTGCGGCTACAAGCTGATTTGGCATCCTTGCTAGATCCAGACGGTAACAAAAGTCCCCAAGTCTGAGTCTATCATTTTTATTAGGCATAGGATATGAGTACAGTTCTTAGCCTTTAAAACTTGTTGCCTTTATGCTTCCTGACTGGGACTTGTTGGCGAAGACGAAGACCATTGTGACTACCACGTAAGGGTTCGATGAACGCCTGAGGGGCCTTTTCCCCTGAGACGACTTTGCCAAGTTTAGGTGGTGATGATATAGTCCCCCAAGTATGATGTTTGTTTATTTATGTTAGGCGAGGACCTTGACTTGGGTATTTGTAGAAGTTGTGTGGGTGGGCCTCCACGTAGTGTTGTCCCAGCTAGAGTGCCTTTTAAATTCTGAAAAGATACCTCATTAAGGTGAGTAATGATGAGATGTGCGTTTTGTAATTCGAAATGACAACTCAATCATTTCCGCTGCCATAATTTTCTACATTCTTTTCTCTTGAGCCTTTTTTGTTGTCCTTGTTGTTTTTCCATTGCCGTATTTACTGTTTTGGTGACAATGAAATTTAGAAAGTTCTAGCTACTCTTCTCTCTTCTAGTTACAAGAAAATGTCTTCCGATAGCACTGATTCACAAAACCCATTATAGGATCCTCGCACGAATTCTGAGATTATGGGCGAGGTTGATTATTCGTCTGATTGTGACGAAAGAGTAGAAATGAGACCCACCATTGCTTATTTTCCTCCCGTATCAACTAGTAGAGCCCATGGAGGTAAGACGATGAAGGCGAGGGCCTAGGCTGGGTAGAAGGCTAGGAAGAAACCACAAAATAGAGGGCCTCCTGCCATGTGGCCCTCACCTGGCCAATGGCCCGCAGCCTGTCAACTTGATGACGAGCTTACCGCCTCGGTAATTCAGAATATGTAATCCAAAGCAAGAATAAGGAGATGGATCTCGAAAAGCTTATGACATTCCAGCGACCATCCAGCTTCATGCGCCTCACTCTCATGAGCAAACCGATGATCATCCAGAGGGCTTCTTGACCATTTGTGTCAGCAATACGACTAGGCCTTCGCCTGCTCTTTCATCTATTTTTTCGTAAGGTGCTTCGAGACTTCAAACTTGCCCATCTCTTTCTTAAATTACAATGGAGTTTTTCAGTGAAATTAGTGGCTATGGAAATCCATATATAAGGTCTAATAATAGAAATTAGAATCACTCAAAAAAATTCCACTGTATGAATTTTTTATGAACATTTTAGCGGGCTACCTTAAAACACCCATAACAATTTTTCAAGCAATTTCGGCTATCATTTTTCCTTACCAAACTATATAGCTAAGGTTTGAAATTTTATCATGTTGTAGTCTATAGTCCCAAGTATCTACTGTTAAAATTTTAGAATTTTTGAAATTCGTTTGAATGGTCAAATAAATTATGGCGACACTTATCACGGTATAGGCAAAACTATAAAAACTTAAAGAAATATCATTTTCCCTTGTGCGCTTGTTATCTACCGAAAAATTTATATTTGTAAAACCATTCAAGGGCACATGAAATATTATTTGGAGTTATCAAATATTTTTAGAAATTATTTTAGTGATCCAATGGGTTGAGAAACTCGGGGCGTTACAGACTATCTTCTGCAACTTAGATACCCAATTAACTGTTGTACCACCCAATGTGTATACATAGCCAGTTGTACTCTTATTGCCATCAATGTCCCCGACCATGTCAGGATCTACAAAGCTTTGTAATCCAAAGCCTATTTTTTGAAACACAAGGCTGAATCTGTAGTACTTCTCAAGTACCTGAGAATGCACTTTACTGTCTCCCAATGTTGTTTTCCAAGATTAATCAATATATCTACTCACAACTCTTACTACATGTGCTACATTTGGTCTGGTACACACCATGACATATATAAGACTTTCAATAACAGAGACATAAGGCACATTGACCATGGTGACTGTTCATTGGATAGCTTGAAGTGACTAGCCAAATAAGTACTTACTTGTTTAGATTCATCCATCTTGAATCTACTTATCACCTTCTTCACATACTCTTCCCATGACAGTTTCAAGACATCCATGTCCTTAGTAATTCCCTTCCCAAGGATTTGTTTTGCAGCACCCAAATCCTTCATTGCAAACTCCATAGACAAACTCATCTTTTAACTTGTCAATTTCTTGTTTGCAAGCTCTTACAATCAACATGTCATCAACATATAGAAGTAAGATAATATACAAGTCATTAAAGTTCTTCATATAGAAACAATGGCTTGCTTGGCACCTCAAGAAGCCATTAGTACCCATAAAGCTATCGAACTTCTTATACCATTGTCTTGGAACATGTTTAAGGCCATACCGGTTCTTTTGAAGTCTGTACACAATTTCTACATTTCTTTGTACTTTGTAACCTTCTGGCTACTTCATGTAAATTTCTTCCTCCAAATCACCATAAAGAAATGCTGTCTTTACATTCGATTGCTCTAGGTGCAAGTCTTTTTCTACCACTAGTCCAAGTGCTATTCTGATTATAGTTAATTTTACCACAGGAGAGAAAATCTTAGTGTAGTCAATGCCTTCTTTCTGTTGAAATTCCTTTACAACCAACCTTGCTTTATATCGATTGCTGCCATCATGTTATTCTTTTATTTGGTAAACTTATTTATTTTGCAAAGTCTTCTTTTATTTTGGTAACTCTATCAGTTGTCATGTCTGATTGGCCAATAATGAGTCAATCTCATCCCTCATGGATGACTCCCACTTGTTTGATGCATCAACCCGCACAGCTTCACTATAGCTTTCTGGTTCACCTCTTTCAACTAGTAAAATATAATGCAACACTGGAGAGTATCTCTGTGGAGGTCTAATTGTTCTGTTAGATCTCCTTAGCCTAGTCACATGGGTGCTCTCATTTCTTTCTGAGGATATATTTTCTCGATCTTTGCCATCAGCTTTCTCTGCCTTAATCATTGGAAGGTCTTGTAACGGAATCACCCCATACTTCTTAACTTCAGGATTTGTACTTTTAGGTTCTGCTGTTAATATGTCCTTATACATGGCTATTTCATTGAAGATTACATATTTACACCTGCTAGTCTCGTGACTTTGCTCATCCTAGAAATGATAACCAAACTCCAAATCACCATATCCAATAAAAAAATATTTTTTAGAGTTGGCATCAAGTTTAATTTTAGAAGCAGAATCAATGTGAATATAAGAAACACAACCAAACATTTTTAAGAAAGAAATGTCTACCATTTTTCCATCCCAAACTTCTTTTGATATTTTGGAGTCCAATGATGTTGAAGGATCTCTGTTGATCAATTATGCCGCAGTACATACAGCCTCTGCCTAGAGCATCTTTGGTAGTCCTGCATGTAATCTCATACTTTTTGCACGCTCATTTAGAGTCCTGCTCATCCTCTCGGCTACAATATTTTTTTGAGGTTTACATGGAATAGTTCTCCTCATCTTGATTCAATTTTCAGCACAGTGCCTCTGAAAATTTTCATATGTGTATTCACCTCTATTGTCTTAATATGCAAGCACTTCATCTTTAAATCTGTTTCATTCTCAACTATCGCTCTCCATCTCTTGAAAGCATCGAAGACATCAATTTTTTTCTTTCAAGAAATACATTTCTGCTTGCATCATCAATAAACGTCACATAATAATTGGAACCTCCATGGGTCTAATCGTAGAAGGTCTCCAGATGTCTATATGAACTAATTCCAATTTGGCTACCTTTGGCTCCCTTCCAGAGTTTGAGAAACTCACCATTTTTTTGCTTTCCGTAAATACATCATTCACATAGATTGTGTTCAACAGATTTTAATCCCGTCAGCTTTCTTTTAGACTGAAGTATTTTCATTCTATCTTCACTCATGTGTCTGAGCTTATAGTGCCACATATCAGAATTAACAACAGGTTCAGTAACAACATCTTTATATCTGGGATTGGTAGTCATGTAAGGAATTCCCATTTTTGTTCCTTATGCAACAATAATGGCTCATTTTGTTACTTTTCAATGGCCACCACCAAAATTCACATCGTGTCCTTCATCATCAAACTGTCCAACAAAGATCAGATTTTGCATCAATTTTGGTATGTGCCCATCTTGTTAATTTTCCACAAAGACCAGTTTGACATCTTCAATCTGACATCACTAATACCAATGATGTCCAAGGGTTTTCCATCAGCGAGATATACCTTTCCGTGATTTTCAGTAACATAGTTCTCTATGTTCTCATTGTATGCAGTTGTGTTAAAGGAAGCCCTAGAATTCATCACACAAGAATAGACAAAACTATCAACAGAAAAGAGTAAATCATCTCTACCTCTTTAGTAGCAGCATTATTGTTCTTTTCTTCATTCTTCTTAGGTGCTCTGTAATTCCACTTTAGGTCACCAAACTTACCACAATTCCAGCATTAGCACCTCATCTGTTTATAGACTTGCTTTTTCCATTCATCAACTTTCCTATACTATTACCCTTGTTGGAATTCTTCTCA
The DNA here is from genome assembly GCA_030279155.1 of Forsythia viridissima. NCBI lineage: Eukaryota > Viridiplantae > Streptophyta > Magnoliopsida > Lamiales > Oleaceae > Forsythia > Forsythia viridissima. The sequence goes on from CM059044.1 coordinate 8,885,449, forward strand.
TAACCTCTGGCCCTATTTTCGACATTTAGGGCAGATTTGGATGCTGAGACTTCTCCATCATCTTTTCTACGGACTTCTTTAATAAGAATTGTATATCGAACATCATAAAGTTTCAATTTTGCATTTTCCATGGAATTGCTGACAGTCGCACTTACAGACTCCCAACTATACAGTAGTGAGGCTAAGAGGATTAGGGCATGAACTTCATCCTCAAACATAATATCCACAGAGACCAATTGTTTGACAATTGTGTTGAATTTATTTAGATGGTTTACCACCGAAGCACCTTCTACCATCTTCAGTTTGAATAGCTTCTTCATCAGATGAATTTTATTGCACGCTAAGGACTTCTCATACATGTCAGTTAATACTTTCATGCAGTGGTTTTCTCCTTTGCAATGTTATGAGCCATGTTCTTCGATAGTGTTAGTTGAATTACTCCCAACACCTGTTTGTCAAGAAAGTTCTAGTCATCATCATTCATAGTTTATGGTTTCTCATCTAATGGCTGGTGCATCTTGTTACTATAAAAATAATTCTCTATCTGCATCTTCTAGAATGAAAAATACATACAATCAAACTTGGTAATTCCAAGTGTTGATCTCGATCATCGCCAGCCATTGCTTTCAATCAGCTTCGCTCTAATACCAGTTGTTAGGATTAGAGCAATAAATAAAAGACAAAAAATAAAGAACACAAGGATTTATATAAGTTCGCCTCAATGTGAGATTACGTTCTGTCTCAACCGCTGCAATATTTTTACTATAATGAATGATGATTTTTGTTTACAAGAGATGAGTTCTATATATAACAACCTAATTAATTTTTTCTAGTTATAATGTAACTCTAAGGTAACCTAATGAAGGTTTTCTAGTTATAATGAAATTCTAGGACAACCCAACGAAGATTCCCTAGTTAAAAGATATGCTTGATAATTACTGCAACTAATTCTTAATAGAAAATTGATAAATTGTTGTGAAGTATATGATGTCAATTCACAAAGCATGAATGTCTACTGGTGTAATATTCTTTCCTATTATTATGTGTTTTCTCCTTTATCTCTTAATTTGTTGTTATTCATCTATTCTTTACGAATTCCTTAATCTTAGTTTATTAGTAAGATTATATGTTGTTTCTCTAACAAAACCATAACATGTAGCGTTGGCTTGGTAAAAGATTGGTTGGTTATTCGTTTGCTCTAAAAATCGTGATATTTGGAGTGATTTTGTGCTTGCTGAACAGGAGATTGGCTTGTTAACTTCTGGAATTCAGCATTCTTCGAAAATTCTCATGCCTAAAAACAATGCATGTGTATAAAAGATTTTCAATGAGCTTCTTGGATGAATTCTATGGTAGATTTTAGGTTTATGTATATTGTTTCAATGTAGGACTTTAGCTTTGATTTTAAAAGTTGTTTAATCAAATGATGAATTGTGCCTATATATGTGCATAGACATTTGAAAAATCTATTTTGCAAGAAAATCTTGTGCCACTGTGTTTCAATTTGAACTCAATCCAAACACTTGTCAAATGTAAGAGAGAAAAGTAGTAAAGCTAATAATTTTGTACTATTAATTGTTGTATGAACTTTACACAATGATTTTAACTCACGGTTTTCTTTAAGACTATCCAAGTGATGGATTTGAAGATACCAATGCTTTTGCCCAAGGCCATCACCGCGATCCACTGATCTACTCTCCATTTCTTTCTTCAGTACACGAGATTACATGTATCATATACATATATAAACGTCTAAGATAATATTTTGTTTTAATTCTTTTTTGTTTCAATCATCTATTCTTTTTTAGTTTAACCGAGGCAAAGAAAATATTAGACCAAATTGAAAATTCTAAACCCCAACCATGATTTTCCCAACGCAACAACCCCTATCAATTCCCTAAGCCTGCCTTCAATTAAGAAAATCTTAAATGAAGTGTAATTGCAAAATAAATTAATGAGACATATTACATTAAGTTAAATAAAGTGTTAAATGAGACCACTACATATTTGTTAATGATTTTGCTAAAAATCATGAGACATATTAGATATCGATGATATACGAGATTGCTCTTTTCTCTTTGGTAAAAAATAATTTTTTTTTAGTTTAATGATGTAAAAATTGAAAAATTAGTATTTTTAAATCTAAATAGTGATTGATTTGTTCTTGTTGATCGGATAATTCTTGGACATTTTTCTGCTGATTTTGCTATTTTCTTCTAAGAAATTTTTTTTCTGTACACACTATGTAGTTTATGCATTGCTCTAATCTCACAATCACGTTTCTTCATTGAAGAAAATCCATCTCATATACCTCTTTTCTCTAACTCTCTATCTTTCTAGAATGAAATTAGAATAACTCTTACTGTTGATATGAGTGAAAGATGGAGTTATGAAAATTTGAATATATGAGTATGTACAGTGATGTGAAGAAAATTAGAGCGATGGAGAGAATGATAAAGTTAAGAAAGAAAACAAGTTATTACTAACTCACATGATTTTTGGGGCAATTATGTAAGTTTCTCTTATTTAAGTATATATTTCACTAAGCAGGAATGGTCTATCATAAATCCATATTTTCTACACTGTAATACTCAAAACAGTTTTATATATATATATAAAAATACTTTACATTACTAGTTAACCACAATACAAAATAACTCTATATATCTTTTATCTACCACATTTTTTCTCTCTCTAACACATTATCATTTGTCAAACTATTCATAAATTTCATTGAAAGTACAAATTCTTGTGCTTTACACAATGCTTTAGATATTCAAATATGTGAACCATACTAAACCTATAAGTGATGGTGATGTACTGTCCTTATTTACATTAATGATTTAAGTAAGCAAGGATGCTGTATTAGAAATGCATATCCTTTATATAATGACACGTGTACAAATTTAGATAAATGCATACCTAAACATCTATATAATAAAGTTAACTTTATTAGTTAACCACAATGAAAATAACTCAATACATCTTTCATCTACCACATTTTTACCGTCTCCAACACAAATTCTCTTATCTGTAACAAAAGTACCTTAAGGTTTGTCTTCTTGTATGTATATGATTACTAAGGATCTTGGCTAGAAACTACAAGCTCATATCTCAGATTTCACCTAGCCAAACTAATTGGACAACAGAGGTATTAGTGGCAGAAATATTAGTTCCAAAAATAGGCAAGCAAAATTTGACAAAATATCAAAATATTGTCCTTATTGATCTCGAGGTATATACTTTTCTTATATATATAACCAAATCTACAAGTTTTCTAGAATATAATTCTATCTGTTATAGTTATTATAATTCTCACATAACTAAATCTGCATCATAACTCCATTTTTTACCTAAATAATGTACATGTTTGTATAACCTTTAATACTTTTTTATAGCATTAACTTGTATAGGGGAATAAAGTTTAAGTGACAATATACGATAACAATATAACGACATTTCATAATAAACTGCTGCTATCCAAAACATGTATACTGTCAAATGCATACAAGGCACAAGTATTATCTTTTGCCGGCGATGTGCAATGGATAATCACATGGCGAACAAGAATCAATGAAATTCAGGAAAGCCCCGCAACTCTTCTTTACTCAACATACCAATTCGTGCCATTTGACAAGCTTCAGAAACACATGGATTCAAATTCAAAAATCTGTATTTTCTAAAACTTATTTTGCCTAGATGTAGATACAATATTTATATTCTTCTAATTCAAAATACATAAATTAATATAATTTTTTATTCAAATTAATTAACTTTAGGTATTCTTGCAATAGTTATAGACATGCGTCCTAAAAGGAAAATTTAAATGTTCTATGGAGGTCAATCAACAGTTCAAGAGATTAGTCTTATCAACGATACACTTCTCATTTTTTTCTTAAATTTTAAAAAATTATATTTACCCTCACGTACTTTGTTTGTTTTTGTATCTTATACATTTAAAAACATTTGCAGGTTTGAACTTGTAGTGCTTAGAATGTGGGAAATTTCGTGGATAATGAATGCAATACAATCACAAGCATCCTAAACAAATACCTGTCATTCTAGGCAAACATATAAAAGTAACGTCATTCAACGGTAAGATAAACAACTATTACATAGGTATAACATTTTTATCTATGTCTGAGAAAAAATATAATAAAATAATAACCACATTTCTTTTAGGATTATCTATTTCCACAAAAAGAAACAGCTCTACATTAATTAATCCTCAGTTCGATCAAGTTCTACAGCTCAAATCTTGGTAAATATTTACTGTTATATTTCTTGTACGCTACCGTTTATATTATTACAAAAAATGAGTTCTTTACTAACCATTTGTTTCTCAATAATAATTCAATACAAGGTTTGATAACCATATGGAAAGAATGGATCATATTATATCCAAGAAATCATATCTTCGATTCTTATCATCAAACTTGTTGGTTCTAGCAAAAAACAAGTACAAAAAAATTCGAAACATTTAGGACTTGCTATTCGTGGTAAATTATTGATGTTACTGAACTCATTCAATCAAAGATACATTTTTTGCCTTAATCATTTCCCTACATTATCTCTTATTACTTTAGATAACTTTGTTTATAAATTCATCTTCATATCTAATGATTCAACAAAAGTTTTTCCGGGTAAAAGTAACTATTAGTATCATCAGACCTCTAAGACAGTCACTATGGTACATGGCATGCAATAACTGTAACAAAGTATCAAGTGTCAATTTGATTGAAGTATACGAGTGCATTTATTGCAAGTGTCCACAAGCAAGGGCCACAACAAGGTAAATTAATTTATTTTTCAAATATTTTTCATTCCTTTCAATGCCTCTAACAATTATCTTTTTTGCAATGTTATTTTAGTTATTTTTATATTACTTACACAGTTTTTTCATTCTAATTTTTAGGGCTAGAGCCTACGTAGAATTAAGGAATTTGATTGGGTCCATCAATGCAACAATCATCGATGAATGTGGGGAGAAATTTTACAAATTAACGCAAGATGTATGAACAATACTCAAAAATAGCTCCATATGTTTTTTTTCATTCTTTTGCACATACTAATTCTGTTAATAATAATATTTTTATTTCTAAAGGTTGTAAATCCAGATATTCTTCAAGTTGTACGTAACACAACTAATGAAGTTATCAAGATTACATCTTATATGTAAAAGCCTTGACCACAGACCCAAATGTCGCCCAAATCAAGTATGAAGTTGTGTTCATCCTTCATCCAATATATATTGTCCCAGAGATAGCTACAAAACACAAAAAACAATTCTGTTGAGAATCCTTTCGACTACTATAAATGAAATCCCCATTGAAGAAAAGAGTAAATCTGTTGCTATTCTAGTCCGGCGAGCTCTCTTTATTCCAACAATCGAGTTTGATCAAAAGAAAAAAGAAAAAAAAATGTATGATGATGATGATGCTTTCCTTGATTCATTTTCTGATAGTGAAGTTCAAACTCCAGCAAATATGATGACTTCGGTATTCATGAGCCATGATCCAAATGATTGACAAAGACATCATTGGCAAAAAGTGATTTTTAACTTTCTTATGGTGTCTTTCTTTATTTTATTTTGCATCTTGTCTACTTATTGTAATGTACAGATGATCCATTGAACTAGTTTCGTGAGTCAGACTATTACTTTAATCAACAACACAAATTAACTTGTTACCAAAAACAACAAGATAACTTTTGTTTTATTGAATGTTTAAGCCTAACAAAGCTATAATCTTTTGAAGGATTTGTTCATTAGAAAAAAATGGCCGAAACTTTTCTAAAGTATGTGTTGGAGAATCCGGTTTTTGGCATACTTAATTATATTTTATTTATTGATATGAGCCAATTAGGATTCAATGATTATCTAGTAGTTGTATGGAAATTGGAAACCTTAATGCTATATTTATCTTAATATATTTATTAGTTTTAATTATTCTAAAACTCTTGTTCTTTATCAGATAAAATAAGTGATTGAGTAAATTGCATATTTTAGCATTCTAATTAAACTACGTTTCTAAGTAGATAAGATATTGAAATATTATCTCTTTATTTATCTACTTAAATGAAAATAAATAACTAGATTTATTTTTATATTCTTGTGATGTATATCACCTTATCTTTTATAAAGTTTATTTAAACTTAAAGACTTATTTTGTCTTATTTATGAATAAGATAAATATTAAGTCAGTAAGTTTAGAAAAACTTCTTGTACTATAAATAAGACAGATGGTATTCCAAGAATTCCATGGACTTTGAAAGCAAAGATACTCAAGCATCTAAGAGCAAATCATTTATGAGTTGAGAGTTTAAAGAAATATTCAAAAGTCCTAGCACGATCAAAATTCTATTTTTGAGAACGGCTCTGAGAAACTGAGTGTTGTAGAAATCCATTGTGAGAGATAACGGCATTTCGGCGGCAAGACAAGGACTAGGTCCTTATTCTGATTTGTGGAATCAATCCGGGGACACTCGTGGAATGAACCAAGATCAAGACCGAAGTACTTGACTACATTCCTTGACTAGTTGAAGAAGATATAAAACAGGAAAGTTTTATTATTGTTCTTAACTAAGTTTTACTTTTTGTAAATTGCTGATAAAGTTTTAGATTAGGTCTAAAATTGTAATTTCAAAAAGTTGAGACATTGTAACCTGTTCTAAAATAGTTGATTTATTTACCTGTGGCATGGAGGCCCGTGGATGTTTTCCTTAGAGGTTTACCACGCTATATCTGGTGTTAATCAATATTTTAATAGTCTTAATGTTATTGAATCTGTGAAAAACGTTCAGTGAAATGTTCTGATGTTCAACAAACCATCATAAACATCAGAATATTAAAGTGAACGTTGTGTATTTAACAAAAAAAAATTATTTACAGACTTTCAGTAACAACCTATTCAACCCTCCTTCTAGGTTGATTGTTGTCTAAATTTAAAACTAACAATTGGTATCAAAGCGGATTCACTTCTAGAAAGTCCTATGAATCTAGGTATGGACAGTGTTTCTTTTCGACCACCAGTCTTGGATGGAACAAACTATAATTATTGAAAAATCCGTATGACTGTTTACATTCAAGCTCTAGATGAAAAATCATGGCATTCTATTATTAGAGGATATAGTCCTCTCACTTGAAATAGAAAAACCATGTGAACAATGGGTTATTACTGATTTCAATAATGCTAGTTGGAATAACAAAGCCTTGAATGCTATTTTTTTTTTTTTTTTTTGTAAATGCTAATCAATTCAGGCTAATATCTAATTACAGGATAGCAAAGGAAGCTTGGGAGATCCTACAAATCGCACATGAATAAACATCCAAGGTGAAAGCGTCTAAACTACAAATGCTCACCACAGAGTTTGAAAACCTACGCATGACAGATGATGAAGCATTCAAAGATTTTTATGCTCAGCTGTGTGACATATCAAATCAAGTACATTCCCTTTGAGAAAAATATTCAGAATCAAAATTGGTCAGAAATGTCTTACGATCTTTACTAAATAGGTTTCACTCCAAGGTGACCACAATTGAAGAAAGCAAGGACATAGATGAGATCAAAATTGAAGAGTTGGTTGGGTCATTAATGACTTATGAACTAAACATTGGCACAAGAAAGAAAGAAAAGGCTACAGGCATAGCATTTCGAGTTGATGAAGAAAAAGATGAATGCGATGATAGTGATTCAGATATTGATATTGCATTAGTTACCAAACAGTTTGGAAATTTTTTGAAACGATCTCAAAGATATAAATCAGCAAAAAATCAGGGATCATACAGAAAGAAATATCATGACCAAAATAGACAGAGTTCATCAAATCCTTTAAAGAGAACAGAAAATCGTATCTAGTGCCATACTTGTGAAGAATATGGTCACATTGCCTCTGAATGTGCTAACAATAAAAAGAAAACATTTGGTAAAAATACCATGAATGTAACTTGGAGCGAGGACGAAGAATCAACCGATGATCAATCAAGAGATGGAGAAGTTTCTAATACTCAAGATATTTCATTTACAACATGCTCTGTTTCTGATTTTGAATTATCTGATCTTTTTCATGAACGTTCTGACATAGAACCGAACATTAGGGTCAACCTAAAAGCTTTAACTACTGTATCCACTAAAGAACAAAGTTTCTCCAATGATAAAATAACTCATTTTGAAATATTGTTGGCTGATAAAAATAAACAATTGTGTGATTTGCAAGAAGAATTGAAACAAAGTAGGAAAGCAAACCAACAATTGACCATTGGAGCTGCTCGACTGAATGAGGTGCTGAGCTATGGGAGAACCACCAATATCATACATGGGTTAGGATATACTCAGTATGGAAAAGATCAAGAAGCAAAGAGAATCACGTTTGTCAAAGGAATAACGTAAACAGGTTCTGATATTCTAGATAACGTTATGATGTCCACTAAAAATGTAATCAACGATCAGATGTTGAAAGAATCGAGAATTACAGAAACTGTTGATAAGGTAACCAAAGGTGAATCTAAAGGTAACATACTCTCATCTCTTACTTGTCAAACATGTGGTAAGATAGAACAAAAGCATGCTAACATCTCAAATCATCCACCTAAGCACAAGAAAACTATCTGGAGAACTAGCATGAACTTGAGAAACCTTTTACCAAATAAAAGAAAGTCAAACTAAAATACGACAAATATGGTTAAAGAAAACTAACTTGAACTATTATGTGGTTGATTTGGCATTCCATGCATTTGTGACTAATTCTTGGTACTTCGACAGTGGATGCTCTAGGCATATGACAAGAAATCAATCACCCTTGTCTGGTTTTAAAAACTATTTTGGGAGTCGAACCGTCACATTTGGTGATGGTGTAAAAAGGTAAAGTAATTGGGACTGGATCTATAATAATTAAAGGCTCACCACTTTTAACAAATGTTCTTCTTGTTGAAGGCCTAAAAGCAAATCTAATTAGTGTGGGACAAATTTGTGATGATGATCTTACTGTTATTTTTAACCAAAAAACATGCACGGTTGTAAACAGTAAAGATATTTTCTTATTGACAAGAACTAGAGCTAGTGATAGATGCTATTTACTTGATCACAGTCTTTCATGTCTTGTAACTAAAACTGATTCCACAGAACTATGGCATCAACGCTTGGGGAACCTTAATTACCAAGATCTAGTAAGATTAAGCCAAGATAATGCTGTAAGAGGAATATCAAAATTGAAGGACAAACATGAAGGTATATGTGGCCCATGTCAACTTGGTAAGCAAACTAGAGGATCACATAAACAGAACAACTATCTGGCCACCTCAAATGTCCTTGAATTAATACATATGTATCTAATGGGACCCATACAAGTCGAAAGCGTTGGTGGAAAAAGGTACATTCTTGTGTGTATTGATGACTTCTCTATACATGGGTTAGCTTCTTAAAAGCAAAATATGACACCTTTGAAAGATTCAAAATTTAATATGCTAAATTGACCATTGAAAAGGATAACCATGGACAAAAAAAATGGTAGAATTAAAAGTGACCATGGAAAATAGGGGTGGCAAAAAAGCTTGTTGGCTCAGCTCGTAAAAGCTCGGCCCAGCTCGGGCTCGGGCTCGTCTAGGGACGAGCACGAGCACGAGCACGAGCACGGGCCGAGCTCTAAAAAAAGGGTTGAGCTCGTTCGACTCGATAAAATACGAGCCGAGCTCGCACGAGCCACAGGCCGCTCGGCTCGTGGCTCGTGCTAACGGTCATATTTTTATTTTTTTTAAAAAAAATTCAATTATTTTCATATAAATACTCCATTTTAAACTTATTTTTTCACACTTTAATATCTCAATCTATTATGTACTCAATTCAATTTAAGCATTTCCGTTATTTTCTTTCTTTTCTTTTAAATTATAAAAAAAAAGAATCAAGGCCGGGCCGAGCTCCTGGGTAGCTCGGCTCTGCTCGTTCGGCCCACGAGCTTGTGGGTCGAACTGAGCCCATGTTTTGGGGACGAGCCGAACATGGGGACGTGCTCGGCTCGTCCCTTTGGACGAGCCAAGCTTGTTTTGAATGGGCTGAACTGGCTCGTCTCGGCCCATTGACATGCCTAATGGCAAAGAATTTGAGAATACTAGTTTTTCTGACTTCTGTGAAAATAATGGTATCTTTCATGAATTTTCAACCCCTAAGACAACAGAACAAAATGGGTAGTTGAAAGAAAAAATAGAACTCTTCAAGAAATGGCCAGGGTAATGTTGAACAGTAGAAAATTACCTGTAAAATTTTGGGCTAAGGCAGTCAGTACTACTTGTTATGTTTTGAACAGGGTTACCATTAGGACATGCATATCTCAAACACCTTATGAAATTTGGAAAGGCAGAAAACCTAATCTTAAGTATTTTCATACTTTTGGTAGTAAATGTTATATCCTAAATGATCGTGAACAAATATGGATACTAAAAGTAATGAAGGGTATTTTTGGAATATTCTAAAAATAGTCGGGCTTACCGGGTCTACAACTTACGTACTCAAAACATAATTGAATCAATAAATGTTGTAGTGGATGATACTAATGATTTTGCTAAGTATTCACATGAACAACTCATTCAGACATTGTCAGAAAAATCTGAGGCAACAAGCGAACACCAGAACGTTGGAAAAGACATCGACGAAAGTCAGAACATTCCTGGTGACGTTGCCAAAACTAATGCAACTAAGTAGATAGAAGAAACTGAACAGAATAATACTACAGCTGATAGTACACACACATTCAAAGATCAGAGCACCCGAATGCAACCACCTACTTGGATACAAAAAGCACACCCCACAACTAATGCCATCGGGAATTGGGATAACGGTATGGTGACTCGAAGGAACGCTTCAAATGAGATAAGTCATGTGTGTTACATTTCTCATGTTGAACCAAAAAATGTGAAAGAGGCTTTAGAAGATAAATCATGGGTATTAGCCATGCAAGATGAACTTAACCAATTTGAAAGAAATACGGTTTGGAATTTAGTCCCTCAACCAAATGATGCAAATGTAATAGGAACTAAGTGGGTTTATAAAAACAAATCTGATAAACATGGAACTATACTTAGGAACAAAGCCCGCTTAGTAGCCCAGAGATATAGTCAAATTGAAGGATTAGACTTTGAAGAAAAATTTTCTCATGTTGCTAGATTAGAGTTTATGATGCGAACCCGCGAAGAAATTAAATCTCGGACCCACAAAGGTTTGATCTGAACCCTAAGAAAGCTAAAATCAGTCGCAAAACTTGACCCGATGAATTCTTGAAACAACGAACCAGAGTTATGCACGCGACAAAGAGATGCGAATTCTTTGATAAGTTTAGGTTAGTTCAATTAAGAACTAGGAAGAAAGTGAATCCTCACTTGAATTAATCTCAAAACGTAATTGTCTTATGTTTACAATGAAAGGTGTTTAAATAGTAAATATATGAATAAGTCTAACCTAATTCGAAATTAAGTAACTAAATTAAATTAAGAGTTCTAAACCAAAAAGGAAACTAAAACTTGCCAAAATCCGGACTTCCTCCGAAGATACGCCTTGCGATTGCATAGGCATTATCCATGCGATCGCATGGTTTGGCTCCAATACATTATGCTTCTAAATTGCCACCCGTGCGATCGCAGCACTATATAACCATGCGATCGCATGGTTATTTACCCAGACCCTCTGCGCGGAATTCTATCCCATCTGTATTTTGGCCCTCCAACTTTGTCTCACGCTCTTTTTGGTCCTCCGATCTGCCATTAGACTCTGGTATACTTCCAACATAGTCCTTAGCTTGAATCAAGTGTACCAAAGTTGGCATTGGATTCTTGGTATCAGTTTCAGCCCACGTAGCTTGAACAAGACCTTGCATGTCTTCATTGATCTTTTATCTCTTGACCTCGTTAATGTTCCTATCGGATTATGTGTTGAGTCCTGACTAGTCGGTCCATGGTTCGTCGGTCCCTGGCTCGCATCATCCCCTTCTTCCCAAAAAGGATTCGACCTCGAATCATCACCTGCATCAAAGGGAGAAAGATCAAAAATATTGAAAGTAGCCAAAACATTAAACTCACCTGGAAGATCAATTTTATAAGCATTATCATTTATTCGTTCATGGACTTGAAAATGCCCATCCCCCCTAGGGTGTAGTTTAGACCGTCGTCGGACAGGAAGCCGTTCTTTCCTCATATGCACCAAGACCCAGTCTCCAGGTTCCAAGATAACTCGTCTACGGCCTTTGTTGGCTTTGGTGGCATACTGTTTATTCTTCTTTTCAATTTGTTGCCGCACACTCTCATGGAGCTGCTTTACCCTTTCGACATTCCTGTGTCCATCCAAGCTAGTCCTTTCACCAACAGGTAGAGGAATCAAATTTAAAGGCGTTAATGGATTAAAACCATGCACAATTTCGAATGGAGACATATTCGTAGTAGAATGTACACTTCTATTATATGCAAATTCAATAAAAGGCAAACAATCCTTTCAATTCTTTAGATTCTTTTGGATTACAGTACGTAATAAAGTAGATAGAGTTCTGTTTACTACCTCAGTTTGGCCATCCATTTGAGGGTGACAAGTAGTTGAAAACAACAACTTAGTCCCCAACTTACCCCACAAGACTTTCCAGAAGTAGCTGAGAAATTTAACATCCTGATCAGAAACAATACTCTTTGGAACACCATGGAGGCGGACAATTTCTCGAAAGAATAATTCAGCAATGTTAGTAGCATCATCTGCTTTATTGCATGATATAAAATGCGCCATATAAAATGCGCCATTTTAGAGAACCTATCAACAACCACGAAAATTGAATCCTTATTTTGTTTTGACCTAGGCAAGCCTAAAACAAAGTCCATAGAGATATCAATCCAAGGCTCGTTAGGTACGGGTAAAGGGGTATACAAACCATGAGGTAAGACTCTAGATTTGGCCTGTTTACATGTGATACATTTTGCACACAATCTTTTTACATCACGTCTCATTTTAGGCTAGAAGAAATGTTCATGTAATACATCCAAAGTTTTCCTCACCCCAAAATGTCTCATTAAGCCTCCCCCATGTGCCTCACGCACAAGTAACTCACGTAAAGAACTAAAAGGCACACATAATTTATTTGCTTTAAACAAGAAGCCATCTAGTCTATAATATTGTCCAAAAGTATTGTTCTCACATGCTCCATACATACCAGCAAAATCATTATCATTAGCATATAAGTCCTTAACATACTCAAAACCTAATAATCGGGTATTTAAAGTAGCAATGAGGGTGTACCTTCTAGACAACACATCAGCCACAATATTTTCCTTACCTTGTTTATAGTGAATGACATAAGGAAAAGTGCCGATGAATTCTACCCACTTGGCATGCCGCCTATTCAGCTTACCTTGCACTTTCAGGTGCTTCAGGGACTCATGATCGGTATGGATAACAAACTTCTTCAGCCATAGGTAATGTTGCCAAGTCTCCAAGGATCTCACCAAAACGTACAATTCTTTGTCATATATAGGGTAATTCAAGGCAGCCCCACCCAGTTTTTCACTAAAATAGGCAATTAGTCGTTTCTCCTGCATTAACACAGCTCCAATACCTATACATGAGGCATCACATTCAATCTCAAAAGTTTTGTTAAAGTTAGGTAGCGCTAAAACAGGTGCAGAACACAATTTATCTTTAATAATATTAAATGCATTTTCTTGATCAAGGCCCCAATTAAACCCAACACTTTTCTTTATAATTTCAGTAAATGGAGTAGCTAGCGTGCTAAAATCTTTAACAAAACACCTGTAAAAGCTAGCCAAATCATGAAAGCTCCTCACCTCAGTGACACTTTTCGATGTTGGCCATTCTTTAATGGCCCTAATCTTTTCTTCATCGACCTCAATACCATTTGTACTAACAACATAGCCAAGGAAAACAACTTGTTTCATGCAAAAGGTATACTTTTTAAGATTAGCATACAGTTTTTCATGCCTTAAGGCATTAAGTACACAACACAATTGTTCAATGTGCTCATCCAAATTCTTACTATATACTAAAATATCATCAAAGTAGACTACCACAAATTTGCCTATGAAAGTACGTAAAACATGGTTCATCAATCTCATAAAAGTGCTTGGGGTATTCATATAAACCATATTTAGTCTTAAAAGCAGTCTTCCATTCATCCCCTTCTCTCATTCTGATTTGGTGGTATCCACTCTTAAGATCAATTTTACTAAAGATACAAGATCCATGCAACTCATCAAGCATATCATCTAATCTAGGTATGGGATGACGATACTTTACCGTTATGTTATTGACTGCCCTGCAATCAATACATATTCTCCAGGTCCCATCCTTTTTGGGCACAAGTAGCACTGGCACTGCACATGGACTCATGCTTTCTCTCACATACCCTTTGCCCATCAACTCCTCAACTTGCCTTTGAAGCTCCTTGGTTTCTTCTGGATTACTTCTGTACGTTGGGCGATTTGGAATTACAGCGCCAGGTACAAAGTCAATTTGATGTTCGATGCCTCGAATGGGTGGTAAGGTACTAGGCATCTCTTCAGGAAATACGTCCTCAAACTCCTACAACAAAGAAATAGCTAAACTGGGGAGGGAGTGGTTAATGTCGCTAAGTACAAGGTTGGACTCCTTGTATACTAGCAAAATCAATGGCTGATTTCCAAAAAGGGCTCTATTGATCTCTCTTTCTTTTGCATAGAAACTCACCTTTATTTTCTCTCGTGATTTTAATTTATGATCAACCTCGCTCTCATTTTTTTCTTTCCTCATCGTCTGTTCTTGTCCCTCTAACTCACTCTTTTTCTTTTGATCTGCATCGCTCTTTAATTTCAATTGGTCCTCATAAACCTGTTTTGGTGATAATGGGACAAGAGTAATCGATCTTCCATCTTTGACAAAGCTGTACCTATTCTGAAACCCATCATGTATTACTTTCCTATCATACTGCCAAGGTCTACCCAACAAAAGATGGCCAGCATGCATAGGGACCACATCACACATCACCTCATCAGTATACTTCCCAATACTAAAGCTCACTAAAACTTGTTTGTTAACCTTGACCTCTCCACATTCATTCAGCCACTGTAACTTATAAGGCCTAGAGTGTTTTATCATAGACAAACCTAGTTTCTCAACAAGCGTGGTACTAACTACATTGGTACAACTTCTCCCATCTATTATCAGACTACACACTTTGTTTTTAATATAGCACCTAGTATGAAATATGTTCTCTCTCTGCTGCTTCATATCATCTACCTTAATTTATGCATTAAGAGCATGCCGTGCAACTAGAGCTACACCTTCAACGGGGTATTCTACACCAATATCCTCCAATTCAGGCATTTCATCACTATCACTCTCAACTTCAGATACCACCTCCCCATTGTCATGCAAAATTATTACCCTCCGGTTTGGGCATTGTGATGCAATGTGCCCGACACCCAAACATTTAAAACATTTAATATCCCTATTCCTAGAAGGTTGAAAGTCTGCCTTGGGTTTGTTATTGGTAGGTACTACATTGGTTCCCTTAGGTGGTTCGGTCTTCTCCTTTGAAACAGTCATCTCACCCCTGTCAGTACTATCCCACCGTGGCTTCCAGGGAGGGTTAGATCCCGAGGAATACCGTGCTGCCCCCTTTCGTTTCAACTGCCTTTCTACCTTCATAGCCATGTGCACCATGTCCTCCAACTCCACATAGTGTTGTAACTCAACTATGTTGGCTATATTTCTATTTAACCCATTCAAAAACCTAGCTAAGGTAGCCTCCCTATCCTCCTCGATATTAGCCCTAATCATAGCCATATCCATCTCCTTATAGTAATCCTCCATACTACTTGAACCTTGAGTAAAGCTCTGCAATTTTTGATATAGGTCCCTATGGTAATGACTAGGTATAAATCTCCTCCTCATAAGATCTTTTAAATCATCCCAAGTCTCCACAGGCCTTTCATGATTTCTCCTTCTATTGGTCACTAATTGATCCCACCACATGATAGCATACTCAGTGAACTCAATTAACGCTAATTTGACTTTCTTTTCTTCCGAATAGTTATGACAATCAAAGATTAATTCCATTTGCATTTCCCACTCTAAATAGGCGTCAGGATTATTCTTGCCTTGGAATGAAGGTATTTTCAATTTAATATTTCCAAGGTTTCTATCTACCCCACCCTGGCCTCTATAATCAACCGCTCTAGGTGGCCTTTCACGCCTGTCTCCCCTACGTCTCATTCTACCCATCTCAACTCCATAGTTATAGGCTTCACCATCCTCACTCCCAACTACCATCTCATCATCAAAATTTGCCATAGGGCCATGATACTGCCTACCCTGTCTCCTATCATGAGTAACCCCAGGTTGTTGTTCGCCTAATAAGGTTGTAAACATAGCACTATGTTGTTCCACTGTAACCTTTAAAGCATTATTAGTCTCCCTCATCTCGTCAAACACCACGTTCATACGATCAAATTGTTGTTGCATGACCTTTAACAAGAAGAACTGGTTGTTTTCACTCCCAGGGGTAGTTTCTCCGTGATTAGACATTGTTTAAAACTGAAAATTTAAGAAAGAAATAAAAAGGAAAAGAAAAAAAAATTTATCTGCCTCACGTGTTTGCACTCGTATTTCGCTCTATATGGCTTTTTTTCGATAATAATCTCACCACTCTTGCCTTTTTCCACTCTTATATTTCTTACCAAGTTCTCTAAAGAACTATCTAAACTCAATCAAGAATTTCAACTCTCACGGCATTCAAAACACGAACAAGAACAAGATAGACAACGAAAAGAATAAGGATGAAAGACAAACAAGAATAAGAAATAAGCACTGGATGACAAGAATCTCAAGAGCTCGTTTCTAAAATTTTTTTGAATTTTGGTTTTATTTTCAATCCAACACAAAAACGAAGAAAAAGGAATCACCAAGCAAGAACTGGAAATAATTAATTTTGGTGCATGTATGGATCATGCACGAACAATCCTTGAAGAAGATGAAAGAAATAATTAATTTTGGTGCATGTATGTGTTTGTTTTTTTTTTTTTGATATGATTCAAGATGAATCTGATAAAAACAAGAAATTAAATGATAGAACCTGATATTAGAGCCAAAGCTCTGATACCAACTGATGCGAACCAGCGAAGAAATTAAATCTCGGACCCACAAATGTTTGATCTGAACCCCAAGAAAGCTAAAATCTAGTCGCAAAACTTGACCCGATGAATTCTTGAAACAACGAACCAGAGTTATAAACGCCACAAAGAGATGCAAATTCTTTGATAAGTTTAGGTTAGTTCGATTAATAACTAGGAAGAAAGTGAATCCTCACTTGAATTAATCTCAAAACGTAATTGTCTTATGTTTACAATGAAAGGTGTTTAAATAGTAAACATATGAATAAGTCTAACCTAATTCGAAATTAAGTAACTAAATTAAATTAAAAGTTCTAAACCAAAAAGGAAACTAAAACTTGCCAAAATCCGGATTTCCTCCGAAGATACGCCTTGCGATCGCATAGGCATTATGTAGAGTCCCGAATTCTATTATTATTTATTATCAAAGGACCGAAGTGAAAGTAAATATTAGATTCAATTAATTTATTTGGGCTAAATAATTAATTAGTGAAATATTGAGTTTTAGTATATCAATATTGGGCTCGTTGGGTAGCTTGTATTTATTTATGAGTAATGGTTCAAGAAAAAGTTTTTTTGGATAATCTAAATTTAAGATAGAATCAGTTAAAGATATCTATAGTAATTTGAAGTAAAAAGGGACTCCTTGGAATTGATCAGTTTTCAGCCAGATTTCAATTTCTGAATTTTCAAACTTGTTTTCTGTAGCTTATCACTCTATCTCTCTCCCTCTCTCCTATTTGTTTTCAGATACAAAGAATCCTATTTAACCTATACTTCTAGAGTTCTAAATTTTTAAACCAATACTAAACCTATAAACTTAGTCACCTTTCACGTTTTTCAATTATCAGCAGCGGCTTAGCACCCAGGCACGCACCAGATAAATTATTTATTTTTCCACCATTCATTCGTGCTCTTTTTGCAAGCTTTACGTTCAATTTTCAGTGCAATCATTCACAAGAAATAAGGTGAGATACTACGTGCTATTGTTGATGTCTACAACCTTCTAATTATTATTTTTGCGCATGTAAATTGATTACTTAATTTCAGTGCTCCTTCGAGAGAAATCATGAACCAGTTCATTTAAACTTTTGGGTTCAGTTAAACCTTTGAGTTTCAGTTATTTGCAGCGCTTGCATGAATTATCATTGTCATGGTGTGATAAATCAGTAAGTTAATTCCATGCTTAATTATAATATTTGGATTGTTCGTAGAAATTAGCAAGTATCTCATTGAGTATATTTAGTTATACTCATCCCTCATTTTAAATGATTTTCAGGTGATGATTAATGTGAGGGATGCGTGGAGGGTCAGTGAAGCTGTCAAGCCAGTGGTCGCCAAATTAGATAATTTTGTTTATGATGCTTTAGACAATTTACATTGAAATTTTTAAGTTATTTAGCATTTAACAAATATTTCCTTAATTGTTTACGATTTAACCAATTGATTGACAATTGGGATTTTATTATTTAAGTCATTTTTCCGCAATGTTTAATTTTTATGAATTTTTATTAACTCTCCGAGACTTTAGAAATTTCGGGGCGTTATACATTATCCATGCGATCGCATGGTTTGGCTCCAATACATTATGCTTCTAAATTGCCACCCGTGCGATGGCAGCACTATATAACCATGCGATCGCATGGTTATTTACCTAGACCCTCTGCGCGAAATTCTGTCCCATCTGCATTTTGGCCCTCCAACTTTGTCTCACGCTCCTTTTGGTCCCCTGATCTGCCATTAGACTCTGGTATACTTCCAACATAGTCCTTAGCTTGAATCAAGTGTACCAAAGTTGACATCGGATTCTTGGTATCGGTTTCATCCCACGTAGCTTGAACAAGACCTTGTATGTCTTCATTGATCTTCTTAGCTCTTGACCTCGTTAATGTTCCTATCGGACTATGTGTTGAGTCCTGGCTAGTCGGTTCATGGTTCGCCGGTCCTTGGCTCGCATCAGTTTATAAGATTTTTACTTGCTATTGTTTGCCAAATGAAATTTAAACTATTTCAAATGGATGTCAAAAGTGCGTTTTTAAATGGCTAACTTAATGAGAAAGTTTATGTAGAACAACCTAAAGGTTTTGTAGATCCCCATTTTTCAAACCATGTGTATAAACTTGAAAAAGCTCTTTATGGTTTAAAACAAGCTCTACGAGCTTTGTATGAACGTCTAACTACTTATCTCATTGAAAGGAGGTACAAGAAAGGGGGGAGTCGACAGAATTCTTTTTATCAAACACTTAAATGTTGATAAAATTGTTGCTCAAATTTACGTCGATGACATTATTTTTGGCTAAACCTCAAAAAAACAATCGATTGATCTCATAAACTTAATGAAAAAGGAATTTGAGATGAGCATGGTACTAGAATTAACCTTTTTTCTTGGTCTGCAGGTTAAGCAAATAGGCAATGATATTTTCATAACTCAATCAAAATATGCAAAAAATCTTATCAAAAAATTTGGTCTTGATAACTCCAAACCAATGAGAACACCTATGGCCACAAATTTAAAAATCACCAAAGATGAAAATGGTAGAGAAGTTGATTCTAGTCTCTATCGCAGCATGATTGGAAGCTTATTATATTTGACTGCCAGTCGACCTGATATTGCTTTTAGTGTAGGAGTTTGTGCTACATATCAGGCAAAACCAAAATAGTTACATGTGGCTGCTGTAAAAATAATAATTCAATATGTTTATGCCACTGTTGATTATGGTTTGCTTTACTCAAGTGATACTAACTTTTATTTAGCTGGTTTTAGTGATGCTGACTGGGCAGGTAATATTGATGATAGGAAAAATACCACAGGAGGATGTTTCTATCTGAGAAACAATCTCATAGTCTGGCTTAGTAGAAAACAGAATTCCATCTCACTATCTACAGCCGAAGTAGAATACATCACATCAAGTAGTTGTGTACACAATTACTATGGATGAAGCAAATGATGGATGATTACGGTATCAAACAAAACTCTATCACTATGTTTTGCGATAATACTAGTGCCATAAGTTTATCAAAAAATCATGTTCAACATTCAAGAATGAAACACATAGATATTAGGCACCATTTCATTAGAGATCTAGAAGAGAGTAAAATCATCACAATCGAACACATACAGACTGAAAATCAACTAGCTAACTTATTTACTAAAGCTCTGGATACTAATAGATTCGAAAATCTATGAAAAGCTTTAGGGATATGTATCTTTGACTAAATGTGTTGCCTTTGTACAAAATAATAATAATAATAATAATAATAATAATAATAATAATAATAATAATAATAATAATAATAATAATAATAATAATAATTTTTTATATATTTGCACATACTCTTAAGTTAATTATGCAAAAAATACTGATTTTCAAATGTGTTAATGCTTTTATCAAAAAATTTGAAAATATAGTTTGAATCTCCATATATTCATCTCTTATTTATGCACTTTATAGTTATCGAAATTGGGTTGATAATATTTTGACAAATTATGTATTCTACCATCTGATTTACTGACTAAATATGGATTGAAGACCTATGGTCAGTATCTATGTCTTTCAGCACCATAATATTCTGTCATGTTAAACAAGCTGGTATATTTGAAGTAGGGCTACCTTTTTCTGGATGATGAGAAGCTATCCTTGATAAAATAAAAAAATAAAATCATGAGAAAATGTCTACCGCCTTGAAAGTGTGAAAGTCACTTCTTATATACTTAACTAGCTATGCAAACACAAAATAAATGTGTAAATTCTTTAAATCGAAAAAAAAAAAGACAGAGTTGAAATAAATAAAAAATTTCACTTACGCTTGGCAGGTCAAATATTTTCTTCATAAAAAGGACAATTAAGATGATATCTGGTTTGAAACTCTATTATATAAAAGGTTATGTGATTTAGTGGGTGGTGCTGATTTGTCTCGATATTGTTGATCTTATTTTGATTATTTATTCACACACTACACTCCTCTTCATGATTAATATATGGGATTTTGAACTATGTTAACAATTTTCTATGATCAGGATTGGCCAGAAAGATGATTGGAATTTCTTCAAAGTTGCTCATGAATTTTGCATTTATATTTAAAAAAAAATGTTTTTTTAATTATTATTATTATTTTGCATTCAAATTATTTTAGGATTAGAAGTCTTATTTTCTATCCCATTTTAAAAAGTGTCCATTCTTGAAAAGAGTCCTTATTTTCATTCATTTAGCAAATAGGTTCTTATATCTTCATCTTCCTCTTTTCTTTTCAAAACCCTAAACCCCAAATATCTCTTGTGTTAATTTCTTAATTTCTTTTGATATAACTTGATCTTGCAAAAGTGTTTAGGTAATAATCAATGGCAAGGTCAAAGACCACCACTCATCACTCAGAGATTCGCCGTAGTCGTCACGGCGCAGCCTCTGCAACAGCCCCAGCTATTCCTCCGGCCTCCACACCACCATCTGTACCAGTGGTTTCGCCTCCACCATCTGCATCACCGACTTTACTACCGCCACTTACTCCATCTTCTTCGACTCTTCAACCAACAGCCGCCGTTAGTGAAGTTCATTCCATCGCCGCCATTCCCACGTAAGTCACGAGTCAGGGAGAGCTTGATGAGGGCACGGGTTTTGATCATGGAACTGGGTCTCAATCTAGCAGTGAGTCTGAAGACAGTTCGAGGGAGGCTCCCTAGACTAAGCATCTTGAAGAAGAACAATAGAAATCAGGCTCAGATTTTGTAGAAGAAAATGTAGAAGAAGATAAAGGGTCCACGAATGAGGAAGATGATCACTTAAGTGCTGAAGAATCTGTCCCTGTCAGGCTCTCACGCGCACAAAAGGGTAAACAAAAAATTGATGAACGTTCGAACGTTATAGATCTTTCCACTGGACATTAGAACATAGGGCACCCATCCTCCGATGTTCCAACTTCAGCCACCCATCCTCAATTGTTCGAACAAAGTTTTCTCCGTAAAGGTAACCATGTCTTCACTCATCTGAATTACAAATTTGGGACTCTTGATGCACATGCTCAATTTCACAAATTTATTTCAAATTGGGATTTTGTGATGGAATTTAATGTTAAAGAGGATGTCCTTAGAGAAGCTAATCTTGTTGAATTGATTGAGCATTGGGGTATACAAAAATTGTTGGGTTGGACAGGGAAACCGTGTGAAACATTGATCAAAGAATTCTTGGCTAATATTTCTCGACAGATTAAACAGTCGGGTAATAGTTTTAGGTGGTCAGTCTATGTTAGGGGTTGGTTAGTACCATTTAGTCCTTCCAATCTTCGTCGTTGGCTTAGGTTATCACCCATTACTGAGGGAATGGATATTGAATTTGAAGCAGCCATTGATACTTTGGCCTTAGAACTCACTGGAAATCCTTACCCTACGGGAAAAATGACTGTCGCATTGCTAACCCCTAAGTATAAGGTGCTTCACAAAATTTCCTTACACAACATTGATCCAATTCAGCATAGGTCAGACATTGGGATGGATAAGGTTGAGTTTTTGTACAAACTGGGCACCCTCTACCCGCTGGATATTGCTACAATTATTTTTGACAAAATTGTGTTCGCGGCGACCCGTCAAGCACACTCTAAGATGTTGCCTTTTCCTAGTTTACCTCATACCTATCTTCAGCATCACAACACTTTCACTGCACAAATTCCGGTCCTTCGTCCTTCAAAGAAAGTCACTAAGAGACCAACGTCTCCTGCAAGACCAACCTTTTCCGAAGATCACACAAGTTCTCTTGAAACTCAGGTGAGGGATTTAACTTCTTTGGTCAATATGCTATCTGATAATTTTGAGCATCATCACAGATTCATAAGGGTTTTACTTGTTGCCTTGGTCGAGCGAACTGGAACTCCTATACCAGAAGAATATCAAGATGCTGCCATGAATTCTCCTCAAAATCCTGATATTGGTCCTGATGGAACTCAACATCCTGACACTGGTCTTGAGCATTCTCCATGTACTGACCTTGATGCTAACATGTCTCCATATCCAGATGCTGCTCCTTTTCCTTCGTCCACCAAGCGTAAGAAGAGAACCCAGACTGGTGGTTCAAAAAAGAAGACCCGCAAGAGTGGTTAACACTAAGTATCATATTGTTGGTTGTTTTCTCCATTTTGCCTTCGGAACTTTCGTTGATTTCGTTTTTGCTTTGGTCCTCTTTATTACAAAAAGGGGGAGTAAACTTTAGGTAATACATTTGCTTAATTATGAATTGTTTTTGCTTGGTAATTAGGAATTGCTTTAAATTAAATAGCTTGCTTTTAATTTTGGTAATTAGGATTTATTGCTTTTAATGAATTTCATGTTCTTGAATCCAATTTGCCTGCTTGCTCTCCTAAAAAACTACTTGATATAAGTTTTGTAATTAAGAGATGCCAAAGGGGGAGATTGTTGAAGAATCCAATTTTTGGCATTCTTAATTATATTTTATTTATTGATATGAGCCAATTATGATTCAATGATTATCTAGTAATTGTATAGAAATTAGAAACCTTAAAACTATATTTATCTCAATCTATTTATCAGTTTTAGTTACTCTAAAACTTTTGTTCTTTATCAGATAAAATAAGTGATTGAGTAAATTGCATGTTTAAGCATTCTAATTAAACTAGGTTTCTAAGTAGATAAGATATTGAAAATGAAAATAAATAACTAGATTTATTTTCAAATTCTTGTAATATATCTCACATTATCTTTTATAAAGTCAATTTAAACTTAAAGACTTATTTTGTCTTAAATATGAATAAGATAAATATTAAGTCATTAAGTTTAGAAAAACTTCTTGTAATATAAATAAGACAAGTGGTATTCCAAGAATCTCACAGACTTTGAAAGCAAATATACTCAAGCATCTAAGAGCAAATCATTTATAAGTTGAGAGTTCAAAGAAATATTCAAAAGTCCTAGCCCGATCAAAATTATATTTTTGAGAACGGCTTTGAGAAACTGAGCGTTGTAGAAATCCATTGTAAGAAAGAACGGCATTTCGACGGCAAGATAAGGACTGGGTCCTTATTCCAAAGTACTTGACTGCATTCTTTGAATAGTTGAAGAAGATATAAAATACGGAAGTTTTATTATTGTTCTTAACTAAGTTTTATTTTTTGTAAATTGTTGATAAAGTTTTAGATTAGGTGTAAAATTGTAATTTCAAAAAGTTGAGATGAGTGTAACCTGTTCTAAAATAGTAGATTTATTTACCTGTGGCATGGGGGTCATAGATGTTTTCCTTAGAAGTTTACCACGCTATATCTTGTGTTAATCAATGTTTTAATAGTCTTACTGTTAGCAGTCTCGAATCTGTGAAAAACGTTCAGTGAAATATTCTGACGTTCAACAAATCTTTATCAACATTAGAATATTAAAGTGAACGTTGTGTATTTAAAAAAAAAAATTTATTTACAGACTTTCAGTAACAACCTATTCAACCCCCCTTATAGGTTGATTGTTATCTAGATTTAAAACTAACAATATGTAATAGAATTACTTTTCCTGAAGTCTAACCAATATGATACGTGAATAGTAATGTTCCTACTTCAAATTAGAATATGTATTGTTTCCTCTTTGACCCATAGTATCTTCTATTTAATTTGTATTTCCCCATTGAGCAATATCGTCTTTTATTATTTTTGGCCTTATCAGATCACCTTTTGTCTTACCTCATTCAAAAATTAAAAAGCAATTCTAGAGTAATACCTGTTTTCTTCATCCACGTGTATCTATCTTCAGTAAGCATATAGCCTAATCGAGTGATAAACTCGTAGCACTACATTGCAATATGTCACACACCATATTCACATAAGAGACATCAATGCAATAGTACCAAATTGCATAGTAAGAAATTAGACAGCCACATACATGGTGGAAAATCATGAAAGAAATGATTAGCCATATCCGTATGCAAGTAAGAAAAAAAGTTTACCCATTAAATAGCATTCTAGTATGCTACACGTTTGATTTAGAATCACCTCTAAAATTGTTCTATTATTGCAAAAGTTCTCTAGTACATTTCAAAAGAAGTTAAAATAATGGAAAAAAAAATTGTCGGTGACACTATTAAATACATTATTATAGATATTTTACGTTCATACACTAGTATTCTATATAGAAAGTGATTCTAAATTGACGCGACATTTTGGCATATGCCAATCCATTCAGTAAAAATGGACATTAGTTTTGTTGGTTATATAATAAGAGATTTCATGACGTGGGAATGACATTTGGATTCTTCAAAGCTAGCTGAATAAAATTGGCCCCCCATAATGCTGACTTTTTCGAATTAATCCAAGAAGGATTCAGACAAACAAAATTAAAAAATAATTATCTTTAATCTCTTAGCAATATAATAATGAACACGGTAGATTTCAATGTCATTTAATAATGAATAAAATATATTATCTCTTGAGTTTTTGATAGAGTAAAAATAATTTAGATATATGTGAGGGAACAAGTCGAAAATATAGATATAAATAAATACATTTATTTCTTTTTTAAAATATATGTGAGGGAACAAGTCGAAAATATAGATATAAATAAATACATTTATTTCTTTTTTAAAAGTTATGTGCCAACAATTGCATCGACTGATAATCCAAATTGTAATTTCAAATTTTTATTTTATTTTTAAACTATGTACCAATTATTTAGTATGACAATAAGTCCTAAATAGTTCTCTTTGAAGCTGGTTCTCAAGATACAATTTGTAAAATAGATATTGATTATTATATACTTTTAAGAATTTTGGTACAAATGATCTCTAATATTTGCTCTAAGAACAAAATTAGTGTTTAACGTTTGTTTATTGGCAGGAATGTCTCTAACCTATATATTTTGGTGCTCAATTATTTCTTATTTGAAGAAAATGATCAATATTTAGTAAAATAATGAAAACTAATCATGACCATATTTAGATGTTTCTTACTTCGTCTACATGTCTTTGAAACCCTAAATATATGTGTATTATTATAATGAAATACACAATTTCTCTCTATTCTCTCTAGTTTATAACACGTTGTCACCACGAAGAAGCTTGTCCAAAATAGAGAGAAAATTCGAGAGCAAACGTTAGGAAATTCGCACAATGTAGATAGCCTGCGTATCCGTGATCAAATGTTGATATCTCAACACTCAATGGTCCGATCGTTTTGAAATTTTGATAGAAATTTCAAAACTCATTTTTCTTCAAATCCAATGACAAATATTAAGATCCACGGTTCATTTGTGAGAAATTGCTATGTGAATATTAGAAATTTTTAAATTAGTACTACTTTCAACAAATGACTATTTTTCTATTCCAAGTAAGTTTACTCTTATAAATCTTTTGATTATATTTTGTAAGATTGGATTTACAAGATTTGTGATTTTTTTATCGGTTAATTTTTTGTTTTAACAAATTAAATACTTTTAAAGAAGCAAAATCGTATTGTTGTTCTTGAAAAAACACAACACAACTACATATATATTCAAGAATAATATTTTTTTGGTTATTCATGAAGAAATCAAAATTTTTATCCAAATCAATGTTCTAGAAGAATATGTTGATAGTCTTGAAGATTAAATTTATACAATAGAAGTTTGATAAATATGTTAATGTTTCTGAAGAGCACAATATTATATTAATATTCTAGAAGAATGTTAATTGTTACTAAATAGCGTGACATTACAAAATTAATATTTCAAAGAATATTGAGCTATTGTTGTCGAAGAAGCATAATTTTCTTGTATCGATATTATTGAAGAAAATTATATTGTTATTCTTGAAAAATTGTCTATTACTAAGAATCAATATTCTAAAAAAATATTATATAATATTTTGAAAGAAATACAACTTTGCAAATATAAATATACTATTAGAATATTATTTGCTCTCGAAGAACATAATTGTATAAGATTTAAACATCTATTATATATTTTTGCTCGTGATAAGTAAATTCTTACATTATCTAATATTCCAAAATAGGAATCGTAAGATTTAATATTAAGTTATTGCTCCCGAAGAGTGTAATTTTATAAGATCTAATATTTTATAAAAATATTGAATTAATACTTCTGAATATATATAACGTCTTGAATATATCAATATTCTAAAAGAAAATGACATTGTTGTTCTTGAACAAACACTAAGTATAGAAATATTTAATTTAGAAGAATATTGTGTTATTGCTCTTAAACAAGCACAACTTAATTCAACGAATATTATATGATTGCTTTAGAAGAAACATACATATCAATCTTTTAGAAAAATATTGTATTGTTGCTTTTGAAGAAGCACACTTTATAATTTTAGAATATTATTGATGTTATGTAATATTAGAGTATTGATAGTCTCACAGAAGTACAAGACAATTCTCAATCCTTCATTTCACCATTCTTGTGAGACAAGTAAAATAAACTCGTTCTCCAAATAAATGAAAAATATACTTGCTAAATTGTATTGAACTAGAAGTTCAATACCTCAAAATTTTATTGATTGTCATTACTAGTTAGACTATCGCGGATTAATATGATATGAGTTATTAGTAAGAATATCTATTGAAAATTAAAAGATTTTTTCAATATAATGAATTCTCACGTGATGCTTGTTGTCATTGTATATAAACCAGTAAGCTTTCACTAGCGAAGCTAGAGACTGAATTCTATATATTTCTGAAATTTTGTATAGAGTCCCACCACCATTCGTGTTGACCATCTAGCTATTATTTGTATTTAATAAATACATATACTAGATGATTGTGTAATGTTATTTTATATTCACAAATTAAAGTTTACGAGATTACTTACTTATTTTTCAATTATGAGCATAATTTTTAGATTATATCATCAATTAATATGAAATTATTAATTACGACAATATTAATAAATTAATATTAACTAAATATAATCAATCAAAATTAATATAAATTTAATAATTATGAAAAGATTAATAAATTAATATTAACTAAACATAATCAATCAAAATTAATATAAATTTATTAATTATTAAGAAGATTTAGTTTGAAGCAATATTGTGAATCAAACCAAATTTAATTATATTTTTAAAAGCATTTTGTTACAATCAACAACATTAGTCTGAGTTACTTTCGTGATATCTACGACCCTCTTTTCCATCATCGTCTTCGTCTACATTATTGTGTAGTCTTCCAATGTATCATCATTGTCGGTGTAATCATTGATAAATGATGCATCTCCACTAACAATTGAAGACGATGTCCTCTTGTCTGCCTGAGTAACATCCTTTCCATCGTCCCATTGTAAATTTACTTGGTCTAAATTACCAAGATCAATGAACAGAGGGAAGTTGGATGAGTTGTTATCGTGAAACAACTCTATCTCAGTCAAGACATTTTCTGAAATATTCCATGCACTTCGATGATTGACTTCTTGTACAACTCGCCAGTTGGCACCACAAGAAGGATCTTCAATGTAAAAAACTTGTTTCGCTTGAGAAGAAAATATGAATTGATCATCCTTGAATGACTCTATACTTATGTCAATACATGGTAATATTGTTTCATGTTACAATCATCTCGCCATTGCACTTAAAACACTTGCATCTAGACAAAACAAGTAAAAACCCTGGGCATATCCCGCGATTTACCTCCACCCATCACTGAGGGGCCGGGGATGGGTGGTCCAGGACATAGTCTGGTCTAACTGGGATACCTGGGTATCAAAAAAAAAAAAAAAAAAAAAAAAAAGTAAAAACCCATTCAGATAAGAAAGTTCCAATATGTCCTGCAGCTGGCTGTAAAAAGTGTCACCCTCAGTCTCTGACACAGTCACACCATTGTTTTGAGTTTTCTGTCGGTTATCACGATCATGAGTCAAAAACCGAACTCCATTTACAACACATTCTGGTATGAATTAACATGTGAGTTTGATCGAGAAACCAAAGACAATAACTCTCGAGTTGCCTTAGGATAATTCTGTTGGTGCATAGCAGAAATCTATAATATTTATAGTTGAATCTTAGGAAATAATTAAAATAACATATGCATGCAAGAACTTGATTAATTTATTACCGTACTATAAAACCAAGCAGGGAACTCATTTCTATGAGCTCGGCTAATACTTTTGCATCCATGTAGGTGTAGCTCTCGCTTGTGTTCATTGTTGAAACAAAAATATATATGCCCTACTAAGCACATTACAAAAAAGACTAAGTAATGACATTGAACATAAATGTGTACTTACTTCACGTAGGCTTTAATTTTACGAGAGTTGTTGAGGATGTAAAACTCTGCTTGATTCCAAACATCAATTGGAAGGACTGTTGAAATCTTTTTTTC
The DNA here is from genome assembly GCA_030279155.1 of Forsythia viridissima. Lineage (NCBI taxonomy): Eukaryota > Viridiplantae > Streptophyta > Magnoliopsida > Lamiales > Oleaceae > Forsythia > Forsythia viridissima. The sequence goes on from CM059044.1 coordinate 8,914,871, forward strand.
CATCGGCCAACACTGTGATTAAAAAACGGAGAGCTGACTTTTCAGAACACATACATCACCATTCATATCTATATGGTTGAATCTTGTCTCTACGTCATCGAAATAACGTCAAAAAACTGTCAGTGCTTTATCCATAATGTAACCTTCAGCTACGGAGCCCTTGGGCTTTGCTGGATTTCTCACATAGTCCTTGAGCTTCTTAATGTATCTCTCAAAAGGATACATCCACCTCATGTAAACTGGTCCACCAAGCATTGCTTCTTCTGGTAAATGCATCACAAGGTGAATCATGATATCAAAAAATGCCAAGAGAAATATTCGTTCAAGCTTGCATATGATAATTACTATCTGCTCTTGAGCCTTAACCATGTCGTTGACTTTTAATAACCATCTTCGATTCTCATCATCAAACTTGTTGGTTCTAACAAAAAACAAGTACACAAAAATTCGAAACATTTAGGACTTGCTATTCGTGGTAAATTATTGATGTTACTGAACTCATTCAATCAAAGATACATTTTTGGCCTTAATCATTTCCCTACATTATCTCTTATTACTTTAGATAACTTTGTTCATAAATTCATCTTCATATCTAATGATTCAACAAAAGTTTTTCCGGGTAAAAGTAACTATTAGTATCATCAGACCTCTAAGACAGTCACTATGGTACATGGCATGCAATAAATGTAACAAAGTATCAAGTGTCAATTTGAATGAAGTATACGAGTGCATTTATTGCAAGTGTCCACAAGCAAGGGCCACAATAAGGTAAATTAATTTATTTTTCAAATATTTTCATTCCTTTCAATGCCTCTAACAATTATCTTTTTCGCAATGTTATTTTAGTTATTTTTATATTACTTACACAGTTTTTTCATTCTAATTTTTAGGGCTAGAGCCTACGTAGAATTAAGGAATTTGATTGGGTCCATCAATGCAACCATCATCGATGAACATGCGGAGAAATTTTACAAATTAACGCAAGATGTATGAACAATACTCCAAAATAGCTCCATATGTTTTTTCATTCTTTTGCACATACTAATTCTGTTAATAATAATATTTTTATTTCTATAGGTTGCAAATCCAGATATTCTTCAAGTTGTATGTAACGCAACTAATGAAGTTATCAAGATTACATCTTATATGTAAAAGCCTTGACCACATACCCAAATGTCGCCCAAATCAAGTATGAAGTTGTGTTCATCCTTCATCCAATATATATTGTCCCAGAGATAGCTACAAAACACAAAAAGCAATTCTGTTGAGAATCCTTTCGACTACTATAATTGAAATCCCCATTGAAGAAAATAGAAAATATGTTGCTATTCTAGTCCGGCGAGCTCTCTTTATTCCAACAATCGAGTCTGATCAAAAGAAAAAAGAAAAAAAAAATGTATGATGATGATGATGCTTTCATTGATTCATTTTCTGATAGTGAAATTCAAACTCCTGCTCACACCAGCAAATATGATGACTTCGGTATTCGTGAGCCATGATCCAAATGATGGACAAAGACATCATTGGCAAAAAGTGATTTTTAACTTTCTTATGGTGTCTTTCTTTATTTTATTTTGCATATTGTCTACTTATTGTAATGTATAGATGATCCATTGAACTAGTTTCGTGAGTCAGACTATTACTTTAATCAACAACACAAATTAACTTGTTACCAAAAACAACTAGATAACTTTTGTTTTATTGAATGTTTAAGCCTAACAAAGCTATAATCTTTTGAAGGATTTGTTCGTGCTGTCATTAGAAAAAATGGCCGACACTTTTCTAAAGTATGTGTTGGAGAATCCGGTTTTTGGCATACTTAATTATATTTTATTTATTGATATGAGCCAATTAGGATTCAATGATTATCTAGTAGTTGTATGGAAATTGGAAACCTTAATGCTATATTTATCTCAATATATTTATCAGTTTTAGTTATTCTAAAACTCTTGTTCTTTATCAGATAAAATAAGTGATTGAGTAAATTGCATGTTTTAGCATTCTAATTAAACTATGTTTCTAAGTAGATAAGATATTGAAATATTATCTCTTTATTTATCTACTTAAATGAAAATAAATAACTAGATTTATTTTCATATTCTTGTGATATATATTACCTTATCTTTTATAAAGTCTATTTAAACTTAAAGAATTATTTTGTCTTATTTATGAATAAGATAAATATTAAGTCAGTAAGTTTAAAAAAACTTCTTCTACTATAAATAAGACAGGTGGTATTCCAAGAATTCCACGGACTTTGAAAGCAAAGATACTCAAGCATCTAAGAGCAAATCTTTTATGAGTCGAGAGTTTAAAGAAATATTCGAAAGTCCTAGCCCGATCAAAATTTTATTTTTGAGAACGGCTCTGAGAAACTGAGCGTTGTAGAAATTCATTGTGAGAGAGAACGACATTTCGGTGGCAAGATAAGGACTAGGTCCTTGTTCTGATTTGTGGAATCAATCCGGGGACATTCGTGGAATGAACTAAGATCAAGACCGAAGTACTTGACTGCATTCCTTGACTAGTTGAAGAAGATTATAAACAGGGAAGTTTTATTATTGTTCTTAACTAAGTTTTACTTTTTGTAAATTGCTGATAAAGTTTTAGATTAGGTCTAAAATTGTAATTTCAAAAAGTTGAGACATTGTAACCTGTTCTAAAATAGTGGATTTATTTACCTGTGGCATGGAGGCCGGTGGATGTTTCCTTTAGAGGTTTACCACGCTATATCTGGTGTTAATCAATGTTTTAATAGTCTTAATGTTATCGAATCTGTGAAAAATGTTCAACGAAATGTTCTGACGTTCAACAAACATTCATCAATATTAGAACATTAAAGTGAACGTTGTGTATTTAACAAAAAAAAATATTTACAGACTTTCAGTAACAACCTATTCAACCCCCCATCTAGGTTGATTGTTAACTAGATTTAAAACTAACAATTGGTATCAAAGTAGATTTACTTCTAGAAAGTCCTATGAATCTAGGTATGGACAGTGCTTCTTTTCGACCACCAGTCTTGAATGGAACAAACTATAATTATTGGATAATCCGTATGACTGTTTACACTCAAGCTCTAGATGAAAAATCATGGCATTCTATTATTAGAGGTTATAGTCCTCTCACTTGAAATAGAAAAACCATGTGAACAATGAGTTATTACTGATTTTCAATAATGCTAGTTGGAATAACAAAGCCTTGAATGCTATTTTTTGTTTTGTAAATGCTAATCAATTCAGGCTAATATCTAATTACAGGATATCAAAGGAAGCTTGGGAGATCCTACAAATTGCACATGAAGGAACATTCAAGGTGAAATCGTCTAAACTATAAATGCTCACCACAGAGTTTGAAAACCTAAGCATGACAGATGATGAAGCATTCAAATATTTTTATGCTTGGCTGTGTGACATATCAAATCAAGTACATTCCCTTGGAGAAAAATATTCAGAATCAAAATTGGTCAGAAATGTCTTACGATCTTTACCAAATAGGTTTCACTCCAAGGTGACCGCAATTGAAGAAAGCAAGGACATAGATGAGATCAAAATTGAAGAGTTGGTTGGGTCATTAATGGCTTATGAACTAAACATTGGCACAAGAAAGAAAGAAAAGGCTACAGGCATAGCATTTCAAGTTGATGAAGAAAAAGATGAATGCGATGATAGTGATTCAGATATTGATATTGCATTAGTTACCAAACAGTTTGGAAAATTTTTGAAACGATCTCAAAGATATAAATCAGCAAAAAATCAGGGATCATACAGAAAGAAATATCCTGACCAAAATAGACAGAGTTCATCAAATCCTTTAAAGAGAACAGAAAATCGTATCCAGTGCCATACTTGTGAAGGATATGGTCACATTGCCTCTGAATGTGCTAACAATAAAAAGAAAACCTTTGGTAAAAAGGCCATGAATGTAACTTGGAGCGAGGACGAAGAATCAACCGATGATCAATCAAGAGATGGAGAAGTTTTTAATACTCAAGATATTTCATTTACAACATGCTCTATTTCTGATTTTGAATTATCTGATCTTTTTCATGAACGTTCACATGAACGTTCTGACATAGGACTGAACGTTAGGGTCAACCTCAAGGCTTTAACTGCTGTATCCACTAAAGAACAAAGTTTCTCCAATGATAAAATAACTCATTTCGAAATATTGTTGGCTGATAAAAATAAACAATTGTGTGATTTGCAAGAAGAAACAAAGTAGGAAAGCAAACCAACAATTGACCATTGGATCTGCTCGACTGAATGAGGTGCTGAGCTATGGGAGAACCACCAATATCAAACATGGGTTAGGATATACTCAGTATGGAAAAGATCAAGAAGCATAGAAAATCACGTTTGTCAAAGGAATAACATAAACAGGTTTTGATATTCCAGATAACGTTCTGATGTCTACTAAAAATGTAATTTGAACTGTTATGTGGTTGATTTGGCATTCCATGCATTTGTGACTAATTCTTGGTATTTCGACAGTGGATGCTCTAGGCATATGACAAGAAATCAATCACTCTTGTCTGATTTTAAAAACTATTTTGGGAGTCGAACCGTCACGTTTGGTGATGGTGTAAAAAGGTAAAGTAATTGGGACTGGATCTATAATAATTAAAGGCTCACCACTTTTAACAAATGTTCTTCTTGTTGAAGACCTAAAAGCAAATCTAATTAGTGTGGGATAAATTTGTGACGATGATGTTACTGTTATTTTTAACCAAAAAACATGCACGGTTGTAAACAGTAAAGATATTTGCTTGTTGACAGGAACTAGAGCTAGTGAAGATGCTATTTACTTGATCACAGTCTTTCAAGTCTTATAACTAAAACTGATTCCACAGAACTATGGCATCAACGCTTGGGGCACCTTAATTACCAAGATCTAGTAAGATTAAGCCAAGATAATGCTGTAAGAGGAATACGAAAATTGAAGGACAAACTTGAAGGTATATGTGGCCCATGTCAACTTGGTAAGCAAACTAGAAGATCACATAAACAGAACAACTATCTGGCCACCTCAAATGTCCTTGAATTAATACATATGGATCTAATGGGACCCATACAAGTCAAAAGCATTGGTGGAAAAAGGTACATTCTTGTGTGTATTCATGACTTATCTAGATATACCTGGGTTAGCTTCTTAAAAGCAAAATATGACACATTTGAAAGATTCAAAATTTTATATGCTAAAATGACCATTGAAAAGGATAACCATGGACAAAAAAAATGGTAGAATTAAAAGTGACCATGGAAAATAGGGGTGACAAAAAACTTGTCGGCTCAGCTCGTAAAAGCTCGACCCAGCTCGGGCTCGGGCTCGGGCTCGGGCTCGTCTAGGGACGAGTACGAGCTAGGGCCGAGCTCTAAAAAAAAAGGTTGAGCTCGTTCGACTCGGCAAAATACGAGCCGAGCTCGTTTTTGGCTCGTGGGCTCGTGCCCACGAGCTAAAAGGCACGAGCCACGAGCCGCTCGGCTCGTGGCTCGTGCTAACGGTCATATTTTTATTTTTATTTTTTTAAAAAATTCAATTATATTCATATGAATACTCCATTTTAAACTTATTTTTTTCACACTTTTATCTCTCAATCTATTATATACTCAATTCAATTTAAGCATTTCTGTTATTTTCTTTCTTTTTTTTTTAAATTATAAAAAAAAGAATCAAGGCCGGGCCGAGCTCGTGGGTAGCTCGACTCTGTTCATTCGGCCCACGAGCTTGTGGGCCAAACTGAGCCCATGTTTTGGGGATGGGCTCGGCTCGTCCCTTTGGATGAGCCAAGCTCATTTTGAATGGGCTGAACTGGCTCGTCTCGACCTATTGACATGCCTAATGGAAAAGAATTTGAGAATACTAGTTTTTCTGACTTCTGTGAAAATAATGGTATCTTTCATGAATTTTCAGCTCCTAAGACAACAGAACAAAATGGGATAGTTGAAAGAAAAAATAGAACTCTTCAAGAAATGGCCAGGGTAATGCTGAACAGTAGAAAATTACCTGTAAAATTGTGGGCTAAGGCAGTCAGTACTACTTGTTATGTTTTGAATAGGGTTATCATTAGGACAGGCACATCTCAAACACCTTATGAAATTTGGAAAGGCGGAAAACCTAATCGTAAGTATTTTCATACTTTTGGTAGCAAATGTTATATCTTAAATGATCGTGAACAAATATGGATACTAAAAGTGATGAAGGGTATTTTTGGGATATTCTGAAAATAGTCGGACTTACCGGGTCTACAACTTACATACTCAAAACATAATTGAATCAATAAATGTTGTAGTGGACGATACTAATGATTTTGCTAAGTATTCAAAGGAACAAGTCATTCAGACGTTGTCAGAAAAATCTGAGGCAACAAGCGAACACCAGAACGATGGAAAAGACACCGACGAAAGTCAGAACATTCTTGGTGACGCAGCTAAAACTAATGCAACTAAGCAGATAGAAGAAACTGAACATAATAATACTACAGCTGATAGTACACACACATTCAAAGATCAGAGCACCCGAATGCAACTACCTACCTAGATACAAAAAGCACACCACACAACTAATGCCATTGAGAATTGGGATAACGGTATGGTAACTCGAAGGAAAGCTTCAAATGAGATAAGTCATGTGTGTTACATTTCTCATGTTGAACCAAAAAATGTGAAAGAGGCTTTAGAAGATAAATCATGGGTATTAGCCATGCAAGATGAACTTAACCAATTTGAAAGAAATAAGGTTAGGAATTTAGTCCCTCGACCAAATGATGCAAATATAATAGGAACTAAGTGGGTTTATAAAAACAAATCTGATGATCATGGAACTATACTTAGGAACAAAGCCTGCTTAGTAGCCAAGGGATATAGTCAAATTGAAGGATTAGACTTTGAAGAAACATTTGCTCATGTTGCTAGATTAGAGTTTATAAGACTTTTACTTGCTATTGTTTGCCAAATGAAATTTAAACTATTTCAAATGGATGTCAAAAGTGCGTTTTAAATGGCTAATTTAATGAGAAAGTTTATGTAGAACAACCTAAAGGTTTTGTAGATCCCCATTTTTCAAACCATGTGTATAAACTTGAAAAAGCTCTTTATAGTTTAAAACAAGATCCACAAGCTTTGTATGAACGTCTAACTACTTATCTTATTGAAAGTGGGTACAAGAAAGGGGGAGTAGACATAATTCTTTTTATCAAACACTTAAATGTTGGTAAAATTGTTGTTCAAATTTACGTCGATGACATTATTTTTGGTTCAACCTCAAAAAAACAATCTATTGATCTCATAAACTTAATGAAAAAGGAATTTGAGATGAGCATGGTAGGAGAACTAACCTTTTTTCTTGGTCTGCAGGTTAAGCAAATAGGCAATGATATTTTCATATCTCAATCAAAATATGCAAAAAATCTTATCAAAAAATTTGGTCTTGATAACTCCAAACCAATGAGAACACCTATGGCCACAAATTTAAAAATCACCAAAGATGAAAATGGTACAGATGTTGATTCTAGTCTCTATCGCAGCATGATTGGAAGCTTATTATATTTAACTGCTAGTCAACCTGATATTGCTTTTAGTGTAGGAGTTTGTGCTAGATATCAGGCAAAACCAAAAGAGTTACATGTGACCCATCCTCCGATGTTCCAACTTCAGCGACCCATTCTCAATTGTTCGAACAAAGTTTGCTCCGTAAAGGTAATCATGTCTTCACTCATCTGAATTACAAATTTGGGATTCTTGATGCACATGCTCAATTTCACAAATTTATTTCAAATTGGGATTTTGTGATGGAATTTAATGTTAAAGAGGATGTCCTTATAGAAGCTAATCTTGTTGAATTGATTGAGCATTGGGGTATACAAAAATTGTTGGGTTGGACTGGAAACCATGTGAAACATTGATTAAAGAATTCTTGGCTAATATTTCTCGACAGATTAAATAGTCGGGTAGAAGTTTTAGGTGGCCAGTCTATGTTAGGGGTTGGTTAGTACCATTTAGTCCTTCCAATCTTTGTCGTTGGCTTGGGTTATCACCCATTACTGAGGGAATGGATGTTGAATTTGAAGCAGCCACTAATACTTTGGCCTTAGAACTCACTAAAATCCTTACCCTACGGGAAAAATGACTGTTGCATTGCTAACCCCTAAGTATAAGGTGCTTCACAAAATTTCCTTGCACAACATTGATCCAATTCAGCATAAGTCAGACATTGGGATGGATAAGGTTGAGTTTTTGTACAAACTGGGCACCCTCTACCTGCTGGATATTGCTACAATTATTTTTGACAAAATTGTGTTCGCGGCGACCCGTCAAGCACACTCTAAGATGTTGCCTTTTCCTAGTTTACTTCATTCCTATCTTCAGTATCACAAGGTTCCTATACTTCAGGGTGACACTTTCACTGCACAAATTCCGGTCCTTCGTCCTTCAAAGAAAGTCACTAAGAGACCAACGTCTCCTGCAAGACCAACCTTTTCCGAAGATCACACAAGTTCTCTTGAAACTCAGGTGAGGGATTTAACTTCTTTGGTCAATATGCTATCTGATAATTTTGAGCATCATCACAGATTCATAAGGGCTTTACTTGTTGCCTTGGCCGAGTGAACTGGAACTCCTATACCAGAAGAATATCAAGATGCTGCCATGAATCCTCTTCAAAATCCTGATATTGGTCTTGATGGAACTCAACATCCTGACACTGGTCTTGAGCATTCTCCATGTACTGACCTTGATGCTGACATGTCTCCACATCCAGATGCTGCTCATTTTCCTTCGTCCACCAAGTGTAAGAAGAGAATCCAGACTGGTGGTTCGAAAAAGAAGACCCGCAAGAGTGGTTAACACTTAGTATCATATTGTTGGTTGTTTTCTCCATTTTGCCTTTGGAACTTTCGTTGCTTTCGTTTTTGCTTTGGTCCCTCTTTATTACAAAAAGGGGGAGTAAAATTTAGGTAATACATTTGCTTAATTATGAATTGCTTTTGCTTGGTAATTAGGAATTGTTTTAAATTAAGTAGCTTGCTTTTAATTTTGGTAATTAGGATTTATTGCTTTTAATGAATTTCATGTTCTTGAATCCAATTTGCCTGCTTGCTCTCCTAAAAAACAACTTGATATAAGTTTTGTAATTAAGAGATGCCAAAGGGGGAGATTGTTGGAGAATCCGATTTTTGGCATTCTTAATTATATTTTATTTATTGATATGAGCCAATTATGATTCAATGATTATCTAGTAATTGTATAGAAATTAAAAACCTTAATACTATATTTATCAGTTTTAGTTACTCTAAAACTTTTGTTCTTTATAAGATAAAATAAGTGATTGAGTAAATTGCATGTTTAAGCATTCTAATTAAACTAGGTTTCTAAGTAGATAAGATATTGAAATATTATCTTTTTATTTATCTACTTAAATGAAAATAAATAACTAGATTTATTTTCATATTCTTGTGATATATCTCACCTTATCTTTTATAAAGTCTATTTAAACTTAAATACTTATTTTGTCTTATATATGAATAAGATAAATATTAAGTCATTAAGTTTAGAAAAACTTCTTGTAATATAAATAAGACAAGTGGTATTCCAAGAATCTCACGGACTTTGAAAGCAAAGATACTCAAGCATCTAAGAGTAAATCATTTATGAGTTGAGAGTTCAAAGAAATATTCAAAAGTCCTAGCCCGATCAAAATTCTATTTTTGAGAACGGCTTTGAGAAACCGAGCATTGTAGAAATTCATTGTAAGAGAGAACGGTATTTCGACGGCAAGTTAAGGACTGGGTCCTTATTCCGAAGTACTTGACTGCATTCCTTGAATAGTTGAAGAAGATATAAAATACGGAAGTTTTATTATTGTTCTTAACTAAGTTTTATTTTTTGTAAATTGTTGATAAAGTTTTAGATTACGTGTAAAATTGTAATTTCAAAAAGTTGAGACGAGTGTAACACGTTCTAAAATAGTAGATTTATTTATCCGTGGCATGGGGGCCCTGGATGTTTTCCTTAGGGGTTTACCACGCTATATCTGGTGTTAATCAATGTTTTAATAGTCTTACTGTTAGCAGTCTCGAATCTGTGAAAAATGTTCAGTGAAATGTTCTGACGTTCAGCAAACCTTCATCAATATCAGAACATTAAAGTGAACGTTGTGTATTTGAAAAAAAAAATTTTTATTTACAGATTTTCAGTAACAACCTATTCAACCCACCTTATAGGTTGATTGTTATCTAGATTTAAAACTAACAATATGTAATGGAATTACTTTTCCTGAAGTCTAACCAATATGATACGTGAATAGTAATATTCCTACTCACTACAACAAAAAGTGCCTTTTGCAACATCTCAACGACAACATTCATTAAAAGCTTGTTGCTAAAACGAGTCTACGGCAACAGTCATCAAATGTATGTTGCAATTGGTTAATTCAATTGACATTCTGCAACAGCATTGAAATGAATGTTGTTAATATAATCTTTTGCAACGGTCAGTGACCGTTGCCAAAATAATAATATATTTTCCTATTCAACAACGGGCAATGACCGTTGTCATATAACAACGATTTTAGCAACGTTCACTGAACGTTGTTAAAACATATACCACAACATTTTGGCAACGGTCATCGGCACGTTGCTAAAACTTTTATTAAAAAATAGATTTGGCAACGTTCTTGGCACGTTGTAAAATCTAAAGCCCAAATACGAGCCCAGTTAACAAATTTTCTACCCGCGAAAACTAAAAATATTTGCCTCCAACATCCAAAATACGTTATGTGTATCCATCTCCTCACTTTGCTCTTCTTCCCCAAATGTAACCCAAAATCCAATTCAAAACCCTTATGTTTTGATTTCCTTTTGGGCTGGAAGAAATCCTTCTGAAATCTGTTTGTTTGTTGCTAAGATTTGTCTTTCATGTTCGTGAATCATCTAGCAGGAACGTGAATCTTCAAAATTCATAAAACTCGGGTACGATTATGTTATTCATGAAATTAGTGAATATTTCCTTTAGGTGTTGTATGTATGGATGTGGATATGTGTTTTTCACCTTGTATTGAGGCACATAAACTTCAATTCCATTTTAGATTAGTTTATGGACACAGTCGCAATCTTCAATCTTCATAAGAACACGGATTATGCATATTCACAGAAGAGAGGTGGAGGGGGTTAAGAGGTTAATAGACGAAATGGGTAATGCTGGGATAAAACCGAATGCTATTAGTTATAACTGCTTAATGACTTGCTTTAACATTACATCTCTTTCTTGTTTATTTTTTCCTGCTTTGTTGAACTTGAGAATCGTGGGTATGGATGGGGATCGGATCTGGTGCAATAAGGATGAGGATATGCAATTCATTTGTCTAGTTTGCCCTGTGAAAGTTGCATAATTGGATGCTATACCTTTTTTTATATTTATTCAGAGCTCAGTCGAACTTTTATATGAGGTTGTTCAGAGTTTAGAGATCCAATTTTTTACTTATTTTCGAAGACTGATAAAACTTGGGAAGAAGCAATTTTGAGCGAACTTTTTAGTGTGCCCTGCAAACAGTTTTTATTTGGACCATGTTGGAATGTGATCTCCGTCGCAAGAAGATTATTGTAGTATATGTACTTTCTTAGAACCATTTTGGGTGAATGAGAAATTAAGCCTAAAATGACCTTTGGACCGTAAGGGTCACTGAAATGTGTAGATTGAGGGCTTGAGAACTTGAAAGTTCAAACAAAGTATGTACAGGAAGGGAAGAGTGAAACTTTTAGCTTTATAATCTTGTTTATGGTATATTTCCAAGAATTTGGGAAGGAGAGTGATCTGGCGAACGATATCCTCTACGTTGGGTGATGTTGGAACTCTTAGTGTGCAAAGTTATAAGGATACATTCTCCCACTTCTCCTGGTGCTTTCAACAGCGCCACACAAATTCTCGACCGATCTATTAATAATAGGTCGTATCACTCTGAATACATACAGAAAGCAATGCATGGGGGCAAATATTCGCATTCAATGTTGCCAATAGCTCAATATCCCTATGCCCATCAACCTGACTGCGGTTATGCCGGATGGCCAAAACCTATTTTGACAAATCCCCAGTTTATTACACCCCCTCCAAGGATGGACAATCAGACTATAAGTATGTGGAATTTAACCTTTGGAACAACCAATTCCAATGCAGGGACAGTTTTAGGCATGTCTGAGGGTTTCACGGCTTATAGTTTTGCACAACTCATTCACAACAGGAATGGCAAAGCTGAGAGTAATGTTCAGATCAATGACAGAGAGAATCAGGAAGGTCAAGACTCAGGCCTGGATTTATCACTCAGCCTTTGATGACATATCTCTTATTCTACTTTGTGGTATTAATTATTGATTACAATCTAGAATTTCATGTTGTGATCAATCTCTAGCTATTAGTTGCCTTAAGTTTCATGTCACAGCAATAGATTCTAATCTGTTTCTTAAGTGAAAATCAAAAGGTGTTTTCTTGTCTCTCTTTCCTCAGTTTAATATGTTATTTGGCTAGCTGTCCCCATTGTCACTGAACGCCATTTATATGCTGAAGATCTGAAATGTTATGTTACAAGAGTATGTGGAGACTTCTCAATTTAGTGACCAGTTTAATGAAAAAAAAAAAAAAAACACGAGTGAACTGGAAATGCTAAAATGATGCTTAGTAAAGATGTCAATATGAATTGTAAATAAAAAATATATAGTATGATAATACAACGAGTGGCACAAAGGGTGCACGACTACCGCACGAAATACTAAAATCAAGTAGAAGATTTTATACACGCAGCAAAGACAATTTATTTACAGTTACTGATGTGCAAGCTGCTATTAAGCACAAATTGTCAACTCAAAGACAACGCGCATTTGGTATTCCACAACGAACATTGCATGTTGCCGTAGAGATCTAGTTTTCGGCAACATCGAAGCACGCAACGTGCGGCCGAACGTTGCCGAAGGTCTATGGCAACGTTTTTTGCCCGTTGCGGTAGACTCTTTTTCTTGTAGTGACTTCAAATTAGAATATGTATCGTTTCCTCTTTGACCCATAGTATCTTCTATTTAATTTGTATTTCCCCTTTGAGCAATATCGTCTTTTATTATTTTTGGACTTATAAGATCACCTTTTGTCTTACCTCATTCAAAAATTAAAAAGCAATTCTAAAGTAATACATGTTTTCTTCATCCACGTGTATCTATCTTTGGTAAGCATATAGCCTAATCGAGTGATAAACTCGTAGCACTACATTGCAATATGTCACACACCATATTCATATAAGAGACAGCAATGCAATAGTACCAAATTGCATAGTACATATTTGTCTTCCCATTTGTTTTTACTCTGAAATTAGACAGCCACATACATGGTGGAAAATCATGAAAGAAATGATTAGCCATATCCGTATGCAAGTAAGAAAAAAAGTTTACCCATTAAGTAGCATTCTAGTATGCTACACGTTTGACTTAGAATCACCTCTAAAATTGTTCTATTATTGCAAAAGTTCTCTAGTACATTTCAAAAGAAGTTAAAATAATGAAAAAAAATTGTCGGTGACACTATTAAATACATTATTATAGATATTTTACGTTCATACACTAGTATTCTATATAAAAAGTGATTCTAAATTGACGCGACATTTTGGCATATGCCAATCCATTCAGTAAAAATGGACATTAGTTTTGTTGGTTATATAATAAGAGATTTCATGACGTGGAAATAACATTTGGAATCTCCAAAGCTAGCTGAATAAAATTGGCCCCCATAATGCTGACTTTTTCGAATTAATCCAAGAAGGATTCAGACAAACAAAATTTAAAAATAATTATCTTTAATCTCTTAGCAATATAATAATGAACACGGTAGATTTCATTGTCATTTAATAATGAATAAAATATATTATCTCTTGAGTTTTTGATAGAGTAAAAATAATTTAGATATATGTGAGGGAACAAGTCGAAAATATAGATATAAATAAATAAATTTATTTCTTTTTCAAAAGTTATGTTCCAACAATTGCATCGACTGATAATCCAAATTGTAATTTCAAATTTTTATTTTATTTTTAAACTATGGACCAATTATTTAGTATGACAATAAGTCCTAAATAGTTCTCTTTGAAGTTGGTTCTCAAGATACAATTTGTAAAATAGATATTGATTATTATATACTTTTAAGAATTTTGGTACAAATGATCTCTAATATTTGCTCTAAGAACAAAATTAGTGTTTAACGTTTGTTTATTGGCAGGAATGTCTCTAACCTATATATTTTGGTGCTCAATTATTTCTTATTTGAAGAAAATGATCAATATTTAGTAAAATAATGAAAACTAATCAATGACCATATTTAGATGTTTCTTACTTCGTCTACATGTCTTTGAAACCCTAAATATATGTGTATTATTATAATGAAATACACAATTTCTCTCTATTCTCTCTAGTTTATAACACGTTGTCACCACGAAGAAGCTTGTCCAAAATAGAGAGAAAATTCGAGAGCAAACGTTAGGAAATTCGCACAATGTAGATAGCCTGCGTATCCGTGATCAAATGTTGATATCTCAACACTCAATGGTCCGATCGTTTTGAAATTTTGATAGAAATTTCAAAACTCATTTTTCTTCAAATCCAATGACAAATATTAAGATCCACGGTTCATTTGTGAGAAATTGCTATGTGAATATTAGAAATTTTTAAATTAGTACTACTTTCAACAAATGACTATTTTTCTATTCCAAGTAAGTTTACTCTTATAAATCTTTTGATTATATTTTGTAAGATTGGATTTACAAGATTTGTGATTTTTTTATCGGTTAATTTTTTGTTTTAACAAATTAAATACTTTTAAAGAAGCAAAATCGTATTGTTGTTCTTGAAAAAACACAACACAACTACATATATATTCAAGAATAATATTTTTTTGGTTATTCATGAAGAAATCAAAATTTTTATCCAAATCAATGTTCTAGAAGAATATGTTGATAGTCTTGAAGATTAAATTTATACAATAGAAGTTTGATAAATATGTTAATGTTTCTGAAGAGCACAATATTATATTAATATTCTAGAAGAATGTTAATTGTTACTAAATAGTGTGACATTACAAAATTAATATTTCAAAGAATATTGAGCTATTGTTGTCGAAGAAGCATAATTTTCTTGTATCGATATTATTGAAGAAAATTATATTGTTATTCTTGAAAAATTGTCTATTACTAAGAATCAATATTCTAAAAAAATATTATGTAATATTTTGAAAGAAATACAACTTTGCAAATATAAATATACTATTAGAATATTATTTGTTCTCGAAGAACATAATTGTATAAGATTTAAACATCTATTATATATTTTTGCTCGTGATAAGTAAATTCTTACATTATCTAATATTCCTAAATAGGAATCGTAAGATTTAATATTAAGTTATTGCTCCCGAAGAGTGTAATTTTATAAGATCTAATATTTTAAAATATTGGATTAATACTTCTGAATATATATAACGTCTTGAATATATCAATATTCTAAAAGAAAATGACATTGTTGTTCTTGAACAAACACTAAGTATAGAAATATTTAATTTAGAAGAATATTGTGTTATTGCTCCTAAACAAGCACAACTTAATTCAACGAATATTATATGATTGCTTTTGAAGAAACATACTTATCAATCTTTTAGAAAAATATTGTATTGTTGCTTTTGAAAAAGCACACTTCATAATTTTAGAATATTATTGATGTTATGTAATATTAGAGTATTGATAGTCTCACAGAAGTACAAGACAATTTTCAATCCTTCATTTCACCATTCTTGTGAGACAAGTAAAATAAACTTGTTCTCCAAATAAATGAAAAACATACTTGTTAAATTGTATTGAACTAGAAGTTCAATACCTCAAAATTTTATTGATTGTCATTACTGGTTAGACCATCCCGGATTAATATGATATGAGTTATTAGTAAGAATATCTATTGAAAATTAAAAGATTTTTTCAATATAATGAATTCTCATGTGATGTTTATTGTCATTGTATATAAACCAATAAGCTTTCACTAGCTAAGCTAGAGACTGAATTCTATATATTTCTGAAATTATTTAGGGTAATGTATAGAGTCACACCACCCTTCGTGTTGACCATCTAGCTATTATTTGTATCTAATAAATATATATACTAGATGATTGTATGATGTTATTTTATATTCAAAAATTAAAATTTACGAGATTACTTACTTATTTTTCAATTATGAGCATAATTTTCAAATTATATCATCAATTAATATGAAATTATTAAGTACGACAATATTAATAAATTAATATTAACTAAATATAATCAATCAAAATTAATATAAATTTAATAATTATGAAAAGATTAATAAATTAATATTAACTAAACATAATCAATCAAAATTAATATAAATTTATTAATTATGAAAAGATTAATAAATTAATATTAAATAAAGACAATCAATCAAAATTAATATAAATTTATTAATTATTAAGAAGATTTAATTTGAAGCAATATTGTGAATCAAACCAAATTTAATTATATTTTTAAAAGCATTTTGTTACAATCAACAACATTAGCCTGAGTTACTTTCGTGATATCTACGATCCTCTTTACCATCATCGTCTTCGTCTACATTACTGTGTAGTCTTCCCATGTATCATCATCGTCGGTGTAATCATTGATAAATGATGCATCTCCACTAACAATTGAAGACGATGTCCTCTTGTCTGCCTAAGTAACATGAATGGTCTTTCCATCGTCCCATTGTAAATTTACTTGGTCTAAATTACCAAGATCAATGAACAGAGGGAAGTTGGATGAGTTGTTATCGTGAAACAAATCTATCTTAGTCAAGACATTTTCTGAAATATCCCATGTAAATAGAGGGATGTGCACGAGTGGCAGGGACCTGAGGGAGAGAGCCAACAGGCAAACCCCCAGGACAGACCCCCACAATATTTCAGTGAAAATCTGCCCCACACGGGAATCGAACCTGTGTTGTCAGAGGATTTCTCCCAACGTCACCTCAAGCCTTACCAACCCGCCTATGCCCCTGGGGGCTTATTACTTTGAGTTCTTAATTACGTCATGTGGATGATTTGTATATACGAGAAGTTGTTAAAAATAATAGGAATAATTACATATTTGGTCTACAATCTTTCAAAATCATTGAGAATTTGTCCATAACCTAAAAAAAATAGCACTACACATCTCCAATGTATGAAAAACTTGGCATGATAGGTCCTTTATAACAAAATTGCCATTCCCTTTAAATAAACAAAAAATCAAAAAACAAGAAAAAAAGAAAAATATTATTAAAAACTAACAAAATGTAACTAAAAAAATAAAAAGTAAGAAATGTACCCAAAAAAAATATAAACTAAAAAAAGAGATCATTTTCTCCAAAAACCCAAAATCCACGAAAAAAATAAAAATAAAAATCCAACTTCCAAAGAATACAAAGAATTTAAAAAACAAAAACATAGTATTAGAAAAGGATTTTTTTAACAGTTGGATCACAGGCGAAAATGATGCAATAACATTTTTTTTTCACAAAAACATAGTAAGAAATGTACCCCAAACAAAACAACTTCTAGTTCATATAGACACAATTATAGGATCACAGGCGATTCACATTTGCATTTTACAGTAATGTACAGGAATAAAAATCAAATCTTCAGTCAAGAGCGTGTGGCCGAGTTGGCAAAAAGGCATGGCCTGGGAAACCAGGTTAGCTTCGACGAGGGTTCAACCCACGCTTGAGACATCCGCCTTCTTCTTGGGGAAGATTTACCTGGCTGGTGTGGTTGCGGGTCTTGTGCCAGCCTCCAGGTTTACCTAGTGCGCACTGGTGGTCGGGCCTCCGCTCTAAGAGTGGTCGGGGCTCCGCCAGTAGCGGCTGCGGGTTCCTGGGTCATCAAAAAAAAAAAAAAAAAAAAAAAAAAATCAAATCTTCAGCTAAATCACAGTACAAGATACAAAACTGAGTATATATAAATTTAAGAAAGTTACCTTTAGCAGAGATTCAAATCTGTGTCAACTTTGAGACACCAAATCCTTATTTTTTAATCCCAATGCTTTCAACTTTCTAAAAGCACCTTTTGAAAAAGTTAAAAGCTTCATTTTCAAGCTGAGTCAGCTCAGTAATTCACCTGACCCAGACAGTGATATCAGTCAATCAAAGTCATAATTAGACCCCAGAAAGCGAAAAATCCACATAAAACCATTTCACCAAAAAATCAAAGAACATAAAAACCCATTTTGAAAATGAAATAATCAAAACCCAAAGATCTTTTTTTTTTTTTTTTTTTTTTTTTTTTGGGATTTTGGGTGTTTGGAGAAGATGACCTCTTTCTTAGTTTTTATTTTTTGAAGTACATTTCTTACTTTTTATTTTTTGGGTGCATTTAGTTAGTTTTCAATTATATTTTTCTTTTTCCTTGTTTTTTGTTTTTTGTTTTTTGTTTATTTAAAGAGAAGTGTAATTATGTCATAAAGGACTTACCATGCCAAATTTTTTATACGTTGGGGATGTGTGGTGCTATTTTTTTAGGTTAGATTATCCCAAAATAATATTACATTATATAGAAATTTAGCTTAATATGTGGTAAAATTATAGATAATGATGAATGACTATTTAATTATATCTATATGTCTATGTAGTTATCTACTTACTCCAGAAGAGTGTATTTTAATCTAGTTGTAACTCCCTTTGGAACCCTATAAATAAGGATAATTGTTATAGTAAATTAACACACTTGAGTTTTGACTCTCTCTATTCCCTTCTCTTTCTCTCTCTACTTTTCTAATTTCATAACACGTTATCAGCACGAGGCTCTAACCAACTGAGTAAACTAACGTGATTTTTCTTTGTGGAAGAAAATATTGGTGGAAATTAGTTGGAATCCAATCTCACATTTTTCGGACGATCAATTGGTGGAAGTTGTCAATTATGAGGTTTAATTTCCGTATATCTCTTTATCTCTCTCTCTTTTAACCTATGTGGATTTCATATTATGATGACAAGTTAACTAATGAGGTGATAAAATTATGATCACATAATTAAAGTTTAGAAAAACAGATGTCGTGATTTTGCTAGTGTAAAATTAATCAGCACTGTTATTTGTCTTTTACTAATTATTCTTTTAAAAGAATCTTTTTCCTTTTAATTGAATATTTTAACCATGCATAATTGTTGTTCAATGCACGCATCAACTTTATAGTAAACAATTTACATGTGATTGCAACAGCCTATTATTTTGACTACAAATATAATTATTTTAAATGTACATGCACTATTATTTTCATGTTTACTAATGTATTATCAATTCTTAAACAAGATTAATTGTTAATTGTGTTATTTTGTAAAGAGTTAAATTTCACAAATATGATAATATTCCAGAAGTATATTACATTGTTGCTTTTCTCGAATATAACATAACTTCATATATAAATATTCTAGAAGAATATTTTATTGTTGATTCAAAATAAGCAAAGATTTATATTACATTAATATTTCAGTAGAATAATAATTGCTCCCAAAGAGCCTAATTTTACAAGATATAATATTATATAATAATATTATAATATTACTCTTGAAGAGCAAATATTTACTTCATAATAATGATTCGTTGTAGCTCCTGAAGAAGCACAACGTTATAATATTTTGACAAAATTTTAGTTGTTTCGGAAGAGTATAACGTTACAATTTAAATATTCCAGAAGAATATTGAGCAATAGTCGAAATAATATTTTATTGTGCTCTAGAAGAAGCACATGTCTCGAAGAATATCATATCACATAATTAAATTGTGATATAAATGAGCAATTAATCAATTAATGCTTATTCCTAAAGGAAAGCATATAAATCATGTTATATTGACATTGATTAGTGTAAATTATATAATTATACAATGTCTAAATAGAAAATTAATTATATTTTCTTGTTCATTGTGTAGTTACTCATATGACGACAATAGTCACGTATATATTGTACATATATGCATCATGAATCTTTGAAAGAAAAGACAAAAATGATGAAACAAATATTATGTTATTTATTTCTTTTAATTTGTACTACACAAATATTGGTACAATTAAACAAGTACTATGTTGAACCATAAGTTCAATGTCCTAAAATTTTATTGATTGGCATTACCGGTTAGGCTATCCCGAATCAATATGATGTGAATTATTAATGAGAATATCTATTGAAAACTAGAAGATTTTTTAATATAATTAATTCTCATGTGATGCTTGTTCTCATGGTATATAAACACCAATAGACTTTCACTAGCTAAAATCGGGACTGAATTCCCTACATTTCTGAAAATTATTTAAGGTGATTTATGAGCCCCATCACCCTCCATGTTGATCATCTATATATTATTTGTATATAATAAATACATCTACTAGATGATTGTATGGTGTTATTATTCGCAACTTGAAGATTGCGAGATTACTTGTTCAAATTTTAAATTATGAGCAAAACTTTCAGATTATACAACCAAGACGGTGATATTTCTTGTCAATAGTAGTGAGTCTAAATCTCAAACCTTTAATAAATATTAGTTGAGATGATGTTAAATGGTTTAGCAATATTATTTTTCAACGCCTCCAGTTAAATTCTAAACCATTACTATTGAGAATAAAGCGCTTCCTATTTTTGTCTAGGGAATGCTATTTTATATGCAGAAATACTTATACGCATCATGCCAACATCAAAGTTACCCCTGCTATAGTTGGCTTATGGTCAGAGCCTAATATTATCCATCTAATGAATTTTTTATAGTGCCAATTTATGTATAATCGGTCCACCATAGTGCACTGAGATGGAATTTGAAAAATGTTGAGAATACATATTTAGTATGGAACATTATAAAATATATTAAGTCCTAACGGGTGATATTTTATAATACAATTTTTTGAATGTCATTTTGATAAGTCAGTTTTCTTAATATCAGGGAAGATAAATTAAGTAGCTGGAAAGAATACTTGAAAATACAGTATATTATATTTTCTAGATCCTTGCACAAGACAATATGAACCAGAAGTTCGACAAATAATTCATTTGTAAGTTATACAATTGACAGATGCATTTACTGACCAAATAGATTAAATTAAATCTCATATATCAGCTCTAAATGCTCCAATTTATATTAGCGTCCTTGAAGGACAATCCATTAACATTATATCAAGTAAATTAATGACACGCCTGAAGCGTGGTGACATTTGATTCCAAAAAATTCTCAAATAAAAAATGGAGCCAATTATAAAGATGGTCCTATTAAGGAGGTGTATACTTTTGGAAAGTATATAGACATAACTAATTATAAAACCCGAGAAGAGGTTTAGCTAGCTGAAATAATAAAATGAAAATATCTCGTTAAGTTATGTCGTTATGAGAAAGAAATTGATTCAAAAATAAATATTGTTGACAATATTTTTGTACATAATGAAGTGCTTCATATTATGAAAGGTAGCGAGGATATTGAAAGAAATCTATCAAAGAATAAATTGGCAAAATAAAAGGATGCAATTCAAGTAAATTGAACTGACTAGAGAAACCTGAAGTTTCTGGACCTATAGTCGAAGCACCTAAAGGTGTATATTTATGCAAAAAGAAAATGGAAAAATGAAGTCGTAACATGTAATGCACGACTTTTAACATTATGAATTTCGCAAAGGCTTATGTAAAACAATCATAAGTTGATATCTTGTTAATCTGTCAATACATGATTTATATGCATATAATGAATATTGTTATAACCAACTCATCTAGCATGACTAATAAAACAATGTATATAAATCTCTGGAGGATTTAATATGCCTAAAGCATATAGTTAAACGTTTCGATAACTTAATCGATCAAAGTACAGACCTAAAGTGATATTATGATGAGGGGGAGTAAATACGCGTTGTACTCTTTTCCTTGACCAAGGTTTTGTCCCATTGGGTTTTTCTGGCAAGGCTTTTAATGAGACAACTTTAATGGCGTATTAAAAGAATTATGTACTCTTTTTCCTTTACTATGATTTTTTCCCACAGAGTTTTTTCCTAGTAAGGTTTTAATGAAGCATATTCTTTGTGTAAATGATATTCAATTAGAAGTGTTATAATTCTTATAGTTATGGATGTCTATAACCTACAAAATATTTACTCTCATAATAACCCTGTAGTTATACTCCCGTGTATTATAAATTGTATATGAGACCCTGAAGAGAACAACAACAAGATCTTTTTTTAATATAACTGCATCAGACCATCATGCTAATTATAGTCAACCAGAGGTAGTGTATGAAGATGATATTGCTGGAGGTTATAACATGGAACAAATTTCACCAGAATTGTTTTATACAAATTTTAACAAGATGTCGATATTGAAGACATTGACATACAAGATATAGATAGCTCGGTACAAGTTTTTTTTCATTGATTGAAATCAGTTGGAGTAGCTGTACTCTTTTTCCTTCGCTCAGGTTTTGTCCCACTGGATTTTCCTGATAAGGTTTTAATGAAGCAGCATTTGATTACTCCCAATTTTTGATAATTTTTTCTTTCTATTGGTATTTTTATCCCATTGAGTTTTTGCCAAATAACAAACCAGTTATTATGTAATAAGTCATTTAACGGGGAGTGTTGTAAAATTATAGATAATGATGAATGACTATTTAGTTGTATCTAGATGTCTATGTAGTTATCTACTTACTCCAGAAGAGTGTATTTTAATCTGGTTGTAACTCCCTTTGGAACCCTATAAATAAGGGTCATTATTATAGTAAATTAACACACTTGAGTTTTGACTCTCTATTCTCTTCTTTTTTTCTCTCTACTTTTCTAGTTTCATAACATAATATATTTTTGTAAAAAAAATCTTTAATGAAAGTCTATAAAAGTCTACAGAAATCTACATAAGTTTATGGAAGACTTTTGTTAATTTCTAATGAATCCATAAAATTCACTTAACGAATTCCACAAAAGTCACCCACTTACATCCCCCTAATATCATTTCTCCTTTGCTTGATATTAAATTACAATGTTTCCCATATTAAACACAATTCAACGAAAACGTAGAATCAAAATTTTCACATCCTAAGCAATTCTATGTATCCCCAAATTGAAAACAAGACAAAAGAAAATAAAAAAAAAATTAATAGAACATGTTCAAGCACAAAGCAAGAATTAATTAAACTAATTTCTAACTATAAAAGAATACATGATATTTAAGATTAAAAAATATTCATTTAATTAATTCAACAAGAACGAACAATAAAAGTTTAAGCTTGAAAACGGAATTAAAAGGATAACAAAATAATCACTTCATTTACATAAGGTATCATTGTTGGCTGGAGAAAATTCGAAGAGCATAATTAAATTAAAAACAAATGATTTGATACAACTCAACATGGACTGGATTAGAAGAAATCGTCAAAAAAGTCTTGTTCACCAAGTGATTTTTATTCTTATTTCTTAGCCATCGTTCCTCTCTTTCTATGACCTACAAAATGTCCTTATATAGTCTCAACCTCGTATTGAAACTCTTGCACGTGAAATGATAGAAAAATCCCTGACTTAAAACTGATAATAATATAAAAAAAAGGTCAGATGGGCGGTTTGCTTGCCATAGCTCAAACCACGGCAAACCGAATTTTTCTGAGTGGCCGCGGTCAACCGTGGTTTGCTTCCAGCGGTTTGACCGTGGCATACACAGAATTTATACCCAAATTTCCATTTTCCAAATTTTTGCACATTTTGTCCTCAAGGTTTTAGAAATTTTCAATTTCATCCCTACTTCAATTTTTTCGTACATCTCTAACTTATGTGTTTTAGTACGCAATTAATTAGTCATTATTTGATAAAAAATATCAATATATCTTTAATTTTAATTTTTGCTATTGCCTAATGGGTGGATCTTGTTTCACGTTGGGAATTATTATATAATAAAGGCAGCATATGCAAACTTTTTCTTTGAATGGCCCTCCAAATGAATAAGATAGTATTTTTTAGAGCTTACCCACCTTACACATGATAGGAAATTGCATGATGATATAAATAATGACAGTTGCTATATGTTATTTAGCTATGGTGGTATGTTTTGGCACGTCCGCCTCAACGATTCGCCCACCTCAACGATTCGCCCGCCTCTCCGGCTCGCCCATCTCATTGGTCTCATGAGCACGCTTCTGACAGATAGATTGCAATAACCCAAATGTCACTAGGTTAGCCAGGCAGGCGACCCATGGAATGGCAGTTACCACCAGTTATCGAGAAGACGAAACATCTCTCAACAATTAGAAAGATGAAACATCCCTCATTAACTCCTAATAATGAGGGAGATGAAGGGACACCCGTTATCAAATGAGAGAGATGAAGGGACACCCGTCATCAATAACTGTAGGTCATCACTATAAATAGAGACCAACACCTGTAATCAATAATTGCTAGTCATTCTATATTGCTATTATGCACATATCTTTTAATCATATACTGATTATCACACCGGAGTGGACACGGGAGAAAAAAGCCTTGCCATCTTTTACAGGTCTCCACCACTGTCGCCGCCGTGCTCGGAGGAGGAGAAAAATATTTATCATCAATTGGCGCCGTCTGTGGGAAGCTGCACAGAAAGTCATAGCTCGAACTAGAAGAGCGAAAAATGTAACTACCTCCCTAACCCTCATCGAAGATGCTGGCACAAAGTCCAACGCCACCACTAACCACCAACGGCAAGAGTTTGCCCCTGCCGCTCAACTAGTGGCATTGCAAGCGCAGGTGGTAGTTTTGGCAGCTTAACTCCAAAATCGAAACAATGTGACATCTCAACCATCCCGGGATCCTATTGTTCCACCGGTAGGATCATTACCGCCAGGGGCTATGCCCCAGACTCATATTCTTCTACCGGTAGGACCATCACCGCTAGGGGCTTCTCTCCAAGTTTCTAATTTTCTAGCAATGGAAACACTACCAACAGCAGCTCCACCGCTGGCCTCAGGTTCTTTGGATCCACTTTTCGCACCCCGTCTCTATTCATTGACATTTGGTCCAAATCCACAATGGGAACAACCGTTATGGATGCCTACGCCTACGCTGATTGAGACACCAGTGATAAGTCTGGACCAACGAATAAAGGATATGATGAGTCGCAAAATAGATGAGGCTATATTTAAAAAAAATAGTAGGCAACAGTATGCGGTGTTGGAAGAAGATCATTTTTCTCCAGAGGTAATGGCGGTCCCCTTGCCATAAGACTTTGAATAGCCAAAGATGGAGAAGTACGACGGATCCTGTCGATCACCTCGGAACTTTTGTTAACTTGATGAGGTTGCGAGCCACCCCTGATGCAATTATGTGCAGGATTTTTCTGCCAACACTTAGGCGAGAGGCCAGGGATTGGGTAGCCACCATTCTCTCAAAATCAATTCGTACATTTAACGATTTTTCTAAGAGTGTTGCTACATACTTTGCCAGCAGCAAATGTGCTAAAAAAACTGCTATCAGTTTGATGCAATTGACACAGGACAAGGGCGAATTACTGAAAGATTTTATTGCTCGGTTCAATAGAGCCACGCTAGGAATCAAAGATCTACAGATGTCTGCTGTAGTCACTGACATGATGAGTGGAACTTGAAGTCGTCCTTTCAGGATGTCACTCTCCAAAAACCCGCCAGATACGATGCATGAGTTACTCAAAAGAGGGGATAAGTATGTGGACGCTGAATAAGCATATCTCATTACCAAAAGTATGAAAGATCGAAATGAACATATGTCTAACAAAAGGAAGATTTAGGACGAGCTTGAACCTCGAAATAATAGAGGTAAGCTCACCCAAGACTAGGCGATCTCGCTCAAGCCGATGTGAGTCAACCAGGTGAGTGGCTGAGCCAAAGTTAAAAAAAAAAAAATTTCAAGGCGAGGCGAGCTCACTCAGAGAGCAAAAAAAAAAAAATTCAAGGCAAGGCGAGCTCACCTAGAGAGCTAAAAAAAAATCAAGGAGAAACAAGGCCAGCTGCTACTGTCTGAGAAACAATGACAGCTGCTACTGTCTGAAAAATAAGGCCAGTTGCTACTGTCTAAAAAACAAGGTCATCTGCTACTGTCTGAAAAACGAGGCCAATGAGCCTCTATCCAAAAATCAAGGCGATAGCCACTATTTAAAAATTAAGGTGATAGCCACCATTGAAAAATAAGGCGATGAGCCTATATTTAAAAATCAAGGTGATAGTCACCATTGAAAAATAAGGCGATGAACCTATGTTTAAAAATCAAGGCGATAGCCACTATTTAAAAATTAAGGTGATAGCCACCATTGAAAAATAAGGCAATGAGCCTATATTTAAAAATCAAGCTGATAGTCACTATTGAAAAATAAGGCGATGAGCCTATGTTTAAAAATCAAGTAAAAATCAAAGTGATAGCTACCATTAAAAAATAAGGTGATGAGCTTATGTTTAAAAATCAAAGCGATAGCCACTATTTAAAAATTAAGGTGATAGCCACCATTTAAAAATCAAGGCGATGAGCCTCTGTCTGAAAAACAAAGCGATCAGCTTATGTTTAAAAATCAAGGCGATAAGCATCTGTCTGAAAAACAAGGCGATGAGCCTTTGTTTAAAAATCAAGGCGATAAGCCTATGTTTAAAAATCAAGGCGATGAACTTCTGTAATTAAGGCGATGAGTCTCTGTTTGAAAAAACAAGACGATGAGCCTCTGTTTGAAAATCGAGGCGATGAGCCTCTATCTGAAAAACAAGGCCAATAAGCCTCTATCCGAAAATCAATGCGATGAATCTCTGTCTGAAAAATTTAGAAAGAAGCATGTGTGGTAGATTATGTCTACTTCCCATTGACGACAGTCTATGAAAAATAGATGGGTTTATGATGATATAAATAATGACAGCTGCTATATGTTATTTAGCTATGGTGACAGGTTTTGGCACACCCGCCTCAACGATTCGCCTACCTCGTTGGTCTCATGGGCACACTTCTGACAGATAGACTGCAGTAACTCAACTGTCACCAGGTTAGTCAAGCAGGCGACCCATGGAATGACAGTTACCATCAGTTATCGGGAAGACGAAACATCTCTCAACAACTGGAAAGATGAAACATCTCTCATTAACAATTGGAGAAAAATATTTATCATCATTGCAAAGAATGGTTAAAATATTTTATCTTCTGTTTCACAAATAATTTGTACTTCAAAATTGCATGTTGCTGCCGACAAATCCCGATGATAAAATGCTGGGTGAAATCAGTTCTTGATAGTGCTCGACTTGTGAGAGTTTTTAGTAACATCCCAAGAAACTCCAATTGATACATACACTGAGAAAAAGGAAAAAAAAAATGGGGAGTGAAAACAAATCTGAAATCAAGCCATACGATCGGCTTAGTGAATTAAAAGCTTTTGATGAAACCAAATCTGGTGTTAGAGGACTCGTCGATTCTGGAATCACCAAGGTACCTCGTATATTCATTCAGCCACAAGATAGTCCAGACAGGGTCACCACTACTCCTAGAAATATCGGATTAAGTATTCCGATCATTGATCTTGATGGGGTCGATAAAGATCCGATCAAGTACAAGGATATAGTAGACAAGATCCGAGATGCATCGGAAACATGGGGTTTCTTTCAAGTGGTTAATCATGGTATACCAGAAAGTGACATGGAGGAGATTAAAAATGGTGTAAGCAGATTCTTTGATCAGGATATTGAGATTAGGAAGCAGTATTATACCCGGGATGCTACTAAACCGGTTGTGTACAACACCAACTTTGATTTGTTTACTGGGATAGCAGCTAACTGGAGGGATACAGTCTACTGCATGATGTCTCCCAATCCTCCAAAGCCGGAGGAATTGCCTGCAGCTTGCGGGTATGTATGTTCTATATGTTGCAAAGATAATTTGCCAGTGTTTGCAGAGACAAATTAAAGTTAATTGATGGAGTGACCGTCGATGAAATTAACCCAATTTGTTTAAATTGATTTTCAACTTTACAACATAATTTGCCTATGTTTGCAGAGAAATTCAAATGAAATATTCAAAGCAAATAATGGGATTGGGATGCACTTTATTCAAACTTCTTTCGGAGGGTCTTGGGCTCAAACCAAACCATCTGTTAGACTTGGAATGTGCAGAGGGGCTTGCAATGATCATCCAGTACTATCCTCCATGTCCTGAGCCTGAACTCACAATTGGTGCAGGCAAGCATTCTGATATTAGTTTCTTAACAGTGCTACTGCAAGATCAAATAGGAGGCCTTCAAGTACTTCATCAAAACCAGTGGGTTGATATTCCTCCAACACCAGGAGCTTTGATTGTGAATATTGGAGATTTTTTACAGGCAAGTCTTTAATTTAGTCATCATACACTTCCTCCCAATACAAAGAAGTTAATCAAAATATATACAACAACAACAACTACTACTATTATAAATTAAGTCTTATTTTCGATAAATTTGGAGTCGATTACATCAACATTTTTTTAGTGCAATTCCAGTTTTATAAATTTTTTATAATTCTTGTACTCATGCTAACATTAACTTCGCTCATCTTGAAAATTATAGATGATGTCAAATGATAAATACAAAAGCATTGAACACAGAGTTTTGTCAAACCATCTTGGTCCTAGAATATCAGTAGCAAGCTTCTTTACAACAGGCCCCAGGCCATCCTCAAAGCTCTATGCACCAATTCAAGAGTTGTTATCAGAAGAGAATACGCCTAAATATCGTGCGTTTACCGTGAAGGAGTATACGGATCACTTTCGTACTAAAGGGCTTAATGGCGTCTCTCCATTGTTGCATTTCAAACTTTAAATTATTCCATGCTTTTGGTGTTAGTATAACAGTGTGTTTGTTACACCCCCCCCCCCCCCCCCTTTCCCTCCTCGATGTAATGCCCCCCTTTCCCTCCTCGATGTAATGCATATGCCCTTTTGTTGTTTCTTTGAATACTAGTGAAATTCACGTGCATTGCACGTGTTGTATTTTAATTAAGTATTTAATAGTGTGGTCATTGTTAGTGAATTTTTTAATTATTTTTTTTACATATGAAAGACTAAGTATAACATATATTAAAACATATTAAGAAAATTATGTATTATTTAAAGGTGGATGATATAGCTTCAATTGATATTTAATAAGAACGTTCTTTATTTTTAGATAATATAATGAATGATGTGTAGTTCACTAACATAATTGATTAATACAAATTCTAAAATTGAATACCTCAATTATGATCTCACAAAATTATTCTGTTGCTTTAAATTTTAAACTTATTCTATATTTCCTCATTATGACCTAAATTATTTCAATTTTTTAATTTAATTTTATTCATTAATGTATCAAACATTAAAAAAAGTTTAAATCACACGAGTGTCGTGAGATATGCATAAGATTTCTTGTGAACTTGTGGTAATAAGTAGTAAAAATGCTTATTATAGATTAATATAAGTTGTTAATTATTGATTTTAATTTCTTGGTATATTAGATAGGATTGTACTCATTGATATATTTTTTCTTTACTATTGTAACTTTCTAACTTGAGAGTAGTATTCTCTTTCTCTTTTTTCTAGCATAAGGCAAGATTTTGTGCTTATGGTTGTGGGGAAATTTTCTTGGACTTGAGTGTAATTTGATTTAGTAATCTATATAAAAAATGAATTAAAACTATGTATTTATTGTAATCTTGATCACAATGTTGCTAACTTAATAAAAGTAATTAATTAAAAGAAAGTTGTTTCAATTGCAAATGATTTTAAAGTTCAAAGTAGGTTGCTTAATATATGTTACTATGTCTCAGTATAAGAGGCCGAACCTAGAGCCTAATATATATGTGTGGAGCTGAATTTTGTTTCAATACTTTAAGTTATTATGAATTTGGATAGCTTCTATTTGGAGAAAAACAAAAACAATATTTAATTAGGTATCCAAAGTAATAAAAATATCTGCAAAAAATTTTGGCGATTTTTCGAAAGGCATGACAAAAATCGGAAGAAAGACGAACAAGATTATTAAAGGAATATGAAAAAATTGGCGAAACATTGAAAAAAAATCGGGGTTGAAAAAATCTACAATTGAAAAAAAATGAAAAGAAAAAAAATGAAAGAAAATAGGGAAAAGTAAAAAAAAAAGGAAAAATAGTTGGGCACGCATTCCTATGAATAGTGCCCAACTAAACTCACTCTTTTAATATATAGGGATGTACTGAAGAATTAATGAAATGGATGGTGGTCAGATTGTTTAAAGTTGATGATAGTTGATTTTCTCCTCCTCCGAGCACGGCGGCGACAGTGGTGAAGATCTGCAAAAGGTGGCGGGGCTTTTTTCCCCCGTGGCCACTCCGGTGTGATAATCAGTATGTGATTAGAATACTTGTGCTAAATAGCAGTATAGAATGTATTAGAGTTGTGTGTTGTGCTTTTACCTGGGGGGATGGTCTCCTATTTATAAGAATGACCTGCTGATGTAACCTTCAACGGTTATTAATTGTGGGTGCCTTTTCATCTTCTCTCTTTATGAGGAATTAATTAGGGACGTTTCACCTCAAGATTATTAAAGGAATACGAAAAAATTGGCGAAACATTGAAAAAAAATCGGGGTTGAAAAAATCTACAATTGAAAAATGATGATAGTTGATTTTCTCCTCCTTCGAGCACGGCGGCGACAATGGTAGAGATCTGCAAAAGGTGGCGGGGCTTTTTTCCCCCGTGGCCACTCCGGTGTGATAATCAGTATGTGATTAGAATACTTGTGCTAAATAGCAGTATAGAATGTATTAGAGTTGTGTGTTGTCATTTTACCTGGGGGGTTGGTCTCCTATTTATAGGAATGACCTGCTGATATAACCTTCAACGGTTATTAATTGTGGGTGCCTTTTCATCTTCCCTCTTTATGAGGAATTAATTAGGGACGTTTCACCTCTCTCAACCGCTGGTGTTTCACATTCCTAACGGACGATGGTAGCTTCCGTTTTATAGATCACCTGTCTAATTGGTTAGATGGCAGACAGGTTATGGTTGTCTGCTTGCTGGAGGCAGGCATATGAGAATAGCCAGGCGGGCGGACCGATAAGGCGGGCGGACCGACAAGGCGGGCAGGTGCTTCAGGCAGGCGTCCCAAGGGGAGCAGCAGTTATTTAGCAAAGTGTGTTTATATTTATCATCATAAGCCCCTCTACTTCCCATAGACTACTTTTCATAAACTGTTGTCAATGGGAAGTAGAAATATTCTACTGCACCTGCTATTTTCTAACTTTTTCAGATAGAAGCTAATCGCTTTAATTTTTAAACATAGGCTCATCGCTTTGTTTTTTGGACAGGGGCTCATCGCCCTGTTTTTCTCACATACTCATGGCATTGATTTTTAAACATATGCTCATCGCCTTGATTTTTAAACATAGGCTCATCGCCTTGTTTTCTGGACAGGGGCTCATCGCCCTAATTTTTAAACATAGGCTCATCGCCTTGATTTTTAAACATAGGCTCATCGCCAACATGTTTGGATAGGGGCTCATCGCCTTGATTTTTGGACAGAGGCTCATCGCCCTAATTTTTAAACATAGGCTTATCGCCTTGATTTTTAAACATAGGCTCATCGCCTTGATTTTTAAACATAGGCTCATCGCCCTAATTTTTAAACATAGGCTCATTGCCTTGATTTTTAAACATAGGCTCATCGCCAACATGTTTGGATAGGGGCTCATCGCCCTGTTTCTCTGACATAGGCAGCTGAACTTGGCATTGTTTCTGGCCTTATAAGCCCCTCTACTTCCCATAGACTACTTTTCATAAACCGTTTGTCAATGGGAAGTAGAAATACGTGCTCACCTAAAAAAAAAAAAAAAAAAAATTTTTTTTTTTTTTTTTTTTTTTTTACTTTGGGGCGAGGTCGCCCGCCCGCCTGGGCAGGTGTGACCTCAATTTTTTTTTTTTTTTTTTTTTTTTTTTTAAAATTGGGGCGAGGTCACCTCTCCTGGGCGAGGTCGCCCGCCTGCCTGGGCGAGGTCACCTCGCCCGCCTGTGGCCTCTCAAAAATTTTTTTTTTTTTTTTTAAAAGATGAGAGGAGGTCACCTCTCCTGGGCGAGGTCGCCCGCCTGTGGCCTCTCAAATTTTTTTTTTTTTAAAAGATGAGAGGAGGTCATCTCTCCTGGGCGAGGTCACCTCGCCCGCCTGTGGCTTCTCAAAAAAATCTTTTTTTTTTTTTTTTTTTTTTAAAGATGAGAGGAGGTCACCTCTCCTGGGCGAGGTCGCCCGCCCGCCTGTGACCTCTCAAAATTTTTTTTTTTTTTTTTTTAAAAGATGAGAGGAGGTCACCCTGTCTCATCTTGGGTGTGCTTGCCTCTATTATCTTGAGGTTTGAACTCACCTGGAATATTTCTTTTGTTAGACTCAGGCTCACTTCGATTTTTCATACCTTTTGTAATGAGATATGCTTCTTCAGCATCCACATACTTTTCTCCTCTCCTGAGTAACTCATGCATAGTACTTGGCGGGTTTTTGGAGAGTGACATCTTAAAATGACGATTTCGAGTTCCACTCATCATGGCAGTGACTACAGTAGACATCTGTAGTTCTTTGATTCCTAGCGCGGCTCTATTGAACCGGGCAATGAAATCTTTCAGCTGTTCATCCTTGCCCTGTGCCAATTGCATCAGACTGATAGCAGTTTTCTTAACACGTTTGCTGCTGGCAAAGTGTGTAGTAAAATTTTTAGAAAACTCGTCAAATGTACGGATTGATTTTGGGGGAAGGGTGGCCACCCAGTCCCTGGCCTCCCGCCTAAGCGTCGGTGGGAAAGCCCTACACATAATTGCATCGGGGGTGGCTTGTAACCTCATCAAGTCAACAAAAGACCTGAGGTGATAGACAGGATCAGAGGACCCGTCGTATTTCTCCATCTTTGGCTGTTTGAAGTCTCGTGGCAAGGGGACTGCCATTATTTCTAGGGAAAAGGGGTCTTCTTCCAACACCATGGATTGTTGCCTATTACTTTTGTTGGACAAAGCCTCAGCTATTTTGCGATCCATCAATTCTTCTAATCTCTGTTCCCAACTTAATACTGGTGTCTCAACCAGCGTAGGTGTGGGCATCCATGATGGTTGCCCCCAGTATAGATTTGGGCCAGATGTCAGTGAATAGAAGTGGGGTGCAGAAGGTGGAGCTAAAGAAACTGGAGCTCGCCGCGGAGCTGCCGTTGGAGGTGTTTCTATTGCTGGAAATTTAGGAATATGGGGAGGAGCCCCTGGCAGTAATGGCCCTATCGGTGGAGGGCTAAGACCCTGGGGCAGAGCCCCTGGTAGTGAAGATCCTACCGGCAGAGGGTTAGGACCCTGTGGTAGATGAGAAACCGCAGCGTTCCGATCTTGGAGCAGAGCCGTTAAGACCGTCACTTGAACTTGTAGTGCCGCGAGTTGAGCGGCAGAGGCAAACTCTTGTTGTGGGTGATTAGTGGCGGCGTTGGACTCGGTGCCTACATCCCCGACGGGGGCTGGTGGAGCAGTTATATTCCTAGCTCTTCTGGTTCGAGCCATAGCTTCTTGTGCATTTTCCACAGACGGCGCCAATTGATGATAGTTGATTTTCTCCTCCTTCGAGCACGGCGGCGACAATGGTAGAGATCTGCAAAAGGTGGCGGGGCTTTTTTCCCCCGTGGCCACTCCGGTGTGATAATCAGTATGTGATTAGAATACTTGTGCTAAATAGCAGTATAGAATGTATTAGAGTTGTGTGTTGTCATTTTACCTGGGGGGTTGGTCTCCTATTTATAGGAATGACCTGCTGATATAACCTTCAACGGTTATTAATTGTGGGTGCCTTTTCATCTTCCCTCTTTATGAGGAATTAATTAGGGACGTTTCACCTCTCTCAACCGCTGGTGTTTCACATTCCCAACGGACGATGGTAGCTTCCGTTTTATAGATCACCTGTCTAATTGGTTAGATGACAGACAGGTTATGGTTGTCTGCTTGCTGAAGGCAGGCATATGAGAATAGCCAGACCGATAAGGCGGGCGGACCGACAAGGCGGACAGGTGCTTCAGGCAGGCGTCCCAAGGGGAGCAGCAGTCATTTAGCAAAGTGTGTTTATATTTATCATCAAAAGTTTTTCAAGATAATCTTACCTATCGAGAAGTGTATTTTGAAATTAATATGTCTATCTTTTATAACATATGATGAATTGACCAAATTTAAAAATTTTGGATAAAATTATCAATAGATTATCAACTGAATTTTATATCTATTTTCTTATCTTCTCAAGCTTACTCTTTCTGTCTCTAACTTAAATAATCTTTCTCCTCACTTCCTCCACCATTGCCGCTACCATAAGCTCAATTTCTCACTCCTTTTTGTTATTTTTGTGGCTAAATTCTCTTATTCTTATCCCATATTCAAATATATTCACATCTGTCACTGATTTTTGAGCCATTTGAAGAAGTCAACCGATTCAAAATTTTGAAATCAATTATAAGCTATTAAAAATTCAGAAAATTAGTGTATATTTTAAATTTGATATACTGTATCTCTATTTTTATTTTTTTTGTTCATATATTTTATGTTGTTGTGGAATTTTTTTTTCCATATTTGTATATTAGTGGATTGTATTAGATATTGAGTTTAATTTACAAATTTTTTCGATATAATTTATTGGTATATTTTGTTATTGGAGAATGAAATTGGTTATAACATTTGATTGAAAACATGTAAAAGAAGAGCACAAAACCCACATCTTCGTTGACAAAATAGATGATCATTTTGTCGAAATCATCGACAAAAGATATCGACAAAATGTACGCCCATTTGATCGAAATCATCGACAAAAGATATCGACAAAATGTACACCCATTTTGTCGATGAGATCCCATTTTGTCGACATCAACAATGGGAACCAAACGCTTTGGCCCTTTTTGTCGACATGCAATATAAAAAAAATTATTAATTTAGTGTCTATTTAATTTGTGTCTATTTTGTTGATATCATTGATAAAAACAAATATCAGCATCGACATTATTTGATTGATTTCAACCAAATATTGTTGATGTATTTAATGATATCGAAATATTTGGATGGATAGCTTCTCTTACAAGCTATTGTATGACTGTCAACTACCATTAATCTTAACCACAAAAAAAATTTGGCCATTTTTACAAAATGGTATATTTGAAATTTTACATCTAAAAATGACATATTTACAAAAATTATAAAAAATTGTAATATTTTCAATCCACTCTTTATTTTTGGGCACATTTAAAAATTCCCAATATATATATATATATATATATATATATATATATATATATATATATATATATATATATATATATATATATATATATTTAAAAAATTTAGAGGGAATGATTCAACTATTAAATCAATTTATAATCTGATTATTTATTGTTTTTTTTATAAAAATAAAAAATAAACTTGACATTTATTGACAAAATATTTTAGTACGAACAATAATTGGCTGAAAATATCTCTTTCAAGTTGGGAGTAGTGATGTAGTATCCACAGTAGGCACCAATTATGGTACCGACTGTCCATGTGGCATCACCACATTGAGTGCTATACAAAAAATTGTTGATAACTTTTTGAACTTTTTAAAAAGTACCCAATGTGATGATGTCATGTGGGCAGTGGGCACCATAATTGGTGCCCACTGTGGGTGCTATATCAATACTCTCCAAGTTGGTTCTGATGTCAAAATATCTTAAATAGGGATTGGTTGTTAATTTATTCTTTGATTAGCTGTCATTTAAATAATTTCATATAAATATATTAGTAACAACCATTATATAAGACGAATATTTGTCATTTTGTTAAGCCACCCTGCTTGGTCGCTTAATTTATAATTGTTTAATACACGAGCATATTAGTCTACTTAATATGTAAGTACAATCAAAGTTTCACATGTTTGGGTAAGCTCTTTTTCTCTTGATTATAAGTAAAATAATTTGTATGTGTAAATTGGTATAAAGTCTTCAAAGGGTGCGATGACTAGGTGCGACTTTTCAAGTGCAATAGGTACATACTAAAGTGTCATGGACTTTCAAATAGGGTGCAATCTAGAACACCATATCGTGTCCCAATCTGAAATGGTGTGATCTAATGGTCTAGCTAGATCGATATGTGCTAAAATGTGCACCAATTGTAGACACATTAACGTCTATAAATTGGACCCATTTCCTTCCATTTTTTTAATCCCAAATCAATTCAAATATAATTGATTTCTAAATCATTCTCTTTCCAAATTCAGTCAAAATAATTTTCAAATTATTTTGGAGTTTTAAATCCCAGAAATTTGTGTCCGTCAAATTCAATCAAGATTTTAAGAGTTTTTAGTGTTCAATCACTCGTTAAGAAGAGTACAATCAAGGTCGGTTTGCCCGTCAAAGTTAATATTATGATGTATTAATTTTGAAGAAGATTTATATTTTGGGAGGTAGACTTCCAGTTATTGTGTTAGCACTAGTATAAAGGTGAAATCTGTTCTAAGGAGATTTGCAAGCCGCATATCTCACTTCATTATCTTCTACTTCATTTTCTATTTTTCTTCTTTTGATTGTTTTATTTGATTTTTCGACAACAATATATAATTTCGCATGGTTCTCTTGTACCTCAATTAAGATCCCTCAAAGGGTAATTATATTCACACAAAATTTTTTATTTTTTGCATCACATTTTAATTACGTTTAACATCCTTAATCTATAAATATTATAGCACTCATGTCCTTTTGCCCGTCAAAGTTAATATTATGATGTATTAATTTTGAAGAAGATTTATATTTTGGGAGGTAGACTTCCAGTTATTGTGTTAGCACTAGTATAAAGGTGAAATCTGTTCTAAGGAGATTTGCAAGCCGCATATCTCACTTCATTATCTTCTACTTCATTTTCTATTTTTCTTCTTTTGATTGTTTTATTTGATTTTTCGACAACAATATATAATTTCGCATGGTTCTCTTGTACCTCAATTAAGATCCCTCAAAGGGTAATTATATTCACACAAAATTTTTTATTTTTTGCATCACATTTTAATTACGTTTAACATCCTTAATCTATAAATATTATAGCACTCATGTCCTCAACTTTTTTTATCACATTTTTATCCCCAACTTTTCATTAATTAGCACATCTTGTATTTGATAACGGTTTCCGTCTAAAATATTTGTTGAGAATTCGTAAAAAGACTTATTTGTTTGTCATATTTTTAAAAAAATAATAGATATAAAAGTACGATAAAATATTTTTCCTCATTTAAAAGTACGACATAAACCATAACTAATGATGAAATGTGTTAATTAATGAAAGTTGAAGATAAGATTTCGATAACAAAAAGTTAAGAACATAATTACAATAATAAACAAAAATTGAGGATCTTAAGTACAATTAAAATGTGGTGCACTTATAACAAATTGTAATGCGAATATAACCATCCTTACCCAAAATACCTATATTGTGGTGAAGGATGAGGAGAGAAAACAATAAAAGTAAGAACAAAAATCTTTTTGGGCTCTGTGGCAACCCAACCTAGCACGGCTGTGCTGAGCCTCGTCTTTCTGTAGATTGCCTAATCAGCCAAAAATGCTCGGGAACACTGGCAGATTTAGAGTGGGGGTAGTGTGCCCCCACTCTAATTTCAAAATTTTTGTTTTGGTTTGAAAAGAAATTAATTTTTATAATTTTGTCCCACAACAGATATAAATATTTAAATTTAGATAAATGTAAATGCAGTTTTTTATCCTAGTGGCAAATCTTATTATTTGTGTTTGGGTAGATTTGGCTTCAATTCCCTATTGCCATGTTATTTTTTCTTTTTATATTCTTTCGAAAAATTTGTGCAATTAATTTCTAATCTTATTAATAACTTTTAAATCTCTAATCTTTATTTCCATTTGCATATTTTGTCTTTTTACATAATTTTATAAACTTGAGTATTAATTTTTCCATGTTTTAGAATGATAAAATTGACAAAACATTATGTTTAACACCGAATGTAATACCATCCTAAGGTGCTGCTAAATAGATGAATCTTATCAATGTCCATAAATGATAAATCATAGATCGAACTGGCTGCTATTCTTCTTGTTGCAAAATACATGATTTGTATCTACATCCTATTTTTTGAATTAAAACAAATTAATATTTTAGACCTTTAACGTTTATTTGATTTTCAATTTCAAATTTTGAAAAATTAAATAAAATACCCTTTCTTTTTTTACGTACAAATCTAGTGAAAATATAGTTGAGTTTTAAAATTTTTGAATGAATAAAATAAGTAATTTTATTGTTTTCTTCAACGAAGCTATATTTACCGGCTACTATTTCATTGATTATTGCTATAGACGCTACAAGCTAGTGCAGTACCATCGGTCAGCACTATAGTACTGCTAACCGCTACATTGACCCCAAAAGATAAAATTTCCGACTCCTCCCCTTGATCCAAACCCCCTCCTCTCCAGTTTTATAACCCTATTTGTGACTGATCTCACACATTAGAATTCCAGATGCAAGTACTCTCTAAAATCTGAAGAGCTAGAGACTAAGTTGTCTCTGGAGGTATATATCATGGTGTCATTGCCTACTTGTACATCCAATCACTCAAGTCTTAGTTGCAACTGAAGTTATTGAAAAAGGGTCGAGTAGCATTATCAGATACAAGCAGGGGCAGAGTCATGATATGACAAATGGGTGGGCTAGAAGAGGGGGAACCCTCGACGGAGGTTTGAGGGCAGTGCCCCCGAAATTTTTTTTTTTAAATCACAATTACTTAGCCTATTTTTATGATAATCTAATTTTTTTTATAAGTCATAATGTTTAAAAAACTTGCAAGGAATCATTATACAAAAATATTCAAGATCTAAAACTAGCTAAAGAAAGTTGTGCCCGACGATATTTTACAGATGCTGATTCTTTTTTAATATAATCTATATCTATTTATTAACAAGATATCTCAACAAAAATTGTTATGTAGTCGATGCACAAAATTATTTTATAATATAATCTATATATATTTTATCTAAAACTAAGCTATGTAGTCGATGCACAAAATATTTTAACTTTTTAATAGTGTTATATGCAATGGTCCTAGTTTGGGCCATGTGGGTATTTAATTGACCAAAAAAAAAATGAATTAACAATTTGGACTAGGCTAAACTGATAAAAAAAAAAAAATTAAATTTGCATTGGGCCTTTGGACCTGGGCTTGGGCAGCCATGGACTACAGCCCAGGGTCCTCCCAAGGATCTGCCCTTGGATACAAAGGTGGGCATAGTTTGGTTGGTCTAAGTAATTTTTGATGATTGATTTAATTGAGAGGCTATAAAAAAGTGCAACTACTATATTTAATAATCGATAATAGTGTTTTAAAAGGCGTAAAGCGTAGCTAGGCGTGGAGACCGAGTTTCAAATTTTTTGGGCCTAGGCGAGGGTGAGACGAGTGTGAAGCGTGAGGTGTGACTAGATGTAGAGCCTAAGCGGCCTAGACAAACTTTTTAAAATAGTGCGATAACTAGACACTACAATAAAAAAATTATATTCTTTTTTCTTCTTTTTTAAACGATAATGCTACAGGGATTTGAAGCATTAATTTGAGCACAAAATGTTGAGAAACTTAGAGCATCTTCAATGCACTCCGTCTATTGAAGTCTACGAGACATGTAAAATAGACGGACCATATGCCACTACGTCTATTGAATAGACGGTCAAATTAAAAATTCATTTCCAATAGGTTTCGTCTAAAACTAATATTACTGCTTATGTGGCATTGATTTTTTTTTTTTAAACTGGCTAGTGTTCAATTTTATTTCTGAAATAGATAGAGTCCTACTTTTAGTTCGATATAGTTGGTTGGCAACGACAAAGATAGAGACCTACTTTTAGTTCAGTATAGTTCGTTGGCAACAACAAAGACAGATCCCTCTTTGGTTTCTTTGCCAACTTCTCTTTCTCCACGCCAGCTCTCTCTTTTCTCCCGAATACCTTCTCTTCTCTAAATTTATAGGCTTATGCAATCTCTCCCAATTCCTCATTTTTACACTTCTGTAGACTTCCATTTTGCATAAATAATTAAACAGAGAGAGGGTTTTACATAGAAATGGCTACCATGTTGCAAGCAATTGGAGTAGCAT
This sequence comes from Forsythia viridissima, assembly GCA_030279155.1. Taxonomy (NCBI): domain Eukaryota; kingdom Viridiplantae; phylum Streptophyta; class Magnoliopsida; order Lamiales; family Oleaceae; genus Forsythia; species Forsythia viridissima. The sequence continues at coordinate 8,955,001 of CM059044.1, forward strand.
TAGAATAAGTTGCCTCCTTGTATCACTCCAATAAATTCTTTGTCTCCACTTTTCGCTTTCTTCCAGGTTTCATCACTCCCCCTTCATAATTATTATAGATTTATTTTAGTTACTTTTATTTTGTGTTCCTTTAGAATCAAGGAATAATTGAAACGATAAAAAGATAAGATTTTGATTCGTGGGTTAATAACCCATTAAGCCAAATAATGGTTTTCGAAGCTTAGTTGAATAAATGCAAGTCAGGAAGGGCCATAACCAGAGCAGTCACTGTCAGTGTTTTATTTTACCCTCTGGGTGTTCTTTTTTCTTTTTATTCGTTATTCTATAATGTTGAATATTTGCTCTTAGCTCTTCTCAAATTGCTGTTTATTGTGTTATCTGTGGGGTTCTTCACGAACAGGCTAATAAGCACCTTCTATTACAAAATGAATAATCAATTACAAAATGATGAAGGAAAGGATGAACACTCGTTTAATCACATAATGATAAAGGGAGCTTTATATTGGATATCTGGGAAGGTATTGAATCGATTACAAAATGAGTAGTTTAGTTGCCATTTTATACAAACTATTTGACTAACTATAACTATCTTGCAACCAACTAACTAATTTCAACTAACTCTTTGACAATGCTTTCAAGACTCCCCCTCAAGATGGACCATATATGTTTATTAGTCCCATCTTGTCAACCAATTCTCTGAATTGTGCAGGTTGTAGTGCTTTAGTAAGAGCATCAGCAATATTCTGGTTTTTGCTTGAAACGTGTAGAGTCTTTAACACTCCGGCTTGAACTTTTTCTCTAACCAGATGACAATCTATATCAATATGTTTGGTCCTCTCATGGAAAACTGGATTTCCTGCTATATGCAATGCAATTTGATTATCACAATACAATATTGCAGGTCTGGAATGTTTAATACCAAATTCTTTTAGCAAGGATAATAGCCAAGTTAGTTCACATGTTGCATTTGCCATTGATCTGTACTCTGCCTCAGCTGATGACCTGGTTAATGTATTCTATTTCTTAGACTTCCAAGATATCAATGAGTCGCCAAGGAATACACAATACCCTTATATAGATCTTCTAGTGTTAGGGCAAGCTGCTCAATCTACATCTGTAAAAATCTTCAACTGCACATCAGTAAGTGGAAATCTTGTTTTAGCATAGGCTTTTAAAGAACATCAGATTTGGAAGGGAATAAGAGTCCTTGACCAGGTGTGGACATAATGTACTGAAGGACCCTATGAGCTACTGTCAAATGAGGGTCTCTTGGTTCTGCTAGAAATGGGCTTAATCTGTTTACTGAGTATGTTAAATCAAGCCTAGTGATAGTGAGATACAATAGCCTTCCTATCAATCTTACGTACATAGATGGATCACTTATCAATTCTCCTTCCCTTTGACTTAACTTCAAATTTGCTTCCATTGGAGTGTTGGCTGGTTTGCATCCCAAGAATCCTTCAGATAATAATTGTAATGCATATGGTCTTTCAGATACAGATATGCCTCTTGGAGACTTAGCAATCTCCAATCCAAGAAAGAACCTGAGAAGTCCTAAATCTTTCAATTTAAATTTTATGTCTAGAGCTTGCTTCAACATCTCAAGTACTACCTCATTGTTGATGGCTATTATTATGTCATCCACATATACCAATAGAGCAATAAAAATTGAAGTACTCTTCCTGATGAACAAAGAATGATCTTTGGCAGATTGAGTGAATCTATCTTTGATTAGAACATTTGTGAATTTAGCATTCCACTGCCTAGAGACTTGTTTGAGACCATATAAAGATTTATTCAATTTGCAAACAGGATTTGTGAGTGTGTTAGACTTCCCCTGAAGACTATATCCAGATGGAATGGTCGTATACTATCTTCAAGCAAATCTCCATTCAAGAAGGCATTGTTGACATCCAATTGGTGCAGAGACCATCCATAAACTAAGGCTAGTGCTAGTAGAAGTTTGACAGTAATCCACCACTACTCGTTGAGTATATCCTTTTGCTACAAGCCTAGCTTTGTGTCTTTCTATGGTTCCATTAGACATGTGTTTTATCTTGAAGACCCACCTACAACCAATAGGTTTATGGCCATAAGGAAGGCCAACAATGGACTAAGTGTGATTGTCCTCAAGAGCTTTCAATTATGCTACCATGGTTGCTTCCCATTCTGGTATGCCACAAGCTTATGAATAATGTTGTGCAAAATCTGCTGAAACTGATATAACAGCCATTTTAAAATTGTTGCTCAACTTGTGATATCCCAATACTTGAGAGAGTGGATGTATAGTGAAAGTATTTGATGTTACAGCTCCACAATGATAGTCATGAAGGTAATCGGGCTTCTTAACTAATCTCATTGACCTAGTGTGGACTACAGGTTCATTAGAAGAGCCATCTACTGAATCATCAAAGATGTGATCATCTATTGGTTCACTGGAAGGTCCATGATGATCAGATTGACAAGATGAGTTGGGATCATAAGGAAGTGGTAGGACAGGTTTTGATAGAAGTTGAAATATATTTTCTGAAGATAATTTTTCAAAGAAGGGAAAGATGGTCTCATAGAACATAACATCTCTGGAAATAAAAATTATCCCTGATTCAATGTCTAACAGCTTGTATGCCTTCATACCAGGTGGATACCCAAGCAAAACGCAGGCCTTTGATCTGGGAGTGAATTTATGTCTTGAACGGGGTAATGTAGATGCGTAGCAGAGGCAGCCAAATGTTCTAAGATGCTTATAGTTTGGAGCTTTTGAATGTAGAATTTCAAAAGGTGTTCGGAACTTGAGCAAAGGAAAAGGCAGCCTGTTGATCAAATGTGTTGCACTTAACACTGCATCTCTCCAATATCCAAGCGAAATGCCTGATTGAAATAATAATGCCCTTGCTATATTTAGAAGATGTTGATGTTTCCTTTTAACCACTGAGTTCTGATGTGGCCTCTCCACACAAGAAAAATGATGTATAACTCATTGCTTTTGAAAAAAAAATCTGAGAATCTAAGTTCCTTTGCATTATCAGATCTTACACATTTAACTGGTACACCATATTGTGTCTTGACTATATTAAATAACTGCAGGATCACTTTTGAACATCAGATTTGATTTTAAGTAGAAAAGTCCAAGTGTATGTCTTGAGCAATCATCCACAATAGTGATGAAATATTTGAATCTATTAACAGTAACCACATGAAAAGGTCCCCAAACATCAATATGTAAAAGGTCAAAAACTTTAGATAGATTGTTATTGGAATTGAAAGATAAACGTTTTTGCTTAGCAAAATGACATATAGAACAATGGAAATCTTTCTCAATTTTGCGACTTGACATTAATCCTTTGTCTTACTGATGTTTTATTACAAATGAGGGGTGTCCAAGTCTAGAATGCCATAGGTCATTATTATATGTTGTAGATGAAAAGAAGATATCATGAGAGTTGTTTTTAGTTATATTATCCATGGTTGGAAGACTGGGGTAATATAAATTGCCAATCCTTCTACCCTTCCCAATCTGAGAGGTTGAAGACTTGCCTTGAATCACACAACAATCATTATTGAATATCAAAAAACAGCAACCATCTATAGTAAGAGCACTAACTGAGATCAAATTGTATTGAAAACTTGGTAAATATAGAACTTTGGACAGCATGATCTGGGAAGTAAGCATTATTGTACCAACTTTGGAAATATTAGCCTTGTGGCCATTAGGCAGGGACACATGTGAAGCAAAAATAGATTCATCAAAGGAATTGAATAAACTCATGTCATGGCATACATGATGTGTGGCTCATGTATCAAGAATCCAAGTATGACTAGGTATAGAAGAGTTTATACCAGAAATGTTGGAGCAAGAAGGTTGATCTGAAGGTTCTTGTGAAAAAGTCTGCAGCTGACTAGTGAGAAATGAAATCAGTTGTTGGCACTGATTGGCTTATAGTTTATTAGTTGAAGTATTGTTTCCAACCTGTGTTTTGGATTGATGTTTCCAAGGAAACTTGATGAGTTGAAGGTTTGGAATGTCCTGCAGCATTATGAGAATAATTATGGTAATATCTTGCTTTCCTTTTCCTATATCAATGATGTCTTTGCTCTTCGATTTCCAGCCAGTTAGATATCCATGAATTTTGTAGCATTTGTCAATGGTGTGTCCAAGATATCCATAGTGAGTACATGTTAGCTTATCTTTCTTCCATTTGAAGTTGTTAGAATTGTTCGGAGAAGCTCCATAAGCAGCTTCACTGGGTAAAATTGAAGAGGAAGTTAAACTCCTCTGTCTTTCTTCTTGAATGACAGAGAGAACACCTTATTAATAGAAGGCAAGGGGTCCATCATGAAGATTTGAGTCCTAATTTGACCATAATAATCATTTAGACCCATGAGAAACTGGAGAGCATAATTTTGTTGATGATAATCCATCCAATCCTTCATTCCACCATATCGAGAGATTGGAAATGGTCTAAATTCTCCCAATTCATCCCAAAGTATTTTAAGTTTAGTGAAGTAATTAGTTACATCATTTGATCCTTGTGAAATAGCATTTAACATCTGTTTAATTTGAAACACTCTAGGTCCATTGCTTCGATCATGAAGATCTTTCCACATCTCAGCTCCATTATCAATATACATCACACTTTCTGCAATATCCTTATATACAGCATGTAGAACCCAAGACATAACCATGGAATTGCACCTAGACCAGTAATTGAATGTAGGATCATCATTTGAAGGTCTGGTAATTGTTCCATCGATGAAGCATAGTGTTATTTTTAGCAATCAACACCATATTCATTGCTATATGCCAGGAATTGTAGTTGCTGCCTACAAGGACATTTGATACCATATTCAGACCTGGATGATCACCATTGCTGAGGTAAAATGGGCTACTGGAATCATCTGTGAGCACACGATCTGGAGTCTCTAACGCAGCAAAAGGATTTCCTCCAACAACAACATTATTTCCAGTGTTAACAGCTCTACTACCTCCTCGGGCCATGATCAATTTCAATAGAAAAGTATGAAATTATGAGGTATATTAAATCCACCACTCTGATACCAAATTACAAAATGAATAATCAATCACAAAATGATGAAGAAAATGAAGAATACTCGTTTAATCACAGAATGATAAAGAGAAGAAGCTGAGTGTTCTTCTATATTGGATATCTGGGAAGGTATTGAATCGATTACAAAATGAGTAGTGTAGTTGTCATTTTATACAAACTATTTAACTAACTATAACTATCTTGCAACCAACTAACTAACTTCAACTAACTACAAATAACTCTTTGACAATGATTTCAAGACCTTCAAACTCTGGGTAAAATTCTCAATGCTATTCTATGTTCGTTTCAGTGTACTTCCATCTGTGTATTTCCACTTATTTGGTCTACATTTCGATTGCAAATCATGATTGTGTCCTGTCCTATGATGTTGAAGCCATTGGCTTTCACTAACAATTATTTTGCAAAGTCCATTATTCACGTTTAGGGTGCCTTGTTGTATGCGATGTGAATAAGAGCTAAGAATGTCTGATTTTAACATCTTGTGTTTGAGTTGGGATTTACTTTTCCTCCTAGCTATGTAATTTTGGGATATTAAAGGGGCATGTCATCTACTGAAAAGTGATGTTGCTTGGAGAAGCAGACTGGAAGCAGACATGATAACTCCCAGTACTTGAGCTTAAATTTGAATTTGCAGTGAATTCTACTGCACTACTAAGCAATAGATATAAAGCTATCTGTTGATCCATGTGTAATTTTGGATTTTAGTCTAGAAGCGAGTCAAGCAACTAGACAGTGTAAAACAATGGTTTTTCTTGTATTTCATTATGAGAAAAGTGTTACAATTTATAGGTTATTAGAAACTAAAAATAGAATCATAAATCATTACAAATCAATTCTAATTGATTCTAAATGATTTATATAAATCACTAATTGATTTATAAGAATTACTAATTGATTTAGAGAATATTTCAACACTCCTCCTCAAGTTGGTGCATAGATGTTTATCATGCCCAACTTGTCTACAAATTTTGAAAGTATGCGAATTGAAACTGCTTTGGTGAGAATATCTGCCAGTTGGTCTTTTGATCGAATTTCTGGTAGCTCTAGACTTTTCTCCTCCAATTTCTCTTTGATGAAAAAACGATCAATCTCAACATGTTTTGTTTGATCATGATGAACCAGGTTATGGGCCATATCACGAGCAGACTTGTTATCACAGTATAGCTGGATAGGTGTATTTGACAGTGTTGACTTGATGCCTGGCCTTGCCGCCTCGCCCCGCATCGCTTATTTTTGTGTATCGACCGCGCATTGTCACGTTTAGAAGCGCCTATGCTCAATGCGCGACATCGCCGTGCATTACGCATTTTAGCACCTTGGTATTTGATGAATAACCTAAATTCTGAAGGAGTAATTTCAGCCACAATCCTTCACAAACACCAAGAGCCATTCTTCGTAGCTCCGCTTCACCACTCGAACGGGCGACCACACTTTGTTTCTTGCTCCTCCAAGAGACAAGATTTTTACCTACAAAGATAAAATACCCTGAAGTAGATCGCATGTCATTTTTGTCTCCAGTCCAGTCAGCATCAGTGTATACATCGATGGTTTGTTCATCACTTTTTTTAGAAAATAGAATTCCATTCCCTTGGGCTGATTTCAAGTATCTTAAAAATCGTATGACTGCATTCAGATGTTGTTCACCTAGATTATGCATAAATTGACTAACGATGCTCAAAGCATATGCAAAATCCGGTCTTGTGTAGGCTAAGTACATCAGTCTGTTGATAAGTCTCTGGTATATCTCTTTGTCAACTGGAACTTGATCAGCTTTCATTCGTAATTTCAATCCTTCTTCAATCGATGTATTTACTAGTTGACATGCAGACATCCCAGTTTCCTTAAAAAGATCTAAAGCATATTTTATTTGGGACAAGAAAATACTTTTTTGTAATTGAGATACTTCTATTCTTAGGAAGTACTTTAAGGGGCCTAAGTCTTTCATTTCAAATTCTTTGGAGAAGTATTCCTATAGAGCCTTCCTTTCAACTGGATCATTTCATGTTACTACCATGTCATCAACATAAACAATAAGTGCAATAACTTTACCGTTTTGTTTCTTCAAGAACAAAGTGTGATCTGAATTGCGTTGATGATAACCAAAGGCTACCATAGACTTTGTGAATCTTCCAAACCAGGCCCTAGGAGACTGCTTCAGACCATACAATGATTTCTTCGGTCTACACACCTTCTGGCTTTGCTTTTGTCACCGTTCATCCTGGGGGAAGATCTATGTAGACTTCTTCAGATAGTTCTCCATGTAAAAATACGTTCTTCACATCAAACTATTGTAGAGGCCATCCGAAATTTGTAGCCAAGGATAACAAGACCTGTACTAAGTTCATTTTTTCTACGGGTGCAAAGGTTTCAGTGTAGTCAATTCCATAAGTCTGAGTTTACCACCAATCTTTCTTTGAAGCGTTCAGTTGTACTATCAGCTTTGTGCTTTACAGAAAAGATCCATCGACATCCAACTGTTTTCTTTTCCATAGGAAGATCCACAAACTCCCATGTTTGGTTCTTTTGTAAGGAGGCCATATCTTCATTAATTGCGGCTTTCCACCTTAGATCGGTTAAGACTTCATGCACCACTGTTAGGAATAGATATAGTAGATAATTGATTTACAAATGGCTGATTTATTTTTGATAATTGATGTGTAGACACATAATGGTTCATGGGATATCTTACTTTACTAGACAATTCAGGTTCATAAGTTGGTTTTGGAATACCTGTTTTGAGATGTTGTGGTAACTGTCTCTTAGACGACTATCCTCAACTAACGATTGGTTTGGTATATTACTCGGGAGAGACTACAACTCGACCTCTATGGTTTTTTGGATGTTCATTACCACTTATATCCAAGCATTGACCATTAGAATCCAATTCATCCAATACGTCAAAGTTTTGACCACTCCTATCCAGATCTCTTACACTGTCATTAGATATTTCTGCCATATCAAGTTTTGCCTCATCAGGATCTGTCACAAGGTTGTATTCAAGAGTTTGAATTTCCTCAAGATACTCCATTTGAAATTCAGACTCAGAGTAATACATTGCATCTTCATGGAAAACAACATCCATAGTGATAAACATGCGCCTAGTAGGAGGGTGATAACATCAATACCCTTTTTGATGTAGTGCATATCCAACAAAAACACATTTCAAGGTGCGATGCATTAACTTACTCCATTGATCTTTGGAAAGATGAACATAGGCAATACAACCAAAGACATGAGGAGGCAGGTTGGGGATTGTGGGAGCTACAACAGCGTCAGCGAGTGTTTGAAATAGCGTTTTGAAGTTGAGTGATCTCGAAGGAACTCAATTGATAAGGTAGGCAGCTGAGATGAGAGCTTTACCCAGTAGTGGGGGGGCATGTGTGCTTCAATGAGAGAAGCGCGAACAACCTCTAATAATTGTCTGTTTTTTCTTTCAGCAACACCGTTCTGTTGTGGTATATCTGGGCAACTGATTTGATGAATAGACCGATGAGAGTCCAAGAATTGTTGAAGCTGTTATCACTTTGGAGTACTTGTATCTGGGCATTGTATTGTGTTCTTACAGTAGTGTAGAATTTTTTAAATAATACTGTAACTTCTAATTTGGATTTCATAAGGCATAACTAAGTCATTCGAGTACAATCATCGATAAAGATAACAAACCAATGGGAGCCTCCCAATGTAGGAATTTTGGAAGGGCCCCAAACATCAGAGTGAATAACTATAAATGGATTTGGACTTTTATTTAAAATTAAAGGAAATGAAGCACAATGGATTTTAGCAAGTTCACAAACATCACATTTGAAACTAGAAATATCCAAATCAGTAAACAAAGTAGGAAATAAATGTTTTAAATATCCAAATGAGGCATGCCCTAAACATCGATGCCAAAGCCAAATCTCAGTTATTTTCTTGGTACTGTTGACGGCCAGAGCATGTTGTAGTTTGATGGAAGTTGTTGACTCTAGATCCAAGTAGTACAACATCCCTTTTTTAATACTATAACAAATCGTTTGTTGAGTCTGAATATCTTTAAACACATAAGAGTCAGGACCAAAAATAACCACACAAGACAAGGTATTGGTGATTTGAGAAACAGAGAGAAGATTATAGTTCAAGGAAGATACCACTAATACAAAATCAAGATGTAAAGTTTTAGTAAAATGGGACCCTTTCCCAAGAACTGGGGTAGTATTTCCATTTGCATTAGAGACATAGTTTCGAGATGAGGGTTTCAGTTTAAAGACTTAATTCACATCAAATGTCATATGATCAGTGGCGCTAGAATCAATTATCCATACATTATCCATACATTATTCAAAACATGTGCAGAAGTATTAAAAACTTTACCTTCTCCAGTAGTGGTTGCCAGTGCTGATGAAGTAGATGGACCAACATCTTCTTTTGTTTGAGCAAGTGATGTCGTAGATGGTCTCCTAATATTTCGATGACAAGTTGGGTTCCCTACCAGTCTGGATATCCAACTAACTCAAAGCAACGATTTTTGGTATGACCTGTTTGATTGCAGTGAGTACATTTCAATGAGGTTTTATCGAAGGTGGAATTCTTTGAGTTGGTGGATTTGGGATGATCATGTGATGTTTGATTGGCTGGCGTCGAGAGAGGATTGCAAAAGCTTCAATTTTGGTAGTGTCCTCATTGAAGGCAGTGGATTGTAAGTCCTCACAACGAACCATGGAATAACACTCTTCTAAACTGGGTCGAGGTGTTTGGCGCAAAGGAACACAACTGGTATTTTTCTAGATTTGAAGAACTGGATTTTGGTTGAATGATTTTCTGGGTTTGGGTGTCTAAGAATCGTGTTATGGCTCTGATACCATGTAAAACAATGGTTTTTCTTGTATTTCATTATGAGAAAAGTGCTACAATTTATAAGGTATTAGAAAGCTAAAAATAGAATCATAAATCATTACAAATCAATTCTAATTGATTCTAAATGATTTATGTAAATCACTAATTGATTTATAAGAATTACTAATTGATTTAGATGATATTTCAACAGACAGATCAACCGTGTTATGATACTTAGGAGCATAAATGCAATCTAAATCATAACTTAATATCTTATTTTTGTAATCTCCATGATGTCTATAATTGACATTTCCTTGATAGCAAAGCATACTTATAATGGTGATCTACGTAGTGCAAGAAGCACGGCACGTGATTTTGGAATGTAATTTCCATGTAATGACTACTAGCAGGTAGTTGTGGTGAGGTATGGCGTAGAGTTAATAGTCACCCTTGTGTTACTAGAAGAGCCAGTTGACATGAAAATTCTGAAAGTAGGATATAGACTTGGAGATAGCATGTCAATGAGGACTATATCGTTAGTAAGCAAAAAGAATAGTACAAACTATAATGCTTATATTGTAATATGCTCTTTTAGCGATGAGTTCTAATGATTAACACTCCCTACTTTAGGAAGACAGGCTGGGGAATTGATGGTTTAATGTAATACGAGTATGGTTGTAATCATAACCATTTGTTTTCACTCTGAAATTAGACAGCCACATATATACATGGTGGAAAATCATGAAAGAAATGATTAGCCATATCCGTATGCAAGTAATTTTACGTGAAAAAATCATGAAAGATGTTAAAATAATGTGAAAAAAAATATCCGTAACATTATTAAATATATTAATTAGATCCCATGAGCAAGTCAAACACGATAAATGATTTCACAACTTGAATATGAGCAAGTCAAACACGATAAATGACTTCACAACTTGAATACAAAGTTACAATCTTCGTATTGGAACCCCACTAGCAATTTTTTTCTTTTAAGTACCCTAAAACTACCTTCAAAATTCATTTCTAATTTATGAGTCCAAACATATTCTATATAAAAATGATTCTAATTTTGGCATATGCCAATTATTCAAATAAAATGGACATTAGTTATGTTGTTATATAATAAGATATTTCATGACGTGGAAGTAACAACCGGAATCTTCAAAGTTGAATAAAATCGGCCACATAATTAAAAAATTATTATCTTTAACCACTCAACAATATAATAATAAACTTGTGTCGGGTACCGTGGCAGCATGAGCCCAAAAAAAAAAAAAAAAAAAAATCTTCAAATCTAATTTCATTGTCATTTAATAATAATAATAATTATTATCTCTTGAGTTTTGATCGAGGAAAAATGATTTAGATATATGTGAGTGTTGTCAAAAAAATGAACTGCAATGAAGAAAGTCTAATTTTATCATAATTTATTATTATTCTAAACTAGTTGATCAGTCCAAAGAAATTTGTGTGAAAGAATTTAAATGAAAGACTAATTAAACTATTGTTAGAAAGTTAAATTGAAGAATCAAGTGTTTTAAATTATCAAGGTTTCGGAATCTATCGTTGTTGAATTTAGCAATTATCCAATTATTGATCAATTTCCAAAATCGTACAGCAATTCGAAATCAATCTATTGCCGTCTTATAGATTTTTCAATTAAATTAAAAAAAAAATCCAATATCGATTCATCTTTGCCTCGATCTTAAATTACTAAAACGTTTATTGTATTAAACTCAATTAAAATAAAACAAAGAATCAAAGTTTTTGTATCATAAGCATCCTATGTATCCTCAATTCGATAATAAAATAACGAAAAATCAAAAGAAATTAGTAGAACATGTTCAAACACAAGCACAAATTAATCAATTAATTTCTAAATCAAAATACATGATATTTAAGATAAAAGAATGTTCCTTTAATTAATCCAACAAGAACGAACTATAAATGTTTAAGCCTGAAAACGAAATTAAAAGGATTACAAGATAACTACTTTGTTTAAACATGATTTTATCGTCTACATTGGCTCAAGAAAAATAGAAAAACTTAATTAAATCAAAAACAAAAGATTTGATAATCACTTCGTTTAAACAAAGTTTCATCATCATTTCATGTGCACGCAAATTTTCTTCTTGTTCCTTAGCCTCCGTCCCAACCTCATATTGAAACTCTTTCACGTAAAAGGTTGAAAAAAATCCCCAACTTAAAATTGAAAAAAAAAAATTTGAAGTTGGAATGTTAGGTCTAAATTAGTCATACTTGAATAGTTGAAGGCAGGACCAAAATCTGGAAATCTGAAAAATTTGAATAAATTACAATTTTGCCTTTGTGTTTGAGCCTACTTTACAAACATTCTGTGAGTAGTACAATAAAGTATGGGCGATGCATGTCATAGCACCTCGAATTTCATGTCGAAACCTTCGTTTTGGTATCAAATTTATAGACTTTTCAAGTTGGGATAAGCACAGAAAGTCGAACCAAAGTTAAACAAAAGTTGAATGAAATTTTAGAAAATCTGGAAAATTGGCAAGTATAAAATTCTGTGGTCGAGCAGTCCACTTTGAGTGAGTCGTACGAGCAGTCGGATGATCCGTTCATGTTGCATGTATATGCGTTATGAAGCTTGTAACTAGAACTTCGCAATGGTATAAAGTTCTCTCGTTTTGGATCTCGTTAGGACCCTCAAATGTTGACTCGAATATGGTTTTTCAACATGAAAAATCCTCCTATTTTTTTTATTAAAATAATGAATTTGGAGACACATGTCAAAAGTTAATCATGACTATTTAGGAGCTGTTTGGTAGAACTTAAAATCGAAAACTAAATTAATCCTATAACACGATACTATATTCGTATGAAATAACGAAATTTGGACAATCAAACATTAAATAAGCAAAAGCACGGAAATAAGTAAATCCAAGCATGACCTTTAAATCTCTCCATAAATAGAGAACTTCAACCATTAAGGGAAATCACAGCAAAAGGTAAAAAGAAATAAGGTGAGTAAAACATTTATTTGTTTTTATGTTCATTTTGTTCCTAAGTTAGGAAATATTCTGCAGTAAATTATAAGTTAATCATATTTATTCTTTAAAGTTATTTGTGATTAATGGTTGTTTATATTGAATTGTAGAACTCGGTTCTAACCATGTCGGATTCAAGAAAAGAATTCCTTAATTTTCTTCCTTGTCAATGATAATCCAGCAATATTTTCCATCTATTTTCAGAAATTACAATAACTTTGTTACTGTAATCACTTATTACCTTCCATCATTTATAATAGGTGGCTTCTTGCAATTTTTCTCTGATTTCCAGCATTCCAGCACTATGATTTCTCATTCAATCATGATATTTTCATTTATTCAAAAAAGTAAATGAAATTTAGTTTTATGTCATTTGAAATATGATACTCCTTGAGTTTATTCTTGAAATTTTAATTTCGAGCAGTATGGTTCTTTACTCTAACATAATGTTTTCATTTATGCATAATGAGTAAATCAATTCCATGAAGGTTCTAAAAGGATAAGATTAGTGCTTTATATGTATTTAATTCATGGAATTTTATTACGAGCAACAATAAGTTTTAATTGGGTTGAATTTTTATATCCGATTACAGAAATTCAATGTATTCAAATGTTCCAAAGTTTCATACGACCTTAATTAAATTTTTGTAGTAGTTAAGTTGAGTAGTTTACTTTGAGCAATTCTAATCTATCTTATTCAAGATCATAAAAAAGTTATGTGATTAAATGATATGTGATTGTAGCTCAAATTCTGATTACATGTTAACACCTTCATTTTCATAAGTAAATTTATTTTACAAAGACTTTCAATGTTCATGTACTAAATGCTTAAGCAAGTACCTTATTTGGTTTTAGAATTTCTTTTAGAATGGACATTTACTTTCCATCTGTTTGTTAAATTTAATGATAAGATGCAGTAAGCTGATTTAGTTCAATTTGTTTCATAGATTTGTGCTTATAGTATCTCGAATTTGTGCTTCTGGTATGTGGATGTGTGCTTCTAGTAGCCCTCTCACAGAACAACATTCAGATATTATGCATATTCTAATTATTGTTTCATTTAAGCATGATTCTTATGTTTTATTGAAATGAAAACATGCTTGACAAGATTTGAGATATTCATGTGAATTCATGATCATTAAGGAATCTTAATTAATGAGTAATGAAAAAATAAAATGAATCATGAATCATAACTAAGTTCCCTACATAAATGTACACCAATGGAGGTTGATTGTCTCATGGACCATAGGGTCCAATATGTTAAGGTCACAGGCCATGGGGCCATATGAATGTTTAGGCCATAGGGCTATTTATAAATTCCAAGTCATAGGGCTGTTTGAGGAGTTAAGGCCATAGGGCCTTTAGGATCTCAAATGAGCAAAGAGTTGCTCTAAGAAAGTATTGTGACCGTAGTGCTATTTTAAGCACAATGTTTGAGCACTCGGTGTACAAGTTTCTATGTTCAGTGCCCAAAGATAAGATAAAATTTGGTTGCATATGCATTCTATATTTGGTTACATAATTGGTTCATAGATGAATTATGTGAACTAAATTCTTACTTCAAGAATGCAGATTTTGTTAAAAGCATCCTTATGTTTTCCTCACATATGTATATAAATGTGGTGATTAATATGAAGATGATGTTTTCTTATGTTATTGGATGTTTATGTGTTGATTTTCATTTAGCACATATGAGATTATAAGCTAAGGCTAAGAAGTAGTATTCATGAATTGTATGAATAAAATGATAACATATTCTTATCCTATGTGCCTTAATTGTTGTTTTACTCGCTAAGCTTCACAGCTTATAAGTCATTTTATGACTTTTTTAGAGAATTGATAGACTATACAACGAGGAGGTTAAGACTTGGAGTAGGACGTCCAATGATGGGATGGAGTATCATGTCATTACAAAAATAGAAGTTTACTTTCCGCAATGGCCCGGAGTATATGTCAAAGAAAGAAGTTATAAAAGGGTTTTTATTTATAACGCGATGTCATTGGAGCTCTTGAGGACTCTATACTTCATCACGTGAAGTATGCCCATTTTCTTTTGATTCAAACCCTTTTGAAGATTCTCTTGTATGGTATACTATTATTTGTTTCTTTGACGTAAATCGGGAAACACCATTTTGTAAATTTTAGGAACCCGATGTATTTAGAAGAAAGAGAATCTTATTTATTATGTTTGTGGTTAAGTTTATATAATCAAGTTTATAAATAATTATGTCCATTTACATTCCTAAAAGTTTTACTTTTGGTTTCAGTTTTAAAATTTTAAAGATTGTATGTTATAAATTTAATTCAAGTACGAGGAGTTAAGATAATAAACTAAAAAATGATATGTTTGATTTGTGACTAAAATACGGATACTAGTATCAATCAAAAGCTGGTTTTCTAACTCAACTTGAAGATACTAAAAGCCTTCTGACCTGAATCAGAAACAAGAATCACATGTTCTGTGTTCATTAAAAAGGATACTAGAATCTTTTAAAAGATAGTTTTCTATTAAAGCTTGAGGCCACTAAAAGCCTTCAGCAGACTTGACCTGAAGCAAAGATCAAAAAAAAAAATCCGAAAATTTAGGAGTTGTCACACTGCGGCCCAATCTGCAGCAAACAGGATTTCCTAAGTGGCCGCGATCAATTGCGGTTTGACCGCGGCATATAGATAATTTATGCTCAATTTCCATTTACCAGAATTTTCACGTTTAGTCCCCAAGGTTTCAGAATTTTTCGTTGGTTCGTACTTCGTGTTTTCATACCAATGTACTCCTTTTTAATCCAATTTTAAACTTCATCTCACATTTTAAAAAACTTTCACCTTGGTCCTAAATCTCCATAGTCGTTCACAATTGGTCATAATCTAAATAAGACATTAATTAGTACTTTTATCAATGAAGAATTACTAACAAAAAAAGATAAGCAAGTGAAATTGAGCTCATCAAACACCCCCAAACCTAGATTTTGATAGTAGTCGGGCAAAAAAATAGAGATAAAAATTCTATTTATTCATCTTATTATTATTATTTTAAATTGCACAATGCATTCATTTCATCAATCAAACTAATAACAATTAATGGATAAAAATACAAGCATTTTCAAAGAGTTGGAGAAATATCATTCTCACATCTATCAATTCACACATATCAGTTAATAGACTTGTGCAATTAGATTAGCTATCAAAGCGACAATGACCAAACAATTTCCAAGAATACCATTTCAATTCCCAAATCTCACAATATGTATGTAGGAACATTACTCTTAGAGGGACATAGACCCAATTTGTGTGTTGCTCAGATAATATTGTAAAGTAAGCGACATTGAATAAAAATGGTATCCCACTTTCACACCCAAGATGTGCATGTAAAGAAAACTTGTCCATGATTTATAAGTGAAAGAATAATCTCTTGGATATTAGTAGACAAGTAAAGCCATTTTTTTCTCCCCAATATCATTACCCACTACAACCCATAGTGCTAGCATTGACTTCAGGCTTTTGCTCTCTAAAATCTAGAAGAACTTTTTATTTGGTTGTAATGGCTCGGGACAGGACTTGTAACGTCCCGAAAATTTCATGTTTAAATTTTTATCATATATTAATATACTTCAAGTTCAAAAGATCAATTTCTTTAAAAATTGGAAATTTTCTTTTATTTATGATATTAAAAAGTAGAGATAAATGTGTAAATTAAGTTTTAAGAACCAAATTAGAAGAAATTGAAGTTGGAATATTAGGACCAACTTAGTCATACTTTAAAAAAATTGAAGGTAGGAATTAAAATCTCAAAATTTGGAATATTTGTATAAATTACAATTTTACCATTATGTTCAAGCCTACTTTATAAGCATTCCGTGAATAGCACAATAAAGTATAGGCGATGCATGTCATATCACCTCGAAGTTCATGTCGAGACCTTCATTTTGGTATCAAATTTGTATGTTTTTCGAGTTGGGATAAGCACATAAAGTCGAACCAAAATTGAACGTGAAATTTTAGAAAATCTGGAAATTTGAGCAAGTATAAAATTTTGTTGTCAAGCAGCCTACTTTGAGTGAGTCGTACAAGTAGCCGGATGATCTGTTCATTTTGCATGTCTATGCGTTACGAAACTTGTAACAAGAACTTTGCAACGGTATAAAGTTCTCTCAGTTTGGATCTTGTTGGATCTCGTTAAGACCCTCAAATATGAAAATCTGCCTATTTTTCTATTAAACTAATGAATTTTTGGGACACTTGTCAAAAAGTAATCATGACTATTTATGGGCTATTTGGTATAACTTAAAATAAAAAATTAAATTAATCCAATAGCGCGATACTATATTCGTATGAAATAACGAGATTTTGAGCAACCAAACATTTAATAAGTAGAATCATGAAAATAAGAAAGATCAAACAAAACCTAATGCTCCTTTAACTTTTCCTATAAATAGAGCACTTCAGCCATTAAGAAATTCACAGTAAAAAGAGGTGAGTAAAACATGTTATGTATTCATTTTTAGGATATATTCTGTAGTAATTTGTATTCTTGATCTTTTTCTTTCTTTACTTTTGATGTTCATGCTGAAATTTTAGAATTTGTTTCTTAACCTATGCTAGAACTAAGAAAATTACTTTAGAAATCTCTAATTATTTCTCAGCCTTCTTTCTTAAATGTTCAGCATCAATATAATACATCTTCTTAATGTTAAGTTGCTGGTTTTTGTAGTTAAAATCATAATTTCAACCTTCCAGCAGTGAGTTAACTCACTACCCTAACATAATATTTTCACTTATTGAAGTTTAGAAATTCAATTCTGCAGTAATTCATATTTTATCTATGTTTATTCCTTGTCTATGTTAAATTAATCGATATTTACGTTGGAATTCTAGATTGTTGCTTACCTATGTTGGAAAAAAGAAATTTTCTTTAAGATTCTCCTTATTCATGATATTTCAGCAATATATTCCAGTCGATTCCAGAAATTTCAGTCATAAAAATAATGAATTTTGTTGATGTTTTATAACAATTGAAATATGCTATTTCTTGAATTTATTTTGAATTTTTAGCAACATGATTTCTTGTTCTAAATGAAGATTTCACTTATTTAAATAGGGGTAAATGAAATCCAGAAATTCTTAAGGTGATAAAAGGATAACTTGTTGCTTTACATGTAATTTATTCATGGAGCTTTATCACCAGAAGTTTATACTTCTTCATTTGGTTCAAGTCTTAATTCTATGATAATCCATTTATTTTCTTTTCTTGAGTAAATATTTCTACAAAAGCTTTCACTGTGCTCATGTTATATGATTGAACAAGTGTCTTATTTGATTTTATAATTTCTCCTACAATGGATAATTGGTTTTCTTTATGATTGTTAAAATTAATTATATACTGGAGTAAGATGATCTGGTGCAGAATGTTCCCTGGATTCGTAATTTTAGTATCATGTATTCATGCTTCTGGTATTCTGGATGTGTTCTTCTAGTAGCCTTCTTACAGAACAACATATGGAAATTATGCATACGTTATACTCTAATTATTGTTTCATTCAAGAATGATTCTTATGTTTTATTGAAACAAAGACATGCTTGATAAGATCTGAGACATTCATGTGAATTCATGGTCATTAAAGAGTCTTAATTTATGAGTAATGAAAGAATCATGAATTATAACTAAGTTCTATACATAGATACACACCAAAGGAGATTGATGCCTCATGGACCTTAGGGTCCAATTAGTAAGGTCATCGGCCACGAGGGCCTTTTTATAAACTCCTAGCCACGATGGCTGTTTGAGGAGTTAAGGCCATAGAGCTTTTGGGATCCCAATGAGCAAAGAATTGCTTGAAGAAAGTATGATGACCTTAGTGTTATTTTAAGCACAAAGTTTGAGCGCTCGGTGTATAAGTTTCTATGTATGGGACCGGCTCAAAAACAAGATAAAATTTGGTTGCATATGCATTCTATATTCGATTGCATAATTGGTTCATAGAGGAATTATGTGAACTAAACTTTTTACTTCAAGAATGCAGATTTTATTAAAGGCAGCCTTATGTTTTCCTCACATATGTATATATAAATGTGGTGATTAACTTGAATATGATGTTCTCTTATGATCTTGGATGTTTATGTATTGATTTTCATTTAGAACGTATGAGTTTATAAGCTAGTCCAAGAAGTAGTATTCATGAAATGCATTATATGTGCCTTAATTGTTGATTTACTCGCTAAGCTTCACCGCTCATAAGTCATTTTATGACTTTTATAGAAAATGGATTGAGTTTACACCGACATGGTAAGAATGTGGAGTAGAACGTCAAACGATGGACACGAGTGTCATGTTATCACTAAGAGGGATGTATGGACTCGCCAACCCTTATGGATTTATATATCAAAGAAAGAACGTACCAAAAGGTTTGCATTTACCATGCAATAATGTTAGAACATTTGAGAACTCATGTTCATCTCATGAAAAAAATGATCGGTTGTAGTATTTTTATCTATTTTGTAATTTCCTTGGTATCATCACAAGGATGAATAGAAAAGAATGATGATATTTTGCTGTGGTAGAAATCGGGATGCTAAAATTTGTAAAGTATAGAAACCCGATATATGTAAAGGAAGAAAATCTTGTTACTACGCTTATGTTGATTTTAAATCTTTAAGATTTTTGAATTTCGTTAATTACATCCTTAAAGTTTTATTTCTAGTTTCAGTCTTAAAAATCATATGTTATAATGTTAAGATAATAGTCATATACATGTTTGATTTAAGATCGATATAGGGATACTAGTATCCATCAGCAACAAATTTTCTAACTCAACTCGAATGTACTAGAAGCCTTCATCCCTGAAGCAGAAAGAAAAATACAAGTCATGTATTCTTTAAAAAGAATATTAAATTATTTTAAAAGTTAGTTTTTCTAATTCATCTTGAATAGCATAATTGGATAAGTGGATAAAACAATTCTGAGTGAGAACAATAGTTATTTTAAGACTTGGGTTATTGTGCCTTTTCTTCGTTTTTTTTTTTCAAACTTTTTCTAAATACCTTTTTTTTTTTTTCCTTTTTTGTATGTGCACCATATGTAGTGAGAGCACATTTTTCAACTCTTTTTTTTTGCTCCATATTTTCCATAAGAGATACTTATTGACTTTGATCTCTCTCACTTTATACTCTTCATCCTCATCTTAATTTTCTTTTTCTGCCACCCCTTCTTCTTCAATGGTTGTTGCCAACTGTTGTACAGACAAGGTGAGCTATCCCATCATATTTTCCAAATTAGAAATGGACTGTGCTTGTGAGTTTTGTGTAGTCCTTATTTCATTTTGAAACTCTGCGATGGTATGATTTTGTTGTTCCAATGCAGCTTGCGTAGATTTTTCCAACTTTTGAAATGCATCATCCCATGGTTGTGGTTGTGTAGAGTTTTGAATAAGCTGTCTAGGATTTTGTTGAGGAGTTTGACATATTGCAACATTCTGTTGAAAACCATGAAAAATTGGGGTGGTCTTTCCATCCTGGATTATATGTGTTTGGGTAGGGGTTGTATGATGGTTTCTTCATCATGTTGAGGGAATTTACTTGATCAGAGTGTGCATCTAGTTCAGTGGACTTGGTAGATGTCAATAAGGCTAACTCGTGGGAAATATCTTCTATTATACCTTTGACCTCTTTAATCTTTGAACTAGGTTCACATTTTTGAATCTTGTAGGGTTCCCTTACCTTTCCTTCAGTCCTAGAAGATCGACTCCGCTATTGTGAATTGTCAACCTGCTTTTAAAAGAAGCTCCAAAATTTTGTTGCATTTTTGGACATGACCTCTTCATCACTTTAGGCCATCAGTCACTCTTGAATATGTGATAGTAATCTCTCCAAAATATATTGGCATTAGTGCCATTTTTCTTATCTGTGATGTGGACGTTTGATAAACAGCCCATTAAATCTCTCCCACGTTTCATAAAATGGTTCTTTGTCCTTCTGTACAAACTCTAATTTATCCCTACGAGTAGGATTAGTCTTGTGAACATGAAAATATTTATTAAAAAATTTAGAAACCATTTGTTCCTAAGATGTAATACTATTGGCATGTATTGTATTGAACAATGATCTAACTCTAACTCTATCTATTAGAGATAGAAAATAGATGGACATTAACATTGTTGGAAAAATATGTGTCATATTTTTCACTTTTTATATCTTGGCTATCTTAATAAATATAACTGATTTTTAATGTCAAAAGAGCAGGTCAACATTTGTGTTTCTGACTGGTCTGATTAAACGCCAGTTCTGACTGACTGGCTTGATAGGCGAATCAGTTTTCCAGATCAGCAAAAGCTGCGATTTTATTCTGTTCCTATATTTGATATATTCTGATTTCATGAATATTAATGACAGCTCCTTTTGTAGGTTAAAGAATTTTTTCTTATTCTTTTAGATTTGTTTAGGAAGGAAATATTTAGTTTCCTAAATTCTTTCCTACTACAAATCTGAGAAAATCTTTCTATATTCTTTCCTACTTATTCTCTTACCATCTTTGTTGCATATTCTTAGGTAAGAAATAATTCCTAAATTGGTTTCTACTTTAACTATAAGTAAGAGTGGAAATCAATAAGGAATTAAGGCTTTTGGAAATATAACTTTTGGTCTTGTATTCTCTAAGCAAAACCGGCCGAATTTATTGGTGGAAATCAAGACCCGATGCTTCATTGATTAAGTTGTTCAAAGGCAGCGAGTTCTTCAAGACATTGAAGAATAAAGGCTTTGAAAAATATTTTTTGTGTTCTTGTTCCATAAACTTCAACCTAGCCGAATCCATTCAAGGAGAACAAGACATGGCGCCTCATTGATTCAACTTTCAAAGCACAAAAGTTTTCTTCAAACTCATTGAAGAATCAAGAACTAATTGGTACTCAACGAACAATTCCATATCTTGCTCAAGCTACTTGGCGTGAAGTTAAGAACGGGGGTTCTTAATCCAAGTGGTGGTTGCGGTCAAGTACAATAGGGAAGTGGCGATAAAGTCAAGACCGGTGGGTTTGATTCCACTTCATCAACAAGTCAGAAGAAGAAGTATCACAGGGAGTTGATCTGTTTTCTTTTGATTGTTATTTTGTTAATTTTGCGAAATTACAAAAACCGATACTATTGTATTTTTGAACAAGATTATTAGTGGATTGTTTTTACCCATGGCATGGGGGCCCGTGGATGTTTCCCTTAGGGGTTTACCACGTTACATCTTGTGTTCGTATTGAATCCTTTAATTTCCGCACTAAACAAGATTAGGAAACGAACACTGTTGTGCGAGTCAGAACTGTTATATCTATATCCTGCCAGTTCTGACCACATTCCGTCCACTGCTTGTTTAATTAAAATTAAAATTCGTGTTTAATTTAATTAATCTAGGTTTTAGAACTTTCAATTGGTATCAGAGAGGGTACACTTTTTAAGTGCGATCCATTTAAACCTAGTTATGGACGGAGCTCCATTTAGACCACCTGTTTTAGATGGTACTAATTATGCTTATTGGAAAATTAGAATTCAAGTGTATATCCAATCCCTTGATGAAAAAGCTTGGCACTCAATTGTCCATGGATATAAAACTCCTACCATTACTGAAAATGGTGTAGAAAGAGAGAAAAAGGCAGACGAGTGGGTTACAACTGATTACAATTATACTAATTGGAATTCCAAAGCTTTAAATGCCATATTTTCTTTTGTAGACTCTAATCAATTTCGTTTAATCTCTACTTGTCAGGTTGCAAAAGATGCTTGGGACATCTTACGAATTGCTCATGAAGGAACCAATATGGTCAAGTCATCCAAGCTTCAAATTCTTACTCTAGCGTTTGAACAACTAACCATGAGAGACGATGAACAATTCAAGGACTTCTATGCAAAACTCAGTGACATCACCAATACTGCTTATACCTTGGGAAAGAACTATTCGGAGAGCAAAATTGTAAAGAAAATTCTCAGATCCTTGCCTGATCGTTTTCATTCTAAAGTAACTGCAATTGAAGAAAGTAAGGAGATTGAGAATATGAAGGTTGAAGAATTGGTGGGATCATTGATGACATATGAGCTACATCTACAAAGGAGAAAGAAAGAAAAGGGATCTAGTATTGCCTTCAAAATTAACAACCATGAAGACGAGGTTAATTGTGAGGAGAGCGAAACAAATGAAAACATGGCCATGCTCACCAAACAATTCAAAAAATTTCTAAAAGGAAATCAAAAGGGAAAGCACTTGAATACCTTTCTCCAACAAAAGAAGAGATTTCTGACTAACACTAAACAAAATCCCACTACCTCTATGAATAGATCTGACAATCGAATTCAATGCCATGAGTGTGAGGGTTTTGGTCACATAGCCTCTGAATGTGCAAATACTTTAAAGAAATCTCATACCAAGAAGGCCATGAATATCACTTGGAGTGAAGATGATGAAAAAGACTCAAATGAGGACGAGGATGACAGAACCACTGATGATCAGGTAACGTCCTTAACTGTGAACTTAACCTCCCATACTGATTACGTGCAAAACTTGATTGCAGGTTCTGACTTCTCAGCAACAACCTCTGAAGAACCAGTCCGTGTCTGTCACAACTGCAGCAGCCTGAATAAAAAATTACAAGATGAACAGGAGAAAAACTTGTCCACTCAAGTCTTGATGGAATTTTTGGAAGATGACAAGGCTGAAATCGATTCTCAAAATAATACTCTTACCAACATCTTAAAAGAGAAGGATGATCAAATTGCTAATCTCTTAGATGAATTAAAAGTCTCAAAAGAAAGGATCAAGCAATTAACAATTGGAGCCTCTCGCTTAAGCGAAACCCTGAGCTATGGAAGAACTCCAAACGTCAAAGAAGGTTTGGGATATGTTGGAAAAGGTGAAAGAAAAGCTGGGAATCAGATCAACTTCATCAAAGAAACAAAGTCTGCTGTATTTTCATACAAAAGTGCTCCCATCACCGTCAGAACTAAGGCTGACCTGCCTGTGCAAGTTCTGACCAATGCCAAGACTCAAAAACAGTCACGACCATCAGGTATACAATCAATACAGAGAGGTAAATCAAAGTACTTTGTAAAATGTTGCATCTGTGGTAATTTAGGACACGACTCTTTTCATTGTTTGTTTAGTAAAAACCTGGCTAATAGACAAATGAGACACCTTAGCAACACTAAAGTAAGACAGATTTGGGTTAAAAAGGGTGAATTAAATTGTTATATGGTTAATGTTGCATATAGATCCTTTATTCCTAACTCTTGGTATTTTGACAGTGGTTGTTCTAGACATATGACTGGTAATCGATCTTATCTAACTAACTACAAAAGTCATGAAGGTGGTCTGGTTACTTTTGGTGATGGAGCACACGGTAAAATTGAAGGTGTAGGCACTATTCTAATTGATGGCTTCTCCCCGTTAAAAGACGTTCTTTTTGTTGTAGGTTTAAAAGCTAACCTAATTAGTATAGGTCAACTCTGTGATGATAAACACTTGGTTATGTTCTCAAAAAATTCCTGTAAAGTCTTGAATTATGATGGTAGTTGTATTCTACATGGTACTAGATCCAATGATAAATGTTATCTTCTTGACACCAAAATTACTTGTCATATTTCAAAGACTGACTCAACCGAGTTGTGGCACAAACGATTGGGACATTTAAACTATAGTGATCTGTTGAGACTGACAAAGTTGAATGCAGTACGAGGTGTTCCTAAGCTTACTGAAAAATCTGAAGGATTGTGTGGTTCGTGCCTAAAAGGTAAGCAAACCAAAAGCACTCACAAGCAAGGTACGTTTCTTACTACAGCTCATGTTTTAGAATTACTTCACATGGATTTGATGGGACCTATTCAAACTGAAAGTATTGGGGGCAAGAAATATATTTTTGTTTGCGTGGATGATTTTTCTAGATATACTTGGGTTGATTTCTTAAGAGAAAAATCTGATGTGTTTGAAAGATTCAAATTTCTGCATCTAAAATTAACAACAGAAAAACATTTTGAGGGAATAAAAATACTAAGGATTAGGAGTGATCATGGGAGAGAGTTTGAAAATGCTAATTTCTCTACTTTTTGTGATCAAAATGGTATTTTTCATGAATTCTCTGCTCCCAAAACTCCTGAACAAAACGGTGTTGTGGAAAGAAAAAATAGGTCTCTCCAAGAGATGGCTAGAGTTATGCTAAATAGTAAGAAGCTCCCTGTTAAATTATGGGCTGAAGCTATTAATACTGCTTGTTATATTTTGAATCGTGTGTCTTTGAGAACTGGAACCACTCAAACTCCTTATGAAATCTGGAAAGGTAGAAAACCGAATCTCAAATATTTCCATACCTTTGGTAGCAAATGCTATGTGTTAAATGATCGGGAATACTTGGGTAAATTCGATTCAAAAAGTGATGAAGGAGTGTTTATTGGTTATTCTGAGAACAGCCGTGCTTACAGAGTTTATAACATGCGTACTCAGACTATCATTGAATCAATCAATGTAAAAATTGATGATACTGATGACTTTTCATCTTACTCACAGGAGCCTAATATTCAGACTTTGGAAGAACAGGTTGCTGGACGTCAACCTACTCAAGACCATCATGTACCTGCTCCAGACAGTGATTTACAGAAGGAACATCCAGCCTCAAGTTCTGATGTCTCTACCCCTGCTCCTGGAAGTTCTGACGTACCATTTACAAATAACGAACAGGACATGAGAAGGCAGCCTCCTTCTTGGATTCAGAAAGCACATCCACTGGACAACGTTCTCTCAAATTCCAGAGACGGCATGATGACTCGGAGGAGGCTTGCTAATGAACTTGGAAATGTTTGCTACACTTCACAAATTGAACTCAAAAATATAAATGAAGCCATCATTGATGAAAATTGGGTTCTAGCCATGCATGAAGAGCTAGCTCAGTTTGATAGAAATGAAGTGTGGGATCTTGTACCTCGGCCAAAAGACACAAATGTAATCGGGACAAAGTGGTTATTCAAAAATAAATCGGATGAACATGGCAACATAGTCAGAAACAAGGCACGCGTGGTTGCACAGGGTTACACTCAACTAGAAGGAGTGGATTTTGATGAAACTTTTGCACCTGTGGCCCGGCTTGAATCCATTAGACTCTTACTATCAGTGGCATGTCAAATGAGATTCAAGCTGTACCAAATGGATGTCAAAAGTGCCTTTCTGAATGGAATTCTTAATGAAGAAGTCTATGTCGAGCAGCCTAAGGGATTTGTTGATCCTTATTCTCCCGACCATGTGTTTAGACTCAAAAAGGCTCTGTACGGACTAAAGCAAGCCCCAAGAGCTTGGTATGAACGATTAACCATGTTCTTGTTGGAACAAGGATACAAGCGAGGAGGGGCTGACAAAACGTTATTCATCAAACATTTTAAAACTGGATTAATTGTTGCACAAATCTACGTCGATGACATTGTATTTGGTTCTTCACTAGAAACAAAATCCAAGGAATTTGCTACTCTCATGCAAAATGAATTCGAAATGAGTATGGTTGGTGAACTAAATTTCTTTTTAGGTTTGCAGATCAAACAGGTTGGATCAGGGATTTTTATCTCCCAGGCCAAGTATGCTAAAAATCTTGTAAAGAAGTTCGGTCTTGAACAGACCAAGTCAGTCAGAACTCCCATGGCCACGTCCTTAAAAATTTTCAGAGATGACCAGGGAAAGGAGGTTGACTCCAGCTTGTACAGAAGCATGATAGGCAGTCTACTGTACCTGACTGCAAGTCGTCCTGACATATCATTCAGTGTTGGAGTTTGTACACGTTATCAAGCTAAACCAAAAGAATCACATCTTGCAACAGTGAAGCGAATTATTCGCTATATTAACTGTACTTCTGATTATAGTTTATGGTATACTAATGATACAAATTCTCATCTTGCAGGATACACTGATGCCGACTGGGCTGGAAACATGGATGATAGGAAAAGAACGAGTGGAGGATGTTTCTACATTGGTAACAATCTCATTGCATGGTTAAGTAAGAAACAAAACTCTATTTCCTTATCTACTGCAGAAGCTGAATATATTGCAGCGGGTAGTTGTTGCACTCAGCTACTATGGATGAAACAAATGCTCTGTGATTATGGTATTAATCAAGACTCTGTTACTGTATTCTGTGATAACACTAGTGCTATTAATATTTCTAAAAATCCTGTTCAGCACTCTAGGACCAAACATATTGATATTAGACATCATTTTATTAGGAATTTGGTCGAAGAAAAAGTTATTACCTTGGAACATATTCAGACTGAGTATCAGTTGGCTGACTTGTTTACCAAAGCCTTAGACTCTGCTAGATTTGAAACTCTACGGAAGGCCGTGGGCATTTGCTTGATGCATTAGTTTTTATTTAAAAAAAAAAAAAAAATCATGTGTGTTTGTTTGCATTTGCTTATTTTTCTTTATTTAACAAAAAAAAAAAAAAAAGAGGAGGGGGAGAAGAATGGTTTTTCTTGCATTTGCAAATAGCATATGATATAATTGTATGATTGGTCTATGAATTTTGAGATTTACTTGGATTAACCAATCAGTTTGGTATGCTCATTATACTTAAGGTAAATATGGTCAGATAAGCACACTTTGAGGACATATTGTCTTTGTTGATTGTACCTTACTACTAACTAGATTGTTATCTATAAAATAGTTTCAGACTTTGTTGTGACCTATGGTCAGTATCTATATCTCTCGGCACCATAGTATGTTGTTGTGTTAAACAGACAATTTCATGGAGGAGAGGGCTACCACCATAAATGTGTGCAGCCGTCCTTGATAATGAACATAAATCATGTAGAAAAGGGCTACCTTTATGGCTGTGAGAAAGTCAACTCCATGATCTTAAAAATTCAGTGCTTTGACAAATCAAAAAAAATATATATATATGTGCAAATAAAGTCAACACTCTGAGTACTCAAAAAAAAAAAAAAAAAAAAAAATTGCTATGGTACTCATGTCTGGCACGCTCATATTTTTTATTCAAAGAGATATGTTCAGATGATGACTGGTTTGAAATACATCACAGTACTGATCTTCTTGACTAGGTTCAATTTGGCGTAGTGGGACAGGTTATGATTGATTAATCCAGTATGTCCTATCACACACCCACGTTTTAAATCTGACAAATTAATTGAATCTAATTATGCGCATATATCTGATTGGAAAATTCTGGTTGATTTTGATATTCTTGGACTGATCGTATAATTTGTAGAACTATGAAGTTTGCCCATAAATAAACCATTCAATCTTACCTCATAAAAATTTTCTCATTATTTGTGTGTGAGTATCTTGTATGGGCCTTCTCGTAGAAATTTCAATCAACAGTCTATTTTTGGCAGCACAATCAGTTTTAATTGAGAAAAATCTGGACGAATTCTTGGAATCCAATTTGGTTCTAATTTAAAAATTCTGTTTTCCATAAAATAGCGGATTAGGCGTTTTTGTTTCAAATTTGACTTATCTGATTAAGGAAGGTTTCGTGGTCATTAACTGCCATTTGTCAGTTTATTTTTGGTAACTGCCTTCTACACGTCCTTAATAAACTGCTCCCTTCTTGTGCAATTTTGAATAAATTGAAAAATTTCCCTTTTTTAAAACCGTGATCTAGGGCTTTCTTCTTCACCTTCCTAACTCCGAAGCCCCTCATTCTTGATCTCGAAGGTGTTTTTGAGTTTTTCTTTTCAGATTCAAACAATGGTGAAGACTAAAATGCCAAAATCGAAGAAACAACCGGGAAATTCATCCAAGGACACTGTTGCTCCAGCGTCCACTGCTGAAACTGCGATTGGGCCACAAATGTCGCCAGCAAAGACTCTCCGGCGAAGTACAAGAAGACGGGAACCCTCCAGTTCAGACCCGGACACTTCTCCAGCGGCAGTCGCATCCCAGGCTGACCTATCAACGGACATTGTTGAATATCAAGCGCCGGTCAGTCATTCCAAAAGTCAGTCCCGTCCAAAACCTAACGACCCAATCAGCTATCTGAGCAAGAAAGTCACATTGGGTGCTCAAGACCCAGATGAAGAAGGAGATGAGGATGATGAATCTGCAAGTGACAGTGGGTCAGACAATGCAACGGGTGACAGTGGGTCTGAAAATGCCGAAATTGAGGAGGAGGTCCGTGAGGATGAAGGGGCTGGTGATGAGGAGTCTGAACAGCCTCCCCCATTCGTAGAAGGTTCAAGTAAGCCCCCCTCTCAAAAATCTGATTCTGATTTTGATGTTGCCCTTGATGAATCTTCAGAACCTACTCCGACACCTCCTCCAACGAAAAGGGCCACCAGGGCTGAGAAAGGGAAAGGTAAAATGGCTGATGTTGCTGAGAAGCCCACGCCTGCTGGTCAGAACAGACCTGTCACTGCCTTAGGGGGTGCCTACAGAGTACTGCCTACTCCTAGTTCTGACCCCCAAATATTCAGACTTGACACATTAACTAGAGGTAGACACTCTGTTAACCTCCTCAATTACTGTTTTCTAGCAGAGAATGCTGAGAGTTTGTTTATGTCATTTACCATCTACCGTAAGTTCATCATTGAGTGCAAGGTTGCAATTGCCGAATTTAGTTCGTTTGGTTTGGTTGAAATTGTTGATTTCCACAATTTACAAAAACTGTTAAGTTTTTCTGGGCCGTTCAATGAAACTCTGGTCAAGGAGTTTATGGCAAATGTTCCAAAGAATCTGGAAAAGGCTGGCAATGAGTTCAGGTGGAAGGTTTATGTTCGGGGAAGACATGTTACCTTCAGTCCTAACTCCCTCAGGGACTGGCTTGGAGTAACCACTATGGCTATCACAAGTGACGAAGAATTGACCAAGGACATCATTGCACAAGAAATGACTGGCTCCACCTGGCCAGAATCAGGAGAACTGACTGCTTCTCGGCTATTGCCCAAATACAAAATTCTGCATCGGATTCTCATCAACAATATCGATCCGTAAACTCATCGATCGGACATTTCGGGGGACAGGGCCGTTATGCTATACAAGTTAGGGATGAGGATGCCAGTTGATTGGGTTAAACTAATTTTTGATAGAATTGTTTATGAAGGACCGAGGAGGGCCAAGCAGTACAGACTACCGCATCCAGCTCTGATTCATCACTTTCTTGTTCATCAAGAAGTGCCTGCTATGGATTCAGATCGCCTCTCTGAGGACATTCCATCACTGGGTGTACATGAGTTTACCAATTTGGGTAGCACACCGCATCCCACTCCTAGAGTTCCCAAGCATTTTCTATCCTCGCTGGACCAGTCTGAACGTCTGGATGCCCTAGAAACTCAGTTGGGACTGGTTCGAACACAGGTAGATCAAATTTTTGCCCTTACCAAAGGTTTTTCTGATGATATTACTTTCATGCGTAGGGTGTTGGGCAAAATAGAATTTCTGGGCGATGAGCACATAAAATCTGCATTCCGGATTGTTACTCCGGAATTCTCTGCACATCCTGGAGATCCAATGGAGATACCGACTTCTGAACCCGTTGGTGATCAACCTGCTGCCCCAGCCTCTGCTCCTATGGCTGCGGATGCTCCAGCTGCTGCTCCCTCAGATACTCCTTCTCGCAAGAGGGTTACCAATGCTTCTGCATCTGGTACAAAGAAGTCCAAATCCTCCCGGCACTAACTTCTCCCCGTTCTAACTCTTAACCCTCTAACTATTTGGCGATGGATAACTGTTTTAAACACTTAAATTCTGCTTTATTTTGCTCACACACTGCTTTACTTTTGTTTGATATCTTCCTTTGGCGTTCCTCTTCCAAAAGGGGGAGTAGTAGTAATTTTTAATTGTTTGTTGTTTTTGCTTTGGACACTATGATGACACTATGTTGGTTAATCTTTAATAGTAGTATTTTTAGGTTTATGATAGTTTGATCACTACACTTAGATGATATCTTGCTAAGGGGGAGCAATATTAAATTTTATGGCTATTGTGTGTGGTATTTGCATATGTTATTAACTTCTTTGCAGGAGTTCTTGGTTTACACACTAAGGGGGAGCCATAATCCTTGTATGTTGATGCTCATGGGTTATTTACATTATTCACACACATTACACTTACATTAAAAATCTGATAGTTACGTGTTTGTAATTAAGCAACGCCAAAGGGGGAGATTGTTGGAAAAATATGTGTCATATTTTTCACTTTTTATATCTTGGCTATCTTAATAAATATAACTGATTTTTAATTTCAAAAGAGCAGGTCAACATTTGTGTTTCTGACTGGTCTGATTAAACGCCAGTTCTGACTGACTGGCTTGATAGGCGAATCAGTTTTCCAGATCAGCAAAAGCTGCAATTTTATTCTGTTCCTATATTTGATATATTCTGATTTCATGAATATTAATGACAGCTCCTTTTGTAGGTTAAAGAATTTTTTCTTATTCTTTTAGATTTGTTTAGGAAGGAAATATTTAGTTTCCTAAATTCTTTCCTACTACAAATCTAAGAAAATCTTTCTATATTCTTTCCTACTTATTCTCTTACCATCTTTGTTGCATATTCTTAGGTAAGAAATAATTCCTAAATTGGTTTCTACTTTAACTATAAGTAAGAGTGGAAATCAATAAGGAATTAAGGCTTTTGGAAATATAACTTTTGGTCTTGTATTCTCTAAGCAAAACCGGCCGAATTTATTGGTGGAAATCAAGACCCGATGCTTCATTGATTAAGTTGTTCAAAGGCAGCGAGTTCTTCAAGACATTGAAGAATAAAGGCTTTGAAAAATATTTTTTGTGTTCTTGTTCCATAAACTTCAACCTAGCCGAATCCATTCAAGGAGAACAAGACATGGCGCCTCATTGATTCAACTTTCAAAGCACAAAAGTTTTCTTCAAACTCATTGAAGAATCAAGAACTAATTGGTACTCAACGAACAATTCCATATCTTGCTCAAGCTACTTGGCGTGAAGTTAAGAACGGGGGTTCTTAATCCAAGTGGTGGTTGCGGTCAAGTACAATGGGGAAGTGGCGATAAAGTCAAGACCGGTGGGTTTGATTCCACTTCATCAACAAGTCAGAAGAAGAAGTATCACAGGGAGTTGATCTGTTTTCTTTTGATTGTTATTTTGTTAATTTTGCGAAATTACAAAAACCGATACTATTGTATTTTTGAACAAGATTATTAGTGGATTGTTTTTACCCATGGCATGGGGGCCCGTGGATGTTTCCCTTAGGGGTTTACCACGTTACATCTTGTGTTCGTATTGAATCCTTTAATTTCCGCACTAAACAAGATTAGGAAACGAACACTGTTGTGCGAGTCAGAACTGTTATATCTATATCCTGCCAGTTCTGACCACATTCCGTCCACTGCTTGTTTAATTAAAATTAAAATTCGTGTTTAATTTAATTAATCTAGGTTTTAGAACTTTCAAACATTATTAGGATAAACATTCACGTATTTAAATGTCTCACATACAACATAGGACTCTGTCAGATGATTATAGGGCTCTTCACTATCCAAACCATAGAAATGTGGAAGACAATTAAGTACACTTAGTTTTAGCTCAAAATTCCTAGCAGCTACTTCTTGGAATTGGATGCACGACGTGCTCAAATTAGCTAATGGAATAAAGGAGTCCCTAAAAGGCCTCTCTTCAATTTCATCACCAATCGTGATTATTACTTCGGTTCTTTCAATTTTATCTAAATTAGTGGCTTGCTTTCTATAGTGGAAAGTGTGTTCAATTTTAATGTCTATAGGTTCTAAGTCAAGTACTAAAGACCTATGCCCTAGCATGCACTATTTGTCTTGTTTTTTTTAATTCAAAGAAATAAAAACCTAAATTATAACTAGTCAAAAATAAAATAAGCCAAGACCAAATCAACTTTCTGACGTAGTCCACGATAACGGCGTCAAACACTTGTTATCAAATTTCAAATAACTCGCAAGCTCACGAATCTATTGGAATATAGAAAAGTAGTAACGGTGTCGATCCTACATGGACTACAATGAATAAAGTTTAATTTAAATCTGAATTAACTGTTATTCTAGGCTAGTTGTGTCGAAAGAAGTTTGTTAGAAATAATTTAAATTAAAGACTAATTCAACTATTGCTAGAAAGTTGAGTTGAAGAATCAAATGGTTTAAATTACCAATGTTTCAGTATCCTTCGTTTTAACTTAGCATTTATCTTTGATCAATTCCCAAAATTGTACAATAACTCAAAATCAATTTATTGTCATCTTAAAGGTTTGTTAGTTAAGCCCAAAAAAAAAAAAAAAAAAAACACTAGAAGGTATAATCAAATTGGGACTTTTAAGAATTTTTAAGGATTTAAAAGTTTAGGGTATCCAGTGTAGACCTTTTAAGATTATGTGTATTCAATAGAGACTTTAAAAGTCACTGAGTATTCAATTCAAACTTTTAGAAATCTCTATAAATCATGGGTATTCAAATTAATAATGACTTTAAGGGAATTCTCCATTTACTAAACTTTTGGAAACTTTTTGGTAAAAAGTATAAATAGAAAATCTCAAAGAAAATCAATGAGATTTGTGAAGACTCTAGAGCCCCAAAATAAAAAACTACTCTTTCCTTTTACCGTATGTCTTCGAGTAAAAAATCGATTTTACTTGTTCTAGATACACCATTTTCTAATTTATGTAAAATATGAATTTATGTAAAATTCCGAATTTACTATTTTCCAGTATGTGCTATTCTTGATTGAATGACGTGATTTTTTTTTTTAATCAATCGATTTTTTGTTGAATAAGTTCTCATGATTGTAACAAGTAGTTTTGCTTTCTAATTACGACAATTGTGCATTTATGATTTTTTTATATGCATAATAGTTTGGATTTCATTTGATGTCAGATTCATTTATCACTATAAGAAAAGTATACAACAGTGACGACCAATAGGGTCAAAAGTGAATATTGGTATTAATTTTTTGTGATGACATAGTCGTCACAAAATGTCGTGGATATTGGTTAGACGTAACTACTCATTTGAGACGACAATACGACATCGCTATTGAATTTAAATTCAATAGAGATGACAAGTCATTGATATAAAGAGTTGGGAAATTGTGGATACTTTGGTCGTTATAGTAACGACTTGTTGTATGTAATGCATATTAATTACCGACGACTATTTATCGCCTCTACTATAATAATTTGATTTTTTTTAAAATTCAGAATAATAAACAATATTAAAAATTGATAACTATAAACATTATATTAAAAATTAATAATAATAAACAATATATTAAAGTAATCAACAAAATTGTGTGAATACAAAAAAATTATACAAAAACCGATCTAGGGATCCGTTAAATCTTCCTTGTCGTCAGTAGGTTCTTCATCTTCCTCGTCAAGATTTATCTCAACGAACAGTTTTTCGGAGAATATAGAATTCCACATGATAGTAAATGAATGCAAAACTCCAACGATCTTATCGAATTTTTCCACAGAATGCGCCAACTTCTTAGGCATTTCTGTCACATGAGTGACTGACTCGGAAGACTTGGCGACAGCCGGCGGGGTATGCAATCCAGTAGTAGACTCTAGATTGGGGTGGGGAGTGCCTTTCGGAATCCTTCCAACTCCGCGAATGTGTCTTCTTCTCCCCTCTACCACCTCTTTGACAACACCGTGCTCGTCCACCAACGCGGTGCTGGAGCCGACATGCTGCATCTACGTCTCCCACACCTCGACTAGTTTTGCCTAATATTGGAATTAAAAAAATAACATCACAAAAATTAGTTATATCATAAATAAAGAACTTTATTACAACTTATCGTAAATTACTTACGTAATCATTCGCCACCGTCTTGTTCGCCCACTCGCTTTCTTTTTCTTTTTTGAATGGAAGCCTGGAATGAGTCTATAATTCCAGGTCACTACTACGTCTCGAGTTCCTCTACGAAAATATTAAATGTAAAGTTAGTAACAATACCATAATGAAACATCCAAAGTTGAAAAAACTAAATACTTATTATTTGATATGTATCGTGTAGCCGAGAAACTTTTCGTCCCTGGACGGAGAAGTACTTCGCTTTAGCCCGATTATCTTTATTCTTGGCCGAGCGTTCCTAAAAAAAAAATATTGTCAATATTATATACATTATGTTTTAGTTAATATAAAACTATTTAAATATTTAAATCAAAACAAATATACTTACAAGATAATGCGGATTGCGAAATAGCTCCACCGTCTTTTGCAAGTCGGCATCACTGATTCTGCAGTATGGACGGTTCGGGCCGTGCTCCATGCAGTGC
Source organism: Forsythia viridissima (assembly GCA_030279155.1). Taxonomy (NCBI): domain Eukaryota; kingdom Viridiplantae; phylum Streptophyta; class Magnoliopsida; order Lamiales; family Oleaceae; genus Forsythia; species Forsythia viridissima. The sequence goes on from CM059044.1 coordinate 8,990,135, forward strand.
TTATGCGCAAGCCGCTTGTAGTCTCGGAGCCAACCGATCGATACAGCTAACAATCGTGTTGAAGGGCGAGGGGCTACCGTGAAGATCAAAATATTCCTACAAAATTTAGTAGTAGATAACTCATAATTTTTGAAGTAAATAAATTTAGTGAAATCATAATATTTGAATCTACTTACTTCGTCGATGTTAAGTACGCGGCTTTTTAGTTCCTCTGGAACATGAGCCCACATAGGAAAGTATGACGTATCTAATCTGATTCTCCACCAGCCTTGTGAAGAGCTTCCCATTGTCTCTAATAAGTTGAAGAGTCCACTCTACCATGTCAAAAACAATGGAAAGTGGCTGCTTCCCATTTGCCAGCCACGCTCTCTGCAGTTGTATACATTTTGCAAGACCCCTTCTCTTCAGTGGAGGAGCTGCAATAATGAGTAACATACAATTATTAGTATGTAACTCAAAAAATAAATTAACAAAACAATTCATAAAAATAATCACTTCCCAGTCTCGCAGGGTGGCTGTAACATGCCTACACTTCAACTAAGATCCTCACCTCTACCATCACCACCATCGGACATTGCATCAGTCATACCTAAAAATATTTGTGATATTAATTTAATTACTAGTCACAGTATGTTTTCTATAAATCATTTGGAATTTGACCCTTTTTATAAAAAAGAATTCTTTTAAGACCCTTTTTCCATATAAATCAGTTAAAACCAAAATGTATTTCTTTATAGTCACAACAATTTGCCATTTGACACAAACACTCATTGGCATTCATTGAAGAAATGATTACTGTGGCACCACTTGACAACAATTTCCCAGCAATTGCATACTCTCGACAATGTCAACAACCAGCAATTTGCAATTTGACAATAATTTTCCAGCAATTGCATACTCTCAACAATTTCCCACCATTTGCCATTTGACACAATCCATTCTTAAATGTCAACAACCAGCAATTGCGTACTCTCAACAATTATTTAACAATAATCAAAATTGTAATCTAAAGCCCATAATTACAACCAAAAAGAATTCAGAAAATGTGCAAATAAAATTGATACCGGAGCAATTATTTTGGTAATCAATGAATGGCATGAACTAAACAATTTCACGATAATCAAATTTTTAATCTAAAACCCATTACTAAAATCGAAAAGAATGTAAAAAAATCTGGAAATAAAATTAATACTAGGACAATAAAACGTAGAAGGAGAGGCAGAACAATAAAATCTGGATTTTCTGGAAATAAAAAGTAATACCAGTGCAATAAGATAAAGAACTCCCTAAGGTCGTGATTAAACTAAAGAATCAGCTAATAAGCTGCTTTTAAGTTTAGCCAAACAATCTAGTTAACACGGAGAACAAGAGGTAGAAGAAGATAAAGTGCAGTGAAAGATTAGCCAAACATACTAGCTAACACAGAGACAAGAGGCGGCGGTGATGTTTGACGGATAGAAGAAGAGGTGGCTGTTGTGGTCGACAGCGGTGGTTGACGGATATGTGAGCGATGGCCTCAGTTGTGGTTGACGGAGATTTTGGAAGCAGAGGCGGCGGTTGTGGTCGACAACAGAGTTTGGGAGTAGAGGCGGCAGCGTTCAATGTTAACAGAGAAAATAGGGGTGAACTCTTGAAAAGAGAACGGATTCTGGATTAAAATCCAGAAGAAAAATAGCAGTGCCAATAAGTCGCCGTTATACAAATATAGCGACTACTAATTACTATATGCAGTAAATGAAGCGCCAAATCTAGTCTAAATAATTTCAGCCAAATAGGGATGATATATGTCGTCAGATAGAAACTGAGGGAAGAGAGCTGGAAATATATATATATATATATATATAGTGAGAATTCTAGTGAAGAAGAAGATGTTTTGTATACTTTTACTCAAATGAACTTCAATACAATTCTGATCTATAATGTAGTCTATATATACACTTACATGAGGCGTGATCTATACATAATGCAGGTGGATAATTAACAGACTGGAGCACATGCAAAAACTGATTTAGTTACAACAATATGAATAACACTAGAAGCTTCTATTCAACATAATTCATGCCACACGTTTGTTGAGTTTTCTTTGTCACTTGGTTTTCTGATTTTGATCATTGTAGTCCACAATTCCTTCTTCTCTAACACCCCCCTTCAAGCTGGAGTTAACTTCAATTACTCCAAGCTTGCTGCTTAGATACAAGTGTCTAGAGTTCATCAAAGGTTTGGTCAATATATCTGCTGTTTGATCTGCTGTTGGAACATAGCTTATTACAAGTTGTTTAGCTAATACATTGTCTCTGACAAAGTGCATATCTAATTCTATGTGCTTGGTCCTTGCATGATAGACAAGGTTAGAAGCCAATGCACTAGCTCCTATGTTGTCACACCATATTCTTGGAATTTCAGTCTGAGTTATATTTAGTTCTTGAAGTAGAGATTGAATCGAAGTAATTTCTGCAGTGGTGTGAGCTAGAGTTCTGTATTCTTCCTCAATACTTGATCTTGCTACTACCTGTTGTTTCTTTGAAGACCAGGAAACTAGATTGTCACCCAAGTACACACAATAACCCACAGTAGATTTTCTATCATCTCTACATGATGCCCAATCAGCATCTCCATAGGCAACAATGTTCATATTCTGTGCTTCATGAATGATTAATCCCATATCAAGAGTTCCCTTTATATATTTGAAAAGTCTTTTTAGCAAGCTCCAGTGAACATCTGTAGGATTTTGAAGGTACTGACTAATTCTGTTTACAACAAATGTTATGTCTGGTCTTGTATGGGTCAGATATTGCAGTGCTCCCACTGCACTCCTAAATTGGGTTGGATTTCTTAAGCTTATGCCTTCTGTTTTACCTATCAGCCTTCGAGCTGCCATAGGAGTGACACTAGGCTTCAGATTTTCAAAACTAAACTTCTTTAAAACATCCATAGCATATTTCTTCTGTGATAAATGAAGTCCAAGTTCATCTCTATAGAATTCAATTCCCAAGAACGTCTTTGGGCTGCCCATATCCTTTAAGGTAAAGGACGCATTCAACTTCTCAATCAGCTTCTGTATTGTTGTTCTGCAACTCCCAGTTAGTATAATGTCATCAACATATACTAGTAAGTAGATTACATGATCATGTGCAATCTGATAGAAGACAGAACTATCAACTTTGGATTGTTTAAGGTCCCACTCCAGTAATGTCTCATTCAGTGTGTCATGCCAAGCTCTAGGAGCTTGTTTGAGTCCATATATAGCTTTGTTGAGTCTGAAGACAAACGATGCTTCAGCTTGATCTATAAAACCTTGAGGCTGCTCCATTTATACTGTTTCTTCAAGTTTTCCATTGAGAAAAGCATTATTGATGTCTTCCTGCATTATCTCTCAACCTTTAGAGCTTGTTGTTGTAAGAATAATCTTCAGGGTTGGTGTCTTAGCTACTAGACTGAATGTTTCAAAGTAGTTAATTCCTGAAGTTTGGGAGAAGCCCTTTGCTTCCAGCCTGGCTTTATGACTCTGAATTTATCCATTTGCATCAAATTTCAATTTAAATACCCATTTGCATCCAATTACTTTCATTGTAGGTTCAGGAGGGACTAACACCCAAGTATGATTTCTTACCAATGCATCATATTTTTCCTTCATTGCTTTACACCATTTTTCACTCTTCAGTGCTCCATCCAAGTTAACTGGTTCCTCATTATCTAAGGATTATGAAGTAACATCAACTGTGTAGATTCTTGGTTTATTATCCCAGCTTTTGATCTAGTTACCATAGGATGTTCAACCTTATCTGTAATCTTCTCAATATCTGGCATATCCACCCAAATTTTAATACCAGCTTGAGATTTTGAGGACTCAGGTTGTATATCTCTCTATACTAGTTGTTGTGATACTTTATTATCCATTCATTCATCATTTTCTACCACTTCTTCATTTCCAGCTGAAGGTTCATGTGCAAGTTCATCTGTTGAATGCATTAAATCGGCTGAATATGGGGTTGTATTATGAGAGTTCTGTTCAAATGGGAGATGATGTAAGGTCATAGGAATGAATTTGGTTTGGTGTGATTTGTTAAGAAAACCTTCCTTAAAAGAAAAAGAGTTTTCATCAAAGCCAACATGTTTGGAGATATAGATTCTACCATTGGAGCTTAAGCACTTGTATCCTTTTGTGATACATACTAGGTCCTAGATAGACACATTTTTTAGTATGAAAATCAAACTTGTGTTTCTGATAAGGTCTTAAACTTGGGTAGCAAGTACACCCAAATACTTTAAGCAGTTTGTAATCTATAGTGTGTTTAAATAGGATTTCATAGGGTGATTTGTGTTGAAGTAAATGACTAGGCATTCTATTTATAAGGTATGTTGCACTTAGGAAAGCTTTCCACCAATAGTGTAGAGGAGCTAAGAGGGTTAAACCAGTTTCAGTTATGTGCCTATGTTTCCTTTTAGCTTTTCCATTTTGAGCTGAGGTGTGACGGCATGAATGTTTGAGTTCTATGCCTGGTTCTGTGGCTAGTTTGTCCAGGTTTCTGTACTCTCTTCCCATGTTAGTTTGTAAGGCCTTAATTTATCTCTCAAATTGGTTTTCAACTAACCTTTTAAACTGTGTAAAGTAGTGTAGGACTTCAGATTTATGTTTCAAGGGGTAGATTCAGGTATATCTAGTACAATCATCAACAAACAACACATAGTACTTAAACCCTGAGGTAGAATTAATGGGAGATGGTCTCCAAACATCAGTATGTATTAGATCAAGAGGCATTTGAGTATGAGAGGATGACAATTTAAAAGGTAAGGCATGAGATTTACCAAACTGACATGATTCACAGAATGAAAAAGCTTTATTATTGACATTTTTGAGATTACTACAAGATTTTAGAATTTGTTGTAATACAGAAGCAGAAGGGTGTCCTAGCCTTCTGTGCTAGATTTCAGTTTGTGCTTCCATGGAGTTATGAGTGATGTTGGACTGGTGATGATTGACTGAGCTTATGTTTGGAGGTCTTGAGTAAGGTAGATTTAGTTGATACAATCCATCTTCAAGTTTTCCCTGTACTAAAGCCTTCCTTGTTGGTAGATCCTTCACAATACAACCATTAGGAAAGAATTCAACAGAAACATTGTTATCAGTAGTTAATTTAGAGACACTTATAGGATTCTTCTTGATTCTAGGCACATGTAGCAACCTTTTTAGCACCAAAGATTTATCATATTCAATATTGAATATTTTAGAACCAACATGAGAGGTTTGTAATGTAGTAGCATTACCTACTACCATTTTCTGCTTACCTGCATACTCCTTAGCTTCATCAACATTGTTTTTATTAGTAGTAACATGGTGGCTGGCTCCAGAATCAGCATACCAGGCTTGGTCTTCTATTGAATTTGGGCTTGCAATGTAAGCAGATGGATTGGAGCTGTGATTATGATCATTGGGTCTTTTCCCCATATACTTTTCATCAAATCTATTATAGCACCAGGCAGCAGTGTGGTTGTTTAAACCACAAAATTGACACGATTGTCTTGTTTCATCTGTCCTTCCAAATCTCCCTCTGCCTCTTGTTCTTCCTCTGAAGTTTGAGTTTCTTTCACCTCTATTTCCGTGACTTACATTCTGTGAGTTTTCTTGAGTTAGGTTGATGGATCCAAAGCTGTTCCTGACTTGACTGAGGTACTCCAGTCTACTTTCAAATGTCATGAGTGTTGAAGATAGCTCATGCCACGAAACCTGATCTCTTCAACTTGCACTACAATAGGGGTATACTCTTCATCAAGTCCAGCTAACACTTGAGTAACCAAATCAGCATGATCAATCTTCTTTCCAACAATCTCTAGATTATCAACAAGTTGCTTGATAGTGCTGAGATATTGATCCATAGACATGGATCCTTTTCTGATTATCTGCAGTTCAGAAGGAATGTCACTCTGGACCTGTTGAGAATTCCATAATTCTCATTTATAGCCTTCCAAAGCTCACTTGAGCTATTACAACCCATGACACGCATCACAATCTATGATGTCATAGAGGAATACATCCATCCCATTAGGAGTTGATCCACTGAAATCCATCTAGAGTACTCTGGATTGGAAATTGTCTCTGCTGTTGTTCCAGTTTCAGTTGCAGCTTGCAGATTAACAAATTGTGGAGGATATACCTTTGTGCCCAGCAGATACCCTTCCAGACCATGGCCCCTTACAATTGGCATTATAACATTCTTCCATAGAAAGAAGTTATCTCTGTCTAAATTTACAGATGCTGCCTGTGTTAGGTTCATGCTAAAGGGAGTAATGTTGTTCATCAGACCTAGAGCTTGAATTGTGGAGTTAGAGGTTGAGCCATGAGATTGGCTATTGTGGCTAGTATGTGCCATAGAGAGGCTCTGATACCAAGATAGAAACTGAGGGAAGAGAGCTGAAAATATATAGTGAGAATTCTAGTGAAGAATAAGATGTTTCGTATACTTTTACTCAAATGAACTTCAATACAATTCTGATCTATAATGTAGTCTATATATACACTTACATGAGGCGTGATCTATACATAATGCAGGTGGGATAATTAACAGACTAGAGCACATGCAAAAACTGATTTAGTTACAACAATATGAATAGCACTAGAAGCTTCTATTCAACAGAATTCATGCCACACGCTTGCTGAGTTTTTTTTGTCACTTGGTTTTCTGATTTTGATTATTGTAGTCCACAATTCCTTCTTCTCTAACACTCCCCTTCAAGCTGGAGTTAACTTCAATTATTCCAAGCTTGCTGCATAGATACAAATGTCTAGAGTTCATCAAAGGTTTGGTCAATATATCTGATGTTTGATCTGTTGTTGGAACATAGCTTATTACCAGTTGTTTAGCTAATACCTTGTTTCTAACAAAGTGCATATCTAATTAAAAATGGATTTATTAATGAATTATGAAAATATTAATAAAATATTATTAACTACAATCATAATTATACGAAATCAATATAAATTAATGATTTAGTAAAATATGAATAATTAACTATTATCCAAAAAAGTACTTAATGAAAGTTAATTTAAATTAATCAAAATTAATATGAAATTATTAATTACGACAATATTAATATCAATCAAAATTAATATAAATTTATTAATTATGAAAAGATTAATAAATTAATATTAACTAAAGACATAATCAATCAAAATTAATATAAATTTATTAATTATTAAGAAGATTTAATATGAAGCAATATTGTAAATCAAACAGAATTTAATTATATTGTTAAGGGGGATGATCTCATCCCTCTAGTGGGGAGGAGTTATAATCCCCACTGGACACATGTCCAGTGGGGATTGGGCAAGTGTTTGACACTTTTGTCAAACACTTTTGTAATATCCAATCCCCACTGGACATGTGTCCAGTGGGGATTATAACTCCTCCCCACTAGGGGGAGGAGATCATCCCCCATATTGTTAAAAGCATTTTGTAATATACAACAACATTTACTTTGAGTCACTTTTGTGATATCTACGACCCTCTATGCCCTCATCGTCTTCTTCTACATTATTGTGCAGTCTTCTAATGTATCATCATCGTCAGTGTAATCATTGATGAATGATGCATCTCCACTAACATTTGAAGATGATGTCATCTTCTCTGCTTGAGTAACATGAATGGCATCTCCATCGTCCCGTTGTAAATTTACTTGATCTAAACTACCAAGATCAACGAAGAGAGAGAAGTTGGATGAGTTGTTATCGTGCAACAAATCTATCTCAGTAAAGACGTCTTCTAAAATATCCCAACTACCAAGATCAACGAAGAGAGGGAAGTTGGAAGGGTTGTTATCGTGCAAAAAATCTATCTCAGTAAAGACGTTTTCTAAAATATCCCATGCGCTTCGATGATTGACTTCTTTTACAACTCGCCAGTTGGCAGTGCCACGAGAAGTATTTTCAATGTAAAAAACTTTTTTTGCTTGAGAAGAAAATATGAATTGATCATCCTTGAATGACTATGCACTTATGTCAATACAAGTAATATTGTTTCATGTTACATTCCTCTCGCCATTGCATTTAAACCACTTGCATCTAAACTAAACAACTGAAAACCCATTCAGATAAGAAAGTTTCAATATCTCATACAACTAGCTATAAAAAGTGTCACCCTTAGTCCCTGACAAAGTCACACCACTGTTTTGAGTTTTCTGCCGGTTATCACGATCATAAGTCAAAAATCGAACTTTGTTTACAACACATGCTGCAAATTAATTAACATGTGAGTTTGATCGAGAAGCCAAAGACAGTAACTTTTAGGAGAATTTTTTTGGTGCATAGCATAAATCTATAATGTTTATAGTTGAATCTTAGTAAATAATTAAAATAACATATGCATGCAAGCACTTGATTAATTGATTACCATACTATAAAACCAAGCAGGAACTTATTTCTATGAGCTCGGTTAATATTTGTGCATCCATGTAGGTGCAGCTCTGCTTGTGTTCATTTTTTAAACAAAAATATATATGTCCTACTAATTACATTACAAAAAAGGACTAAGTAACGACATTGAATATAAATGTGTACTTACTTTACGTAGGCTTCAATTTCACGAGAGTTGTTGAGGATATAAAACTCTGCTTGATTCCAAACATCAATTGGAAGGACTGTTGAAATCGAAATCATTTTTCCCATCGGCCAACACTGTGATTCAAAAACGGAGAGCTTCCTTTTCGGAACACTTACATCGTCATTCCTGTCCGTATGGTTGAATCTTGTCTTTACGTCATCGAACGCAAACAGAATGTCAAAGCTTTGTCCACAATGTAGCCTTCAGTTATAGAGCCCTCGGGTTTTGCTTGATTTCTCACAAAGTCCTTGACCTTCTTAATGTATCTCTCAAAAGGATACATCATGTAAACTGGTCCACCAAGTATTGCCTCTTTAGGTAAATGCATCACAAGGTGAATCATGATATAAAAAAATGCCATGAGTAATATTCGTTCAAGCTTGCATAGGATAAATACTAGCTACTCCTGAGCCTTAACAATGTCGCTGACCTTCAATGACCTTGCACACAACTGTTTGAAGAAAGTACATAGTTCAATTATTGTGGATGAAATTATCTTATTCAAATACGCTCGACAGTCAACAGATAACAACCATTGCAAGATAACGTGGCAATCATGTGACTTCAAACCTTGGAGTCGGTTATCACTTAGAGTTACATTATTTCTAAAATTCGATGCAAAATTATTTGGAAATTTAATCGATTTGATGAAAGTACAAAACTTTCAACGGTCAACAATTGTCAATGTGTATTATGCAGCAGGCTTTATCAACTTTGTCCCATATTGATACAAGTGCAACTCCTTTTGGTTCCTAAGTTCATCAAATCATGCCTCGCATTCACTGTGTCTTTCGATTTGTGAGAATCATCCAATATCGTACTGAGTAAGCTGTCACATACATTTTTCTCCACATGCATAACATCAATATTATGTTTTAACTCAATAGTCGACCAGTAACGTAAATCGTAGAATATACTATTCTTTTTCCAATTTAGTTCATCTGCACCTCTCTTTCTTTTAACAACCCCATAGCTAGGGTATTTTCCTAGAGTTGTGCTTCAGACATGGCTCAACTGTTCCAATATGTCTGCACTAGTCAATCAGTGCAGATGATGTCTTCTCTCTGTTAACCCACTAAATTTAGTGTTCATATGCCAAGTATGAAGAGTCAACAAGAAACTTCGATGACTGACATAAGCTGTCTTACCAATTACTCGCGTTGACGATGTCTGATCGTTGCAAGTTGGACATCCATTATAAAACTAACCGCTCCACCTAGATAGACTAATCTTCACAGGAAAATCATTAATTGTCCACAATAACGTTGTGCATACTCTAAATACATCATTATTAATTCCCACATCTCGCGTATCAAAACCAATATTTCACAACTCCTTCAACTCATCAACTAATGGTCATAAAAATACATCCATGTCCTTACATGGTGATTTAGGACCGGAGATCAAGAAAGTTAGCATTAAGTATTCTGGTTTCATGCACAGCCAAGGTGTCATGTTGTAATTTGTCATAACCACAGGCCACATGCTATGAGACAATCTCGTGTTGCCAAAAGGATTAAATCCGTCAACAGCCAAACCCAGTCGGACATTCTGTATTTCATAGGCGAATCCAGGGTGATTATTATCAAATTCTAGTCACGTCTTTCCATCTGCGAGATGATTCATCTCATTCTCATCTTTTGCCTAACCTATACTGTGCCACCTCATGAATTTCGCAGTAGCCATTGTGGCGAACAAACATTTAAGTCTAGGGGCCAATGGAAAATAATGCATATGCGGAACATTATTTCCATAATGTTTCCTAGCTACCTGTTTTCAATGACTTTCTAAGTAAACTGGACAAATTTTTCTAAAGGTGTGTTTCTTCTAGAACAGTGCATAATCATTCTTGCAACCATGAATAAATTCATACTCCATACCCAACTTCACTATTAGCTTTTTTGCTTCATAATGAGAGTCGACAATATTTATTTCAAAGAAAGCAAACTTCAAAAACTTCAGTAGTTCATCGACCGACTTATTTGTCCACTTATTCAAAACTTTCAGATACATCAATTTCACTAAAACAAATTAACAACGGGAAAGTCAAAATTCCAGGGTACAATTCTAAATGCATGGCCTCAAACAATTCGTCGTAATAGTGATCATTACCGGTCAAGTCATCCTCAACTATATCGTTCAGAACATCCATCAACTTATCTCTCCCTTGATTATGTAGAGGCGCGTGCGCGTGCGCATGCTTATTCTGATTCTCTCCATGTTGAATCCTTTTATAATAAGTCTCCAAGAAACCAAAATTAAATATGTGAGCCTCGACGTCATCCACTAACTGCACTTTCCTATTCAAACATCTTCTACATGAACAAAGAATAAACCATCAATCATTTGCAAGTGGCCTCACCATTTTAATAAAGGCTTGCAAACCATTCCCAAACTCTATAGACTTACCGCAATTCCTAATGTTGGTACAACTCTTATCAATTTCCATTTCTATTGCACTACAATAACACAAACAAATATTAATTAAAATATTCAAGTGACGTGAGAATGTCATATTAACTCCGCCTTATGTCTCCAATACTAATCAATATGTAAGAGCTCTAAACCATTCGTCATTGATTTGTGAATTACGAATGTGTTGCCTCATTCGTGTTATCGCCTCTTTTTCACGCGTAGTTTTTGGCAGCATCTCTTCATATTCTCCTAAGTCTGTGATCTATATTATATATAGTCCACACCTAGAGAATAAAAGGGACACACTGTTGAAATCTACATGCAAAAATATAAGTGATAACAGGAACATATATTGATAACACATTCGTAATTCACAAATTAATGAAAATTGTCCAAAATAGGACAATTCAAAGATTATTTTGTAAAATGGAAATTGTTCAAGATTAGGACATGTGTGGTTTACAAAATAATCTTCAAATGGTTTTCTATGATTTATTAAAGTGTAATAAAGTGTACAAAATAAAAAAATTCACATATGATAACAGAAATATATAGATTAATATTATTCACCAAAATACTATATTTTATCTCAAAGCTGGCAACTAAGAGGACCTGGGCCGGAGAGCAAATGAACGAGTCAAAAATAGGGAAAAGGATGACTGTCGTGTCGTCAACTACTGAACATATGTACAAGAACTGCTGTGACTACCATCAACTAAGAGTAAATGTAGTCCTCGTCAATAGCGGTGACATATGTACATATTGTCGTCCCTATTGTACATATGTCGCCACTGATACAAATTATTAGCGCCAAAAATTCCTGCCAATTGTCTTGCTTGTAATAGCGGCGTCATTGTCGTCGGTATAGCAATATCAATTAACGCGCCACAATCCAGTTCAGTTGCCACGACATAAACTATGTTGTGACGACCAATTGTCGTGGCATATGGTGTTGTCTTTCCACAAGCGATTAATTTTTTTAGTCGTCTCAAGTGGTCTAATTTAATTGCTGCGACTTACTTGTCATTTCTATTGTTCAATAGTAATAACGAAGACTAAGATGCACTGTTATAGACTCTTTTTCTTATAGTGTGTTATTGTAGATTTTAATCCCGCAAGTGGACAAATCTGTTACAAGTAATAAAGTGATGTGAAGAGTGTAGAACCCACGAGGACTAGCTATCAATTGACCAATTAATGTATACTTCAAGTTTTAACAAAATAAAAACACAGATTCATTTATAATGTCAATCATAAAGTTATTCTGCTTGAGTTTAACTAAATCTAAGTTATCACGCAATCAAAAGTAATTTAAGAACAAATTCGAGTTTTATAACTAGCACTAGGATTTACGAATCCACCCACACGTTTCAACAATTAATTATCAATTATTCGCCTTCGCAAATTATTGTCCTAGATCAAAAATTGATGATCCTAATATAATCAAAAGCTTCTATCAACGGTCAATCAATTCTATACTTCTATATAAACCTAACCATCTTTAGTTAAATTTCAAACACAAAGGTATGCATTTAATCACAACAATCATTTAGAAAGATTTCATAAAACATAATTGTAATCTCTATCTATTATTGGACCATATGTTATTTATTACAACGTGCTCATCTAAATTGAATCTCTCGAAAGCAACCTAGACCACAAAAACATTTTAATGACGATCAAACATCAAAACGGAAATAATGAATAATAAAATAAAATCGGAATCAATAAATTTACAAAAACAAATAACGTCTAATTAATAAAAAACGCGAGGTTTCATCGTTTATCCTAGATATAAAAGATTTAGCCAGACATGATTCTATGAATATAGCGATAATAATGAAAGAATTCATGATCCATAAGAAGAAGAATAGATACAACCCTTAATCTTGAATTAATCCAAAATCTTCGTGATGAATGTTGTCCAAGAATTTCTCATTTTCTTGCTTTCGATCTCTATCTCTCTTCAATTGTGTAATCCCTTCAAAAGACTTAGAATACGTCTCTTTATAGTCATTGGGAAGTCTTCAAAGTTGTGTCTTAAAAGAGTCCTCATCCTATTTAACTTTAGAAAAATACGCTTATGACTTTCTTTCAGTGTAGGTAGCACCTAGGTCACACAATGCATTCTAGGTCGCACAATGCATTCTACTATTTTGGTGTGACATCCAGTAAGTTTTCACAACCATACCTAGGTCGCACAATGCATTGTTACCTAGGTGTGACCTTTTTTGAAAACTTACAATTTGGCTTCTGATGTACGGTTTTGATCCTTTCTTCTTTACATCTTTTCGATTCAATCCAAAAGCTTCCAAATGCATTCTAATTGGTCCTTACCCTTCTAAAGTCTTGTAAAGTGGCCTTTCCACTATTCAAAAATGTGCAAATTAGTCCTCTAACTTTTAGAAATTTGATTCTTGCTCCCGAAACTTTTGAATTCACCACAGTTGCTTTGTAATTGTTTCAACTTATGTCAGTGCCATCCAATTAAGCTTCAATTAAGCATCAAACTCTTCTTTTTTCTCTCCAAACTCATCCAAATTGGGTTTTGTACCTACGTACACAATAATTGAACTTATTTAAATAGAAATCTACTCATATAATGAATATATAATAAGTTTACAACCATAGATAAGCATATAAAATACATTTATCAAATACCTCCAAACTTAAATTCGTGTTCGTTCGGAGCAAGATTATCTACTCAAAACACACAAAAGAAAATAAAATAGAAAAATAAAACTAGATTGGTTGGATAGCATGCTGTATTCGCCTTAGGATTTGAAACTGTTCAACCAATTCATGAAAAGTTTATAAATAATGCTACCAAAACTAATTTTTAACTTATTCAATATTTGACCAGAGAGAGAGAGAGAGAGAGAGAGAGAGAGAGTGTGTGTGTGTGTGTGCGTGCGTGTGTAGTCACACCCATTGTAATGAATCTTTAAGTTGGTTCATTCTCAACCCTCAATAGTCAAATGCTTTCTCTCCTTCCGTGAGAAGCGTCTCCAAATTTGATTTTTTTTACAATCTCTCACCAGTGATGTTAATTCTAAGATTGCTCTCAAATCACTCATTATTTTTCTGCTCAAGTTTGGTTGGGTCTAACCAATAAAAATAATTACTTAGATCTATGATGATTCTCCTTAGATTTCAGTGCTCCGACCTTCAAGCTTCCACTAGTTGTTAGTACTGTAAATCCTTATGTTAACTCCGTAAAGTACTCTTTTTGCTATCTTTGCAATAATTTTTTTAATAATTTTTTTTCTTACGATCTTATGTGTAAACATCAGTTCTTTAAACTTTCTAGATGACCCTCGTAACGAGCTTTATGCTAGCTCCCAGATTTTACAAACCTAAGGACAGCGGGGTTTGAACCCCTACGAGCTTTATCATTTGAGTAAAAAAGGCTACGAACAAAGATATAAGATAGAGCTAGTACCAAGTCCTTTGCATGCAAGAGTTTATATGTGAGGGCTAGATTTCTAACATTAAGTCATCAGCTAGCTTTATTTTGTTAGCCAAAACACTCCACACCAATATTTAACAAGCATAGAATCAACATACTTCCAAATAATTACTCTCAGTAGTTCTATCATTCCCAAAAAGTCTCACACATGGTCATATGATATTTTTGATTTATGTGGTATATGACATATTTATAACTTGGCAACCTAACTCTCACAATTACACAAATATGGCTAGCTCGCATAACGACAATTGTAACTATAGTGCTTAAAGATATTTAAGTCTCACATGAATAAGTAATTACACTTATATGTAGCATCACTTAATCACCAGTTATGAATTGATTACACTTTCCAATATAAATTTCATGACCATAAGCCAACAAGGCTATCCAACATCACACAAGCATGCACTAATTTTTTTTATTCTGTTTTTTTTTTTTTTAAAAAAACAAACTCCAAATAGATTAAACTTAACAGTTGATAGTAGATAACATCACAACACTCACAATCATTCAAAATAAAAGCAACACATATAAACGTAGTACAACCTCCAACTTAGACACTATATTGTCTCAATGTAAAGAAAAGAAATAAATAAAAGGAGATTAATATACTTCCTATGGAGGTGTGGTAAAATTTGATTGTTTTATTCTCATATATCATCCGGAGGTGGTGAAGGAACATGTAGAATTTGGGACAAACTCCAATTGACACCAAATTTTAACCACTATTTCATTACACCATAAACTTTATGCTGTCCAAGAGAAGTCTGGGAAACGTACTACGGTGACCTCAGTTAAAATTGGTCAAAAATCCTATGAAAAAAAAAGATAAAAGGTGTAAAAATTTATCATAAGCCAAAAATAAAGAAATAAACTAATAAGTGAAAAAAAAAAAATAGCTAAGAAAAAGGATGGAAACTTGGGTTGCCTCCCAATAAGCGCTTCTTTAAGGTCATTAGCTTGACTTCATGCAATAATCGTTTCATGACACTTTGAGTAGGTCTTTGGAGGACTTGCTTTGCTTGGATTGATTGACTTTGCACCATTTTTCGTTTATCATCTAGAATTTGATTTTGCCCTTCTCAGAAAAATATGATTTTATTTTACCACCTGCTCGAACTCAACTATGAAAACTTCAACTTCCTCATCAACTTTGATCATAAAATCAATTTTAGAACAAATATGGAAGTCAAAGAATTGATTGATAGGTGCAACATTACTAAATATCACTTTTTCATTTTGCTCATTTAGGAACAACTTATCTTTCTCCACATGCTATTCTTCTCTGGTACTCTTCAAGTTGAATTACCGATCTATCATCTAAAATCTCGGACAGTTGTTCATTATTCCTTGTTTTAATGATTGGCTTGTGTGCCCATCGAGTTTGACGAGTTTTCCATTGTGAAAATATTAGTTACCTCTGGTTGATGACATCAATCTGGAAACATAAATCTAAAGAGCTCAGAAATTAAGTTGATTTAAACACATTAAATGTAATATGTTCATCATTTAGTCTCAGCATTAGTTGCTATTTTTACACATCAATCAATGCCCATCCAGTAGCCAAGAAGGTTTGACCCAAAATAAGTGGCGCATCCTTGTCTTCGCACAAATCCAAAATGATAAATCCGCAGGGAATATAAACTTGTCCACTTTCACTAATATGTCTTCAACGATCCCATGTGAATGTTTGATGGACTAATTAGCAAGCTGTAACGATATCGTTGTTGACTTTGCTTCTCCCAAACTGAGCTGCATAAAAATAGAATAATGCATTAAGTTAATACTAGCACCCAAATCACATAGAGCTTTATCAAAGAATAAACTACCAATAGTGCAGGGAATAGTGAAACTCCCTGGATCTTTTAGTTTTAGTGGTAGCTTGTTTCTGAATATGGCACTGTATTCCTCAACCAGCATCATAGTTTCATGCTCCTCTAGCTTTCTCTTAGTCAAAAAGATCTCCTTCATGAATTAGCATAGCTAGGCATTTGAGCTAAGGCTTCGACGAATGGTATGTTTATGTGAAGCTTCTTGAATACATCCAAGAACTTCTCAAACTACTTGTCCAGCTTTTTATTTGTGCAACTGCTTGAGAAATGGTATTGGAGGAATGTAAGTCTTGACCAGGTGGAGGAATATAATCTGGTGGAGAGTTTTCTCTCTTTACTGAAACAGTTTCCTTTTCTATACCCGATTTTTTCACATGAATTTCTAGCAATTCAACTTCGCTTCTCGTAGTAATTGCATTTACATGCTCTTTTGGATTGACCTTGGTATTGCTTGGCCATATGCCTAGTTGTTGCTCGGTCAATAATTTGCCAACTACCCAATTTGATTTTCTAGATTCTTTATCGAGACATCTTGTCTTTTCTGTACTTCTTTGAATTCAGATTCCATTCATTCTATTAACTTAGTGAAAGCTTCTTCCCATATTCCTTCCTTTCTTGGGGTCTTCCTTATTTTGCGAATTTTGAATGTTTTTATTATTTCCATAGGAGAAGTTCGGATGATTTCTCCACCCTAGATTGTAGGTCTGTGAGTATGGATTATTTTGTTGTCATTGAAAGTTCGGATGAGCATATGCCGCTTGCTCAGTGGTTAAAGGACACTCCGATGATTAATGATTTGCCCCACAAGTTGCACATACCAGGATAGATAGATGAACCATATTAGTAGATTGGAAGTGATTTAATAATTCTATATGCTTTGCCAATGAATCAATTTTGGCCAGTAGTAGTGAATTGATTTCTATCCCATGCATTCCTGTTACTTTCTTTTGGGACCCTCTGTCTGAACACATAACAAACTATTCACTCATAATCTCATACGTCATGAAGGTCACCGGAGAATATATTTTGGATAGAGCCACCTTCTGCAGAATCTACTGAAGAACGACCATTCAGAGCTAATCCAAAGTAAAAATAATAATTTTGAGCTGCTAAAGGAAAACCATGAATTTGGAACTTTCTGAGCAGTTTCTTGAATCGTTCTCACGTTTTATAAAATTTTTCTAAGTCAAATTGTTGAAAATTTGATATTTCATACTTCAGTCTGTTTACTCTGGCTAGATGAAAGTATTTGAAAGTGATTTTTTGGACCAAATTTGTCCAAGTAGTGATGCTTCCAAACGGTAGAGAATCTAACCATTCTCTAGCCTTATCTTTCAAAGTGTGTGGGAAGAGTCTCATCCTAAGTGCTTCTTCATTAACACCATGATATTTGAAGTTTCTATAGTATTCTATGAAGCGAGAAAGATGATAGTGAGAATTTTCGTCTATTCTCACAGAGAATGATAGATTGTTCGAGAACAAATTAATCATATCTAGTCTTAATTGAAAGTTCTCGAGTCCAAAATGTGGGTAAATTATGATGGACCGATTCTCAACAATCGGGGGCATCATATAATCACCCATAAGAATATCTCATTCATGAACTTCAACTGGTTGTGCCACATGTCCAAGAATATTTCTCATATTTGCAAGTGGTGGATCAAAAACGAGGTTGTTGTCCTCAATTGTGGATCATTGTTGTTTTTTTTTTTTTCGCGTTGTTTACGTTGTTGTTGGTGAAACCTGCATTCGATTTCTGAGTCGAAATCAAATAGATCAAGATCTTTTGCATGCCGCATACACAATCGACACCTAAAACTTTAGAAATAAGCTGAAATTCAGCGTTAACACAAAGAACTGGGGAGGATAAAAAAATAAAAAATAAAAAATATTTGTTAAAACTAAATTAACAATTAATGTAATAATTAATAAAACTAGTCCCCGACAATGGCTCCAAAAATTTGTTGTAGATTTTAATCCCACAAGTGGACAGATCGATTACAAGTAATAAAGTGACGTGAAGAGTGTCGAACCCACGAGGACTAGCTATGAATTAACCAATTAATGTATACTTCGAGTTTTAACACATATTCGTTTATAATTTCAATCCTAAAGTTATTCTGAGTTTAACTAAATCTAAGTTATCATGCAATCAAAAGTAATTTAAGAATAAATTTGAGTTTTACTAGCACTAGGATTCACGAATCCACCTACATGTTTCAACAATTAATTATTAATTACTCGTCTTCACAAATTATTGCCCTAGGTCGAAAATCGATGATCCTAATATAATCAAAAACCTCTCTCGACGGTCAATCAATTCTATACCTTTATATGAACCTAACCATCTCTAGTTAAATTTCGAACACAAATGTATACATTTAATAACAACGATCATCTAGAAAGATTTCATAAAGCATAATAGTAATCTTTATCTATTATTGGATCCTATGTTATTTATTACCACCTATTCATCTAAATTGAATCTCTCGAAAGCAATCTTGACCACAAAAATGTTATAATGGATATCAAACATCAAAACATAAATAATAAATAATCAAACCAGAATCAATAAATTTACAAAAACAAATAACTTCTAATTAATTGAAAACACGAGGTTTCATCATTTATCCTAGATATCACGATTCCTATTAATATAGCAATAATAATGAAAGAATTCATAATTCGGAAGAAAAAGAAGAAGAATGTATATAATACTTAATCTTGAATTAATCCAAAATCTCTGATTGCACCGTAGTGAATGTTGTCCAAAATTTTCTCATTTTCTTGCTCTTGATCTCTATCTTTCTTCAATTGCGTAATCCCTTCAAAAGACCTAGAAGATTTCTCTTTATAGTCCTTGGGAAGTCTTCAAAGTTGTGTCTTAAAAGATTCATCATCCTACTTAACTTTAGAAAACCGCACTTATGACTTTCTTTCAACGTAGGTTGCACCTAGGTTGCACAATGCGTTGTGCTACCTAAGTGTGACCATTTTTTTAAAACGTACTATTTGGTCTCCGATTTGGCTTTTGATGTACGGTTTTCGTCCTTTCTTCTTTACATCTTCTCGATTCAATCCAAAAGCTTCCAAATACATTCTAATTGGTCTTCACCCTTCTAAAGACTTCCAAAGTGGCCTTTCAACTATTCAAAAATGTGCAAATTAGTCTCCAAACTTTTAGAAATCTGATTTTTACTCCCGAAACTTTTGAATTCACCACAGTTGCTTTATAATCGTTTCAACTTTTGTCTATGCCATCTAATTAAGCCTCAAACTCTTCTTTTTTGCTCCAAACTCATCCAAATTGGGTTTTGTACATACGTACATAATAATTGAACTTATTTAAATAGAAATCTGCTCATATATTGAATATGTAATAAGTTTTCAAGCATAAACAAGTGTATAAAATACAAGTATCATGTGTCATCAAAAAATCGTGCCTCTTAGTGTGGTTAGCACTGGGTGTTTCCAAGCAACGAAGCTTACACCTATTCGTATTAGTTCATCCAAAGTTTCTTACCCTTATGCACGAATTATTGAATAAGCCATCTTCCAATCAAGGTTAAGGAGTCAACTGAGCATTTCAACGGCGGGATTGAATACCCGGATCAAATCAGAGTTCATGCCGCCCGCCCTGAACAAATAGGAGGCGTGGGCCACAGTTCACACATAAAATATCATTGAATTCATGTGTTTTATCTTGGGATCATTTTGCTTCTTGAGTCCATTTTGAACAATTAACTAAAATGTCAAATTTCTTCCTCTCCCAACACACACACACACACACACACACACTTCCCATTAGTTTATTGATATAGATGGTTGTGAATGTATTTGGATTTAGATTGATATGAAATGGCCTTAATGAGATTGGGGTTGAAATGATTTGATTTTTGAATTCTATCTGAATTTGAAATAGCCTTACCAAATTGCAAGCATTTTTTAGTCAACATTATTAAAATGTTATTATTATTTTTTTTATTTAAGTTATTTGTTAATCTAGCTAATTGAGATGACTTAATTCTTTTGTATATACTTTTTTTCATATTTTTTATGGGAAAATATGATTTATTACTTTGGGTTCTTAATTACATGTCATATGGATAATTGGACATACGAGATTTTGTTAAAAATAATATTACATTAATTAGATAGAAATTTAGCTTAATATTTTTTTAGGAAAAAAAAGTCATTAAAGAAAGTCTATAAAACTCTACAGAAGTTTATAGAAGGCTTTTGTTAATTTCTAATAAATCCATAAAATTTACTTAACGAATTTCACAAAAGTCACCCACTTACAAAAGTCTATAAAAGTTTTAAAAGTCTCAATTGAATATAGCCCCCCTTAATATTGTTTTTCCTTTGTTTGATCTTAAATTACTTAATCGTTTCTCATATTAAACTCAATTGAAAGAAAACAAAGAAATCAAAGTATTCACACCCTAAGCAATTCTATGTATCCACAAATCGATAACAAGACAATAGAAAATCAAAAGAAATTAATAGAACATGTTGAAGGACCAATCACAAATTAATTAAACTAATTTTTAACTATAAAAGAATACATGATATTTAAGATTAAAGAATATTCATTTAATTAAACCAACAACAACAAAGAATCAAAGTTTAAGCTCGAAAACGTAATTAAAAGGATAACAAGATAATCACTTTGTTTAAATAAGGTTTCATTGTCTATCTTGGCTCGAGAAAATTAGAAGAATATAATTAAATTAAAAATAAAAGATTTGATACAACCTGACATAGACTCGAGTAGAAGAAATCGTCCAAAAAGTCATGTTCGCCATGTGATTTTTCTTCTTACTTCTTAGCCATCGTTCCACTCTTTCTATGACCTACAAAATATTCTTATATAGTCTCAACCTCGTATTGAAACTCTTGCACTTAAAAGGATCGAAAAATCCCCGACTTAAAATTGATAATAATATTAAGGAATAATTGCATCAAAGGTCCCCAACGTTTCAAAATCGTTAGGGATATGCCCCTAATCTAAAAAAATAGCAACACACATCCCCAACGTATGAAAACATTGGCGTGGTAAGTCCTTTATGACCAAATTTCCATTCTCTTTAAATAAATAAAAAAACAAAAAACAAGAGAAAAGAAAAACAAGATTGAAAACTAACCAAATGTACCCAAAAAAATAAAAAGTAAGAAAGAGGTCAATCTTCTCTAAAAATCCAAAATCCAACCCAAAATTCCTCCTCTTACAATCCAACATTTGTGTTCATTTGCTGTAATAAGTAAACAACAATGGTGTTTTCAAAAATACAATCTTTATTATCTGTCCCTTTGTTTTTATCTACTATCTTTGTTCAACACTTCGCCGCTGTGCATTCCATCGGAGTTAATTATGGTACTCTCGGAAACAACCTCCCGCCGCCGGCTCAAGTTGCACAGTTCTTCAAGGAAAAAACCACCATCAACATAATCAAGATCTTCGACGTGAACCCAGATATTCTCAGGGCATTTGCCGACACCGGAATCTTTGTCGCCGTCACTTTTCCAAAAGGAAAAATCCTGAACCTAGTGAACATCAAGTATGCTCGGAGATGGGCGGGTAATAACATCAAACCATTCTACCCACAAACTAAAATCAATTACATACTTGTTGGAAATGAAGTCCTCCACTGGGGACCTCAAAATCTGATCGATAACCTAGTTTCCGCCATGAGAACTCTTCACAGAGCACTTATCCGATCTGGGATTCAAGGTGTTAATGTTACAACGGCACATTCTTTGGGGATTCTTGAATCCTCCCAGCCGCCGAGCCAAGTTTCATCTAGGTTGGGACAAGGGAGATCTAGCCCCCATGCTGCAATTTTTGCAGGAAACAAAATCTCCATTCATGGTAAATCCATATCCATATTTTGGATACTCACCAGAACAGGCAAATTTCGCTCTCTTCAAACCAAACTCAGGTCTACACGATAAATACACAAAACAAACATACACGAACATGTTCGATTTGTTGATCGATGCAGTGCACATTTCTATGAAGAAATTGGGATATGGCAATGTGGAAATTGCTGTAGGGGAGACTGGTTGGGCTTCTTCTGGAGAGACTTTTGAACCGAAATGTTAGATTTTTTTGGAATATGGCGATGTGGAAATTGCTGTTGGATTGTAAAATGAGGAATTTTGGGTTAGATTTTGAGTTTTTGGAGAAGATGGACATCTTTCTTACTTTTTATTTTTTTGGGATATATTTCTTACTTTTTATTTTTTGGGGTACATTTGGTTAGTTTTCAATCTTGTTTTTTGTCTTTTTATTTATTTAAAGAGAAGGGCAATTTGGTCATAAAGGACCTACCACGCTAAGGTTTTCATACGTTAGGGATATGTGGTGCTATTTTTTATGTTAGGGGCATATCCCCAACGATTTTGAAACATTAAAGACCTTTGATACAATTATCCCTAAAATTAAAAAAGGCCGGACAGACTGTTTGCTTGCCGTAGCCCAAACCACATCATTTTTCCAAGTGGCCATGGTCAACCGTGGTTTGCTTGCAGTGGTTTGACCGTGGCATGCAGAGAATTTATGCTCAAATTTCAATTTTCCAAATTTTTGCACATTTGGTCCTCAAGGTTTCAGAATTTTTCAATTTTGTCCCTACTTCAATTTTTTCGTACATCCTTAACCTATGTGTTTTAGTACACAATTAGTCATTATTTGATGAAAAATATCAATGTATCTTTAATTTTAAATGTTGTTATTGCCTAATAGGTGGATCTTGTTTCACGTTGGGAGCATATGCAAACTTTTTCTTTGAATGGCCCTCCAAATGAATAAGATAGTATTTTTTTTAGAGCTTACCCACCTTCACATGATAGGAAATTGCAAGAATGGTTCAAATATTTTATCTTCTCTTTCACAAATAATTTGTACTTTAAAATTGCATGTTGCTGTCAACACATCTTGATGATAAAATGCTGGGTGAAATCAGTTCTTGATAGTGCTTGACTTACGAGAGTTTTCAGTAGCATCCCAAGAAACTCCAATTGATACATACACTGAGAAACAGGGGAAAAGAAAATGGGGACAGAAAACAAATCTGAAACCAAGCCATACGATCGGCTCAGTGAATTAAAAGCTTTTGATGAAACCAAATCTGGTGTTAAAGGACTCGTCGATTCTGGAATCACCAAGGTACCTCGTATATTCATTCAGCCACAAGATAGTCCAGATAGGGTCACCACTACTCCAAGAAATATCTGACTAAGTATTCCGATCATTGATCTTGATGGGGTCGATAAAGATCCGATCAAGTACATGGATATGGTAGACAAGATCCGAGATGCATCGGAGACCTGGGGTTTCTTTCAAGTGGTTAATCATGGTATACCAGAAAGTGACATGGAGGAGATTAAAAATGGTGTAAGCAGATTCTTTGATCAGGATAATGAGATTAGGAAGCAGTATTATACCCGGGATGTTACTAAACCGGTTGTGTATAACACCAACTTTGATTTGTTTACTGGGATAGCAGCTAACTGGAGGGATACAGCCTATTGCATGATGTCTCCCAATCCTCCAAAGCCTGAGGAATTGCCTGCAGCTTGCCGGTATGTATGTTCTATAAGTTGCAAAGATATTAAATTAAGAGTGAGTTTGACTCTGCATCTGTGTCCACTTGTGCATTTGTGGGTCTGTGTTCCTCCGTCAAAGCTGGAGCGTGATAGTGGTGAACCATCTCGAATAAGTGCTTAAAGGGTTAAAGAGAGGACAAATTTATTTCTTTAAACTGTCTTCGATGTATGTGTTTACGTGCAACTTGCAAGCATAATTTATTTATTTATCTTTGGCCTGATATAATTTGCCAGTGGTTGCAGAGACAAATTAAAGTTAATTGATGGAGTGACCGTCGATGAAATTAACCCAATTTGTTTAAATTGATTTTCAACTTTACAACATAATTTGCCTATGTTTGCAGAGAAATTCAAATGAAATATTCAAAGCAAATAATGGGATTGGGATGCACTTTATTCAAACTTCTTTCAGAGGGTCTTGGGCTCAATCCAAACCATCTGTTAGACTTGGAATGTGTAGAGGGGCTTGCAATGTGCAAGAATTAATGTCCAAGGTCCAATTAGTTGGGTCGGACTTAATTACTCATTGGGCCATATTAATTAATAAGATTATTTAATCGGGCCTGATTGTTGATGAGTTCTAGTTGGACTAGAACTAGGGCTAGGGTTAGCCCCGCCTATAAATACATAGGCGCAACGTATTAGGGTTAAGAGAGTTGTTTTTCCATTACTTGCTAGCACAAGCAAAAGACAACCCAATCAACTTCTCTCAAAATTCCGCTTTCATCTGTTCTTGATTGTAGAGTTCAGATCTGTTCTTGCTGTGTGGATCACCATTGGAGGCTGGACAATTGGACAGCTGTGGTATTGAAGATCGCACCTCTAGTCAATCAGATAATCAGATTCAAAACATTTATCAAAGGTAATATTCTATCACGAATCCTATCTAAGTACGAGGTTGATCCGGGCTTATAGGAATTGAACTTTTAATTTTCGCTGTGCATGTATACCTCAATTCCTTACAGTGGTATCAGAGCCTACCTTGTTACTTGTTGGAATTCGTTAAACTGTTTTGATGAATTAGATAAATAATTGTTATTATGATATTAATTTAATTTGAGTTTTGACAGTAAAATAACATTGTGAATTTATGTTAAAATTAAAATCTGAAATCGTTTTGGATTTATTTGGGAACGGAATTAACTGGCCGGAAATTCAGTCAGCGGGCGACAGCGCACCATATGCTATAGGCTGAAGAAGCGGCCACCACCTCGAAATCAGCGGTCTCTGCCGCAGATTTCGCGGTGGCGACTGCCATCGTGCCGCTGCTTATCAGTTCGTTTTCGAACAGCAGCGAAAGCTGCTGTTCGACGACAAACGGCGGTGGCCGTCGGTGTTAGACACTGGCGTGACCACCGCCAGATAATCTGTTGAAACGGCGCCGCCCTGCAGAAACCCTAGCCTTGGGTTTCTGCGTGTTTTTTGAAATATGGAGACGGGAGCCTCTTGTGCAATTTTTGAAATTGCATAAGAAGCCCCCTAATTTCAATAGATATGAAAGGGGTATCTTGTGCAATTTTAGAAATTGCATGAAAAAGGCTAACTGTTTTAAAATCAGAGAGGGGCTTCTACGTAATTTTAGAAATTGCAATAAAGGACCCATTGTTTTAAAACCTTGAGGAATGATTATGAAATTTTAGAAATTGCACAATAAGTCCTCAAGTTTTAAAAGAAAATTAAGGTCTTAGATGTAATTTTTTTTTTTTTTTAATTTTTTGGAAAATTGAAAATATTAAATCTTTTAATGCTTGGTCAAACATTCAAAATTGACTAAAATCGTTTTAAACCATATTTTGAATTTTTGACCAGATTAAATTTTGACTTTATTTTATAAAATTATAATTTTGACCTTATACAAATTTTATCTTCAATTAGAGTGTGACTTTAAATTGAGAGATGAAATAATTATTTGAAAAATCCCCCTTTTGAATAAAATTAATTGGTTAATTGGTTAATTGATTAATTTTATTATTGAAAAATTAAGTAATTAATTAGATTAATTATTTAATTTTGTTTAGTCCGTTCCAAAATGTCTAAAAGGTTTAAACTTATACTGTCAAAGTTGTAAATTTAGAAATTAATATATTTTTAATATTAGATATTAAAATGGATGTTTAGTGGATGATTATGGACTCGACCCATGTGATTGGTTGAATGGTTAATTATTTCTGTTGCTTATTGGTTGGGCCTGCGAGCCTATTATTTAATTAAATGGGCCTGTGAGCCTATCATTTATTTAATTAGATTTTCGAGCTATTTATTTATTATGGGCCTGCGTGTCCATTGATCAGGACCTGCGTGCCAACTAGTATAGGATACAGGTTGTAGCAAAAGATGGAAATGATTGCATTTAGCATTCGATGAACGAATGCAACGTCCCTTAGGAATTGACCAACTAATCTTCTTTTTGGCTCAAGAAGATTAGATAGATAAAGTCCATAATCATCCACGCTTATTATTATGTATGATTGATTGCATGTTGAATGTTGGTTAATATACATAAATGTGATGAGACAAACCCCTCTTTATCAAAATATTAAATTCGTATTAAATGGTTAATACAACGTGCCTTCCATTGTTATAGTAAAAAACCAGAGTCTATTATCGATGTCAGTTTGTTGAGTCGCTCAAGGCTGCTCGCTCATAGATATGTTTACCACTATGAAAATTCGATGTTTCTGAACAATGGGTCGAATTTAACTAGAATTTTATTTTTTGTTGAGTCGCTCAAGGAAATAAAGTTTTAGGGGCACAATCAAGTAAAACACATAAGATGTGTACGACAATAAGTTGTCTACTTGATGATATAGGAATCACATAGAGATGTGATTGATAAAGTATCTACCTAGATGTTTTATTAGGGCTTGTTGAGTCACTCAAGGTTCTAATAAAACAAAAAGGATCCTAGCCCACTGGGAATCTGACCAGTTCTATTGATTAATGTTTGAGGGTCATTAATTCAATTTAAACAGTGGGAGTACAATTAATTTAATACAAGTCCATAATTAAATTAATTTTCTATATTTAATTAATTTTCTGTCTTGTTATTTCAGTATTGAATCATGAGTAACCACATGAATTTGAGAGGCATATTGGATGCCAACAAACTTACCGGGCCAAATTTTCTGGATTGGCACCGCAATTTGAGAATTGTTCTCAAGCATGAAAAAATTGGATATGTCGTTGAGCAACCTATGCCGGAAGCTCCTACTGAGGAGGCTACGCCGGAGGAAGTGCAGGCTTATAATAAACACAGCGATGACGAAAATACTGCAACATGTGTGATGCTTGCAGCTATGTCACCTGAGTTACAAAAGCAGCACGAGGGTATGGATGCTTATACCATTATAATTCATCTCAAAGAGTTGTATGATGAACAGTCACGCACTGAACGGTATGAGACATCCAAAAAGTTATACAGATGTATATGGCAGAAGGATCTTCAGTCAGTGCTCATGTACTGAAAATGATTGGTTATATTGAAAAAATAAACCAATTGGGTTATGCCATGGACCACGAGCTGAGTATTGACTTGGTTCTACAGTCCCTGCATGATAGCTTTTCGCAGTTCATCATGAACTTCAACATGAATAAGATTCAATGTACCCTGTCTGAGTTGCTGAACATGCTAAAGACTGTTGAGCCCAATATAAACAAATGGAGGGGACAAATTTTGGCTATTGATACCTCTAAGGGCACTAAGAGGAAATCAAAAAGGACCTTTCAGAAAGGATCCAAGAAGGCCAAATCTGCTGAAAAAACAGTCAAAGCAGACAAGACAAAATCCAAGTCTGATGATCCTTGTTTTCATTGTGGAAACAAAGGACATTGGAAGATGAACTGCAAGGCATACCTCGCTACCTTGAAGGGAAAGAAGTCTACTGAGGCTTCTACTTCAGGTATCTTTTTCATTGAAATTAATTTATCTACTCCTTCAGCTTCTTGGGTATTAGATACCGGATGTGGATCTCATATTTGCACAAATATGAAGGGGCTAAAGAATAGTAGATTACTGCAAAAGGGAGAAGTAGACCTACGCGTTGGGAATAGAGCAAGAGTTGCTGCCTTGGTTGTAGGAACATACTTTTTATCATTGCCTTCGGGCCTTGTTTTAGAATTAAGAGACTGCTATTACATTCCTGCTATTACTAAGAACATCATTTCTATTTCATGTTTGGACATGGATGGGTTTTTCATTAAGATTAAGGATAAACGTTGTTCTTTATATCTTGATGATGTGTTTTATGGATGTGGAAATTTTTTTAATGGCATCTATATTCTAGACTTGGAATGTCCTATAATGAGTATAGACAACAAAAGGCATAAAGGCAATAAGGTTAACAACTCATACCTTTGGCATTGCAGACTGGGTCATATAAATGAAAAACGCATCACCAAGTTACATAAAGATGAATACTTGGATTCAAATGATTATGAATCATTTGATAGATGTGAGTCATGCCTGATGGGCAAAATGACCAAGACCCCATTTACTGGAAAAGGAGTCAGGGCTGCAGACGTTTTGGGACTCGTACATACTGATGTATGTGGACCAATGTCTACAGATGCTAGAGGTGGCTTTTCTTACTTCATCACATTCACAGATGACCATTCTAGATATGGTTTCATCTATTTGATGAAATTCAAGCATGAAGCCTTTGAAAAGTTCAAAGAATTCAAGCAAGAAGTAGAAAGGCAAACTGGGAAAAATATTCTAACACTTAGATCTAATCGAGGTGGAGAATATTTGAAGGGTGAGTTTTTAAACTATCTAAAAGAGAATGGGATTCTCTCGCAGTGGACTCCACCGTATACACCACAACTAAATGGTGTATCAAAAAGGAGAAACCGCACCTTACTAGATATGGTGCGATCAATGATGAGTCGCGTAGTTTTCCAAAATCGTTTTGGGGATATGCACTTAACACTGCATGTCACACACTAAATCGTGTCCCATCTAAATCGGTCGATAAAACTCCATACAAGTTATGGAAAGAAAAAAGACCCGATCTTTCATACATGAAAGTTTGGGGCTGCGACGCTTATGTGAAACGTGTAGAATCAGATAAGCTAGGAGCTAAATCTGATAAATGCTTATTTGTGGGGTATCCAAAAGAAACTGCTGGATACTATTTCTACAATCCCATCGAGATGAAAGTCATCGTATCGAAATATGCCGTATTCTTAGAGAAAGAGTTCATTCTAAGAGAGACCAGTGGGAGCAAAGTAGATCTTGAAGAGGTTCAAGAAACCACAAATATAGACCAATTAGATGAGCCAATAGTTGAGCCTGCATTTGATGAGGCACATATTGGAAATGGGGAATCATTAGTCCCCGAGGACACAGCAGCTCTCCGTAAGTCGAGTAGGGTCATTCGTCCTCCTAGGAGATACGATCTCTTAATTACCAATGATGTATTGCTAATCGAGGAAGATGAACCCACTACTTACGCAGAATCGAAGTCAAATGTTGACTCAAAGAGATGGCAGGAAGCCATGAAATCCGAAATGAACTCCATGTATAAAAACAAGGTTTGGACCTTGATTGACCCGCCTGAAGGGGTAAAACCAATAGGTTGTAAATGGGTTTACAAGAAAAAGGTCGACATGGATGGTAATGTTCATACTTTCATGGCAAGATTGGTTGCGAAGGGTTACAAGCAAAGACAATGAATTGACTTTGACGAAACTTTCTCACCAGTAGCCATGTCTAAATCAATTCGGATTCTGCTTGCAATAGCGGCATATTATGACTATGAGATATGGCAAATGGATGTTAAAACCGCATTCCTTAATGGGAATCTTAGTGAGGATGTGTACATGACACAACCAGAAGGTTTTGAATCTACAGAGCCAAACAAGATATGCAAGCTACATAAATCCATATATGGATTAAAGCAAGCCTCTCGGAGCTGGAATCTTCGTTTTGATGAGACAATCAAAATGTTTGATTTTATCAAAAATGAAGATGAACCATGTGTGTATAAAAAGGTTAGTGGGAGTAAAGTCGTATTTCTAATTTTGTATGTGGATGACATACTATTACTAGGAAACGATGTCCCAATGCTAAAATCAGTAAAATTGTGGTTATCCAAAAATTTCTCCATGAAAGATATGGGAGATTTGGCATACATTCTCGGAATAAAGATCTATAGAGATAGATCTAAAAGAATGCTCGACCTATCTCAATCTACGTACATAGATAAAGTCTTGAGAAGATTTAGCATGGAAGAGTCCAAGAGAGGACTCTGTCCCATCGGGCATGGGATCTATCTCTCAAAAGAGATGTGTCCAAAGACACAAATTGAAAAGGATCGCATAGATAGAATTCCTTATGCATCAGCAATAGGATCTATCATGTATGCCATGCTATGTACTCGACCAGATGTTTCATATGCTTTGAGTGTCACAAGCAGGTTCCAAGCGAACCCTAGCGAGAAACATTGGATCGCAGTCAAGAACATCCTTAAGTACTTGAGAAGGACTAAGGACATGTTCTTGGTGTATGGAGGAAATGAACTTAGAGTTCAAGGTTATGCCGATGCTAGCTTTCAGTCTGATAAAGATGATAGCAAATCTCAATCTGGATATGTATTTACTCTAAATGGTGGTGCAGTCAGTTGGAAAAGTTCCAAACAAGAAACGACTGCTGATTCAACTACAGAAGCCGAATATATAGCTGCTTCAAAAGCAGCAAAGGAAGCGGTCTGGATCAAGAAGTTCATTTCAGAACTTGGAGTAGTTCCTAGCATTGTTGATCCAATATCTTTGTATTGTGATAACAATGGAGCCATCGCACAAGCAAAGGAACCCAGGTCTCATCAACGATCCAAGCATATATTGAGGCGATATCATCTCATTAGGGAGATAATCCTGAGAAATGACATAAAGATAGAAAGAGTCCCAACTGATGACAATGTAGCAGATCCTTTGACAAAGCCGTTGTCCCAGCACAAGCATGATAGTCATGCTAAATCTATTGGTATTAGATACATGAGTGATTGGATCTAGTTTGTATGAGACGATTTATATACTCTTTGTTAGAAATCGAAGTGTATGAATAATTTTATTAATTAAATATTTTGTCTACATTTTAATGGCAGATCTATTATTATTTAAATTTTATTATTGTTATTTAAAATAATTGAGTCCGAAGAAAATTTCATAGTAACTTGTTAATCATAAGGTGTTGTGATTGTGAGATACAAGTTATAAATAACTTATTTTTGAAATATCCCTAGTCATAGTAATAATGAGATACGGATATCATTATTGCGGATAGACTAGCATGTGTTGCATTTCTTTTAAAGAAAGTAGCTGATCTCACGAGCTAAGATGTAGAGGGACATCTGAATGAACACATGAATGCATTGTTATGAGAACATGACATTGGATGATCCGCCTAGAGATTCCACATGGATAACTATCCAAGCGTCAGTGGTAAATCTCTAATGCGCGGTTGTGGATTTGGTCCTTTGACTTGAGGACATCATATAATCTTATATGAGGACCACTGTACTTTGGCGAGCGTTTGATGGGGCTCGAAGATTTGAGTCACCAGGAAGACGTCGTACGGGTATAGTGAGAATCATATGAAGGTTGTGAATGTCCAATATGAGGATTCGTCACTCCTGGAAAGTAGGAGATTATAACCTGCATTTTGCCCACTTAAGTTGATATAAATTTCTTCGGCCGGGGTGGAGTTATGAGTTGAAAATGTTTCAATCATAACTAGATTAAATCAACGAAGAGTTGAGGTGAATAACATAATTGGTTGAAATGAGATTGACGCTGATCCATATCTCTTAACCAATTGGGTTATATTGATGAAGGGATTATATTTCCATGGTAACCGCACATATATTGGTTCTGTCATACCACATGACATTTTCCTTCACATGGATTGCCTTGACACATTGCTAGATGTCAATCTTGGACGGCGACGTGAATTGATCGATCTCGGTGAATCGATGAGAATATCACTGCGTTTGCCATCGTGAATGGGAACCTAATGGGTCACACACATAAGGCGAGAATTGAGCATCTGGAGTTGGACCTTGTCCAATTGGGAGATTGTAAGAATTAATGTCCAAGGTCCAATTAGTTGGGTCGGACTTAATTACTCATTGGGCCATATTAATTAATAAGATTATTTAATCGGGCCTGATTGTTGATGAGTTCTAGTTGGACTAGAACTAGGGCTAGGGTTAGCCCCGCCTATAAATACATAGGCGCAACGTATTAGGGTTAAGAGAGTTGTTTTTCCATTACTTGCTAGCACAAGCAAAAGACAACCCAATCAACTTCTCTCAAAATTCCGCTTTCATCTGTTCTTGATTGTGGAGTTCAGATCTGTTCTTGCTGTGTGGATCACCATTGGAAGCTGGACAATTGGACAGCTGTGGTATTGAAGATCGCACCTCTAGTCAATCAGATAATCAGATTCAAGACATTCATCAAAGGTAATATTCTATCACGAATCCTATCTAAGTACGAGGTTGATCCGGGCTTATAGGAATTGAAATTTTAATTTCCGCTGTGCATGTATACCTCAATTCCTTACACAATGATCATCCAGTACTATCCTCCATGTCCTGAGCCTGAACTCACAATAGGTTCAGGAAAGCATTCTGATATTAGTTTCATGACAGTGCTACTTCAAGATCAAATAGGAGGCCTTCAAGTACTTTATCAAAACCAGTGGGTTGATATTCCTCCAACGCCAGGAGCTTTGATTGTGAATATTGGAGATTTTTTGCAGGCAAGTCTTTAATTAAGTCATCATACACTCCCAATACAAAGAAGTTAATCAAAATATATACAACAACAACAACAACTACTACTACTACTACAAATTAAGTCTTATTTTAATAAATTTGGAGTCGATTACATCAACATTTTTTTACTGCAATTTCAGTTTTATAAATTTTTTATAATTCTTGTACTCATGCTAACATTAACTTTGCTCATCTTGAAAATATAGATGATGTCAAATGATAAATACAAAAGCATTGAACACAGAGTTTTGTCAAACCATCTTGGTCCTAGAATATCAGTAGCAAGCTTCTTTACAACAGGCTCCAGGCCATCCTCAAAGCTCTATGCACCAATTCAAGAGTTATTATCAGAAGAGAATATGCCTAAATATCGCGCGTTTACCATGAAGGAGTATACGGATCACTTTCGGACTAAAGGGTTTAATGGCGTCTCTCCATTGTTGCATTTCAAACTTTAAATTATTCCATGCTTTTGGTGTTAGTATAACAGTGTTTTTGTTACCCCCACTCCTCCTTGATGTAATGCATATGCCCTTTTGTTGTTTCTTTGAATATGTTCTGAAGAATTAATGAAATGGATGGTGGTCAGATTGTTAAAAGTTTTTCAAGATTTGTTTCCATTTTGTTTCATATTATTGAAGTTCAACATTTACTTAAAAATAACTATTTATTTGACATTAGTACCCTATATTTGCCTTTGAAATTCATTTTTAACTTGATAGTTGGACTAAAATAAATTAAGCATTGATATATCAAACATATTGTAGCGAAAAATGATTCACATTTTTCGTGAGAGATTTTGACATATGCGAATAATTCAGTAAACATAAGCATTAGTTTTAGTTTTGTTGCCATTCAATAAACAAACGGCATTTAATTATGAACATTTTATCCCTTGAGTCTTTGATGAAAAGTGAATGTAGTTGTAAGTGTAATGCTGAACACTAGAAAATTACCTGTAAAATTGTGGGCTAAGGCAGTCAGTACTACTTGTTATGTTTTGAACAGGGTTACCATTAGGACATGCACATCTCAAACACCTTATGAAATTTGGAAAGGTGGAAAACCTAATCTTAAGAATTTTCATACTTTTGGTAGCAAATGTTATATCCTAAATGATCATGAACAAATATGGATACTAAAAGTGATGAAGGGTATTTTTGGGATATTATGAAAATAGTCGAGCTTACCGGGTCTACAACTTACATACTCAAAACATAATTGAATTAATAAATGTTGTAGTGGATGATACTAATGATTTTGCTAAGTATTCACAGGAACAAGTCATTCAGACATTGTCAGAAAAATCTGAGGCAACAAGCGAACACCAGAACGTTGGAAAAGACACCAACGAAAGTCAGAACATTCTTGGTGACGCTGCCAAAACTAATGCAACTAAGCAGATAGAAGAAACTGAACAGAATAACACTAGAGCTGATAGTACACACACATTCAAAGATCAGAGCACCCGAATGCAACTACCTACCTGGATACAAAAAGCACACCCCACAACTAATGCCATCGGGAATTGGGATAACGGTATGGTAACTCGAAGGAAAGCTTCAAATGAGATAAGTCATGTGTGTTACATTTCTCATGTTGAACCAAAAAATGTGAAAGAGGCTTTAGAAGATAAATCATGGGTATTAGCCATGCAAGATGAACTTAACCAATTTGAAAGAAATAAGGTTTGGAATTTAGTCCCTCGACCAAATGATGCAAATATAATAGGAACTAAGTGGGTTTATAAAAACAAATCTGATGAACATGGAACTATACTTAGGAACAAAGCCCGCTTAGTAGCCCAGGGATATAGTCAAATTGAAGGATTAGACTTTGAAGAAACATTTGCTCATGTTGCTAGATTAGAGTTTATAAGACTTTTATTTGCTATTGTTTACCAAATGAAATTTAAACTATTTCAAATGGATGTCAAAAGTGCATTTTAAATAGCTAATTTAATGAGAAAGTTTATGTAGAACAACCTAAAGGTTTTGTAGTTCCCCATTTTTCAAACCATGTGTATAAACTTGAAAAGCTCTTTATAGTTTAAAACAAGCTTCACGAGCTTTGTATGAACGTCTAACTACTTATCTTATTGAAAGGGGGTACAAGAAAGGGGGAGTCGACAGAATTCTTTTTATCAAACACTTAAATGTTGGTAAAATTGTTGCTCAAATTTACGTCGATGACATTATTTTTGGTTCAACCTCAAAAAAAAAAACTATCTATTGATCTCATAAACTTAATGAAAAAGGAATTTGAGATGAGCATGGTAGGAGAACTAATATTTTTTCTTGGTCTGCAGGTTAAGCAAATAGGCAATGATATTTTCATATCTCAATCAAAATATGCAAAAAATCTTATTAAAAACTTTGGTCTTGATAACTCCAAACCAATGAGAACACCTATGGCCACAAATTTAAAAATCACCAAAGATGAAAATGGTACAGATGTTGATTATAGTCTCTATCGCAGCATGATTGGAAGCTTATTATATTTGACTGCTAGTCGACCTGATATTACTTTTAGTGTAGGAGTTTGTGCTAGATATCAGGCAAAACCAAAAGAGTTACATGTGGCTGCTGTAAAAATAATAATTCAATATGTTTATGCCACTGTTGATTATGGTTTGCTTTACTCAAGTGATACTAACTCTCATTTAGTTGGTTTTAGTGATGCTGATTGGGCAGATAATATTGATGATAGGAAAAGTACCACAGGAGGATGTTTCTATCTGAGAAACAATCTCATAGCCTAGCTTAGTAGAAAACAGAATTTCATCTCACTATCTACAGCCGAAGTAGAATACATCACATCAGGTAGTTGTTGTACACAATTACTATAGATGAAGCAAATGCTGGATGATTATGGTATCAAACAAAACTCTATCACTATGTTTTGCGATAATACTAGTGCCATAAGTTTATCAGAAAATCATATTCAACATTCAAGAATGAAACACATAGATATTAGGCACCATTTCATTAGAGATCTAGTAGAGAGTAAAATCATCACAATCGAACACATACAGACTGAAAATCAACTAGCTAACTTATTTACTAAAGCTCTGGATACTAATAAATTCGAAAATCTAAGAAAAGCTTTAGGGATATGTATCTTTGACTAAATGTGTTGCCTTTGTACAAAATAATAATAATAATAATATTTTTTATATATTTGCACATACTCTTAAGTTAATTATGCAAGAAATACTAATTTTCAAATGTGTTAATGCTTTTATCATAAAATTTGAAAATATAGTTTGAATCTCCATATATTCATCTCTTGTTTATGCACTTTATAGATGTCGAAATTGGGTTGATAATCTTTTGACAAATTATGTATTCTACCATCTGATTTACTGACTAAATATGGATTAAAAGACCTATGGTCAGTATCTATGTCTTTCGGCACCATAATATTCTGTCATGTTAAACAAGCTGGTATATTTGAAGTAGGGCTACCTTTCTCTGGATGATGAGAAGCCATCCTTGATAAAATAAAAAAATAAAATCATGAGAAAATGGCTACAGCCTTGAAAGTGTGAAAGTCACTTCTTATATACTTAACTGGCTATGTAAACACAAAATAAATGTGTAAATTCTTTAAATTGAAAAAAAAAAGTCAGAGTTGAAATAAATAAAAAATTTCACTTACGCTTGGCAGGTCAAATATTTTCTTCATAAAAAGGACAAATAAGATGATATCTTGTTTAAAACTCTATTCTATAAAAGGTTATGTGATTTAGAGGATGGTGCTGATTTGTCTCGATATTGTTGATCTTATTTTGATTATTTATTCACACACTACACTCCTCTTCATGATTAATATATGGGAT
Organism: Forsythia viridissima; assembly: GCA_030279155.1. Lineage (NCBI taxonomy): Eukaryota > Viridiplantae > Streptophyta > Magnoliopsida > Lamiales > Oleaceae > Forsythia > Forsythia viridissima. The sequence continues at coordinate 9,026,677 of CM059044.1, forward strand.
TTTGAACTATGTTAACAATTTTCTATGATCAGGACTGGCTAGAAAGATGATTGGGATTTCTTCAAAGTTGCTCATGAATTTTGTATTTATATTTAAAAAAATATATTTTTTAATTATTATTATTATTATTATTATTATTATTATTATTATTATTTTGCATTCAAATTGTTTTAGGATTAGAAGTCTTATTTTCTATCCCATTTTAAAAAGTGTCCATTCTTGAAAAAAGTCCTTATTTTCATTCATTTAGCAAATAGGTTCTCTTCCTCTTTTCTTTTCAAAACCCTAAACCCCAAATATCTCTTGTGTTAATTTCTTAATTTCTTTTGATATAACTTGATCTTGCAAGTGTTTAGGTAATAATCAATGGCAAGGTCAAAGACCACCACTCATCACTCGGAGATTCGTCGTAGCCGTCGCAGCGCCGCCTCTGCAACAACCCCAGCTGTTCCTCCGGCCTCCACACCACCATCGGTACTAGTGGTTTTGCCTCCACCGTCTACATCACCGGCTTTACTACCGCCACTTACTCCATCTTCTTCGGCTCCTCAACCAACAGCCGCCGCCGCCAGTGAAGTTCATTCCACCACCGCCATTCCCACGTAAGTCACGAGTCAGGGGGAGCTTGATGAGGACACGGGTTCTGATCATGGAACTGAGTCTCAATCTAGCAGTAAGTCCGAAGACAGTTTGAGGGAGGCTCCACAGACTGAGCATCTTGAAGAAGAACAATAGAAATTAGGCTCAGATTTTGCAGATGAAACTGTAGAAGAAGATAAAGAGTCCACGAATGAGGAAGATGATCACTTAAGTGCTGAAGAATCTGTCCCTGTCAGGCTCTCACGAGCACAAAAGGGTAAACAAAAAATTGATGAACGTTTGGACGTTATAGATCTTTCCACTGGACGTCAGAACATAGGGCACCCATCCTCCGATGTTCCAACTTCAGCGACCCATCCTCAATTGTTCGAACAAAGTTTGCTCTGTAAATGTAATCATGTCTTCACTCATCTGAATTACAAATTTGGGACTCTTGATGCACATGCTCAATCTCACAAATTTATTTCAAATTGGGATTTTGTGATGGAATTTAATGTTAAAGAGGATGTCCTTAGAGAAGCTAATCTTGTTGAATTGATTGAGCATTGGGGTATACAAAAATTGTTGGGTTGGACTGGGAAACCGTGTGAAACATTGATCAAAGAATTCTTGGCTAATATTTCTCGACAGATTAAATAGCCGGGTAATAGTTTTAGGTGGTCAGTCTATGTTAGGGGTTGGTTAGTACCATTTAGTCCTTCCAATCTTCATCGTTGGCTTGGGTTATTACCCATTATTGAGGGAATGGATGTTGAATTTGAAGCGGCCACTGATACTTTGGCCTTAGAACTCACTAGAAATCCTTACCCTATGGGAAAAATGACTGTGGCATTGCTAACCCCTAAGTATAAGGTGCTTCACAAAATTTTCCTGCACAACATTGATCCAATTCAGCATAGGTCAGACTTTGGGATGGATAAGGTTGAGTTTTTGTACAAACTGGGCACCCTCTACCCGCTGGATATTGCTACAATTATTTTTGACAAAATTGTGTTTGCGGCGACCCGTCAAGCACACTCTAAGATGTTGCCTTTTCCTAGTTTACTTCATTTCTATCTTCAGCATCACAAGGTTCATATACTTCAGGGTGACACTTTCACTGCACAAATTCCGGTCCTTCGTCCTTCAAAGAAAGTCACTAAGAGACCAACGTCTCCTGCAAGACCAACCTTTTCCGAAGATCACACAAGTTGTCTTGAAACTCAGGTGAGGGATTTAGCTTCTTTGGTCAATATGCTATCTGATAATTTTGAGCATCATCACAGATTCATAAGGACTTTACTTGTTGCCTTGGCCGAGCGAACTGGAACTCCTATACCAGAAGAATATCAAGATGCTGCCATGAATCATCTTCAAAATCCTAATATTGGTCCTGATGGAACTCAACATCCTGACACTGGTCTTGAGCATTCTCCATGTACTGACCTTGATGCTGACATGTCTCCACATCCAGATGCTGCTCCTTTTCCTTCGTCCACCAAGCGTAAGAAGAGAACCCAGACTGGTGGTTCGAAAAAGAAGACCCGCAAGAGTGGTTAACACTAAGTATCATATTGTTGGTTGTTTTCTCCATTTTGCCTTTGGAACTTTCGTTGCTTTCATTTTTGCTTTGGTCCCTCTTTATTACAAAAAGGGGGAGTAAAATTTAGGTAATACATTTGCTTCAATATGAATTGCTTTTGCTTGGTAATTAGGAATTGCTTTAAATTAAATAGCTTGCTTTTAATTTTGGTAATTATGATTTATTGCTTTTAATGAATTTCATGTTCTTGAATTCAATTTGCCTGCTTGCTCTTCTAAAAAACAACTTGATATAAGTTTTGTAATTAAGAGATGCCAAATGGGGAGATTGTTGGAGAATCCGATATTTGGCATTCTTAATTATATTTTATTTATTGATATGAGCCAATTATGATTCAATGATTATCTAGCAATTGTATAGAAATTAGAAACCTTAATATTATATTTATCTCAATCTATTTATTAGTTTTAGTTACTCTAAAACTTTTGTTCTTTATTAGATAAAATAAGTGATTGAGTAAATTGCATGTTTAAACATTCTAATTAAACTAGGTTTCTAAATAGATAAGTTATTGAATTATTATCATTTTATTTATCTACTTAAATGAAAATAAATAACTAGATTTATTTTCATATTCTTGTGATATATCTCACCTTATCTTTTATAAAGTCTATTTAAACTTAAAGACTTATTTTGTCTTATATATGAATAAGATAAATATTAAGTCATTAAGTTTAGAAAAACTTCTTGTAATATAAATAAGACAAGTGGTATTCCAAGAATCTCACGGACTTTGAAAGCAAAGATACTCAATCATCTAAGAGCAAATCATTTATGAGTTGAGAGTTCAAAGAAATTCAAAAGTCTTAACCCGATCAAAATTCTATTTTTGAGAACGGCTCTGAGAAACTGAACGTTGAAGAAATCTATTGTAAGAGAGAACGGTATTTCGGCGGCAAGATAAGGACTGTGTCCTTATTCCGAAGTACTTGACTGCATTCCTTGAATAGTTGAAGAAGATATAAAATACGGAAGTTTTATTATTGTTCTTAACTAAGTTTTATTTTTTGTAAATTGCTGATAAAGTTTTAGATTAGGTGTAAAATTGAAATTTCAAAAAGTTGAGACGAGTGTAATCTGTTCTAAAATAGTAGATTTATTTACCCGTGGCATGGGGGCCGTGGATGTTTTTCTTAGGGGTTTATCACGCTATATCTGGTGTTAATCAATGTTTTAATAGTCTTACTGTTAACAGTCTCGAATCTATGAAAAACGTTCAGTGAAATGTTCTGACGTTTAACAAACCTTCATCAACATCAGAATATTAAAGTGAACGTTGTGTATTTAAAAAAAAAATTATTTACAGACTTTCAATAACAACCTATTCAACCTCCCTTATAGGTTGATAGTTATCTAGGTTTAAAACTAACAATATGTAATGGAATTACTTTTTCTGAAGTCTAACCAATATGGTACGTGAATAGTAATGTTCTTACTTCAAATTAGAATATGTATTGTTTCCTCTTTGACCCATATTATCTTCTATTTAATTTGTATTTCCCCTTTGAGCAATATCGTCTTTTATTATTTTTGGCCTTATAAGATCACCTTTTGCCTTACCTCATTCAAAAATTAAAAAGCAATTCTAGAGTAATACATGTTTTCTTCATCCACGTGTATCTATCTTCAGTAAGCATATAGCCTAATCGAGTGATAAACTCGTAGCACTACATTGCAATATGTCACACACCATATTCACATAAGAAACATCAATGCAATAGTACCAAATTGCATAGTACATATTTGTCTTCCCATTTGTTTTTACTCTGAAATTAGCAGTGTTCTAAAAGGCCCGCCTAGGCCTCGCCTAGGCTCACCTAAGCTCAATGCGTTTATATAAAACGCATTGCATTGGGGGTATGGGCGTTAAAATGCGGTCAACTCTTTTTGTTGACCGCCTAGGCGCGAATAGACGAGAATATGCGAGAATAAACATGATTAAGTGAGAATAAGCGCGAATAATCACGCATAACACGCATTAGAGCAAGCAAGCTTCTTTTTATATTTTTTTTAGATTTTGCCAAAATAAACATTTTTTAAATCTACAAAAGACACTAGAAATGCTCAAGATAAAATAAGAGAACCTGACGAAAATGATTTTGCATCGGATGACACAGAAGATGAGTTAGATGAAGAAGAAGAGCTTGACTTAGAATCCAATAAAGAGTTAGACAAAATTTATGCTATGTTGGTATGTAATAAATTGTAGAAAATTATTGAGTAATTTGTGTTTTTGTTTGTGGTATTTAAAATTTACTAACTTTTGAAAACTATTACGTTGGGCTTTTATTTTGTAGTCTAATTGTAGACTATGATATTAAAATTAGTCCTGCAAATTTTGATTTTGAACCACGTTGAATGTGATATGTTCAACCATGATATGTACCTTAATATAAATATAATTTTTCTTCATTGTTACAGCGTGCATCTAATTTTGAAAACTCATGTATTTTTTTTGTTTTTTGAAAACTAGGCCTGGGATTTTGTAATCTAAATCAGTATATTTTAGGCTATGTTATTTTTGAGCATTAAAAAAAAAATTAAAATTCAAAAACGCATTTTGACGCCTAGGCTTCGCATAGGCGCGCTTAGGCCTATAATTCTTGATGCTTCACCTCGCTGCATAATCACGCATTACGCATTTTAGAACCTTGGAAATTAGACAGTCCCATACATGGTGGAAAATCATGAAAGAAATGATTAGCCATATCCGTATGCAAGTAAGAAAAAAAGTTTACCCATCAAGTAGCATTCTAGTATGCTACACGTTTGATTTAGAATCACCTCTAAAATTGTTCTATGATTGCAAAAGTTCTCTAGTACATTTCAAAAGAAGTTAAAATAATGGAAAAAAAATTATCGGTGACACTATTAAATACATTATTATAGATATTTTACGTTCATACACTAGTATTCTATATAGAAAGTGATTCTAAATTGACGCGACATTTTGGCATATGCCAATCCATTCAGTAAAAATGGACATTAGTTTTGTTGGTTATATAATAAGAGATTTCATGACGTGGGAATGACATTTGGATTCTTCAAAGCTAGCTGAATAAAATTGGCCCCCCATAATGCTGACTTTTTCGAATTAATCCAAGAAGGATGCAGACAAACAAAATTTAAAAATAATTATCTTTAATCTCTTAGCAATATAATAATGAACACGGTAGATTTCATTGTCATTTAATAATGAATAAAATATATTATCTCTTGAGTTTTTGATAGAGTAAAAATAATTTAGATATATGTGAGGGAACAAGTCGAAAATATAGATATAAATAAATACATTTATTTCTTTTTTAAAATATATGTGAGGGAACAAGTCGAAAATATAGATATAAATAAATACATTTATTTCTTTTTTAAAAGTTATGTGCCAACAATTGCATCGACTGATAATCCAAATTGTAATTTCAAATTTTTATTTTATTTTTTAAACTATGGACCAATTATTTAGTATGACAATAAGTCCTAAATAGTTCTCTTTGAAGTTGGTTCTCAAGTCACAAAATTTGTAAAATAGATATTGATTATTATATACTTTTAAGAATTTTGGTGCAAATGATCTCTAATATTTGCTCTAAGTACAAAATTAGTGTTTAACGTTTGTTTATTGGCAGGAATGTCTCTAACCTATATATTTTGGTGCTCAATTATTTCTTATTTGTAAAAAATGATCAATATTTAGTAAAGTAATGAAAACTAATCAATGACCATATTTAGATGTTTCTTACTTAGTCTACATGTCTTTGAAACCCTATATATATATATATATGTGTATCATTATAATGAAATACACAATTTCTCTCTATTCTCTCTAGTTTATAACACGTTGTCACCACGAAGAAGCTCGTCCAAAATAGAGAGAAAATTCGAGAGCAAAAGTTAGGAAATTCGCACAATGTAGATAGCCTGCGTATCCATGATCAAATGTTGATATCTCAACACTCAATGGTCCGATCGTTTTGAAATTTTGATAGAAATTTCAAAACTCATTTTTCTTCAAATCCAACGGCAAATATTAAGATCCACGGTTCATTTGTGAGAAATTGCTATGTGAATATTAGAAATTTTTAAATTAGTACTACTTTCAACAAATGACTATTTTTCTATTCTAAGTAAGTTTACTCTTATAAATCTTTTGATTATATTTTGTAAGATTGGATTTACAAGATTTGTGATTTTTTTATCGGTTAATTTTTTGTTTTAACAAATTAAATACTTTTAAAGAAGCAAAATTGTATTGTTGTTCTTGAAAAAACACAACACAACTACATATATATTCAAGAATAATATTTTTTTGGTTATTCATGAAGAAATCAAAATTTTATCCAAATCAATGTTCTAGAAGAATATGTTGTTAGTCTTGAAGATTAAATTTATACAATAGAAGTTTGATAAATATGTTAATGTTTCTGAATAGCACAATATTATATTAATATTCTAGAAGAATGTTAATTGTTACTAAATAGCGTGACATTACAAAATTAATATTTCAAAGAATATTGAGTTATTGTTGTCGAAGAAGCATAATTTTCTTGTATCGATATTATTGAAAAAAATTATATTGTTATTCTTGAAAAATTGTCTATTACTAAGAATCAATATTCTAAAAAAAATATTATATAATATTTTGAAAGAAATACAACTTTGCAAATATAAATATACTATTAGAATATTATTTGCTCTCGAAGAACATAATTGTATAAGATTTAAACATCTATTATATATTTTTGCTCGTGATAAGTAAATTCTTACATTATCTAATATTCCTAAATAGGAATAGTAAGATTTAATATTAAGTTATTGCTCCCGAAGAGTGTAATTTTATAAGATCTAATATTTTATAAAAATATTGGATTAATACTTCTGAATATATATAACGTCTTGAATATATCAATATTCTAAAAGAAAATGACATTGTTGTTTTTGAACAAACACTAAGTATAGAAATATTTAATTTAGAAGAATATTGTGTTATTGCTCCTAAACAAGCACAACTTAATTCAACGAATATTATATGATTGCTTTTGAAAAAACATGCATATCAATCTTTTAGAAAAATATTGTATTGTTGCTTTTGAAGAAGCACACTTTATAATTTTAGAATATTATTGATGTTATGTAATATTAGAGTATTGATAGTCTCACAGAAGTACAAGACAATTCTCAATCCTTCATTTCACCATTCTTGCGAGACAAGTAAAATAAACCCGTTCTCCAAATAAATGAAAAATATACTTGCTAAATTGTATTGAACTAGAAGTTCAATACCTCAAAATTTTATTGATTGTCATTACTAGTTAGACCATCCCGGATTAATATGATATGAGTTATTAGTAAGAATATCTATTGAAAATTAAAAGATTTTTTCAATATAATGAATTCTCACGTGATGCTTGTTGTCATTGTATATAAACCAGTAAGCTTTCACTAGCTAAGCTAGAGACTGAATTCTATATATTTCTGAAATTATTTAGGGTAATGTATAGAGTCCCACCACCCTTCGTGTTGACCATCTAGCTATTATTTGTATCTAATAAATACATATACTAGATGATTGTATGATGTTATTTTATATTCACAAATTAAAGTTTACGAGATTACTTACTTATTTTTCAATTATGAGCATAATTTTCAGATTATATCATCAATTAATATGAAATTATTAATTACGACAATATTAATAAATTAATATTAACTAAATATAATCAATCAAAATTAATATATATTTAATAATTATGAAAATATTAATAAATTAATATTAACTAAACATAATCAATCAAAATTAATATAAATTTATTAATTATGAAAAGATTAATAAATTAATATTAAATAAAGACAATCAATCAAAATTAATATAAATTTATTAATTATTAAGAAGATTTAATTTGAAGCAATATTGTGAATCAAACCAAATTTAATTATATTTTTAAAAGCATTTTGTTACAATCAACAACATTAGTCTGAGTTACTTTTGTGATATCTACGACCCTTTTTGCCATCATCGTCTTCGTCTACATTACTGTGTAGTTTTCCAATGTATCATCATCGTCGGTGTAATCATTGATAAATGATGCATCTCCACTAACAATTGAAGACAATGTCCTCTTGTCTGCCTGAGTAACATGAACGGCCTTTCCATCGTCCCATTGTAAATTTACTTGGTCTAAATTACCAAGATCAATGAACAGAGGGAAGTTGGATGAGTTGTTATCGTGAAACAAATCTATCTCAGTCAAGACATTTTCTGAAATATCCCATGCACTTCGATGATTGACTTTTTGTACAACTCGCCAGTTGGCACCACAAGAAGGATCTTCAATGTAAAAAACTTGTTTCGCTTGAGAAGAAAATATGAATTGATCATCCTTGAATGACTCTGTACTTATGTCAATACATGGTAATATTGTACCATTGCACTTAAAACACTTGCATCTAGACAAAACAAGTAAAAACCCATTCAGATAAGAAAGTTCCAATATGTCCTGCAGCTGGCTGTAAAAAGTGACACCCTCAGTCTCTGACACAGTCACACCATTGTTTTGAGTTTTCTGCCGGTTATCACGATCATGAGTCAAAAACCGAACTCCATTTACAACACATTCTGGTATGAATTAACATGTGAGTTTGATCGAGAAACCAAAGACAGTAACTCTCGAGTTGCCTTAGGATAATTCTGTTGGTGTATAGCAGAAATCTATAATATTTATAGTTGAATCTTGGGAAATAATTAAAATAACATATGCATGCAAGAACTTGATTAATTTATTAGCGTACTATATAACCAAGCAGGGAACTCATTTCTATGAGCTCGGCTAATACTTTTGCATCCATGTAGGTGTAGCTCTCGCTTGTGTTCATTGTTGAAACAAAAATACATATGCCCTACTAAGCACATTACAAAAAGGACTAAGTAATGACATTGAATATAAATGTGTACTTACTTCACGTAGGCTTTAATTTTATGAGAGTTGTTGAGGATGTAAAACTCTGCTTGATTCCAAACATCAATTGGAAGGACTGTTGAAATCTTTTTTTCCATCGGCCAACACTGTGATTAAAAACCTGAGAGCTGACTTTTCGGAACACATACATCACCATTCATGTCTACATGGTTGAATCTTGTCTCTACGTCATCGAAATAACGCGAAAAAACTGTTAGTGCTTTATCCATAATGTAACCTTCAGCTACAGAGCCCTTGGGTTTTGCTTGATTTCTCACATAGTCCTTGAGCTTCTTAATGTATCTCTTAAAAGGATACATCCACCTCATGTAAACTGGTCCACCAAGCATTTCTTCTTCTGGTAAATGCATCACAAGGTGAATCATGATATCAAAAAATGCCAAGAGAAATATTCATTCAAGCTTGCATATGATAATTACTAGCTGCTCTTGAGTCTTAACCATGTCGCTGACCTTTAATAACCTTGCACATAACTACTTTAAGAAAGTACAAAGTTCAATTATTGTGGACGAAATTGTCTTAGCACAAGTTTGGTAGTGTTGAAATTATTTTTTAAGTGCATATATTATAAGTTGATGGTGAATGTGTGGATAAAAAATAGTTTGTAAGTTGTGGGTCCTATGAAATGTGTGAATAAAAAATATGTATGACCTATTTGACTAGCTAAAATTATAATTTAAGCAATCCCAAACATGTGCTTATTCAAATATGCTCGACGGTTAACAACCGTTGTATGATAATGTGGTATCATGTGACTTCAAACCTTGGAATCGATTATCACTAAGAGTTACATTATTTTTCAAATTCGATGCAAAACTATCTGGAAATTTAATCGATTTGATGAAATTACAAAACTTTCAACGGTCAACAGTCGTCAATATGTATTCTGCAGCAGGCTTCATCAACTTTGTCCCATATTGATACAAGTGCAACTCCTTTTTGATACCTAAGTTCATCAAATCATGCATCGCATTCACTGTGTCCTTCAATTTGTGATGATCATCCAGTATTTTATCGAGTAAGCTGTCATAGACATTTTTTCCCACATGCATAACGTCAATACTATGTTTCAATTCAATAGTCGACTAGTAAGATAAATCGAAAATAAGCTATTCTTTCTCCAATTTAGTTCATGTGCACCTCTCTTTCTTTTAAAACCCTTGTAGCTAGGGTGCTTTACTAGAGTCGTGCTTCAGACATGGCTCAACTGTTCCAATATGTCTGCACTAGTCAATCAGAGCGGAGGCTGTCTTCTCTCTGTTAACCCATTAAATTCAGTGTTCATACACCAAGGATGACGAGTCGACAAGAAACATCGATGACCGATATAAGCTGTCTTACCAATTACCCGTGTTGACAATGTCTGACCGTTGCAAGTTGGACATCCATTGTAAACCTGACCACTCCTCCCCAGATAGGTTACTATTCACAAAAAAATCAATAATTGTCCACAACAGCGCTATGCGTATTCTGAATACATCGTTATTAATTTCCGCATCACGTGTTGTTACCACTAGATTTTGGTAAGGCATCCACGTCAGCAAAGGCCTCTTGGGCCCCGTAGAAGCCCAGTAAATGCCCAAACTAAGCCCAGCAAAGGCCTTGTAAGTTCAGTGAAGGCCTAGCAGTGTTGTAGAGGGCCTCGTAGACCCAACATTATCTTGGCTTCTTAAAATTAAAGTGTTGTGAAGCCCATGAAAGGCAGCGACTCTCATGGCAGATCCACAGGGCTTCGCCAATCTCCGAACTCCATATAATCCAAAGGCAATCTGGTATTCTGAGAGAGTAAAAGGGATATCTCTAGGAAGATTGTGTTTGATTGTCATACAAACTCCCACAAGGAAACCATATCTCAATCCCATAAAATTGGCAGAGTAATCTAAAGGAGTGAAAAAGATGGAGACCTAATCTCGGAAAATTGTGATACAATTGGGATATCTCTTATCCCATAAGGAAGGAGAATCCCATCGGAATCCTAATTGATTGCTTTCCTAAATCAATTAGGACTCTCTCCTTATAAATATGGCATTCATTCTCTTTCCAAGGTATGCTCTTTCTACGCATCATTATAACCATTAAACTCTACTCAAATCTCTGCTTGCTTGTCTCTCCCACACCCAATTACCTTCGCCCACTGTGTATTATTCTTATACCAGTAGTTGACTTGATCGTCGGAGTATCAACGATCACTGAACCCTTTTTTCTCAGAGATCTTGGTGTCTAACGATAGTCTGAGTGTCCAGGTAACATACAGGTTGGCAGAGGAGTGACTGGAGATCTGTTGACACGTGAACGGTGCGAGTTCCGACGTCAACAGATTGGCACCGTATGTGGGAATCAAAAAACGTTACACAACCTAAAACTTGTGGTAAAAAGGTATTTTTCTACTCAGAAGAGCATGGCAACCGAACATAACTCATGAAAAGAAGAGATTGAGTCCCACAACATGGATCAACGGCATGAGAACATTCCTGATCTTCAGAATGTGACCCGCTGTCAGAGAAGGAGACAACGACAGAGGCGGACGACCAAGCAAGATATCATAGATCTGAAAATGGAGAATGCCCAAATGAGGGCCGTTATGGAACGGTTGGAATATCAATCTCCCATTTGAAGAAATAAACGCGACCAGGGTAGATGGAGCCCTTCGAGGTACGGTTCCATTGAAAGCCGTCAAAATCCTCAGGCTGACCAACTGATACCGCACGTGCGAAATCCTCAGGGTAAAAGCCCAATGTCCCCGCATGATAGCCAACAGAGGAAGCCTCTTCTCCTTCGAGGAAACAAACATGACCGGGGTATATGGAGCCCTTCGAGGTACGGTTCTATTGAAAGCCATCAAAATCCTCAAGGTGACCAACTGATACCGAAGGTGCGAAATCCTCGGGGTAAAAGCCCAATGCCCTCGTATGATAACTGTCAGAGAAGGTTTCCACATTTGCGAGGGAACAAGCCCGTCGGATCCATCAGCGTATTTGACAAGTTGGAAGTCAGATCTTCTGTATTTGATAGGCTGGAGTAGAATTGCCCGACGCGAGGAATGCGAGAACCGCCCAACCAAGGGCGAGGTCCTCAACCATGGCGTCAGGGTGACAATTCTCGCCATAACAACAGGAACACGGATCCTCCTAAACAAGACTGACCTGAAGGCCCATCTATCACATTTACAAGGTAATCCGCCTCAGGACTTACAAGTTTGAAGATACCAACGGAAAGGAGATGAAACACCTGCGAAACACCATGCATCTTTGCCCATACAACCAATAGGTTTCATTTTGTTTTCTTTTGTGCAAACTCGTACGCCGATTTTTATTTCGAAGTTATTCAGCTGTAGTATTCTGCCAATAAAGTCCATCCGTTTGCAAATTTTTGTCTTCTCAATTATTCCAACAAAATAAATTCGGCAGCGAGGAAGTGTGATTCGCGGCCAACTCTTTAAACTTGCTGGGTAAACATCCAACGCGTACAAAGGCAAGTAAAGTAAGCATGGCAGCGAGAGAGTGTGATTCACGGCCAACTCTTTCAACTCGCTGGGTAAACATCCAACGCGTACAAAGGCAAGTAAAGTAAGCATTGCAGCGAGGGAGTGGTTCGCGACCAACTCTTTCAACTCGCTGGGTAAACATCCGACGTGTACAAAGGCAAGTAAAGTAAGCATGGCAGCGAGAGAGTGTTGTTCACGGCCAACTCTTTCAACTCGCTGGATAAACATCCAACGCGTACAAATGCAAGTAAAGTAAGTAGGACAGCGAAGGAGTGTGGTTCGCGGTCAACTCTTTCAACTCCCTGGGTAAACATCCGATGCGTACAAAGGCAAGTAAAGTAAGCATGGCAGCGAGAGAGTGTGGTTCGCGGCCAACTCTTTCAACTCACTGAATAAACATCTAACGCGTACAAAGGCAAGTAAAGTAAGCACGGCAGCGAGGGAGTGTGGTTCACGGCCAACTCTTTCAACTCGTTGGATAAACATCTAACGCGTACAAAGGCAAGTAAAGTAAGCACGGCAGCGAGGGAGTGTGGTTCGCGGCAAACTCTTTCAACTCGTTGGGTAAACATCCAACACGTACAAAGATAAGTAAAGTAAGTACATCAGCGGGGGAGTGTGGTTTGCGGCCAACTCTTTCAACTCGTTGGGTAAACATCCAACGCGTACAAAGGCAAGTAAAGTAAGCACGGCAGTGAGGGAGTGTGGTTCGCGGCCAACTCTTTCAACTCGCTGGGTAATCATCCAACGCGTACAAAGGCAAGTAAAGTAAGCACGGCAGCGAGTGAGTGTGGTTCACCGCTAGCTCTTTCAACTCGTTGGGTAAACATTCAACGCGTACAAATGCAATTAAGTAAGCACGGCAGCGAGAGAGTGTGGTTCGCACTCAACTCTTTCAACTCGTTGGATAAACATCCAACGTGTACGAGTTGCAAGAAGGGTAAGTATGGCAGCAAGGGAGTGTGGCCCACAGTCGACGCTGACGCCTCGTTTCATCATTCTCATCAGCGTTAATTGACAGGTTTAGATAGAATTATACCTACCCAGACACGTCACCAGGGTCCAAACCAATCAAAGCCCTCACCCGCTATGAATAAACAAGATTCGGCCTTGGGGGACTGTAATGCTTTGACGAATTCACGTATACATCAGCGAAGGACTCAATAGATCGATTCCAATTAAGGCAAAAGCCCACCATGGCATTTGATATTGACGCCTCGTCATATGAACAACAACTCCTTCAAAGTCCCACGCCTAATATAAATAATAGACTTGGACTTGGGGGACTATTGTTACCACCAGATTTTGGTAACGCATCCACGTCAGCAAAGGCCTCTTGGGCCCCGTAGAAGCTCAGTAAATGCCCAAACTAAGCCCAGCAAAGGCCTTGTAAGTTCGGTGAAGGCCTAGCTGTTTTGTAGAGGGCCTCATAGACCCAACAGTATCTTGGCATCTTAAAATTAAAGTGCAATAAAGCCCATGAAAGGTAGTGACTCTCATGGCCGATCCACGGGGCTTTGCCAATCTCCGAACTCTATATAATCCCAAGGCAATCTGGTATTCTGATAGAGTAAAAGGGATATCTCAAGGAATATTGTGTTTGATTGTCATACAAACTCCCACAAGGAAACCATATCTCAATCCCATAAAATTGGCAGAGCAATCTAAGGGAGTGAAAAAGATGGAGACGTAATCTCAGAAAATCGTGATACAATTGGGATATCTCTTATCCCATAAGGAAGGAGAATCCCATCGGGATCCTAATTGATTGCTTTCCTAAATCAATTAGGACTCTCCCTTTATAAATATGGCATCCCTTCTCCTTCCAAGGTATGCTCTTTCTACGCATCATTATCACCATTAAACTCTGCTCAAATCTCTGCCTGCTTGTCTCTCCCACACCCAATTGCCTTCGCCCCCTGTGTATTATTCTTATACCAGCAGTTGACTTGATCGTTGGAGTACCAACGATCACCGGACCCTTTTTTCTCGGAGATCTTGGTGCCTAACGATTGTCCGAGTGTGCAAGTAACATATACGTTGGCAGAGGAGTGACTGGATATCTGTTGACACGTGGACGGTGCGAGTTTCGACGTCAACACGTGTATCAAAACTATTATCCCATAGCTCTTTCAACTCATCGACTAATGGTCATAAAAATACATCCATGTCCTTGCCTGGTGATTTAGGACTGGGGATCAAGAGAGTTAGCATTAAGTATTATGGTTTTATGCACATCCAATGAGGCATGTTGTAAGTTGTCATAACCACAGGCCACATGCTATAAGACAGGCTCGTACATTGCCAAAAGGATTAAATCCATCAACAGCCAAACCCAGTCGGACATTCTGTATTTCACAGGCGAATCCATGGTGATTATTATTGAATTTCTGCCACGTTTTTCCATCTACGGGATGATTCATTTCATTCTTGTCTTTTGCCTGACATGTACTATGCCACCTCATGAGTTTCGTAGTAGCCTTTGTGGCAAACAAATGTTAAAGTCTAGGGGCCAATGGAAAATAATACAAAACTTTATGCGGAACATTTTTTCCATAATCTTTCCCAGCTACTTGTTTCCAACGACTTTCTAAGCAGACTGGACAAATTTGTCTGGAGGCGTGTTCCTTCTGGAATAGTGCACAATCATTCTTACAAACATGAATAAATTCATATCCCATACCTAACTTCGCCATTAGCTTTTTAGCTTCATAATGAGAGTCGATAAGATTTATTTCATAGAACACAAACTTCAACAACTTCAGCAGCTCATCGACTGACTTATTTGTCCACTCATTCAAAACTTTCAGATGCATCAATTTCACCAAAAAATTTAACGACGAGAAAGACAAACTCCAGGGTACAATTCTAAACACAAGGCCCCAAACAATTCATCATAATGGTGATCAGTACTGGTCGGGTCATTCTCCACTATACAGTTCAGAATATCCATCATCTCATCTCCTCATTCATTAAGTGCAGGCGCGTGCGCATGCTCATTCTAATTCTCCCCATGATGAATCCTTTTATCATAAGTCTCCAAGAAACCAAAATTAAATATTTGAGCCTCAACATCATCCACTAACTTCACTTTTCCATTCAAACATCTTCTACATGGACAAAGATTAAACCCCCAATCATTTGCAAGTGGCCTCACCATTTTAATAAAGGCTTGCAAACCATTACAAAACTCTATAGACTTATTGCAGTTCCTAATCTTGGTCCAACTCTTATCAATTTCTATTTCTATTGCGCTGCAATAACAAAAAAAATTTATTAATTGAAATATTCAAGTGACGTGAGAATGTCCTAATTAACTTCGCCTTATCACTCCAATACTTATTAATATGTAAGGGACTAAACCATTCATCATTGATTTGTTAATTACGAATGTGTTATCTCATTCTTGTTATTGCCTCTTTTTCATGTGTACATTTTGGAAACATATCTCCATATTCTCCTAAGTGTGCGATCTATATTATATATAGTCCACACCCGGAGAATAAAAGGGACACACCACCGAACACGTGAAAATATAAGCGATAATAGGAACAAATGTTGATAACACGTTCGTAATTCACAAATTGATGAAAAAATGGGACAATTCAAAGATTATTTTGTAAATCGCAAACTTTTCAAGATTAGGACGTGGGTGGTTTACAAACTAATCTTCAAACTGTTTTCTAAGGTTTATTAAAGTGCAATAAAGTGTACAAAATAAAAAAAAAAATCACATAAAGTAAGAGACGATAATAAAAAATATATAGATAAATATTACTCACAAAAATACTATATTTTGTTTCAAAGATGGCAACTAAGAGGACATGGGTCGGAGAGCAAACGGACGAGTCAAAAATAGGAAAAAGAATAATTGTCGTTTCATCGACTACTGAACATATGTACAAGAACTTATGTGACTATTGTCAAGTAAGAGTAAATGTAGTCCTCATCAATAGTGGTGACATATTGGTGTCCCTATTGTACATATGTCGCCACTAATACAAAGTATTGGCGCCAACAATTCCCGCCAATTGTCTTGCTTGTAATAGCAGCGTCATTGTCGTCGATATTGCAATATCAATTAGGCACCAAAATAATGCACCACAATCCAGTCCAATTGCCACGACATAAACTATATTGTGACGACAAATTATCGTCGCAGAAGGTGTTGTCTTTCCACAAGCGACGACATTTCTTAGTCGTCTCAAGTGGTTTGATTTAATTGCGGCGACTTACTTGTTGCTTCTATTGTTCGATAGTAATAACGAAGACTAAGATGCACCACTATAGACTCTGTTTCTTGTAGTGTGTCCTCAAAAAAATTTCATTTAATTCACGTGTTTTGTCTTGGAATCATTTTGCTTCTTGATTCCATTTTGAACAGTCAATTAAAATGTCAAATTCTTCCCCCACCCCCCAACACACACACACTCTCTCTCTCTCTCTCTCTCTCTCTCTCTCTCTCTCTCTCTTCCCGTTATTTGATTGATACAGATGGTCATGAATGTATTTAGATTTAGATTGATTTGAAATGGCCTGAATGAGATTGGGGTTGAAATAATTTAATTTTTGAATACTTGTATCTGAATTTGAAATAGACTTATCAAATTGCAAGCATTTTTTTACTGAATATTATTAAAAGTGTTATTATTATTTTTTATTTAAGTTATTTGTTAATCTAATTTAGGTGACTTAAATTTTTTTATATACATTTTTCATATTTTTATTAACATGGAAAATATGATTTATTATTTTGAGTTCTTAATTACATGTCATATGGATGATTTGTACATACGAGAAGTTGTTAAAAATAATAGGAATAATTACATATTTGGTCTACAACCTTTCAAAATCATTGGGAATTTGTCCATAACCTAAAAAAATAGCACTACACATCTCCAAAGTAAAAAAAAACTTGGCATGGTAGGTCATTTATGACAAAATTGTCATTCCCTTTAAATAAACAAAAAATCAAAAAACAAGGAAAAAAGAAAAATATTATTGAAAACTAACAAAATGTAACCCAAAAAATAAAAAGTAAGAAATGTACCAAAAAAAAATATAAGCTAAAAAAGAGATCATTTTCTCCAAAAACCCAAAATCCACCAAAAAAATAAAAATAAAAATCCAACTTCCAAAGAATACAAAGAATTTAAAAAACAAAAACATAGTATTAGAAAAGGATTTTTTTTTACAGTTGGATCACAGGTGAAAATGATGCAAAAACATTTTTTTTTTCACAAAAACATAGTAAGAAATGTACCCCAAACAAAACAACTTCTAGTTCATATAGACACAATTATAGGATCACAAGCGATTCACATTTGCATTTTACAGTAATGTACAGGAATAAAAATCAAATCTTCAGCTAAATCACAGTACAAGATACAAAACTGAGTATATATAAATTTAAGAAAGTTACCTTTGGCAGAGATTCAAATCTGTGTCAACTTTGAGACACCAAATCCTCATTTTTTAATCCCAATGCTTTCAACTTTCTAAAGCACCTTTTGAAAAAGTTAAAAGCTTCATTTTCAAGCCGAGTCAGCTCAGTAAAAAAAAATTATTACAAATAATACAGAGAACAAAGGAATTATTACAAAGGATTTTTTTTTTTTTTTTTTTTTTTTTTTTGTGGATTTTGAGTGTTTGGAGAAGATGACTTCTTTCTTAGTTTTTATTTTTTGAAGTACATTTCTTACTTTTTATTTTTTGGGTACATTTAGTTAGTTTTCAATTATGTTTTTCTTTTTTCTTATTTTTTGTTTTTTGTTTATTTAAAGAGAAGTGCAATTATGTCATAAAGGACTTATCATGCCAAGTTTTTTATACGTTGGAGATGTGTGATGCTATTTTTTTAGGTTAGGTTATCCCAAAATAATATTATATTATATAGAAATTTTGCTTAATACGTTGTAAAATTATAGATAATGATGAATGACTATTTAGTTATATCTAGATGTCTATGTAGTTATCTACTTACTCCAAAAGAGTGTATTTTAATCTAGTTGTAACTCCCTTTGGAACCCTATAACTAAGGATAATTGTTATAGTAAATTAACACACTTGAGTTTTGACTCTCTCTATTCCCTTCTCTTTTTCTCTCTACTTTTCTAATTTCATAACACGTTATCAGCACGAGGCTCTAACCATCTGAGTAAACTAACGTGATTTTTCTTTGTGGAAGAAAATATTGGTGGAAATTAGTTGGAATCCAATCTCACTTTTTTTGGACGATCAATTGGTGGAAGGTGTCAATTACGAGGTTTAATTTCCGTATATCTCTTTATCTCTCTCTCTCTCTCTTTTAACCTATGTGGATTTCATATTATGATGAGAAGTTAACTAATGAGGTGATAAAATTATGATCACATAATTAAAGTTTAGAAAAACAGATGTCGTGATTTTGCTAGTGTAAAATTAATCAGCATTGTTATTTGTCTTTTACTAATTATTCTTTTAAAAGAATCTTTTTCCTTTTAATTGAATATTTTAACCATGCATAATTTTTGTTCAATGCACGCATCAACTTTATAGTAAACAATTTACATGTGATTGCAACAGCCTATTATTTTGACTACAAATATAATTATTTTAAATGTACATGCACTATTATTTTCATGTTTACTGATGTATTATCAATTCTTAAACAAGATTAATTGTTAATTGTGTTATTTTGTAAAGAGTTAAATTTCACAAATATGATAATATTCCAGAAGAATATTACATTGTTGCTTTTCTCGAATATAACATAACTTCACATATAAATATTCTAGAAGAATATTTTATTGTTGATTCAAAATAAGCAAAAATTTATATTACATTAATATTTCAGTAGAATAATAATTGCTCCCAAAGAGACTAATTTTACAAGATATAATATTATATAATAATATTATAATATTACTCTTGAAGAGCAAATATTTACTTCAGAATAATGATTCGTTGTAGCTCCTGAAGAAGCACAACGTTATAATATTTTGACAAAATATTAGTTGTTTCGGAAGAGTATAACGTTACAATTTAAATATTCCAGAAGAATATTGAGCAATAGTCGAAATAATATTTTATTGTGCTCTAGAAGAAGCACATATCTCGAAGAATATCATATCACATAATTAAATTGTGATATAAATGAGCAATTAATCAATTAATGCTTATTCCTGAAGGAAAGCATATAAATCATGTTATATTGACATTGATTAGTGTAAATTATATAATTATACAATGTCTAAATAGAAAATTAATTATATTTTCTTGTTCATTGTGTAGTTACTCATATGACGACAATAGTCACGTATATATTGTACATATATGCATCATGAATCTTTGAAAGAAAAGACAAAAATGATGAAACAAATATTATGTTATTTATTTCTTTTAATTTGTACTACACAAATATTGGTACAATTAAACAAGTACTATGTTGAACCATAAGTTCAATGTCCTAAAATTTTATTGATTGGCATTACCGGTTAGGTTATCCCGGATCAATATGATGTGAATTATTAATGAGAATATTGTTGGGTTGTATGCCCAAATAGTATAATTTTGCTGTGATGAAATAGCAATTTTATATTGAATAAAACTTTGGTTTGTATTCATTTATTATTATTGCATATGTTTAATATTGAGTATGTAAACAAAGAGCCAATGATCACTTGTGATAATATAAGTTGGATACTTGCGTTGAAAAGTATAGTGTGACACAACTTATATTTTGATCATCAATAAAATTGTTCACAACTAATGTATAAAGGTTGGCGTCTTGTACCGAAAGGTTGTAGTGTTGACTATTTAATCATTCGGGTTTGCGATTTATCCTTATCGCAGAAATGGATTAATGGTGACACTAGTACACTTGGAGTGTATTGAACGGACCGTGTGTCGAATTTAATTATATAGCATGACCGTGCGAATAATTAAATTCTACTTGATCACCGAATATTTCATCTAAATCCCTTGACAGGATTGTGTATATCTTTTCGTTAGTTTAATGGTTCTTTGATTCACCAATGGGTGAGATCAATTTAATTGATCAAATATCTCGGTGAGTTGGGAGCTTGAGAATGAGCGAAGTAGAGAACACGAATTTGTGTCGGGAACTGTCGCCCTGAAAAATGGGTCGAGTGACAACTTAATTATTTTCTGTTGAACGGTTATAAATCTGAGCTCAGTGTTTAGCGACGGCTAAACTTCGACATCTGTGATTAGTTCACAGGACCGTTGAAGAAAATGTAACTTAAAGTTAGTGAGAATAATTAGAGGGGCAAAACGGTCATTTATGCTCATACCTAATTATCGGATCTCAGACAGGGATGAATTATATATACGGTAGGTCAGAGGAAAGTATTACAGCTTCTGTAATTTTATATATTCTGAGAGTGCAGTCTCTTGCCTTTAGTGGAAAAAGCAAAAGACTAATAATTAGATTGAGGGGTCTAGGGTCGACTAGATGGAATCTAATTATTGGAGCTTGGAAAATATATGTCCGATCAGGTCCCTATGGTAGCTCTATAAAGTTTTGGACTTAATCACAGTTACTATAAAAAATTTGGACTTAATTGTAATTGTAATATAAGTTCAGGGATTACATGTGTAATTAAATCAATCCTAAACTAATTGGACTTGGATGCAATCAGGACTCTTGTCGTTGTTTGCAATCAGATCACTTGTCGTTATTTATATCACATTGCTTGTGACATAAATTCATTCGAACAATTCGATCAGTTAGAAAAGAGAAGAAATTTAGCTTCTCAATTTTCTAGATCTGACCAGTCCAGAAACTAGTTTTAGTTTTTGGCTAAAATTAAAAGGGTGCCCACACGCCGGTGTAATCCAGACTTGGGAGAATACCATAGAAGGCTTGAAGTTGGAAGCACCAAGTTCGTAAATCAAAAGCAGCAAGTTCGTGAATCAGATCCAGATCAATATCGATTATCGATTCAGGTATAATACTAATCCATTAGTATTTTAATTATAATAAATACGTGAACATCTAGCAAAGATCCTGGTTTTATGAATTAAAGAATTTTTTTGTTTTCTGGCTAATTCTCGTGCCAGTTTCTAACAAGTGGTATCAGAGCGGTCTAGATCGTTCACGTGTTTGTTATATTATCTAAATCTGATATTTGCATGTTCTAGTCGAGCGATGTCTAGGATCATCTGTTTATATGTTGACTGAATAATTGATATTATTTTAAACTATGATCCAATTATTTTGTGGCCCCAATTGTTCATTGTATTTCGTTATTTTGAGTCTGTAACAAGATAGGTGGATTACGACTCCATCATCTTGATTTATTTTTAACTGCAAAATAGATCTAAATTGTGAGCCCTAAATTGGGACATAGTTAATTTTTGTAATTGTTGAATAATTGAAGATTCAAGATCAGACGTCGTCGGAGTTCTGCCATCACGTCGGAGGCGCACCATGAACGCAGATCAGTAGCGCGCCAGAGACGTGCCACCAGATGATCTGCGCGCAGAGCACAAATCAGCTGCGCCGGAGATCTGCGCTCGCGCAGATCTAGCGCTGCACCAGGTGATCTGCGCGAGCGCAGATTAGCGCTGGATCTGCGCTAGATCAGGCGCTGGATCTGCGCGCAGCAGCGCTGGATCCGGCGCCGCAGATCCGTGAGTAGCAGCGCGCCATTGCGCGTCCAGGTCTGTGCGCGATCCGCGAGTCCAGGTGCAGATCAATCGGAATGCATCGGCTCACGGCTGGGGCATGGTGGCACTGGCGGTTGTATGGGCGGTGTTGATTTTGGGTTGTTTGGACAAGAAGATAACTCAATGAGGAAGAAGATCCGTGTTTGGTTGTTTGGATAACCCTTGTTTGGTTGCTTTGATAGTGGCTGAATGGTTGCTTGGATAAGGACTGTTTGGTTACACATATGGCTGCTGTTTGGATCTTTTGCTGTTTGGACTTATTTAGCAATTGGAGCAAAGTTATGGGCTGAAGTTGTAAATTAAATGTTGGGCTTGGATCCAATTAGTTTTTTAATTTATTTCTTGAGTCTTGTTTTGGGCCACAAATAATTGTTAATTTATTGCTGATGAATGCTTTAAATATTTGTTTGAAATATTGTTATTCTGTGAATCATGTCATATATAATTAATTTTGGCATCGCTCGTGACACTTAGAATATAATGCATTTTATTGAAATATTGTTTTTTCCTCGATTAATTTAATTTAAATTAAATTTTTCTGGAAAGGAAAATTAACAATAATTAAACTGTATGTTAATTTGATTAATGTGAACAGTTGGTAATTATTTTAAATTAAAATCCATTATTTTAAAATATTGAGTGGGAGAGGATATTTATTTAAATAAAAATCCATGGTCTCCTTTTGTCAATCCATAAGCAACAGAATGCGTTAACCTCGTGCCGGTAACGCAACGGACTCCCTATAGGAGGGCTGCGTAATTCAGGTTGTTTGATTGGATTCCTTTTTGGTAAAATCGTCTAGATAGAATATAATTTGAGATCATCCTATAGATGGCGGGATTATTTTTCAAGTATTTAGAGATCTAGACAAAGGTTATACACTCAAATCGAGATTATCTTCGAACCTCCTATAGAGGCTCTCGTTTATAATCTTGGTGACCAAACGAAAGCGATACTGGATTTATCTGGACATTTATTGTCAAGATATGATTTGTCTAGTGGGAGGGTCCCAGCTTAATCAGTGGACACGGTGACCTTTCCTATAGAGAGGCCTGTTGGATCACAAGGATTAAGTAGTCGTTACATTATTGTAGTTTTATGGATCTACATGTGCATTCATGTATCATATGTTAAATTCACTGCTTAATTTTAATATGCAATATTTTTGTTATTTTCAGCAAAATGTCTCTCAGTCCATTTTCCGTTATTCTAAAACAAAACCAACTAACCGGGGAAAATTATGTGGATTGGAAACGTAACCTAATGATTGTTCTCACCGTTGAGAAAATTGATTTTGTGCTTGAAGAAGATTGGCCTGAGTAACCCACTGAGACTGCAAGCAAGGACATGAGGGATGCTTATGATAAATGGGTAGCTGCAGACAAGTTGGCTCGCTGTTACATTTTGGCATCAATGTCAAATGTGTTACAGCAGAAGCATGACAGTCATGAGACCTCTTATGACATAATGAAAAGCCTCAAGGACATGTTTGCACATCAAAGCAGGAGAGCTCGGTTCGAAGTCATTCGTACATTACAGAACATCCGCATGAAACCCAGAACGCCAGTGAAAGACCATATGTTGACCATGATTGGACACTTCAATGTGGCGGAGAATCTGGGTGCAACTATTGATCAAGATACTCAGGTTGATATGGTATTGAACTCTTTACCTGATATGTTTTCACAGTTTACTGTGGACTATCACTTACACAAGATAGATATGCCATTGACTGAGTTGATGAATGAGTTGCAAAATGTGGAAAGTGGTCTTAAAGCAAAAGGTGGCGATGCTTATACAGCAATTGGCAGCTCCCCTGTTTCCAAGCCGAAAGGTGGAGGTGGAAAGAAAAAGAAGAGAGCTAACAAGAAGCAAGAAAGCAATAAGACCAACGCAGATGGAAAGCCGAAAGGCAAGTGTTTCAGCTGCGGCGAAAAAGGTCACTGGAAGAAAGATTGTCCCAAAGCACTAGCTAAACAGAAGCAGAGTGCGGGTGAGTTTTTCATAACTGAGTCTTGTTTGGTGGTTGATTCTACATATTCCTGGGTTGTAGATTCTGGAGCTACTAATCATGTTTGCATGTCAATGCAAATGCTTCAGGAGAGCAGAAAACTCAATGAAGGCCAGTTCACTATCACAGTCGGCACAAGAGCAGTAGTTTCGGCGAGAGCCGTATGAGTAGTTTATTTTTATTTCAGTAGTGGTAGGCATTTAATTCTTAAAGACTGTTATTATGTCCCGCAAATGAAACGGAATTTGATTTCCATTTCTTGTTTAATAGGACAGGGTTATTCTCTTGATTTTGCGCCTAATAAAGCGCTTTACATTTTGATGAATAAAGCTCCTATTTGTGCCGGATATTTGATGAATGGTCTTTATATATTAAACTATTCCACGAATGAAATTAATAATACTTCTGCAAACCATAATAAACAAAATACATACCATACTAGTGATACTTATTTATGGCATCTTAGACTTGGACACATCAACCTTAACAGGATACAGAGACTGGCAAAGGATGGTCCCCTCAACTCAATTGAGGTCGAACCATTGCCGGTCTGTGATTCTTGTTTGGAGGGTAAGATGACCAAAAGGTCCTTTTTAGCAAAGGGACATAGAGCCAAAGAAGTGTTAGAACTAGTTCATTCTGATGTATGTGGACCTATGAATACACCAGTGAGAGGGGAATATGAGTATTTTATCACCTTTACTGATGTTTACTCTAGATTCGGATACATTTACCTGATGACTCGAAAGTCGGAGGCTTTTGAGAAATTCAAAGCATATCGGACTGAGGTCGAGAAACATTTGAGTAAAAGTATAAAGATATTTCGATCAGATCGAGGTGGCGAATATCTCTCGGGAGAATTCAGGGACTACTTGACAGAAAATGGTATAGTTTTTCAACTGAGTGCGCCTGGTACACCCCAACAGAATGGCGTTTCAGAAAGAAGAAACAGGACATTGTTAGATATGGTTAGGTCAATGATGAGTTTTTCAACTCTACCTATCTCATTTTGGGGATATGCACTGGAGACAGCCACTTATATTCTTAACCTTGTTCCATCTAAGTCTGTTCCCAAGACTCCCCTGGAAATATGGAATGGGCGCAAACCAAATTTGCGTCACATCCGAATTTGGGGATGTCCGGCTCATGTGCTGAAAGGAAAGACAGAAAAGTTGGAGTCTAGATCAGAAATATGCCTGTTTGTGGGATACCCTAAAGGTACCAGGGGATACTATTTTTATAGTCCTCTAGATAGGAAGGTTTTTGTCAGCACAAATACAACATTCCTAGAGGATAAATATATTAATGAACGTCAGTCCAAAAGTAAGACTGTTTTGGAAGAAATGAGTGGGAGTAATCCCAACTCATCAATTCCTGAAACACAACCTAGTGACAGACTACCCATGGTATCGCAAATACCTAGGGAACATTATCTGAGTGGGAGAAATAATTCATCATCTAATTCCATAGATCAAGAAAATGTTCAAGGTAGTGATGAGGTAATTGTATCACCTGAAGATGATACTAACATTGATGAAAATGTTACAATTCCAAATGAAGCCACAATTCAAGATCCACCGCCCCTTAGGCAAAGTCAATGGGTCATCAGAAAATCATCTAGGTACTTGTTTGTCGGAGAATCCAAACAGGCGATCTCTATAAAACAAGTAGATGATCCGATCTCATATAAGGAGGCTATAAACGATGTAGATGCAGATTTGTGGAAACTAGCTATGAACACTGAGATGGAATCTATGCATTCTAATCAAGTCTGGGAACTTGTAGATGCACCAAAAGGGATAAAACCCATCGGGTGCAAGTGGGTCTACAAAAGAAAGAGAGGAGTAGATGGCAAGGTGGAAACCTTCAAAGCAAGGCTAGTGGCTAAGGGTTTTACCCAAAGAGAATGTATCGATTACGAGGAAACCTTCTCGCCTGTAGCTATGCTCAAATCTATCTGAATTCTCTTATCCATTGCAACTCATTGTGATTATGAGGTGTGGTAAATGGATGTCAAGATGGCTTTTCTTAATGATCATCTTGAAGAGTGTATCTATATGGTACAACCAGATGGGTTCGCAGAACGTGGTCATGAATCTAAAGTGTGCAAGCTGCAACGGTCTATCTATGGTCTGAAGCAGGAATCAAGATCTTGGAACAAAAGGTTCGACGAGGTGATTAAGACATATGATTTTGATCAGAACTTCGACAAACCCTGTGTCTATAAAAGGATACAAGACAAAAAGGTAATTTTCCTAGTGCTTTATGTGGATGATATTCTACTCATAGGAAATGATGTAGGTATGTTATCATCTACGAAAGCGTGGTTGGCCCAACAGTTTCATATGAAGGATTTGGGTGAAGCTAGTTATGTTCTAGGCATTCAGATCTTGAGGGATCGAAAGAACAAGCTGATAGCATTATCCCAAACTATATATATTGACAAGATGCTTGTCAAATTGCCATGCAAGATTCTAAGAAAGGCAATTTGCCATTCAGACATAGAATCTAACTATCTAAGGAGTGTTCCTAAAGAAACTCCTTGAGAGATAGAGGACATGAGTAGAATACTTTATGCATTTGCAATGAGTAGTCTCATGTTCGTTATGCTGTTGGTATGATAACTCGTTATCAATCTAGCCAGACTAGAACATTGGGTGATTGTAAAGCATATCCTTAAGTACCTTCGGAGAACAAGGAACTACATGCTGGTTTACTCTTTGCCATTGGGGTATATGTATTTTAAGATTATACTCTAGGACAAGTGGGAGAATTGTTGGGTTGTATGTCCAAATAGTATAATTTTGCTGTGATGAAATAACAATTTTATATTGAATAAAACTTTGGTTTGTATTCATTTATTATTATTGCATATGTTTAATATTGAGTATGTAAACAAAGAGCCAATGATCACTTGTGATAATATAAGTTGGATACTTGCGTTTAGAAGTATAGTGTGACACAACTTATATTTTGATCATCAATAAAATTGTTCACAACTAATGTATAAGTGTTGGCGCCTTGTACCGGAAGGTTGTAGTGTTGACTATTTAATCATTCGGGTTTGCGATTTGTCCTTATCGCAGAAATGGATTAATGGTGATACTAGTACACTTGGAGTGTATTGAACGGACCGTGTGTCGAATTTAATTATATAGCATGACCGTGCGAATAATTAAATTCTACTTGATCACCGAATATTTCATCTAAATCCCTTGACAGGATTGTGTATATCTTTTCGTTAGTTTAATGGTTCTTTGATTCACCAATGGGTGAGATCAATTTAATTGATCAAATATCTCGGTGAGTTGGGAGCTTGAGAATGACTGAAGTAGAGAACACGAATTTGTGTCGGGAACTGTCGCCCTGAAAAATGGGTCGAGTGACAACTTAAGTATTTTCTGTTGAACGGTTATAAATCTGAGCTCAGTGTTTAGCGATGGCTAAACTTCGACATCTGTGATTAGTTCACAGGACCGTTGAAGAAAATGTAACTTAAAGTTAGTGAGAATAATTAGAGGGGCAAAACGGTTATTTATGCTCATACATAATTATCGGATCTCAGACAGGGATGAATTACATATACGGTAGGTCCGAGGAAAGTATTACAGCTTCAGTAATTTTATATATTCTGAGAGTGCAGTCTCTTGCCTTTAGTGGAAAAAGCAAAAGACTAATAATTAGATTGAGGGGTCTAGGGTCGACTAGACGGAATCTAATTATTGGAGCTTGCAAAATATATGTCCGATCAGGTCCCTGTGGTAGCTCTGTAAAGTTTTGGACTTAATCACAGTTACTATAAAAATTTGGACTTAATTGTAATTGTAATATAAGTTCAGGGATTACATGTGTAATTAAATCAATCCTAAACTAATTGGACTTGGATGCAATCAGGACTCTTGTCGTTGTTTGCAATCAGATCACTTGTCGTTATTTATATCACATTGCTTGTGACATAAATTCATTCGAACAATTCGATCAGTTAGAAAAGAGAAGAAATTTAGCTTCTCAGTTTTCTAGATCTGACCAGTCCAGAAATTAGTTTTAGTTTTTGGTTAAAATTAAAAGGGTGCCCACACGCCGGTGTAATCCAGACTTGGGAGAATACCATAGAAGGCTTGAACGTTGGAAGCACCAAGTTCGTGAATCAAAAGCAGCAAGTTCGTGAATCAGATCCAGATCAATATCGATTATCGATTCAGGTATAATACTAATCCATTAGTATTTCAATTATAATAAATACGTGAACATCTAGCAAAGATCCTGGTTTTATGAATTAAAGAATTTTTTTGTTTTCTGGCTAATTCTCGTGCCAGTTTCTAACAAATATCTATTGAAAACTAGAAGATTTTTCAATATAATTAATTCTCATGTGATGCTTGTTCTCATGGTATATGTTGTGCGATATATATCCTGCAAGTGGACGGATCGTTGACAAGTAATATAGTGATAAAATAAAGTGTCGAACCCACGAGGACTAGATACTAAAATACTAATTAATTTCACAACTCAAATTTTAACAATGAAAATAAACACAGATTCAATTTTTGATTCTTAAGATTCTAAACTAAATTAACTATTTTAATTAAATTGAAATTCACAATAAGCAACTCTTAACAATGAGAACGAATTAAAGTTTAACAATACTAGGATTCACGAATCCACCGACACGTTCTACTCAATTATCTGTTAATCACTTTTTAGCTTTTAATTACCTTGGACTGAAAATCGGCGTTCCTAAATTAATCGAAAGCCTCTCTCGATGGTCAATCAAATCTATATGTTATGCGAACTTCATTATCTCTAATTAAGCTTCGAGCATAAACACATGCATTAAAATCTCAAGATCGCCTAAATGGATTTCATAAGGCATAATAGTAATCTCTATCTATTATTGGACCCTATGTTATTCAATACCACATGCTAAATCTATATTGAATCTCTCGACTTCAATACAGATTACAATATATTCTAATGGTGCGCAAGCATTAAAATAATAAAGAAACTGAATAAAGAATAATCAATCCACGGCAATTAATTACTAAAAAGGGAAAAACTGCTTAATTAATCAAAACGTGAGGTTTCATCGTTCATCCTAGATAAAGTAAATTAGCTGGACATGATTTCTTCAATTAACGAAAGAATTGAATTCATCATAGTCCGGAGAAAAGAAAACAAAAAGTAAAATAAAACCCGTGATCTCAGCTCGATGATCTTCGATTTTACGCCTTGATCTTCGTTTTTGTCTTGTATCTTGTTCCTCTAAAATTCGTCTCCCGCGAAAAGTCCATCTTCTACCCTTTATAGTACTCTCTACAGACCTCCAAACGTGTTTTTGGTTGTTCAAGTTATTTGGATTGGTAGAATTCTAATTGAATCAGATGTCTGCACAATTTCTGTCACGATTTGCCTGTGCGATCGCATGGCTTTGATAGCTGCGATCGCATGGTTGATAGGTTTAACATTCTGCTGAATTTTTCACTGAGTTGCGATCGCACCAGGATAACACCATGCGATCGCATGGTTTATCCTGGTTCTGAATTTGAATTTCTCGCCTAGGTATTTGCACGTCAAGTCCCTGAAGTTTCATTTCTTTAGCAATTAGGTCCCCTTGTCTTCATTTTGCTCTCTTTTCATCCCATTTATACTTGACTTTGATTATTTCCTAAATTGATAAGAAAACACATGCAATTAAACTGTAAACAACCAAAAGAACTTATAATTGTCCATTTTTGTGAGCCCAGATAAGTACAAAATTGTACTTATCAAATACTCCCAAACTTGAACTATTATTCGTCCTCGAATAAACTAGCTGAAAACAATCTTGTACTAGATGGAATAAGCAATGATAAAGTTCACAACATAAATAGCTTGCCGTCTTTGCTTCAGATTTTTGCAAAAAGAAAAATTTATAATTCATGACGAGTGTTCAGGTTATACAGTTGTAAACGTGATTCCACTTAAACATACTTGCATCGTGTGTAAGGGCAGTTCATCTGATCAGCTTAAATTCTATGGAGGTGATAGTCCAACCACTTGGTCAATTTTTCCTTTTCCTCTCGTAAGGTACACTTCCCCCAAAATAATTGTTTTCTCTCAAAATTCTGAGATTTCTGGGTCTAGGGTTGTTCACATTCTTTTCTTTCTAGAGGCTGGTTGAGAAAACCAATGATTTTGACAACCTAGGCTTATGAAGATTCTCCAATTTATGAGCACTCTTGACCAGAAATTTTCTACTAAGTAAGTCAAATCCATTAGTCATCTAATCCTCAGGTTACTTTGCAAAGATATTAATATATATATATTTTTTTAATCTTATGTGCAGAACTCAGTCCATTAAGCTTTCTAAATGACCCATGTAACGAGCTTTAGGCCGATGACTCCCAAGTCTTTTGAACTTTAGGGCATCGGGTTTTGAGAAACCCCTACGGGCCTTTTCACTCGAGTCAAATAGGCTACGAAAAGAGTTATAAGATATTTAGTCGTATGCGAAACTCATTCCATTAAGCTTTCTAAATGACCCATGTAACGAGCTTTTGGTCAATGACTTTATCACTCGAGTAAAAAAGGCTATGAAATGAGTTATATAAAAATAAAAGCCTTGTTCTTTGCGTGCAGTAAGTTCATGCTGAGGGATTAGATTCCTAACATTCGGTCATTACTTAGTTT
Source organism: Forsythia viridissima (assembly GCA_030279155.1). Lineage (NCBI taxonomy): Eukaryota > Viridiplantae > Streptophyta > Magnoliopsida > Lamiales > Oleaceae > Forsythia > Forsythia viridissima. The sequence continues at coordinate 9,057,669 of CM059044.1, forward strand.
CCTCTAACTGGTCTAAAGTGCTCCACACAATTTTATTTTTTCGACACACACGGAATCAAATATAATCTAGATAGCCACCATCACAGTTTACTCACTACAATCACTCACTTCATTGGTTACTTAGTTGAGATTCATATAATTTGAAGGTTTGGGGATCCTATTGTTTTCAACTTAAGTGCACCAACATAGCTACATATCATTGTCACTGGCCGACACAACACAATATCAGATATGATTTAATAGTCTCACATTTAAACAACAATATATTCTGTTCACAAGTCATGATTTATAGTGAAAATTAAATGAAAATTATCATCATTAGCTGGCAAGGCTATTTATACCACACAAGCATGCAAACGAAATAATTTTTTTTAAATAAATAAATAAAAAAACGAACTAAGTCAACAGTCAAATATCATATCATCAAATATCATGAATATGTCAGATTGAGCAAAATTTTTATCAACCACCCCCAAACTTAAAACGTGCATTGTCCCCAATCGCATGTAAAATAAAGAAATACATAAAAATTTAGGTACTTCTCGGAGGTGGATCGGAGGGTGTCGAAAGAAGGAGTGTGGAAGGGTCAACTGGTGGATGAGCTGGCATGGGTGTCGGGCGGCATATCTGATCATGGAGGTCATCCAGCTTGCCCGCACATCTGTCTAGTCGTCGCTTGACCTGGTCACAGTCAGCCCGAATCCGACTCTACTCAAGGGAAGTCTGACTCAGGGTAAACTCCATAGACGACTGAGTGTGTCTGCCTGCATCCACTCGAGCCCGTAGAGTCGCCAACTCCTGCTGTACTGTGCGAAGCTCAGTCCGGGTGGCGATAATGAGCCGTGTCTGCTCAGCCTGACCCTCTAGTAAGCGATGTAACAAGGCGGCCATATCTCTAGGTGCTGCTGGCTGGGGTGCTGCTGGCTGCTCCTCAGCAGGGTGCTCGTCTGCGGCTGGGGTAGCCCCCATAGCTCGTGCAGTGGCCCGTCTAGCATTCTCCAAGGCAAAACGGTTGATAGGTCCCTTTCCTCAAAAAACTGGCTCCGTCGGTGAAATAGGGACCCCTGCTGCTGCACAGATACCACTAATCAGCGCTGGGAAGATGGCTGTGTGCCTCTTGTCCGTCTGGAAGGCCAGCAAGCTGATCAGGGTGTAGATGTAACTACCCAAGTCGATCTTCCTTCCGTGAGCCAGATGGTACAGCAATCGAGCCCTAGCATCATTAATGGTGGTGCGATGTGTAGTCGGGTCGATGTTGTGGCTCATAAACACGTTCAGGATGAGGAGGGAGTCTGTCAGCTTACTGTGCTCGAAGTCCCTCCCGGGCAGTGGCCATGCATCTGCTCGACCATATAAGAACCGGGCCACCTCGCCCATATCCTGAATGTCGGGCAGAGGGTGAACATCGTCAGAGGATAGGCCATAGAAATCGTTGATGACCCTCGGGGTAAACATGAACCATGTGCCCCGGACCCAAGTCTGCCCGTAGTGCGCTGTCCCATGAATGTCTATCTCCTGGTTGAAATTCGTGTAAAACTCATGGACGAGCTGGGAGTAAATAGGATGTGGAGTATCGGCCACCTTGTTCCATCGACAGACGTCAATGAGATTGAAGAGCTCGGAATGAGGGAAGTCGTCTAGGTGCACTCTTCGTTCCCCCCAAATGGTCCACTGGCTCACAGCCTTGGTGAACCTCTCTTTGTGCTCTTCGGACAAGTAAAGGTGAGAGGCGGCGGTGTCTGCCGTGTCGGCCCGAGCCCTCTTAGATGTGCCGCCGGTAGCCTTCTTTTTTCCCTTTTCGGCGGCAGTCGATGGTCGTTTCGGGGCCATAACCTGCAAAATGAACAAAAATATGTTAGAAGTGTAAGAAAACATATATAGATCAAGATATAACCCCCAAACTTGTTGACACATTAGGTAAAAAAATCGAACAACATGATAGACGAGGCTACTTCGTGTATCGAGAAATATACCTAGGAAATTGCAAAAATGAAGCGGACAAGTGTGGCATGAAAGTGCATGATAAGGTCTACCACATAGTCAAATTTCACATGATTCCGAGGTCATTAGGGTCAAACGGATGGTGGACGAAGTTGCTAACGGAAGCAGGCTGCTGTGGCAAACCTGTGGGCTGCCATGGCAGCCTGCAGGCTTTATGTTTACGTTTGGATTAATTTCGTGCTAAACATGTGTTCAAGCTAAATTGCATGACCCTAGATGATTGCTTTAGTGTAATGGAGTAGCCAAGGTGTGGTTCACATCAAATTTGGCCAAAAACGTGGATGAGGCAAATCATCAAACACCTAGTATGCATAGAGTAAATTCCAAAGGTTTGAATGAATGGGGGAAATGGGACAAAACCAAAATTTTTCTCAACAAAATCAACTAAACCCAATTGAAGTATATTTCCCAAATCGATTCAAGCCTAATTTAACCAAACAATCCTTCCACATTAAGCAAAAAACGAGAATTTGGTACAATTAATTCAAAATCCGAAAATAACTTGAAATAAATTTGAATTTACCGTTTGATTTTCGTGTAGATGGATGTGAATGAATGTTGGAATGTGTAATTTTGATGCCCACCACGCTCGGATTGGTGTTTAAGATTAAGGAGTGAGAGGAATGGGTTTTTGAAGTTCAAAAGTTGCAAAATGAGAATGAGTGCAAGACCCCGGTTTTTAATTGACCTGATAGTCCATGCGATCACATGGACTAAAAGGCTTGCGATCGCACGGTGGGTAAAATCTGGGCAGAATGTAATCTACCCAGTCTATGCGATCGCAGGTTTGTGAACCATACGATCGCATGGTTCAACACCTGATTTCAAATTTTTTTTTTAAATAACTTTAAGACATTATAAACATGCGTATGCTAAATGATGATGATGAAATCCTCGATACCCAAGAACTAAAACCTATTCCAAAACTTAAACCTAAAACGTGCAAAAACGTGCCTAAAGCTCCAAAACTGAAATAATGCTAAAAATGTAAATAAAAGGGAGAAAAAATGGGTTGCCTCCCATTGAGCGCTTGTTTAAAGTCGTTAGCTCGACTTTGTCGCGGTGATCACTCCGGATTACTCAAAGCGGTAAATGACTTTTCTTTCGAAAAGTCACCCTCCAAGTAATGTTTGAGCCTTTGTCCGTTCACTTTGAACCTGCCCTTCGTGTCATGAGCCACCTCCACCGCTCTATGTGGATAGACTTTCACCACCGTGAATGGCCCGGACCACCTTGAACCCAATTTCCCAGGGAAGAGCTTGAGTCGGGAGTTGAATAAGAGGACTTTTTGTCCCGCCAAAAACTGCCATTTTTGAATATTTTTGTCATGCCAATTCTTGGTTTTCTCTTTGTACAGTTTGGCATTTTCATAATCCTCGAACCTGAATTCCTCCATTTCATTCAACTGGAGCAGTCTTTTCTCACCGGCTTCTTTCAAGTCTAAATTTAACTTTCTCAATGCCCAGTAGGCTCGGTGCTCCAACTCAACCGGTAAATGGCACGCCTTCCCAAAAACTAGGCGATAAGGTGACATTCCAATTGGAGTTTTGAATGTAGTTCGATATGCCCAAAGGGCATCATCCAGTTTTCTCGACCAATCTTTTCTCGATGAACTCACCGTAAGCTCCAAGATCCTTTTCAACTCCCAGTTGGAGATTTCTTCTCGACCAATCTTTTCTCGATGAACTCACCGTAAGCTCCAAGATCCTCAGTTGGAGATTTCCACCTGCCCGCTAGTTTGTGGATGATATGGAGTAGCCACACGGTGCTTCACAACGTATTTTGCCAAAAGAGTATCAAACTGTCTATTGCAAAAATGCTTACCCCCGTCACTGATGATTGCCCGAGGAGTCCCGAAATGCGTAAATATATTCTTTTTGAGAAAGTTCACCACCACCTTGCCATCATTGGTCGGTAAGGCTACAGCTTCTACCCATTTAGACACGTAATCCACAGCCACCAAAATGTACGAATTTGAGAATGATGGTGGAAACGGGCCCATGAAGTCAATACCCCACACGTTGAAAAGTTCAACCTCTAGAATGCTTCGTAGGGGCATTTCCTGCTTCCGAGATATGTTCCCTGTCCTTTGGCACCTGTCACATTTTTTTACCAGACTGTAGGCATCTTTGAATAAAGTCGGCCAATAAAACCCAGATTGTAGGACTTTGGCTGCTGTTTTGGTAGCCCTGAAATGACCTCCGTATGGTGAAGAATGACATTGCTCCAAGATAGTCTCTATTTCTTCTTCAGGTAGGCATATCTGAATTACTTGATCAGCTCCTCTTCTGTAAAGAATAGGATCTTCCCAAAAATAGTGTTTAAGTTCTGAAAAGAACTTTTTTCGACGTTGATGATCATAATCCGGTGGCATGATATTGCTTGCAAGGTAATTCACATAATCTGCATACCACGGTGCACTCCCCAACTGCTTAATCCCAAAAATTTGCTCATCTGGAAACTTCTCATTTATTTCACCTTCCTCATTGCCTTCCGTCTGCTCGATTCATGACAAGTGGTCGGCTACCACGTTCTCAACCCTTTTTTGTCTTTAATTTCCAAGTCGAATTCTTGGAGAAGTAAGATCCACCGAATAAGTCTTGGCTTTGCATCTTTTTTAGTAAAAAGATACTTCAACGCTGCATGGTCTGTGTGCACTATCACCTTCGATCCAATGAGGTAAGATCGAAATTTTTTGAAGGCAAATACTACAGCTAGTAATTCCTTCTCTGTAGTAGCATAATTCATCTGAGCGTCATTAAGAGTTTGGCTGGCATAATAGATGGTGTGTATGACTTTTGCTCTACGTTGCCCCAAAACTGCCCCAATGGCAAAGTCACTTGCATCAAACATGAGTTCAAAAGGTAGATCCCAATCGGGTGGTACAATGACAGGTGCTGAGATTAGACTGTTTTTGAGAGTGTTGAAAGCTTTGAGACAGTCAACAGAAAATTCGAGCTTGGCATCTTTCTCCAGCAAACTGCACAACGGTTTGGTTATTTTTGAGAAATCCTGTATGATCCGTCTATAGAAAACTGCATGTCCCAAAAAAGACCGAATTTTCTTAACTGATGTCGGAGGAGGCAGTTTCTCTATAACCTGAATCTTTGCTTTGTCGACCTCAATGCCCTTTGCTGATATCCTGTGTCCCAACACGATGCCTTCTTGGACCATAAAGTGGCATTTTTCCCAATTCAGTACCAAGTTGGTTTTCTCACAACGCTGAAGTACCAGGGTCAGATTTTTGAGGCAATCGTCGAATGATGCTCCAAAAACTGAAAAATCATCCATGAAAACCTCAATGAATTTTGCGACCATATCCGAGAAAATCGACATCATACAATGCTGAAATGTGGCTGGGGCGTTGCATAGGCCAAATGGCATACGCCTATAAGCAAACGTGCCATAAGGACAGGTAAAGGTAGTCTTTTCTTGATCTTTCGGTGCGATATGAATCTGATTGTAGCCTGAATACCCGTCAAGAAAGCAATAATGGGAATGACCTGCCAATCGCTCCAACATCTGATCAATGAAAGGTAGAGGAAAATGGTCTTTTCGAGTGGCATCATTCAACTTCCTGTAGTCAATACAAACTCGCCAGCCGGTGGTCAATCTGACTGGAATGAGCTCGTTTTTATCATTTTTCTCAACTGTGATCCTCTCCCTTCTTTGGCACTACCTGGACCGGGCTTACCCAAGTATTAGATAATACCTGCGTCAAGCAGTTTCAACACTTCAGTTCGGACTACTTCTTGCAAATGGGGATTCAGTCTGCGTTGATGTTGCACTGTCGGTTTATAAGCCTCTTCCATTAGAATCTTGTGCATGCATAAAGATGGGCTGATACCTCTGATGTCTGCTATAGTCCACCCGATGGCTGATTAGTAATTTCTCAAGACTCGGAGTAATTTACCCTCTTGATCCTGATCAATAGAGTTGGTGATGATGACTGAAAGAGTGGATGACTCACCGAGATAAGCATACCTAAGGTGAGAAGGTAATTGCTTTAACTTGAGAATTGGTGCCTTTTGGATCGAGGGAGGCTGCTGAGGAAGTGTGGTACCCAAATCCATATATCTACTCCTTCGTTCAATCTGTTCTGCTCCTTGTAAATATCTGGCACATTCTTCCAGGACTGGGGATTCGGAGTTTTCATCTTGTGAATGCATAATACACGCTTCCCATGGATTTGTAGGATTTTCCAAGGCAAATGTGTTAGCAGCCTCGTGATCAATGATATCGATCTGAAAGCATGAGTCAGAGGAGCTTGGATACTGAATTGCTTTGAATACGTCAAAAGTGACCTGCTCCTCATTCAATCTGAACATCAGCTGCCCTTTTTGCACGTCAATGAGGGCCCTTCCAGTAGCTAAGAATGGTCGTCCCAAGATAAGTGGCACATCTCTATCCTCCGCCATATCGAGGATAATGAAGTCAGCTGGGAATATGAACTTGTCCACTTTAACCAAAATATCTTCAATAACTCCACGTGGGCGTTTAACTGACCGATCAGCTAACTGGAGTGAAATTGTGGTTGGCTTCACTTCTCCGAGACCTAGTTGCCTGAAAATAGAATAAGGCATCAAGTTAATGCTAGCACCTAAATCACATAATGCTTTTTCAAAAAAAGAATTACCAACAGTACAAGGAATCGAGAAACTCCCCAGATCTTTTAACTTTGGCGGTAGCTTGTTTTGCAAGATAGCACTACATTCTTCAGTAAGCATAACAGTTTCGTGCTCTTCCAACTTCCGTTTATTTGAAAGGATTTCCTTCATGAATTTAGCATAACTCGGCATTTGTGCGAGAGCATCCGCAAACGGAATGTTGATCTGGAGTTTCTTGAACACATCGAGAAATTTCTCGAATTGTTTGTCTAGCTTGTGTTTTCGCAGCCTCTGAGGAAATGGGATAGGAGGGACGTAAGCCGGTGGTGGAATATAAGCTGGTGGAGAGTCCTATTCTGGTACAACTTCTGCATCTAATTTATTTTCTCTCACTTTGTCGGACATAGTTTCCTTTTCTACACCTGGCCTAGTCACATGAATCTCTGGTAACTGAACCCCGCTCCTCGTGGTAATTGCATTTACTTGCTCTTTTGGATTGACTTCGGTATTGCTTGGCCATGTGCCTGGTTGTCTCTCAGTCAACAATTTAGCCAATTGCCCAATCTGATTTTCCATATTCTTGATAGCAACATCCTGTCTTTTCTACATCTCCTTCAATTCAGTGACAGTTTCTTCCAGTTCTCCTTTTTTCTCTTGTGGCCTCCCTTGATTTGGTGAATTCTGGATATTCTGGTTGTTGCCATAGGAGAAGTTTGAATGATTTCTCCATCCTGGATTGTATGTCTGTGAATAAGGGTTATTCTGCTGACGCTGAAAATTCTGAGCATATGCAACTTGCTCAGGAGAAGGCATATCAACCTTTGTCAATGGGCACTCCGAAGACTGATGGTTTGCCCCGCATGTCACACAGATTGGTGGAGACATCTGAACCATATTAGCTGAATGAGAATATTTCATCGTCTCCATCTGCTTTGCCAATGCATCGATCTTCGCCAGTAAAAGCGAATTTGAGTCTACCTCATATACCCCTGCTGCTTTCCTTTGTACTCCTCTGTCTGGCCACATAACGAATTGTTCACTTATTGTTTCATACAAGTCATGGAGATCGCCAGTAGACCTATTTTGGATAGAGCCACCTGCTGTAAAATCAACTGACGAACGACTGCTAGGAACTAGACCAGAGTAGAAGAAATGATTTTGAGCTGCTAGAGGAAACCCGTGGCTTGGACACTTTCTGAGCAGTTGCTTGAATCTTTCCCATGCCTCATGAAAGTTTTCTAACTCAGACTGTTGGAAATTGAAAATCTCGTACTTTAATCTGTTCACCCTGGCTGGAGGAAAGTACTTCAATGTGAACTTTTGGATCAGATCACCCCAAGTTGTGATACTCCCAGGCGGTAGTGAATCCAACCATTCTCGAGCTTTATCCTTCAGTGTGTGTGGAAAAAGCCTCATCTTCAGTGCCTCTTCATTAACGCCTTGGTATTTGAAATTACCACAGATTTCATCAAAGCGAGAAATGTGGTAATGAGGGTTTTCATCTACCCTCCCGTAGAAAGGCAGACTGTTCGAGAACAAGTTGATCACATCTGGCCTCAACTGGAAGTTGTTGTGTCCATAAGGTGGATATATAATACTGGACCGATTTTCAACTATCGGTGGCATCATATATTCACCCATAAGAATGTCTCTCTCATTAACTTCAACAGGTCGAGCTATTGGTGCCTGATTGTTTCGGCCATATGCTTGCAACAGATTCTGGATTCGATTATCCTCCATTGTGGCTTGCTGCTGTTGCTTCTTTTCTCTTTTTTCTCGTTGTCGTCGGTGAAAGCTCCGTTCAATTTCTGGATCTAAATCAAATAGATCAAGATCTTTTGTACGGCGCATACACACTTAACACCTGAAAAGTTAGAAACAGATAAAATTCAGCAGTATCACGACGAATTGAAAATAAAGATCAAACTAAATAAAACTAAAAAGAATTGTTAAAAGCCAAATTATAAATTAACGTAGCAATTAATAAAACTAGTCCCCGGCAACGGCGCCAAAAACTTGTTGTGCGATATATATCCCGCAAGTGGACGGATCGTTGACAAGTAATATAGTGATAAAATAAAGTGTCGAACCCATGAGGACTAGATACTAAAATACTAATTAATTTCACAACTCAAATTTTAACAATGAAAATAAACACAGATTCAATTTTTGATTGTTAAGATTCTAAACTAAATTAACTATTTTAATTAAATTGAAATTCACAATAAGCAACTCTTAACAATGAGAACGAATTAAAGTTTAACAATACTAGGATTCACGAATCCACCGACACGTTCTACTCAATTATCTGTTAATCACTTTTTAGCTTTTAATTACCTTGGACTGAAAATCGGCATTCCTAAATTAATCGAAAGCCTCTCTCGATGGTCAATCAAATCTATATGTTATGCGAACTTCATTATCTCTAATTAAGCTTCGAGCATAAACACATGCATTAAAATCTCAAGATCGCCTAAATGGATTTCATAAGGCATAATAGTAATCTCTATCTATTATTGGACCCTATGTTATTCAATACCACGTGCTAAATCTATATTGAATCTCTCGACTTCAATACAGATCACAATATATTCTAATGGTGCGCAAGCATTAAAATAATAAAGAAACTGAATAAAGAATAATCAATCCACGGTAATTAATTACTAAAAAGGGAAAAACTGCTTAATTAATCAAAACGTGAGGTTTCATCGCTCATCCTAGATAAAGTAAATTAGCCGGACATGATTTCTTCAATTAACGAAAGAATTGAATTCATCATAGTCCGGAGAAAAGAAAACAAAAAGTAAAATAAAACCCGTGATCTCGGCTCGATGATCTTCGATTTCGCGCCTTGATCTTCGTTTTTGCCTTGTATCTTGTTCCTCTAAAATTCGTCTCCCGCGAAAAGTCCATCTTCTACCTTTTATAGTACTCTCTCCAGACCTCCAAACGTGTGTTTGGTTGTTCAAGTTATTTGGATTGGTAGAATTCTAATTGAATCAGATGTCTGCACAATTTTTGTCACGATTTGCCTGTGCGATCGCATGGCTTTGATAACTGCGATCGCATGGTTGATAGGTTTAACATTCTGCTGAATTTTTTACTGAGTTGCGATCGCACAAGGATAACACCATGCGATCGCATGGTTTATCCTGGTTCTGAATTTGAATTTCTCGCCTAGGTATTTGCACGTCAAGTCCCTGAAGTTTCATTTCTTTAGCAATTAGGTCCCCTTGTCTTCATTTTGCTCTATTTTCATCCCATTTATACTTGACTTTGATTATTTCCTAAATTGATAAGAAAACACATGCAATTAAACTGTAAACAACCAAAAGAACTTATAATTGTCCATTTTTGTGAGCCCAGATAAGTACAAAATTGTACTTATCAGTATATAAACACCAATAGACTTTCACTAGCTAAAATCGGGACTGAATTCCCTACATTTCTGAAAATTATTTAAGGTGATTTATGGGCCCCATCACCCTCCATGTTGATCATCTATATATTATTTGTATCTAATAAATACATCTACTAGATGATTGTATGGTGTTATTATTCGCAACTTGAAGATTGCGAGATTACTTGTTCAAATTTTAAATTATGAGCAAAACTTTCAGATTATACAACCAATACGGTGATATTTCTTGTCAATACTAGTGAGTCTAAATCTCAAACCTTTAATAAATATTAGTTGAGATGATGTTAAATGGTTTAGCAATATTATTTTTCAACGCCTCCAATTAAATTTTAAACCATTACTATTGAGAATAAAGCGCTTTCTATTTTTGTCTAGGGAATGCTATTTTATATGCAGAAATACTTATACGCATCATGCCAACATCAAAGTTACCCCTGCTATAGTTGGCTTATGGTCAGAGCCTAATATTATCCATCTAATGAATTTTTTATAGTGCCAATTTATGTATAATCGGTCCACCATAGTGCACTGAGATGGAATTTGAAAAATGTTGAGAATACATGTTTAGTATGGAACATTATAAAATATATTAAGTCCTAACGGGAGATATTTTATAATACAATTTTTTGAATGTCATTTTGATAAGTCAGTTTTCTTAATATTGGGGGAGAGAAATTAAGTAGCTGGAAAGAATACTTGAAAATACAGTATATTATATTTTCTAGATCCTTGCACAAGACAATATGAACTAGAAGTTCGACAAATAATTCATTTGTAAGTTATACAATTGACAGATGCATTTACTGACCAAATAGATTAAATCAAATCTCATATACCAGCTCTAAATGCTCCAATTTATATTAGCGTCCTTGAAGGACAATCCATTAACATTATATCAAGTAAATTAATGACACGCCTGAAGTGTGGTGACATTTGATTCCAAAAAATTCGCAAATAAAAAATGGAGCCAATTATAAAGATGGTCCTATTAAGGAGGTGTATACTCTTGGAGAGTATATAGACATAACTAATTATAAAACCCGAGAAGAGGTTTAGCTAGCTGAAATAATAAGATGAAAATATCTCGTTAAGTTATGTCGTTATGAGAAAGAAATTGATTCAAAAATAAATGTTGTTGACAATATTTTTGTACATAATGAAGTGCTTCATATTATGAAAGGTAGCGAGGATATTGAAAGAAATCTATCAAAGAATAAATTGGCAAAATAAAAGGATGCAATTCAAGTAAATTGAACTGACTAGAGAAACCTGAAGTTTCTGGACCTATAGTCGAAGCACCTAAAGGTGTATATTTATGCAAAAAGAAAATGGAAAAATGAAGTCGTAACATGTAATGCACGACTTTTAACATTATGAATTTCGCAAAGGCTTATGTAAAACAATCATAAGTTGATATCTTGTTAATCTGTCAATGCATGATATATATGCATATAATGAATATTGTTATAACCAACTCATCTAGCATGACTAATAAAACAATGTATATAAAGGCAGCATATGCAAACTTTTTCTTTGAATGGCCCTCCAAATGAATAAGATAGTATTTTTTAGAGCTTACCCACCTTACACATGATAGGAAATTGCATGATCATATAAATAATGACAGTTGCTATATGTTATTTAGCTATGGTGATATGTTTTGGCACGTCCGCCTCAACGACTCGCCCGCCTCTCCAGCTCGCACATCTCATTGGTCTCATGAGCACGCTTCTGACAGATAGATTGCAATAACCCAAATGTCACTAGGTTAGCCAGGCAGGCGACCCATGGAATGGCAGTTACCACCAGTTATTGAGAAGACGAAACATCTCTCAACAATTAGAAAGATGAAACATCCCTCATTAACTCCTAATAATGAGGGGAATAAAGGGACACCCGTTATCAAATGAGAGAGATGAAGGGACACCCGTCATCAATAACTGCAGGTCATCCCTATAAATAGAGACCAACACCTGTAATCAATAATTGCTAGTCATTCTATATTGCTATTATGCACATATCTTTTAATCATAAACTGATTATCACACCGGAGTGGACACGGGAGAAAAAAGCCTTGCCACCTTTTATAGGTCTCCACCACTGTCGCCGCCGTGCTCGGAGGAGGAGAAAAATATTTATCATCAATTGGCGCCGTCTGTGGGAAGCTGCACAGAAAGTCATAGCTCGAACTAGAAGAGCGAAAAATGTAACTACCTCCCTAACCGTCATCGAAGATGCTGGTACAAAGTCCAACGCCACTACTAACTACCAGCGGCAAGAGTTTGCCCCTGCCGTTCAACTAGTGGCATTGCAAGCGCAGGTGGTAGTTTTGGCAGCTTAACTCCAAAATCAAAACAATGTGACATCTCAACCGTCCCGGGATCCTATTGTTCCACTGGTAGGATCATTACCGCCAGGGGCTATGCCCCAGACTCATATTCTTCTACCGGTAGGACCATCACCGCTAGGGGCTTCTCTCCAAGTTTCTAATTTTCCAGCAATGGAAACACTACCAATAGCAGCTCCACCGCTGGCCTCAGGTTCTTTGGATCCACTTTTCGCACCCCGTCTCTATTCATTGACATCTGGTCCAAATCCACAATGGGAACAACCGTTATGGATGCCTACGCCTATGCTGATTGAGACACCAGTGATAAGTCTGGACCAACGAATAAAGGATATGATGAGTCGTAAAATAGATGAGGCTATATTTAAAAAAAATAGTAGGCAACAGTATGCGGTGTTGGAAGAAGATCATTTTTCTCCAGAGGTAATGGCGGTCCCCTTGCCATAAGACTTTGAATAGCCAAAGATGGAGAAGTACGACGGATCTTGTCGATCACCTCGGAACTTTTGTCAACTTGATGAGGTTGCGAGCCACCCCTGATGCAATTATGTGCACAGGACTTTTCTGCTAACACTTAGGCGAGAGGCCAGGGATTGGGTAGCCACCATTCTCTCAAAATCAATTCGTACATTTAACGATTTTTCTAAGAGTGTTGCTACATACTTTGCCAGCAGCAAATGTGCTAAAAAAAACTACTATCAGTCTGATGCAATTGACACAGGACAAGGGCGAATTACTGAAAGATTTTATTGCTCGGTTCAATAGAGCCACGCTAGGAATCAAAGATCTACAGATGTCTGCTGTAGTCACTGACATGATGAGTGGAACTCGAAGTCGTCCTTTCAGGATGTCACTCTCCAAAAACCCGTCAGATACGATGCATGAGTTACTCAAAAGAGGGGATAAGTATGTGGACGCTGAATAAGCATATCTCATTACCAAAAGTATGAAAGATCGAAATGAACATATGTCTAACAAAAGGAAGATTTAGGACGAGCTTGAACCTCGAAATAATAGAGGTAAGCTCACCCAAGACTAGGCGATCTCGCTCAAGCCGATGTGAGTCAACCAGGTGAGTGGCTGAGCCAAAGTTTAAAAAAAAATTTCAAGGCGAGGCGAGCTCACTCAGAGAGCAAAAAAAAAAAAAAAAAATTCAAGGCAAGGCGAGCTCACCTAGAGAGCTAAAAAAAAATCAAGGAGAAACAAGGCCAGCTGCTACTGTCTGAGAAACAATGACAGCTACTACTGTCTGAAAAATAAGGCCAGTTGCTACTGTCTAAAAAACAAGGTCATCTGCTACTGTCTGAAAAATGAGGCCAATGAGCCTCTATCCAAAAATCAAGGCGATAGCCACTATTTAAAAATTAAGGTGATAGCCACCATTGAAAAATAAGGCAATGAGCCTATATTTAAAAATCAAGGTGATAGTCACCATTGAAAAATAAGGCGATGAACCTATGTTTAAAAATCAAGGCGATATCCACTATTTAAAAATTAAGGTGATAGCCACCATTGAAAAATAAGGCAATGAGCATATATTTAAAAATCAAGGTGATAGTCACCATTGAAAAATAAGGCAATGAGCCTATGTTTAAAAATCAAGGCGATAGCCACTATTTAAAAATCAAAGTGATAGCTACCATTAAAAAATAAGGTGATGAGCTTATGTTTAAAAATCGAGGCAATGGGCCTCTATCTGAAAAACAAGGCCAATAAGCCTCTATCCGAAAATCAATGCGATGAATCTCTGTCTGAAAAATTTAGAAAGAAGCATGTGTGGTAGATTATGTCTACTTCCCATTGACGACAGTCTATGAAAAATAGATGGGCTTATGATGATATAAATAATGACAGCTGCTATATGTTATTTAGCTATAGTGGCAGGTTTTGGCACACCCGCCTCAACGATTCGCCTACCTCGTTGGTCTATGGGCACGCTTCTGACAGATAGACTGCAATAACTCAACTGTTACCAGGTTAGTCAAGCAGGCGACCCATGGAATGACAGTTACCACCAGTTATCGGGAAGAGGAAACATCTCTCAACAACTGGAAAGATGAAACATCTCTCATTAACAATTGGAGAAAAATATTTATCATCATTGCAAGAATGGTTAAAATATTTTATCTTCTCTTTCACAAATAATTTGTACTTCAAAATTGCATGTTGCTGCCGACAAATCCCGATGATAAAATGCTGGGTGAAATCAGTTCTTGATAGTGCTCGACTTGTGAGAGTTTTTAGTAACATCCCAAGAAACTCCAATTGATACATACACTGAGAAAAAGGAAAAAAAAAATGGGGAGTGAAAACAAATCTGAAATCAAGCCATACGATCGGCTTAGTGAATTAAAAGCTTTTGATGAAACCAAATCTGGTGTTAGAGGACTCGTCGATTCTGGAATCACCAAGGTACCTCGTATATTCATTCAGCCACAAGATAGTCCAGACAGGGTCACCACTACTCCTAGAAATATCGGATTAAGTATTCCGATCATTGATCTTGATGGGGTCGATAAAGATCCGATCAAGTACAAGGATATGGTAGACAAGATCCGAGATGCATCGGAGACATGGGGTTTCTTTCAAGTGGTTAATCATGGTATACCAGAAAGTGACATGGAGGAGATTAAAAATGGTGTAAGCAGATTCTTTGATCAGGATAATGAGATTAGGAAGCAGTATTATACCCGGGATGCTACTAAACCGGTTGTGTACAACACCAACTTTGATTTGTTTACTGGGATAGCAGCTAACTGGAGGGATACAGTCTACTGCATGATGTCTCCCAATCCTCCAAAGCCTGAGGAATTGCCTGCAGCTTGCCGGTATGTATGTTCTATATGTTGCAAATATATTAAATTAAGAGTAAGTTTGACTCTGCATCTGTGTCCACTTGTGCATTTGTGGGTCTGTGTTCCTGCGTCAAAGCTGGAGCGTGATAGTGGTGAACCATCTCGAATAAGTGCTTAAAGGGTTAAAGAGAGGACAAATTTATTTCTTTAAACTGTCTTCGATGTACGTGTTTACGTGCAACTTGCAAGCATAATTTATTTAGTTATCTTTGGCCTGATATAATTTGCCAGTGTTTGCAGAGACAAATTAAAGTTAATTGATGGAGTGACCGTCGATGAAATTAACCCAATTTGTTTAAATTGATTTTCAACTTTACAACATAATTTGCCTATGTTTGCAGAGAAATTCAAATGAAATATTCAAAACAAATAATGGGATTGGGATGCACTTTATTCAAACTTCTTTCGGAGGGTCTTGGGCTCAAACCAAACCATCTGTTAGACTTGGAATGTGCAGAGGGGCTTGCAATGATCTTCCAGTACTATCCTCCATGTCCTGAGCCTGAACTCACAATTGGTGCAGGCAAGCATTCTGATAATAGTTTCTTAACAGTGCTACTGCAAGATCAAATAGGAGGCCTTCAAGTACTTCATCAAAACCAGTGGGTTGATATTCCTCCAACACCAGGAGCATTGATTGTGAATATTGGAGATTTTTTACAGGCAAGTCTTTAATTTAGTCATCATACACTTCCTCCCAATACAAAGAAGTTAATCAAAATATATACAACAACAACAACTACTACTACTATAAATTAAGTCTTATTTTCGATAAATTTGGAGTCGATTACATCAACATTTTTTTAGTGCAATTCCAGTTTTATAAATTTTTTATAATTCTTGTACTCATGCTAACATTAACTTCGCTCATCTTGAAAATTATAGATGATGTCAAATGATAAATACAAAAGCATTGAACACAGAGTTTTGTCAAACCATCTTAGTCCTAGATTATCAGTAGCAAGCTTCTTTACAACAGGCCCCAGGCCATCCTCAAAGCTCTATGCACCAATTCAAGAGTTGTTATCAGAAGAGAATACGCCTAAATATCGTGCGTTTACCGTGAAGGAGTATACGGATCACTTTCGGACTAAAGGGCTTAATGGCGTCTCTCCATTGTTGCATTTCAAACTTTAAATTATTCCATGCTTTTGGTGTTAGTATAACAGTGTGTTTGTTACACCACCCCCCCCCCCCCCTCCTCCTCCTCCTCCTCCTCCTCCTCGATGTAATGCATATGCCCTTTTGTTGTTTCTTTGAATATGTACTGAAGAATTAATGAAATGGATGGTGGTCAGATTGTTTAAAGTTTTTCAAGATTTGTTTCCATTTCATTTTGTCTCATATATTGAAGTTCAACATTTACTTGAAAATAACTTATTATTTGACATTAGTACCCTATATTTGCCTTTGAAATTCATTTTTAACTTGATAGTCGGACTCAAATAAATTAAGCATCAATATATTAAACATATTGTGGCGAAAAATGATTCACATTTTTTCGTGAGAGATTTTGACACATGCGAATAATTCAGTAAACATGAGCATTAGTTTTAGTTTTGTTGCCATGCAATAAACAAACGGCATTTAATTATAAACATTTTATCCCTTGAGTCTTAGATGAAAAATGGATGTAGTTGTAAGTGAGAGGACAAGTCGAAATCTTACCTATCGAGAAGTGTATTTTGAAATTAATATGTCTATCTTTTATAACATATGATGAATTGACCAAATTTAAAAATTTTGGATAAAATTATCAATAGATTATCAACTGAATTTTATATCTATTTTCTTATCTTCTCAAGCTTACTCTTTCTGTCTCTAACTTAAATAATCTTTCTCCTCACTTCCTCCACCATTGCCGCTACCATAAGCTCAATTTCTCACTCCTTTTTGTTATTTTTGTGGCTAAATTCTCTTATTCTTATCCCATATTCAAATATATTCACATTTGTCACTGATTTTTGAGCCATTTGAAGAAGTCAACCGATTCAAAATTTTGAAATCAATTATAAGCTATTAAAAATTCAGAAAATTAGTGTATATTTTATATCTAGATTACATGAAACTTAAATTTGATATACTGTATCTCTATTTTTATTTTTTTTGTTCATATATTTTATGTTGTTGTGGAATTTTTTTTTTCCATATTTGTATATTAGTGGATTGTATTAGATATTGAGTTTAATTTACAAATTTTTTCGATATAATTTATTGGTATATTTTGTTATTGGAGAATGAAATTGGTTATAACATTTGATCGAAAACATGTAAAAGAAGAGCACAAAACCCACATCTTCGTTGACAAAATAGATGATCATTTTGTCGAAATCATCGACAAAAGATATCGACAAAATGTACGCCCATTTGATCGAAATCATCAACAAAAGATATCAACAAAATGTACACCCATTTTGTCGATGAGATCCCATTTTGTCGACATCAACAATGGGAACCAAAGGCTTTGGCCCTTTTTGTCGACATGCAATATAAAAAAAATTATTAATTTAGTGTCTATTTAATTTGTGTTTATTTTGTTGATATCATTGATAAAAACAAATATCAGCATCGACATTATTTGATTGATTTCAACCAAATATTGTCGATGTATTTAATGATATCGAAATATTTGGATGGATAACTTCTCTTACAAGCTATTGTATGACTGTCAACTACCATTAATCTTAACCACAAAAAAAATTTGGCCATTTTCACAAAATGATATATTTGAAATTTTACATCTAAAAATGACATATTTACAAAAATTATAAAAAATTGTAATATTTCCAATCCACTCTTTATTTTTGGGCACATTTAAAAATTCCCAATATATATATATATATATATATATATAAAATTTAGAGGGAATGATTCAACTATTAAATCAATTTATAATCTGATTATTTATTGTTTTTTTTGATAAAAATAAAAAATAAACTTGACATTTATTGACAAAATATTTTAGTACGAACAATAATTGGCTGAAAATTTCTCTTTCAAGTTGGGAGTAGTGATATAGTATTCACAGTGGGCACCAATTATGGTACCCGCTGTCCATGTGGCATCACTACATTGAGTGCTATACAAAAAATTGTTGACAATTTTTTGAACTTTTTAAAAAGTACACAATGTGATGATGTCATGTGGACAGTGGGCACCATAATTGGTGCCCACTGTGGGTGCTATATCACTACTCTCCAAGTTGGTTCTGATGTCAAAATATCTTAAATAGGGATTGGTTGTTAATTTATTCTTTGATTAGCTGTCATTTAAATAATTTCATATAAATATATTAGTAACAACCATTATATAAGACAAATATTTGTCATTTTGTTAAGCCACCCTGCTTGGTCGCTTAATTTATAATTGTTTAATACACGAACATATTAGTCTACTTAATATGTAAGTACAATAAAAGTTTCACGTGTTTGGGTAAGCTCTTTTTCTCTTGATTATAAGTAAAATAATTTGTATGTGTAAATTGGTATAAAGTCTTCAAAGGGTGCGATGACTAGGTGCGACTTTTCAAGTGCAATAGGTACATACTAAAGTGTCATGGACTTTCAAATAGGGTGCAATCTAGAACACCATATCGTGTCCCAATCTGAAATAGTGTGATCTAATGGTCTAGCTAGATTGATATGTGCTAAAATGTGCACCAATTGTAGACACATTAACGTCTATAAATTGGACCCATTTCATTCCATTTTTTTAATCCCAAATCAATTCAAATATAATTGATTTCTAAATCATTCTCTTTCCAAATTCAGTCAAAATAATTTTCAAATTATTTTGGAGTTTTAAATCCCAGAAATTTGTGTCCGTCAAATTCAATCAAGATTTTAAGAGTTTTTAGTGTTCAATCACTCGTTAAGAAGAGTACAATCAAGGTTGGTTTGCCCGTCAAAGTTAATATTATGATGTATTAATTTTGAAGAAGATTTATATTTTGGGAGGTAGACTTCCAGTTATTGTGTTAGCACTATTATAAAGGTGAAATCTGTTCTAAGGAGATTTGCAAGCCGCATATCTCACTTCATTATCTTCTACTTCATTTTCTATTTTTCTTCTTTTGATTGTTTTATTTGATTTTTCAACAACAATATATAATTTCGCATGGTTCTCTTGTACCTCAATTAAGATCCCTCAAAGGGTAATTATATTCACACAAAATTTTTTATTTTTTGCAGCACATTTTAATTACGTTTAACATCCTTAATCTATAAATATTATAGCACTCATGTCCTCAACTTTTTTTATCACATTTTTATCCTCAACTTTTCATTAATTAGCACATCTTGTATTTGATAACGGTTTCCGTCTAAAATATTTGTTGAGAATTCGTAAAAAGACTTATTTGTTTGTCATATTTTTAAAAAAATAATAGATATAAAAGTACGATAAAATATTTTTCCTCATTTAAAAGTACGACATAAACCATAATTAATGATGAAATGTGTTAATTAATGAAAGTTGAAGATAAGATTTCGATAACAAAAAGTTAAGAACATAATTACAATAATAAACAAAAATTGAGGATCTTAAGTACAATTAAAATGTGGTGCACTTATAACAAATTGTAATGCGAATATAACCATCCTCACCCAAAATACCTATATTGTGGTGAAGGATGAGGAGAGAAAACAATAAAAGTAAGAACAAAAATCTTTTTGGGCTCTGTGGCAACCCAACCTAGCACGGCTGTGCTGAGCCTCGTCTTTCTGTAGATTGCCTAATCAGCCAAAAATGCTCGAGAACACTGGCAGATTTAGAGTGGGGGCAGTGTGCCCCCACTCTAATTTCAAAATTTTTGTTTTGGTTTGAAAAGAAATTAATTTTTATAATTTTGTCCCACAACAGATATAAATATTTAAATTTAGATAAATGTAAATGCAGTTTTTTATCCTAGTGGCAAATCTTATTATTTGTGTTTGGGTAGATTTGGCTTCAATTCCCTATTGCCATGTTATTTTTTCTTTTTATATTCTTTCGAAAAAATTGTGCAATTAATTTCTAATCTTATTAATAACTTTTAAATCTCTAATCTTTATTTCCATTTGCATATTTTGTCTTTTTACATAATTTTATAAACTTGAGTATTAATTTTTCCATGTTTTAGAATGATAAAATTGACAAAACATTATGTTTAACACCGAATGTAACACCATCCTAAGGTGCTGCTAAATAGATGAATCTTATCAATGTCCATAAATGATAAATTATAGATCGAACTGGCTGCTATTCTTCTTGTTGCAAAATACATGATTTGTATCTACATCCTATTTTTTGAATTAAAACAAATTAATATTTTAGACCTTCAACGTTTATTTGATTTTCAATTTCAAATTTTGAAAAATTAAATAAAATACCCTTTCTTTTTTTACGTATAAATCTAGTGAAAATATAGTTGAGTTTTAAAATTTTTGCATGAATAAAATAAGTAATTTTATTGTTTTCTTCAACGAAGCTATATTTACCGGCTACTATTTCATTGATTATTGCTATAGACGCTACAAGCTAGTGCAGTACCATCGGCCACTGACCCAAACCCCCTCCTCTC
This sequence comes from Forsythia viridissima, assembly GCA_030279155.1. Classification (NCBI taxonomy): domain Eukaryota; kingdom Viridiplantae; phylum Streptophyta; class Magnoliopsida; order Lamiales; family Oleaceae; genus Forsythia; species Forsythia viridissima. The sequence continues at coordinate 9,078,460 of CM059044.1, forward strand.
CAGTTTTATAACCCTATTCGTGACTAATCTCACACATTAGAATTCCAGATGCAAGTACTCTTTAAAATCTGAAGAGCTAGAGACTAAGTTGTCTCTGAAGGTATATATCATGGTGTCATTGCCTACTTGTACATCCAATCACTCAAGTCTTAGTTGCAACTGAAGTTATTGAAAAAGGGTCGAGTAGCATTATCAGATACAAGCAGGGGCAGAGTCATGATATGACAAAGGGGTGGGCTAGAAGAGGGGGAACCCTCCACGGAGGTTTGAGGGCAGCGCCCCCGAAATTTTTTTTTTTTAAATCACAATTACTTAGCCTATTTTTATGATAATCTAATTTTTTTATAAGTCATAATGTTTAAAAAACTTGCAAGGAATCATTATACAAAAATATTCAAGATCTAAAACTAGCTAAAGAAAGTTGTGCCCGACGATATTTTACAGATGCTGATTCTTTTTTAATATAATCTATATCTATTTATTAACAAGATATCTCAACAAAAATTGTTATGTAGTCGATGCACAAAATTATTTTATAATATAATCTATATATATTTTATCTAAAACTAAGCTATGTAGTCGATGCACAAAATATTTTAACTTTTTAATAGTGTTATATGCAATGGTCCTAGTTTGGGCCATGTGGGTATTTAATTGACCAAAAAAAAATGAATTAACAATTTGGACTAGGCTAAACTGATAAAAAAAAAAAAATTTAAATTTGCATTGGGCCTTTGGACCTGGGCTTGGGCAGCCATGGACTACAGCCCAGGGTCCTCCCAAGGATCTGCCCTTGGATACAAAGGTGGGCATAGTTTGGTCGGTCTAAGTAATTTTTGATGATTGATTTAATTGAGAGGCTATAAAAAAGTGCAACTACTATATTTAATAATCGATAATAGTGTTTTAAAAGGCGTAAAGCGTAGCTAGGCGTGGAGACTGAGTTTCAAATTTTTTGGGCCTAGGCGAGGGTGAGACGAGTGTGAAGCGTGAGGTGTGACTAGATGTAGAGCCTAAGCGGTCTAGACAAACTTTTTAAAATAGTGCGATAACTAGACACTACAATAAAAAAATTATATTCTTTTTTCTCCTTTTTTAAACGATAATGCTACAGGGATTTGAAGCATTAATTTGAGCACAAAATGTTGAGAAACTTAGAGCATCTTCAATGCACTCCGTCTATTGAAGTCTACGAGACATGTAAAATAGACGGACCATATGCCACTACGTCTATTAAATAGACGGTCAAATTAAAAATTCATTTCCAATAGGTTTCGTCTAAAACTAATATTACTGCTTATGTGACATTGATTTTTTTTTTTAAAACTGGCTAGTGTTCAATTTTATTTCTGAAATAGATAGAGTCCTACTTTTAGTTCAATATAGTTGGTTGGCAACGACAAAGATAGAGACCTACTTTTAGTTCAGTATAGTTCGTTGGCAACAACAAAGACAGATCCCTCTTTGGTTTCTTTGCCAACTTCTCTTTCCACACCAGCTCTCTCTTTTCTCCCGAATACCTTCTCTTCTCTAAATTTATAGGCTTATACAATCTCTCCCAATTCCTCATTTTTACACTTCTACAGACTTCCATTTTGCATAAATAATTAAACAGAGAGAGGGTTTTACATAGAAATGGCTACCATGTTGCAAGCAATTGGAGTAGCATTAGAATAAGTTGCCTCCTTGTATCACTCCAATAAATTCTCTGTCTCCACTTTTCGCTTTCTTCCAGGTTTCATCACTCCCCCTTCATAATTATTATAGATTTATTTTAGTTACTTTTATTTTGTGTTCCTTTAGAATCAAGGAATTATTGAAACGATAAAAAGATAAGATTTTGATTCATGGGTTAATAACCCATTAAGCCAAATAATGGTTTTCGAAGCTTAGTTGAATAAATGCAAGTCAGGAAAGGCCATAACCAGAGCAGTCACTCTCAGTGTTTTATTTTACCCTCTGGGTGTTCTTTTTTCTTTTTATTCGTTATTCTATAATGTTGAATATTTGCTCTTAGCTCTTCTCAAATTGCTGTTTATTGTGTTATCTGTGGGGTTCTTCACGAACAGGCTAATAAGCACCTTCTATTACAAAATGAATAATCAATTACAAAATGATGAAGGAAAGGATGAACACTCGTTTAATCACATAATGATAAAGGGAGCTTTATATTGGATATCTGGGAAGGTATTGAATCGATTACAAAATGAGTAGTTTAGTTGCCATTTTATACAAACTATTTGACTAACTATAACTATCTTGCAACCAACTAACTAATTTCAACTAACTCTTTGACAATGCTTTCAAGACTCCCCCTCAAGATGGACCATATATGTTTATTAGTCCCATCTTGTCAACCAATTCTCTGAATTGTGCAGGTTGTAGTGCTTTAGTAAGAGCATCAGCAATATTCTGGTTTTTGCTTGAAACGTGTAGAGTCTTTAACACTACGGCTTGAACTTTTTCTCTAACCAGATGACAATCTATATCAATATGTTTGGTCCTCTCATGGAAAACTGGATTTGCTGCTATATGCAATGCAACTTGATTATCACAATACAATATTGCAGGTCTGGAATGTTTAACACTAAATTCTTTTAGCAAGGATAATAGCCAAGTTAGTTCACATGTTGCATTTGCCATTGATCTGTACTCTGCCTCAGCTGATGACCTGGTTAATGTATTCTATTTCTTAGACTTCCAAGATATCAATGAGTCGCCAAGGAATACACAATACCCTTATATAGATCTTCTAGTGTTAGGGCAAGCTGCTCAATCTACATCTGTAAAAATCTTCAACTGCACATCAGTAAGTGGAAATCTTGTTTTAGCATAGGCTTTTAAAGAAACATCAGATTTGGAAGGGAATAAGAGTCCTTGACCAGGTGTGGACATAATGTACTGAAGGACCCTATGAGCTACTGTCAAATGAAGGTCTCTTGGTTCTGCTAGAAATGGGCTTAATCTGTTTACTGAGTATGTTAAATCAAGCCTAGTGATAGTGAGATACAATAGCCTTCCTATCAATCTTACGTACATAGATGGATCACTTATCAATTCTCCTTCCCTTTGACTTAACTTCAAATTTGCTTCCATTGGAGTGTTGGCTGGTTTGCATCCCAAGAATCCTTCAGATAATAATTGTAATGCATATGGTCTTTCAGATACAGATATGCCTCTTGGAGACTTAGCAATCTCCAATCCAAGAAAGAACCTGAGAAGTCCTAAATCTTTCAATTTAAATTTTATGTCTAGAGCTTGCTTCAACATCTCAAGTGCTACCTCATTGTTGATGGCTATTATTATGTCATCCACATATACCAATAGAGCAATAAAAATTGAAGTACTCTTCCTGATGAACAAAGAATGATCTTTGGCAGATTGAGTGAATCTATCTTTGATTAGAACATTTGTGAATTTAGCATTCCACTGCCTAGAGACTTGTTTGAGACCATATAAAGATTTATTCAATTTGCAAACAGGATTTGTGAGTGTGTTAGACTTCCCCTGAAGACTATATCCAGATGGAATGGTCGTATACTATCTTCAAGCAAATCTCCATTCAAGAAGGCATTGTTGACATCCAATTGGTGCAGAGACCATCCATAAACTAAGGCTAGTGCTAGTAGAAGTTTGACAGTAATCCACCACTACTCGTTGAGTATATCCTTTTGCTACAAGCCTAGCTTTGTGTCTTTCTATGGTTCCACTAGACATGTGTTTTATCTTGAAGACCCACCTACAACCAATAGGTTTATGGCCATAAGGAAGGCCAACAATGGACTAAGTGTGATTGTCATCAAGAGCTTTCAATTATGCTACCATGGTTGCTTCCCATTCTGGTATGCCACAAGCTTGTGAATAATGTTGTGCAAAATCTGCTGAAACTGATATAACAGCCATTTTAAAATTGTTGCTCAACTTGTGATATCCCAATACTTGAGAGAGTGGATGTATAGTGAAAGTATTTGATGTTACAGCTCCACAATGATAGTCATGAAGGTAATCGGGCTTCTTAACTAATCTCATTGACCTAGTGTGGACTGCAGGTTCATTAGAAGAGCCATCTACTGAATCATCTGAGATGTGATCATCTATTGGTTCACTGGAAGGTCCATGATGATCAGATTGACAAGATGAGTTGGGATAATAAGGAAGTGGTAGGACAGGTTTTGATAGAAGTTGAAATATATTTTCTGAAGATAATTTTTCAAAGAAGGGAAAGATGGTCTCATAGAACATAACATCTCTGGAAATAAAAATTATCCCTGATTCAATGTCTAACAGCTTGTATGCCTTCATACCAGGTGGATACCCAAGCAAAACGCAGGCCTTTGATCTGGGAGTGAATTTATGTCTTAAACGGGGTAATGTAGATGCGTAGCAGAGGCAGCCAAATGTTCTAAGATGCTTATAGTTTGGAGCTTTTGAATGTAGAATTTCAAAAGGTGTTCGGAACTTGAGCAAAGGAAAAGGCAGCCTGTTGATCAAATGTGTTGCACTTAACACTGCATCTCTCCAATATCCAAGCGAAATGCCTGATTGAAATAATAATGCCCTTGCTATATTTAGAAGATGTTGATGTTTCCTTTTAACCACTGAGTTCTGATGTGGCCTCTCCACACAAGAAAAATGATGTATAACTCATTGCTTTTGAAAAAAAATCTGAGAATCTAAGTTCCTTTGCATTATCAGATCTTACACATTTAACTGGTACACCATATTGTGTCTTGACTATATTAAATAAATGCAGGATCACTTTTGAACATCAGATTTGATTTTAAGTAGAAAAGTCCAAGTGTATGTCTTGAGCAATCATCCACAATAGTGACGAAATATTTGAATCCATTAACAGTAACCACATGAAAAGGTCAAAAACTTTAGATAGATTGTTATTGGAATTGAAAGATAAACGTTTTTGCTTAGCAAAATGACATATAGAACAATGGAAATCTTTCTCAATTTTGCGACTTGACATTAATCCTTTGTCTTACTGATGTTTTATTACAAATGAGGGGTGTCCAAGTCTAGAATGCCATAGGTCATTATTATATGTTGTAGATGAAAAGAAGATATCATGAGAGTTGTTTTTAGTTATATTATCCATGGTTGGAAGACTCGGGTAATATAAATTGCCAATCCTTCTACCCTTCCCAATCTGAGAGGTTGAAGACTTGCCTTGAATCACACAACAATCATTATTGAATATCAAAAAACAGCAACCATCTATAGTAAGAGCACTAACTGAGATCAAATTGTATTGAAAACTTGGTAAATATAGAACTTTGGACAGCATGATCTGGGAAGTAAGCATTATTGTACCAACTTTGGAAATATTAGCCTTGTGGCCATTAGGCAGGGACACATGTGAAGCAAAAATAGATTCATCAAAGGAATTGAATAAACTCATGTCATGGCATACATGATGTGTGGCTCTTGTATCAAGAATCCAAGTATGACTAGGTATAGAAGAGTTTATACCAGAAATGTTGGAGCAAGAAGGTTGATCTGAAGGTTCTTGTGAAAAAGTCTGCAGCTGACTAGTGAGAAATGAAATCAGTTGTTGGCACTGATTGGCTTATAGTTTATTAGTTGAAGTATTGTTTCCAACCTGTGTTTTGGATTGATGTTTCCAAGGAAACTTGATGAGCTGAAGGTTTGGAATGTCCTGCAGCATTATGAGAATAATTATGGTAATATCTTGCTTTCCTTTTCCTATATCAATGATGTCTTTGCTCTTCGATTTCCAGCCAGTTAGATATCCATGAATTTTGTAGCATTTGTCAATGGTGTGTCAAAGATATCCATAGTGAGTACATGTTAGCTTATCTTTCTTCCATTTGAAGTTGTTAGAATTGTTCGGAGAAGCTCCATAAGCAGCTTCACTGGGTAAAATTGAAGAGGAAGTTAAACTCCTCTGTCTTTCTTCTTGAATGATCAGAGAGAACACCTTATTAATAGAAGGCAAGGGGTCCATCATGAGGATTTGAGTCCTAATTTGACCATAATAATCATTTAGACCCATGAGAAACTGGAGAGCATAATTTTGTTGATGATAATCCATCCAATCCTTCATTCCACCATATCGAGAGATTGGAAATGGTCTAAATTCTCCCAATTCATCCCAAAGTATTTTAAGTTTAGTGAAGTAATTAGTTACATCATTTGATCCTTGTGAAATAGCATTTAACATCTGTTTAATTTGAAACACTCTAGGTCCATTGCTTCGATCATGAAGATCTTTCCACATCTCAGATCCATTATCAATATACATCACACTTTCTGCAATATCCTTATATACAGCATGTAGAACCCAAGACATAACCATGGAATTGCACCTAGACCAGTAATTGAATGTAGGATCATCATTTGAAGGTCTGGTAATTGTTCCATCGATGAAGCATAGTGTTATTTTTAGCAATCAACACCATATTCATTGCTATATGCCAGGAATTGTAGTTGCTGCCTACAAGGACATTTGATACCATATTCAGACCTGGATGATCACCATTGCTGAGGTAAAATGGGCTACTGGAAACATCTGTGAGCACACGATCTGGAGTCTCTAACGCAGCAAAAGGATTTCCTCCAACAACAGCATTATTTCCAGTGTTAACGGCTCTACTACCTCCTCGGGCCATGATCAATTTCAACAGAAAAGTATGAAATTATGAGGTATATTAAACCCACCACTCTGATACCATATTACAAAATGAATAATCAATCACAAAATGATGAAGAAAATGAAGAATACTCGTTTAATCACAGAATGATAAAGAGAAGAAGCTGAGTGTTCTTCTATATTGGATATCTGGGAAGGTATTGAATCGATTACAAAATGAGTAGTGTAGTTGTCATTTTATACAAGCTATTTAACTAACTATAACTATCTTGCAACCAACTAACTAACTTCAACTAACTACAAATAACTCTTTGACAATGCTTTCAAGACCTTCAAACTCTGGGTAAAATTCTCAATGCTATTCTATGTTCGTTTCAGTGTACTTCTATCTGTGTCTTTCCACTTATTTGGTCTACATTTCAATTGCAAATCATGATTGTGTCCTGTCCTATGATGTTGAAGCCATTGGCTTTCACTAACAATTATTTTGCAAAGTCCATTATTCACGTTTAGGGTGCCTTGTTGTATGCATTGTGAATAAGAGCTAAGAATGTCTGATTTTAACATCTTGTGTTTGAGTTGGGATTTACTTTTCCTCCTAGCTATGTAATTTTGGGATATTAAAGGGGCATGTCATCTACTGAAAAGTGATGTTTCTTGGAGAAGCAGACTGGAAGCAGACATGATAACTCCCAGTACTTGAGCTTAAATTTGAATTTGCAGTGAATTCTACTGCACTACTAAGCAATAGATATAAAGCTATCTATTGATCCATGTGTAATTTTGGATTTTAGTCTAGAAGCGAGTCAAGCAACTAGACAGTGTAAAACAATGGGTTTTCTTGTATTTCATTATGAGAAAAGTGTTACAATTTATAGGTTATTAGAAGCTAAAAATAGAATCATAAATCATTACAAATCAATTCTAATTGATTCTAAATGATTTATATAAATCACTAATTGATTTATAAGAATTACTAATTGATTTAGAGGATATTTCAACACTCCTCCTCAAGTTGGTGCATAGATGTTTATCATGCCCAACTTGTCTACAAATTTTGAAAGTATGCGAATTGAAACTGCTTTGGTGAGAATACCTGCCAGTTGGTCTTCTGATCGAATTTCTGGTAGCTCTAGACTTTTCTCCTCCAATTTCTCTTTGATGAAAAAACGATCAATCTCTACATGTTTTGTTTGATCATGATGAACCAGGTTATGGGCCATATCACGAGCAGACTTGTTATCACAGTATAGCTGGATAGGTGTATTTGACAGTGTTGACTTGATGCCTGGCCTTGCCGCCTCGCCCCGCATCGCTTATTTTTGTGTATCGACCGCGCATTGTCACGCTTAGAAGCGCCTAGGCTCAATGAGCGACATCGCCGTGCATTACGCATTTTAGCACCATGGTATTTGATGAATAACCTAAATTCTGAAGGAGTAATTTCAGCCACAATCCTTCACAAACACCAAGAGCCATTCTTCGTAGCTCCGCTTCACCACTCGAACGGGCGACCACACTTTGTTTCTTGCTCCTCCAAGAGACAAGATTTTCACCTACAAAGATAAAATACCCTGAAGTAGATCGCATGTCATTTTTGTCTCCAGTCCAGTCAGCATCAGTGTATACATCGATGGTTTGTTCATCACTTTTTTTAGAAAATAGAATTCCATTCCCTTGGGCTGATTTCAAGTATCTTAAAAATCGTATGACTGCATTCAGATGTTGTTCACCTAGATTATGCATAAATTGACTAACGATGCTCAAAGCATATGCAAAATCCGGTCTTGTGTAGGCTAAGTACATCAGTCTGTTAATAAGTCTCTGGTATATCTCTTTGTCAACTGGAACTTGATCAGCTTTCATTCGTAATTTCAATCCTTCTTCAATCGGTGTATTTACTAGTTGACATGCAGACATCCCAGTTTCCTTAAAAAGATCTAAAGCATATTTTATTTGGGACAAGAAAATACTTTTTTGTGATTGAGATACTTCCATTCTTAGGAAGTACTTTAAGGGGCCTAAGTCTTTCATTTCAAATTCTTTGGAGAAGTATTCCTATAGAGCCTTCCTTTCAACTGGATCATTTCATGTTACTACCATGTCATCAACATAAACAATAAGTGTAATAACTTTACCGTTTTGTTTCTTCAAGAACAAAGTGTGATCTGAATTGCATTGATGATAACCAAAGGCTACCATAGACTTTGTGAATCTTCCAAACCAGGCCCTAGGAGACTGCTTCAGACCATACAATGATTTCTTCAGTCTACACACCTTCTGGCTTTGCTTTTGTCACCGTTCATCCTGGGGGAAGATCTATGTAGACTTCTTCAGATAGTTCTCCATGTAAAAATGCGTTCTTCACATCAAACTATTGTAGAGGCCATCCGAAATTTGTAGCCAAGGATAACAAGCCCCGTACTAAGTTCATTTTTGCTACGAGTGCAAAGGTTTCAGTGTAGTCAATTCCATAAGTCTGAGTTTACCACCAATCTTTCTTTGAAGCGTTCAGTTGTACTATCAGCTTCGTGCTTTACAGAAAAGATCCATCGACATCCAACTGTTTTCTTTTCCATAGGAAGATCCACAAACTCCCATGTTTGGTTCTTTTGTAAGGAGGCCATATCTTCATTAATTGCAGCTTTCCACCTTAGATCGGTTAAGACTTCATGCACCACTGTTAGGAATAGATATAGTAGATAATTGATTTACAAATGACTGATTTATTTTTGATAATTGATGTGTAGACACATAATGGTTCATGGGATATCTTACTTTACTAGACAATTCAGGTTCATAAGTTGGTTTTGGAATACCTGTTGTGAGATGTTGTGGTAACTGTCTCTTAGACGACTACCCTCAACTAACGATTGGTTTGGTATATTACTCGGGAGAGACTACAACTCGACCTCTATGGTTTTTTGGATGTTCATTACCACTTATATCCAAGCATTGACCATTAGAATGCAATTCATCCAATACGTCAAAGTTTTGACCACTCGTATCCAGATCTTTTACACTGTCATTAGATATTTCTGCCATATCAAGTTTTGCCTCATCAGGATCTGTCACAAGGTTGTATTCAAGAGTTTGAATTTCCTCAATAAATTTTAGGAACTCGATGTATTTAGAAGAAAGAGAATCTTATTTATTATGTTTGTGGTTAAGTTTATATAATCAAGTTTATAAATAATTATGTCCATTTACATTCCTAAAAGTTTTACTTTTGGTTTCAGTTTTAAAATTTTAAAGATTGTATGTTATAAATTTAATTCAAGTACGAGGAGTTAAGATAATAAACTAAAAAATGATATGTTTGATTTGTGACTAAAATACGGATACTAGTATCAATCAAAAGCTCGTTTTCTAACTCAACTTGAAGATACTAAAAACCTTCTGACCTGAATCAGAAACAAGAATCACATGTTCTGTGTTCATTAAAAAGGATACTAGAATCTTTTAAAAGATAGTTTTCTATTAAAGCTTGAGGCCACTAAAATCCTTCAGCAGACTTGACCTGAAGCAAAGATTAAAAAAAAAATCCAAAAATTTAGGAGTCGTCACACTGCGGCCCAATCTGCAGCAAACATGATTTCCCAAGTGGCCGCGATCAATTGCAGTTTGACCGCGGCATATAGATAATTTATGCTCAATTTCCATTTACTAGAATTTTCACGTTTAGTCCCCAAGGTTTCAGAATTTTTCGTTGGTTCGTACTTCGTGTTTTCATACCAATGTAGTCCTTTTTAATCCAATTTTAAACTTCATCTCACATTTTCAAAAACTTTCACCTTGGTCCCGAATCTCCATAGTCGTTCACAATTGGTCATAATCTAAATAAGACATTAATTAGTACTTTTATCAATGAAGAATTACTAACAAAAAAAGATAAGCAAGTGAAATTGAGCTCATCAAACACCCCCAAACCTAGATTTTGATAGTAGTCGGGCAAAAAAATAGAGATAAAAATTCTATTTATTCATCTTATTATTATTATTTTAAATTGCACAATGCATTCATTTCATCAATCAAACTAATAACAATTAATGGATAAAAATACAAGCATTTTCAAAGAGTTGGAGAAATATCATTCTCACATCTATCAATTCACACATATCAGTTAATAGACTTGTGCAATTAGATTAGCTATCAAAGCGACAATGACCAAACAATTTCCAAGAATACCATTTCAATTCCCAAATCTCACAATATGTATGTAGGAACATTACTCTTAGAGGGACATAGACCCAATTTGTGTGTTGCTCAGATAATATTGTAAAGTAAGTGACATTGAATAAAAATGGTATCCCACTTTCACACCCAAGATGTGCATGTAAAGAAAACTTGTCCATGATTTATAAGTGAAAGAATAATCTCTCGGATATTAGTAGACAAGTAAAGCCATTTTTTTCTCCCCAATATCATTACCCACTACAACCCATAGTGCTAGCATTGACTTCAGGCTTTTGCTCTCTAAAATCCAGAAGAACTTTTTATTTGGTTGTAATGGCTCGGGACAAGACTTGTAACGTCCCGAAAATTTCATGTTTAAATTTTTATCATATATTAATATACTTCAAGTTCAAAAGATCAATTTCTTTAAAAATTGGAAATTTTCTTTTATTTATGATATTAAAAAGTAGAGATAAATGTGTAAATTAAGTTTTAAGGACGAAATTAGAAGAAATTGAAGTTGGAATATTAGGACCAACTTAGTCATACTTTAAAAAAATTGAAGGTAGGAATTAAAATCTCAAAATTTGGAATATTTGTATAAATTACAATTTTACCATTATGTTCAAGCCTACTTTATAAGCATTCCGTGAATAGCACAATAAAGTATAGGCGATGCATGTCATATCACCTCGAAGTTCATGTCGAGACCTTCATTTTGGTATCAAATTTGTACGTTTTTCGAGTTGGGATAAGCACATAAAGTCGAACCAAAATTGAACGTGAAATTTTAGAAAATCTGGAAATTTGAGCAAGTATAAAATTTTGTTGTCAAGCAGCCTACTTTGAGTGAGTCGTACAAGTAGCCAGATGATCTGTTCATTTTGCATGTCTATGCGTTACGAAACTTGTAACAAGAACTTCGCAACGGTATAAAGTTCTCTCAATTTGGATCTTGTTGGATCTCGTTAAGACCCTCAAATATGAAAATCTGCCTATTTTTCTATTAAACTAATGAATTTTTGGGACACTTGTCAAAAAGTAATCATCACTATTTATGGGCTATATGATATAACTTAAAATCAAAAATTAAATTAATCCAATAGCGCGATACTATATTCGTATGAAATAACGAGATTTTGAGCAACCAAACATTTAATAAGTAGAGTCATGAAAATAAGAAAGATCAAACAAAACCTAATGCTCCTTTAACTTTTCCTATAAATAGAGCACTTCAGCCATTAAGAAATTCACAGTAAAAAGAGGTGAGTGAAACATGTTATGTATTCATTTTTAGGATATATTCTGTAGTAATTTGTATTCTTGATCTTATTCTTTCTTTACTTTTGATGTTCATGCTGAAATTTTAGAATTTGTTTCTTAACCTATGCTAGAACTAAGAAAATTACTTTAGAAATCTCTAATTATTTCTCAGCCTTCTTTCTTAAATGTTCAGCATCAATATAATACATCTTCTTAATGTTAAGTTGCTGGTTTTTGTAGTTAAAATCATAATTTCAACCTTCCAGCAGTGAGTTAACTCACTACCCTAACATAATATTTTCACTTATTGAAGTTTAGAAATTCAATTCTGCAGTAATTCATATTTTATCCATGTTTATTCCTTGTCTATGTTAAATTAATCGATATTTACGTTGGAATTCTAGATTGTTGCTTACCTATGTTGGAAAAAAGAAATTTTCTTTAAGATATCTCTCCTTATTCATGATATTTCAACAATATATTCCAGTCGATTCCAGAAATTTCAGTCATAAAAATAATGAAATTTGTTGATGTTTTATAACAATTGAAATATGCTATTTCTTGAATTTATTTTGAATTTTTAGCAACATGATTTCTTGTTCTAAATGAAGATTTCACTTATTTAAATAGGGATAAATGAAATCTAGAAATTCTTAAGGTGATAAAAGGATAACTTGTTGCTTTACATGTAATTAATTCATGGAGCTTTATCACCAGAAGTTTATACTTCTTCATTTGGTTCAAGTCTTAATTCTATGATAATCCATTTATTTTCTTTTCTTGAGTAAATATTTCTACAAAAGCTTTCACTGTGCTCATGTTATATGATTGAACAAGTGTCTTTTTTGATTTTATAATTTCTCCTACAATGGATAATTGGTTTTCTTTATGATTGTTAAAATTAATTATATACTGGAGTAAGATGATCTGGTGCAGAATGTTCCCTGGATTCGTAATTTTAGTATCATGTATTCATGCTTCTGGTATTCTGGATGTGTTCTTCTAGTAGCCTTCTTACAGAACAACATATGGTAATTATGCATACGTTATACTCTAATTATTGTTTCATTCAAGAATGATTCTTATGTTTTATTGAAACAAAGACATGCTTGATAAGATCTGAGACATTCATGTGAATTCATGGTCATTAAAGAGTCTTAATTTATGAGTAATGAAAGAATCATGAATTATAACTAAGTTCTACACATAGATACACACCAAAGGAGATTGATGCCTCATGGACCTTAGGGTCCAATTAGTAAGGTCATCGACCACGAGGGCCTTTTTATAAACTCCTAGCCACGATGGCTGTTTGAGGAGTTAAGGCCATAGAGCCTTTGGGATCCCAATGAGCAAAGAATTGCTCGAAGAAAGTATGATGACCTTAGTGTTATTTTAAGCACAAAGTTTGAGCGCTCGGTGTATAAGTTTCTATGTATGGGACCGGCTCAAAGACAAGATAAAATTTGGTTGCATATGCATTCTATATTCGATTGCATAACTGGTTCATAGAGGAATTATGTGAACTAAACTTTTTACTTCAAGAATGCAGATTTTATTAAAGGCAGCCTTATGTTTTCCTCACATATGTATATATAAATGTGGTGATTAACTTGAATATGATGTTCTCTTATGATCTTGGATGTTTATGTATTGATTTTCATTTAGAACGTATGAGTTTATAAGCTAGTCCAAGAAGTAGTATTCATGAAATGCATTATATGTGCCTTAATTGTTGATTTACTCGCTAAGCTTCACCGCTCATAAGTCATTTTATGACTTTTATAGAAAATGGATTGAGTTTACACCGACATGGTAAGAATGTGGAGTAGAACGTCAAACGATGGACACGAGTGTCATGTTATCACTAAGAGGGATGTATGGACTCGCCAACCCTTATGGATTTATATAACAAAGAAAGAACATACCAAAAGGTTTGCATTTACCATGCAATAATGTTAGAACATTTGAGAACTCATGTTCATCTCATGAAAAAAATGATAGGTTGTAGTAATTTTATCTATTTTGTAATTTCCTTGGTATCATCACAAGGATGAATAGAAAAGAATGATGATATTTTGCTGTGGTAGAAATCGGGATGCTAAAATTTGTAAAGTGTAGAAACCCGATATATGTAAAGGAAGAAAATCTTGTTACTACGCTTATGTTGATTTTAAATCTTTAAGATTTTTGAATTTCGTTAATTACATCCTTAAAGTTTTATTTCTAGTTTCAGTCTTAAAAATCATATGTTATAATGTTAAGATAATAGTCATATACATGTTTGATTTAAGATCGATATAGGGATACTAGTATCCATCAGCAACAAATTTTCTAACTCAACTCGAATGTACTAGAAGCCTTCATCCCTGAAGCAGAAAGAAAAATACAAGTCATGTATTCTTTAAAAAGAATATTAAATTATTTTAAAAGTTATTTTTTCTAATTCATCTTGAATAGCATAATTGGATAAGTGGATAAAACAATTATGAGTGAGAACAATAGTTATTTTAAGACTTGGGTTATTGTGCCTTTTCTTCGTTTTTTTTTTTCAAACTTTTTCTAAATACCTTTTTTTTTTTTTTTTCCTTTTTTGTATGTGCACCATATGTAGCGAGAGCACATTTTTCAACTCTTTTTTTTGCTCCATATTTTCCATAAGAGATACTTATTGACTTTGATCTCTCTCACTTTATACTCTTCATCCTCATCTTAATTTTCTTTTTCTGCCACCCCTTCTTCTTCAATGGTTGTTGCCAACTGTTGTACAGACAAGGCGAGCTATCCCATCATATTTTCCAAATTAGAAATGGACTGTGCTTGTGAGTTTTGTGTAGTCCTTATTTCATTTTGAAACTCTGTGATGGTATGATTTTGTTGTTCCAATGCAGCTTGCGTAGATTTTTCCAACTTTTGAAATGCATCATCCCATGGTTGTGGTTGTGTAGAGTTTTGAATAAGCTGTCTAGGATTTTGCTGAGGAGTTTGACATATTGCAACATTCTGTTGAAAACCATGAAAAATTGGGGTGGTCTTTCCATCCTGGATTATATGTGTTTGGGTAGGGGTTGTATGATGGTTTCTTCATCATGTTGAGGGAATTTACTTGATCAGAGTGTGCATCTAGTTCAGTGGACTTGGTAGATGTCAATAAGGCTAACTCGTGGGAAATATCTTCTATTATACCTTTGACCTCTTTAATCTTTGAACTAGGTTCACATTTTTGAATCTTGTAGGGTTCCCTTACCTTTCCTTCAGTCCTAGAAGATCGACTCCGCTATTGTGAATTGTCAACCTGCTTTTAAAAGAAGCTCCAAAATTTTGTTGCATTTTTGGACATGACCTCTTCATCACTTTAGGCCATCAGTCACTCTTGAATATGTGATAGTAATCTCTCCAAAATATATTGGCATTAGTGCCATTTTTCTTATATGTGATGTGGACGTTTGATAAGCAGCCCATTAAATCTCTCCCACGTTTCATAAAATGGTTCTTTGTCCTTCTGCACAAACTCTAATTTATCCCTACGAGTAGGATTAGTCTTGTGAACATGAAAATATTTATTAAAAAATTTAGAAACCATTTGTTCCTAAGATGTAATACTATTGGCATGTACTGTATTGAACAATGATCTAACTCTAACTCTATCTATTAGAGATAGAAAACAGATGGACATTAACATTATTAGGATAAACATTCTCGTATTTAAATGTCTCACATACAACATAGGAATCTGTCAGATGATTATAGGGCCCTTCACTATCCAAACCATAGAAATGTGGAAGACAATTAAGTACACTTAGTTTTAGCTCAAAATTCCTAGCAGCTACTTCTTGGAATTGGATGCACGACGTGCTCAAATTAGCTAATGGAATAAAGGAGTCCCTAAAAGGCCTCTCTTCAATTTCATCACCAATCGTGATTATTACTTTGGTTCTTTCAATTTTATCTAAATTAGTGGCTTGCTTTCTATAGTGGAAAGTGTGTTCAATTTTAATGTCTATAGGTTCTAAGTCAAGTACTAAAGACCTATGACCTAGCATGCACTATTTGTCTTGTTTTTTTTAATTCAAAGAAATAAAAACCTAAATTATAACTAGTCAAAAATAAAATAAGCCAAGACCAAATCAACTTTCTGACGTAGTCCACGATAACGGCGTCAAACACTTGTTATCAAATTTCAAATAACTCGCAAGCTCACGAATCTATTGGAATATAGAAAAGTAGTAACGGTGTCGATCCTACATGGACTACAATGAATAAAGTTTAATTTAAATCTGAATTAACTGTTATTCTAGGCTAGTTGTGTCAAAAGAAGTTTGTTAGAAATAATTTAAATTAAAGACTAATTCAACTATTGCTAGAAAGTTGAGTTGAAGAATCAAATGGTTTAAATTACCAATGTTTCAGTATCCTTCGTTTTAACTTAGCATTTATCTTTGATCAATTCCCAAAATTGTACAATAACTCAAAATCAATTTATTGTCATCTTAAAGGTTTGTTAGTTAAGCCCTTTAAGATTTGTTAGTTAAGCCCCAAAAAAAAAAAAAAAAAAAAAAGAAAAAAAGAAAAAACTAGAAGGTATAATCAAATTGGGACTTTTAAGAATTTTTAAGGATTTAAAAGTTTAGGGTATTCAGTGTAGACCTTTTAAGATTATGTGTATTCAATAGAGACTTTAAAAGTCACTGAGTATTCAATTCAAACTTTTAGAAATCTCTATAAATCATGGGTATTCAAATTAATAATGACTTTAAGGGAATTCTCCATTTACTAAACTTTTGGAAACTTTTTGGTAAAAAGTATAAATAGAAAATCTCAAAGAAAATCAATGAGATTTGTGAAGACTCTAGAGCCCCAAAATAAAAAACTACTCTTTCCTTTTACCGTATGTCTTCGAATAAAAAATCGATTTTACTTGTTCTAGATACACCATTTTCTAATTTATGTAAAATTCCGAATTTACTATTTTCCAGTATGTGCTATTCTTGATTGAATGACGTGATTTTTTTTTTAATCAATCGATTTTTTGTTGAATAAGTTCTCATGATTGTAACAAGTAGTTTTGCTTTCTAATTATGACAATTGTGCATTTATGATTTTTTTATATGCATAATAGTTTGGATTTCATTTGATGTCAGATTCATTTATCACTATAAGAAAAGTATACAACATAATGACGACCAATAAGGTCAAAAGTGAATATTGGTATTAATTTTTTGTGATGACATAGTCGTCACAAAATGTCGTGGATATTGGTTAGACGTAACTACTCATTTGAGACGAAAATACGACATCGCTATTGAATTTAAATTCAATAGAGACGACAAGTCATTGATATAAAGAGTTGGGAAATTGTGGATACTTTGGTCGTTATAGTAACGACTTGTTGTATGTAATGCATATTAATTACCGACGACTATTTATCGCCTCTACTATAATAATTTGATTTTTTTTAAAATTCAGAATAATAAACAATATTAAAAATTGATAACTATAAACATTATATTAAAAATTAATAATAATAAACAATATATTAAAGTAATCAACAAAATTGTGTGAATACAAAAAAATTATACAAAAACCGATCTAGGGATCCGTTAAATCTTCCTTGTCGTCAGTAGGTTCTTCATCTTCCTCGTCAAGATTTATCTCAACGAACAGTTTTCCGGAGAATATAGAATTCCACATGATAGTAAATGAATGCAAAACTCCAACGATCTTATCGAATTTTTCCACAGAATGCGCCAACTTCTTAGGCATTTCTGTCACATGAGTGACTGACTCGGAAGACTTGGCGACGGCCGGCGGGGTATGCAATCCAGTAGTAGACTCTAGATTGGGGTGGGGAGTGCCTTTCGGAATCCTTCCAACTCCGCGAATGTGTCTTCTTCTCCCCTCTAGCACCTCTTTGACAACACCGTGCTCGTCCACCAACGCGGTGCTGGAGCCGACATGCTGCATCTACGTCTCCCACACCTCGACTAGTTTTGCCTAATATTGGAATTAAAAAAATAACATCAAAAAAATTAGTTATATCATAAATAAAGAACTTTATTACAACTTATCGTAAATTACTTACGTAATCATTCGCCACCGTCTTGTTCGCCCACTCACTTTCTTTCTTTTTTTTGAATGGAAGCCTGGAATGAGTCTATAATTCCAGGCCACTACTACGTCTCGAGTTCCTCTACGAAAATATTAAATGTAAAGTTAGTAACAATACCATAATGAAACATCCAAAGTTGAAAAAACTAAATACTTATTATATGATATGTATCGTGTAGCCGAGAAACTTTTCGTCCCTGGACGGAGAAGTACTTCGCTTTAGCCCGATTATCTTTATTCTTGGTCGAGCGTTCCTAAAAAAAAAATATTGTCAATATTATATACATTATGTTTTAGTTAATATAAAACAATTTAAATATTTAAATCAAAACAAATATACTTACAAGATAATGCGGATTGCGAAATAGCTCCACCGTCTTTTGCAAGTCGGCATCACTGATTCTGCAGTATGGACGGTTCGGGCCGTGCTCCATGCAGTGCTTATGCGCAAGCCGCTTGTAGTCTCGGACCCAACCGATCGATACAGCTAACAATCGTGTTGAAGGGCGAGGGGCTACCGTGAAGATCAAAATATTCCTACAAAATTTAGTAGTAGATAACTCATAATTTTTGAAGTAAATAAATTTAGTGAAATCATAATATTTGAATCTACTTACTTCGTCGATGTTAAGTACGCGGCTTTTTAGTTCCTCTGGAACATGAGCCCACATAGGAAAGTATGATGTATCTAATCTAATTCTCCACCAGCCTTGTGAAGAGCTTCCCATTGTCTCCAATAAGTTGAAGAGTCCACTCTACCATGTCAAAAACAATGGAAAGTGGCTGCTTCCCATTTGCCAGCCACGCTCTCTGCAGCTGTATACATTTTGCAAGACCCCTTCTCTTCAGTGGAGGAGCTGCAATAATGAGTAACATACAATTATTAGTATGTAACTCAAAAAATAAATTAACAAAACAATTCATAAAAATAATCACTTCCCAGTCTCGCAGGGAGGCTGTAACATGCCTAGACTTCAACTAAGATCCTCACCTCTACCATCACCACCATCGGACATTGCATCAGTCATACCTAAAAATATTTGTGATATTAATTTAATTACTAGTCACAGTATGTTTTCTATAAATCATTTGGAATTTGACCCTTTTTATAAAAAAGAATTCTTTTAAGACCCTTTTTCCCTATAAATCAGTTAAAACCAAAATGTATTTCTTTATAGTCACAACAATTTGCCATTTGACACAAACACTCATTGGCATTCATTGAAGAAATGATTACTGTGGCACCACTTGACAACAATTTCCCAGCAATTGCATACTCTCGACAATGTCAACAACCAGCAATTTGCCATTTGACAATAATTTTCCAGCAATTGCATACTCTCAACAATTTCCCACCATTTGCCATTTGACACAATCCATTCTTAAATGTCAACAACCAGCAATTGCGTACTCTCAACAATTATTTAACAATAATCAAAATTGTAATCTAAAGCCCATAATTACAACCAAAAAGAATTCAGAAAATGTGCAAATAAAATTGATACCGGAGCAATTATTTTGGCAATCAATGAATGGCATGAACTCAACAATTTCACGATAATCAAATTTTTAATCTAAAACCCATTACTAAAATCGAAAAGAATGTAAAAAAATCTGGAAATAAAATTAATACTAGGACAATAAAACATAGAAGGAGAGGCAGAACAATAAAATCTGGATTTTCTGGAAATAAAAAGTAATACCAGTGCAATAAGATAAAGAACTCCCTAAGGTCGTGATTAAACTAAAGAATCAGCTAATAAGCTGCTTTTAAGTTTAGCCAAACAATCTAGTTAACACGGAGAACAAGAGGCAGAAGAAGATAAAGTGCAGTGAAAGATTAGCCAAACATACTAGCTAACACAGAGACAAGAGGCGGCGGTGATGTTTGACGGATAGAAGAAGAGGTGGCTGTTGTGGTCGACAGCGGTGGTTGACGGATATGTGAGCGATGGCCTCAGTTGTGGTTGACGGAGATTTTGGGAGCAGAGGCGGCGGTTGTGGTCGACAACAGAGTTTGGGAGTAGAGGCGGCAGCGTTCAATGTTAACAGAGAAAATAGGGGTGAACTCTTGAAGAGAGAACGGATTCTGGATTAAAATCCAGAAGAAAAATAGCAGTGCCAATAAGTCGCCGTTATACAAATATAGCGACGACTAATTACTATATGCAGTAAATGAAGCGCCAAATCTCGTCTAAATAATTTCAGCCAAATAGGGACGATATATGTCGTCAGATAGAAACTGAGGGAAGAGAGTTGGAAATATATATATATACATATAGTGAGAATTCTAGTGAAGAAGAAGATGTTTTGTATACTTTTACTCAAATGAACTTCAATACAATTCTGATCTATAATGTAGTCTATATATACACTTACATGAGGCGTGATCTATACATAATGCAGGTGGATAATTAACAGACTGGAGCACATGCAAAAACTGATTTAGTTACAACAATATGAATAACACTAGAAGCTTCTATTCAACATAATTCATGCCACACGTTTGTTGAGTTTTCTTTGTCACTTGGTTTTCTGATTTTGATCATTGTAGTTCACAATTCCTTCTTCTCTAACACCCCCCTTCAAGCTGGAGTTAACTTCAATTACTCCAAGCTTGCTGCGTAGATACAAGTGTCTAGAGTTCATCAAAGGTTTGGTCAATATATCTGTTGTTTGATCTGCTGTTGGAATATAGCTTATTACAAGTTGTTTAGCTAATACATTGTCTCTGACAAAGTGCATATCTAATTCTATGTGCTTGGTCCTTGCATGATAGACAAGGTTAGAAGCCAATGCACTAGCTCCTAAGTTGTCACACCATATTCTTGGAATTTCAGTCTGAGTTATATTTAGTTCTTGAAGTAGAGATTAAATCGAAGTAATTTCTGCAGTGGTGTGAGCTAGAGTTCTGTATTCTTCCTCAATACTTGATCTTGCTACTACCTGTTGTTTCTTTGAAGACCAGGAAACTAGATTGTCACCCAAGTACACACAATAACCCACAGTAGATTTTCTATCATCTGGACATGATGCCCAATCAGCATCTCCATAGGCAACAATGTTCATATTCTGTGCTTCATGAATGATTAATCCCATATCAAGAGTTCCCTTTATATATTTGAAAAGTCTTTTTAGCAAGCTCCAGTGAACATCTGTAGGATTTTGAAGGTATATATAGACTACAGCAAATGTTATGTCTGGTCTTGTATGGGTCAGATATTGCAGTGCTCCCACTGCACTCCTAAATTGGGTTGGATTTCTTAAGCTTATGCCTTCTGTTTTACCTATCAACCTTCGAGCTGCCATAGGAGTGACACTAGGCTTCAGATTTTCAAAACTAAACTTCTTTAAAACATCCATAGCATATTTCTTCTGTGATAAATGAAGTCCAAGTTCATCTCTATAGAATTCAATTCCCAAGAACGTCTTTGGGCTGCCCATATCCTTTAAGGTAAAGGATGCATTCAACTTCTCAATCAGCTTCTGTATTGTTGTTCTGCAACTCCCAGTTAGTATAATGTCATCAACATATACTAGTAAGTAGATTACATGATCATGTGCAATCTGATAGAAGACAGAACTATCAACTTTGGATTGTTTAAGGTCCCACTCCAGTAATGTCTCATTCAGTGTGTCATGCCAAGCTCTAGGAGCTTGTTTGAGTCCATATATAGCTTTGTTGAGTCTGAAGACAAACGATGCTTCAGCTTGATCTATAAAACCTTGAGGCTGCTCCATTTATACTGTTTCTTCAAGTTTTCCATTGAGAAAAGCATTATTGATGTCTACCTGCATTATCTCTCAACCTTTAGAGCTTGTTGTTGTAAGAATAATCTTCAGGGTTGGTGTCTTAGCTACTAGACTGAATGTTTCAAAGTAGTTAATTCCTGAAGTTTGGGAGAAGCCCTTTGCTTCCAGCCTAGCTTTATGACTCTGAATTTATCCATTTGCATCAAATTTCAATTTAAATACCCATTTGCATCCAATTACTTTCATTGTAGGTTCAAGAGGGACTAACACCCAAGTATGATTTCTTACCAATGCATCATATTTTTCCTTCATTGCTTTACACCATTTTTTACTCTTCAGTGCTCCATCCAAGTTAACTGGTTCCTCATTATCTAAGGATTATGAAGTAACATCAGCTGTGTAGATTCTTGGTTTATTATCCCAGCTTTTGATCTAGTTACCATAGGATGTTCAACCTTATCTGTAATCTTCTCAATATCTGGCATATCCACCCAAATTTTAATACCAGCTTGAGATTTTGAGGACTCAGGTTGTATATCTCTCTATACTAGTTGTTGTGATACTTTATTATCCATTCATTCATCATTTTCTACCACTTCTTCATTTCCAGCTGAAGGTTCATGTGCAGGTTCATCTGTTGAATGCATTAAATCGGCTGAATATGGGGTTGTATTATGAGATTTCTGTTCAAATGGGAGATGATGTAAGGTCATAGGAATGAATTTGGTTTGGTGTGATTTGTTAAGAAAACCTTCCTTAAAAGAAAAAGAGTTTTCGTCAAAGCCAACATGTTTGGAGATATAGATTCTACCATTGGAGCTTAAGCACTTGTATCCTTTTGTGATACATACTAGGTCCTAGATAGACACATTTTTTAGTATGAAAATCAAACTTGTGTTTCTGATAAGGTCTTAAACTTGGGTAGCAAGTACACCCAAATACTTTAAGCAGTTTGTAATCTATAGTGTGTTTAAATAGGATTTCATAGGGTGATTTGTGTTGAAGTAAATGACTAGGCATTCTATTTATAAGGTATGTTGCACTTAGGAAAGCTTTCCACCAATAGTGTAGAGGAGCTAAGAGGGTTAAACCAGTTTCAGTTATGTGCCTATGTTTCCTTTTAGCTTTTCCATTTTGAGCTGAGGTGTGACAGCAGGAATGTTTGAGTTCTATGCCTGGTTCTGTGGCTAGTTTGTCCAGGTTTCTGTACTCTCCTCCCATGTTAGTTTGTAAGGCCTTAATTTATCTCTCAAATTGGTTTTCAACTAACCTTTTAAACTGTGTAACGTAGTGTAGGACTTCAGATTTATGTTTCAAGGGGTAGATTCAGGTATATCTAGTACAATCATCAACAAACAACACATAGTACTTAAACCCTGAGGTAGAATTAATGGGAGATGGTCTCCAAACATCAGTATGTATTAGATCAAGAGGCATTTGAGTATGAGAGGATGACAATTTAAAAGGTAAGGCATGAGATTTACCAAACTGACATGATTCACAGAATGAAAAAGCTTTATTATTGACATTTTTGAGATTACTACAAGATTTTAGAACTTGTTGTAATACAGAAGCAGAAGGGTGTCCTAGCCTTCTGTGCTAGATTTCAGTTTGTGCTTCCATGGAGTTATGAGTGATGTTGGACTGGTGATGATTGACTGAGCTTATGTTTGGAGGTCTTGAGTAAGGTAGATTTAGTTGATACAATCCATCTTCAAGTTTTCCCTGCACTAGAGCCTTCCTTGTTGGTAGATCCTTCACAATACAACCATTAGGAAAGAATTCAACAGAAACATTGTTATCAGTAGTTAATTTAGAGACACTTATAGGATTCTTCTTGATTCTAGGCACATGTAGCAACCTTTTTAGCACCAAAGATTTATCATATTCAATATTGAATATTTTAGAACCAACATGAGAGGTTTGTAATGTAGTAGCATTACCTACTACCATTTTCTGCTTACCTGCATACTCCTTAGCTTCATCAACATTGTTTTTATTAGTAGTAACATGGTGGCTGGCTCCAGAATCAGCATACCAGGCTTGGTCTTCTACTGAATTTGGGCTTGCAATGTAAGCAGATGGATTGGAGCTGTGATTATGATCATTGGGTCTTTTCCCCATATACTTTTCATCAAATCTATTATAGCACCAGGCAGCAGTGTGGTTGTTTAAACCACAAATTTGACACGATTGTCTTGTTTCATCTGTCCTTCCAAATCTCCCTCTGCCTCTTGTTCTTCCTCTAAAGTTTGAGTTTCTTTCACCTCTATTTTCGTGACTTACATTCTGTGAGTTTTCTTGAGTTAGGTTGATGGATCCAAAGCTGTTCCTGACTTGACTGAGGTACTCCAGTCTACTTTCAAAGGTCATGAGTGTTGAAGATAGCTCATGCCACGAAACCTGATCTCTTCAACTTGTACTACAATAGGGGTATACTCTTCATCAAGTCCAGCTAACACTTGAGTAACCAGATCAGCATGATCAATCTTCTTTCCAACAATCTCCAGATTATCAGCAAGTTGCTTGATAGTGCTGAGATATTGATCCATAGACATGGATCCTTTTCTGATTATCTGCAGTTCAGAAGAAATGTCACTCTGGACCTGTTGAGAATTCCATAATTCTCATTTATAGCCTTCCAAAGCTCACTTGAGCTATTACAACCCATGACACGCATCACAATCTCTGATGTCATAGAGGAATACATCCATCCCATTAGGAGTTGATCCACTAAAATCCATCTAGAGTACTCTGGATTGGAAATTGTCTCTGCTGTTGTTCCAGTTTCAGTTGCAGCTTGCAGATTAACAAATTGTAGAGGATATACCTTTGTGCCCAGCAGATACCCTTCCAGACCATGGCCCCTTACAATTGGCATTATAACATTCTTCCATAGAAAGAAGTTATCTCTGTCTAAATTTACAGATGCTGCCTGTGTTAGGTTCATGCTAAAGGGAGTAAGGTTGTTCATCAGACCTAGAGCTTGAATTGTGGAGTTAGAGGTTGAGCCATGAGATTGGCTACTGTGGCTAGTATGTGCAATAGAGAGGCTCTGATACCAAGATAGAAACTGAGGGAAGAGAGCTGAAAATATATAATGAGAATTCTAGTGAAGAATAAGATGTTTCGTATACTTTTACTCAAATGAACTTCAATACAATTCTGATCTATAATGTAGTCTATATATACACTTACATGAGGCGTGATTTATACATAATGCAGGTGGATAATTAACAGACTAGAGCACATGCAAAAACTGATTTAGTTACAACAATATGAATAGCACTAGAAGCTTCTATTCAACAGAATTCATGCCACACGCTTGCTGAGTTTTTTTTGTCACTTGGTTTTCTGATTTTGATTATTGTAGTCCACAATTCCTTCTTCTCTAACACTCCCCTTCAAGCTGGAGTTAACTTCAATTACTCTAAGCTTGCTGCATAGATACAAATGTCTAGAGTTCATCAAAGGTTTGGTCAATATATCTGATGTTTGATCTGTTGTTGGAACATAGCTTATTACCAGTTGTTTAGCTAATACCTTGTTTCTAACAAAGTGCATATCTAATTAAAAATGGATTTATTAATGAATTATGAAAATATTAATAAAATATTATTAACTACAATCATAATTATACGAAATCAATATAAATTAATGATTTAGTAAAATATGAATAATTAACTATTATCCAAAAAAGTACTTAATCAAAGTTAATTTAAATTAATCAAAATTAATATGAAATTATTAATTACAACAATATTAATATCAATCAAAATTAATATAAATTTATTAATTATGAAAAGATTAATAAATTAATATTAACTAAAGACATAATCAATCAAAATTAATATAAATTTATTAATTATTAAGAACATATAATATGAAGCAATATTGTAAATCAAACAGAATTTAATTATATTGTTAAAAGCATTTTGTAATATACAACAACATTTACTTTGAGTCACTTTTGTGATATCTATGACCCTCTATGCCCTCATCGTCTTCTTCTACATTATTGTGCAGTCTTCTAATGTATCATCATCGTCAGTGTAATCATTGATGAATGATGCATCTCCACTAACATTTGAAGATGATGTCATCTTCTCTGCTTGAGTAACATGAATGGCATCTCCATCGTCCCGTTGTAAATTTACTTGATCTAAACTACCAAGATCAACGAAGAGAGAGAAGTTGGATGAGTTGTTATCGTGCAACAAATCTATCTCAGTAAAGACGTCTTCTAAAATATCCCAACTACCAAGATCAACGAAGAGAGGGAAGTTGGATGGGTTGTTATCGTGCAAAAAATCTATCTCAGTAAAGACGTTTTCTAAAATATCCCATGCACTTCGATGATTGACTTCTTTTACAACTCGCCAGTTGGCAATGCCACGAGAAGTATTTTCAATGTAAAAAACTTTTTTTTGCTTGAGAAGAAAATATGAATTGATCATCCTTGAATGACTATGCACTTATGTCAATACAAGTAATATTGTTTCATGTTACATTCCTCTCGCCATTGCATTTAAACCACTTGCATCTAAACTAAACAACTGAAAACCCATTCAGATAAGAAAGTTTCAATATCTCATACAACTAGCTGTAAAAAGTGTCACCCTTAGTCCCTGACAAAGTCACACCTCTGTTTGAGTTTTCTGCCGGTTATCACGATCATAAGTCAAAAATCGAACTTTGTTTACAACACATGCTGCAAATTAATTAACATGTGAGTTTAATCGATAAGCCAAAGACAGTAACTCTTAGGAGAATTTTTTTGGTGCATAGCATAAATCTATAATGTTTATAGTTGAATCTTAGTAAATAATTAAAATAACATATGCATGCAAGCACTTGATTAATTGATTACCATACTATAAAACCAAGCAGGAACTCATTTCTATGAGCTCGGTTAATATTTGTGCATCCATGTAGGTGCAGCTCTGCTTGTGTTCATTTTTTAAACAAAAATATATATGTCCTACTAATTACATTACAAAAAAGGACTAAGTAATGACATTGAATATAAATGTGTACTTACTTTACGTAGGCTTCAATTTCACGAGAGTTGTTGAGGATATAAAACTCTGCTTGATTCCAAACATCAAGTGGAAGGAATGTTGAAATCGAAATCATTTTTCCCATCGGCCAACACTGTGATTCAAAAACGGAGAGCTTCCTTTTCGGAACACTTACATCGTCATTCTTGTCCGCATGGTTGAATCTTGTCTTTACGTCATCGAACGCAAACAGAATGTCAAAGCTTTGTCCACAATGTAGCCTTCAGTTATAGAGCCCTCGGGTTTTGCTTGATTTCTCACAAAGTCCTTGACCTTCTTAATGTATCTCTCAAAAGGATACATCATGTAAACTGGTCCACCAAGTATTGCCTCTTTAGGCAAATGCATCACAAGGTGAATCATGATATAAAAAAATGCCATGAGTAATATTCGTTCAAGCTTGCATAGGACAAATACTAGCTACTCCTGAGCCTTAACAATGTCGCTGACCTTTAATGACCTTGCACACAACTGTTTGAAGAAAGTACATAGTTCAATTATTGTGGATGAAATTATCTTATTCAAATACGCTCGACAGTCAACAGATAACAACCGTTGCAAGATAACGTGGCAATCATGTGACTTCAAACCTTGGAGTCAGTTATCACTTAGAGTTACATTATTTCTAAAATTCGATGCAAAATTATTTGGAAATTTAATCGATTTGATGAAAGTACAAAACTTTCAACGGTCAACAATTGTCAATGTGTATTATGCAGCAGGCTTTATCAACTTTGTCCCATATTGATACATGTGCAACTCCTTTTTGGTTCCTAAGTTCATCAAATCATGCCTCGCATTCACTGTGTCTTTCGATTTGTGAGAATCATCCAATATCGTACCGAGTAAGCTGTCACATACATTTTTCTCCACATGCATAACGTCAATATTATGTTTTAACTCAATAGTCGACCAGTAACGTAAATCGTAGAATATACTATTCTTTTTCCAATTTAGTTCATCTGCACCTCTCTTTCTTTTAACAACCCCATAGCTAGGGTATTTTCCTAGAGTTGTGCTTCAGACATGGCTCAACTGTTCCAATATGTCTGCACTAGTCAATCAGTGCAGATGATGTCTTCTCTCTGTTAACCCACTAAATTTAGTGTTCATATGCCAAGTATGAAGAGTCAACAAGAAACTTCGATGACTGACATAAGCTGTCTTACCAATTACTCGCGTTGACGATGTCTGATCGTTGCAAGTTGGACATCCATTATAAAACTGACCGCTCCACCTAGATAGACTAATCTTCACAGGAAAATCATTAATTGTCCACAATAACGTAGTGCATACTCTAAATACATCATTATTAATTCCCACATCTCGCGTATCAAAACCAATATTTCACAACTCCTTCAACTCATCAACTAATGGTCATAAAAATACATCCATGTCCTTACATGGTGATTTAGGACCGGAGATCAAGAAAGTTAGCATTAAGTATTCTGGTTTCATGCACAGCCAAGGTGTCATGTTGTAATTTGTCATAACCACAGGCCACATGCTATGAGACAATCTCGTGTTGCCAAAAGGATTAAATCCGTCAACAGCCAAACCCAGTCGGACATTCTGTATTTCATAGGCGAATCCAGGGTGATTATTATCAAATTCTAGTCACGTCTTTCCATCTGCGAGATGATTCATCTCATTCTCATCTTTTGCCTAACCTATACTGTGCCACCTCATGAGTTTCACAGTAGCCATTGTGGCGAACAAACATTTAAGTCTAGGGGCCAATGGAAAATAATGCATATGCGGAACATTATTTCCATAATGTTTCCTAGCTACCTGTTTTCAATGACTTTCTAAGTAAACTGGACAAATTTTTCTATAGGTGTGTTTCTTCTAGAACAGTGCATAATCATTCTTGCAACCATGAATAAATTCGTACTCCATACCCAACTTCACTATTAGCTTTTTAGCTTCATAATGAGAGTCGACAATATTTATTTCAAAGAAAGCAAACTTCAAAAACTTCAGTAGTTCATCGACCGACTTATTTGTCCACTTATTCAAAACTTTCAGATACATCAATTTCACTAAAAAAAATTAACAACGGGAAAGTCGAAATTCCAGGGTACAATTCTAAATGCATGGCCTCAAACAATTCGTCGTAATAGTGATCATTACCGGTCAAGTCATCCTCAACTATATCGTTCAGAACATCCATCAACTTATCTCTCCCTTGATTATGTAGAGGCGCGTGCGCGTGCGCATGCTTATTCTAATTCTCTCCATGTTGAATCCTTTTATAATAAGTCTCCAAGAAACCAAAATTAAATATGTGAGCCTCGACATCATCCACTAACTGCACTTTCCTATTCAAACATCTTCTACATGAACAAAGAATAAACCATCAATCATTTGCAAGTGGCCTCACCATTTTAATAAAGGCTTGCAAACCATTCCCAAACTCTATAGACTTACCGCAATTCCTAATGTTGGTACAACTCTTATCAATTTCCATTTCTATTGCACTACAATAACACAAACAAATATTAATTAAAATATTCAAGTGACGTGAGAATGTCATATTAACTCCGCCTTATGTCTCCAATACTAATCAATATGTAAGAGCTCTAAACCATTCGTCATTGATTTGTGAATTACGAATGTGTTGCCTCATTCGTGTTATCGCCTCTTTTTCACGCGTAGTTTTTGGCAGCATCTCTTCATATTCTCCTAAGTCTGTGATCTATATTATATATAGTCCACACCTAGAGAATAAAAGGGACACACTGTTGAAATCTACATGCAAAAATATAAGTGATAACAGGAACATATATTGATAACACATTCGTAATTCACAAATTAATGAAAATTGTCCAAAATAGGACAATTCAAAGATTATTTTGTAAAGTGCAAATTGTTCAAGATTAGGACATGTGTGGTTTACAAAATAATCTTCAAATGGTTTTCTATGATTTATTAAAGTGTAATAAAGTGTACAAAATAAAAAAATTCATTTATGATAACAGAAATATATAGATTAATATTACTCACCAAAATACTATATTTTATCTCAAAGCTGGCAACTAAGAGGACCTGGGCCGGAGAGCAAATGAACGAGTCAAAAATAGGGAAAAGGATGACTGTCGTGTCGTCAACTACTGAACATATGTACAAGAACTGCTGTGACTACCATCAACTAAGAGTAAATGTAGTCCTCGTCAATAGCGGTGACATATGTACATATTGTCGTCCCTATTGTACATATGTCACCACTGATACAAATTATTAGCGCCAAAAATTCCTGCCAATTGTCTTGCTTGTAATAGCGGCGTCATTGTCGTCGGTATAGCAATATCAATTAACGCGCCACAATCCAGTTCAGTTGCCACGACATAAACTATGTTGTGACGACCAATTGTCGTGGCATATGGTGTTGTCTTTCCACAAGCGATTAATTTTTTTAGTCGTCTCAAGTGGTCTAATTTAATTGCTGCGACTTACTTGTCATTTCTATTGTTCAATAGTAATAACGAAGACTAAGATGCACTGTTATAGACTCTTTTTCTTATAGTGTGTTATTGTAGATTTTAATCCCGCAAGTGGACAAATCTGTTACAAGTAATAAAGTGATGTGAAGAGTGTAGAACCCACGAGGACTAGCTATCAATTGACCAATTAATGTATACTTCAAGTTTTAACAAAATAAAAACACAGATTCATTTATAATGTCAATCATAAAGTTATTCTGCTTGAGTTTAACTAAATCTAAGTTATCACGCAATCAAAAGTAATTTAAGAACAAATTCGAGTTTTACTAGCACTAGGATTTACGAATCCACCCACACGTTTCAACAATTAATTATCAATTATTCGCCTTCGCAAATTATTGTCCTAGATCAAAAATTGATGATCCTAATATAATCAAAAGCTTTTATCAACGGTCAATCAATTCTATACTTCTATATAAACCTAACCATCTTTAGTTAAATTTCAAACACAAAGGTATGCATTTAATCACAACAATCATCTAGAAAGATTTCATAAAACATAATTGTAATCTCTATCTATTATTGGACCATATGTTATTTATTACAACGTGCTCATCTAAATTGAATCTCTCGAAAGCAACCTAGACCACAAAAACATTTTAATGACGATCAAACATCAAAACGGAAATAATGAATAATAAAATAAAATCGGAATCAATAAATTTACAAAAACAAATAACGTCTAATTAATAAAAAACGCGAGGTTTCATTATTTATCCTAGATATAAAAGATTTAGCCAGACATGATTCTATGAATATAGCGATAATAATGAAAGAATTCATGATCCATAAGAAGAAGAATAGATACAACCCTTAATCTTGAATTAATCCAAAATCTTCGTGATGAATGTTGTCCAAGAATTTCTCATTTTCTTGCTTTCGATCTCTATCTCTCTTCAATTGTGTAATCCCTTCAAAAGACTTAGAATACGTCTCTTTATAGTCATTGGGAAGTCTTCAAAGTTGTGTCTTAAAAGAGTCCTCATCCTATTTAACTTTAGAAAAATGCGCTTATGACTTTCTTTCAGTGTAGGTAGCACCTAGGTCACACAATGCATTCTAGGTCGCACAATGCATTCTACTATTTTGGTGTGACATCCAGTAAGTTTTCACAACAATACCTAGGTCGCACAATGCATTGTTACCTAGGTGTGACCTTTTTTGAAAACTTACAATTTGGCTTCTGATGTACGGTTTTGATCCTTTCTTCTTTACATCTTTTCGATTCAATCCAAAAGCTTCCAAATGCATTCTAATTGGTCCTTACCCTTCTAAAGTCTTGTAAAGTGGCCTTTCCACTATTCAAAAATGTGCAAATTAGTCCTCTAACTTTTAGAAATTTGATTCTTGCTCCCGAAACTTTTGAATTCACCACAGTTGCTTTGTAATTGTTTCAACTTATGTCAGTGCCATCCAATTAAGCTTCAATTAAGCATCAAACTCTTATTTTTTCGCTCCAAACTCATCCAAATTGGGTTTTGTACCTACGTACACAATAATTGAACTTATTTAAATAGAAATCTACTCATATAATGAATATATAATAAGTTTACAACCATAGATAAGTGTATAAAATACACTTATCAAATACCTCCAAACTTAAATTCGTGTTCGTTCGGAGCAAGATTATCTACTCAAAACACACAAAAGAAAATAAAATAGAAAAATAAAACTAGATTGGTTGGATAGCATGCTGTATTCGCCTTAGGATTTGAAACTGTTCAACCAATTCATGAAAAGTTTATAAATAATGCTACCAAAAATAATTTTTAACTTATTCAATATTTGACCAGAAAGAGAGAGAGAGAGAGAGAGAGAGTGTGTGTGTGTGTAGTCCCACCCATTGTAATGAATCTTTAAGTTGGTTCATTCTCAACCCTCAATAGTCAAATGCTTTCTTTCCTTCTCATGAGAAGCGTCTCCAAATTTGATTTTTTTTACAATCTCTCACCAGTGTTGTTAATTCTAAGATTGCTCTCAAATCACTCATTATTTTTCTGCTCAAGTTTGGTTGGATCTAACCAATAAAAATAATTACTTAGATCTATGATGATTCTCCTTAGATTTCAGTGCTCCGACCTTCAAGCTTCCACTAGGCAATTCAAACTCGTTAGTACTGTAAATCCTCATGTTAACTCCGTAAAGTACTCTTTTTGCTGTCTTTGCAATAATTTTTTTAATAATTTTTTTCTTACGATCTTATGTGTAAACATCAGTTCTTTAAACTTTCTAGATGACCCTCGTAACGAGCTTTATGCTAGCTCCCAGATTTTACAAACCTAAGGACAGCGGGTTTGAACCCCTACAAGCTTTATCATTCGAGTCAAAAAGGCTACGAACAAAGATATAAGATAGAGCTAGTACCAAGTCCTTTGCATGCAAGAGTTTATATGTGAGGGCTAGATTTCTAACATTAAGTCATCAGCTAGCTTTATTTTGTTAGCCAAAACACTCCACACCAATATTTAACAAGCATAGAATCAACATACTTCCAAATAATTACTCTCAGTAGTTCTATCATTCCCAAAAAGTCTCACACATGGTCATATGATATTTTTGATTTATGTGGTATATGACATATTTATAACTTGGCAACCTAACTCTCACAATTACACAAATATGGCTAGCTCGCATAACGACAATTGTAACTATAGTGCTTAAAGATATTTAAGTCTCACATGAATAAGTAATTACACTTATATGTAGCATCACTTAATCACCAGTTATGAATTGATTACACTTTCCAATATAAATTTCATGACCATAAGCCAACAAGGCTATCCAACATCACACAAGCATGCACTAATTTTTTTTATTCTGTTTTTTTTTTAAAAAAAAAAACAAACTCCAAATAGATTAAACTTAACAGTCGATAGTAGATAACATCACAACACTCACAATCATTCAAAATAAAAGCAACACATATAAACGTAGTACAACCTCCAACTTAGACACTATATTGTCTCAATGTAAAGAAAAGAAATAAATAAAAGGAGATTAATATACTTCCTATGGAGGTGTGGTAAAATTTGATTGTTTTGTTCTCATATATCATCCGGAGGTGGTGAAGGAACATGTAGAATTTGGGACAAACTCCAATTGACACCAAATTTTAACCACTATTTCATTACACCATAAACTTTATGCTGTCCAAGAGAAGTCTGGGAAACGTACTACAGTGACCTCAGTTAAAATTGGTCAAAAATCCTATGAAAAAAAAAAAGATACAAGGTGTAAAAATTTATCATAAGCCAAAAATAAAGAAATAAACTAATAAGTGGAAAAAAAAAATAGCTAAGAAAAAGGATGGAAACTTGGGTTGCCTCCCAATAAGCGCTTCTTTAAGGTCATTAGCTTGACTTTATGCAATAATCGTTTCATGACATTTTGAGTAGGTCTTTGGAGGACTTGCTTTGCTTGGATTGATTGACTTTGCACCATTTTTCGTTTATCATCTAGAATTTGATTTTGCCCTTCTCAGAAAAATATGATTTTATTTTACCACCTGCTCGAACTCAACTATGAAAACTTCAACTTCCTCATCAACTTTGATCATAAAATCAATTTTAGAACAAATATGGAAGTCAAAGAATTGATTGATAGGTGCAACATTACTAAATATCACTTTTTCATTTTGCTCATTTAGGAACAACTTATCTTTCTCCACATGCTATTCTTCTCTGGTACTCTTCAAGTTGAATTACCGATCTATCATCTAAAATCTCGGACAGTTGTTCATTATTCCTTGTTTTAATGATTGGCTTGTGTGCCCATCGAGTTTGACGAGTTTCCCATTGTGAAAATATTAGTTACCTCTAGTTGATGACATCAATCTGGAAACATAAATCTAAAGAGCTCAGAAATTAAGTTGATTTAAACACATTAAATGTAATATGTTCATCATTTAGTCTCAGCATTAGTTGCTATTTTTACACATCAATCAATGCCCATCCAGTAGCCAAGAAGGTTTGACCCAAAATAAGTGGCACATCCTTGTCTTCGCACAAATCCAAAATGATAAATCAGCAAAGAATATGAACTTGTCCACTTTCACTAATATGTCTTCAACGATCCCATGTGAATGTTTGATGGACTAATCAGCAAGCTACAACGATATCATTGTTGACTTTGCTTCTCCCAAACTGAGCTGCATAAAAATAGAATAATGCATTAAGTTAATACTAGCACCCAAATCACATAGAGCTTTATCAAAGAATAAACTACCAATAGTGCAGGGAATAGTGAAACTCCCTGGATCTTTTAGTTTTAGTGGTAGCTTGTTTCTGAATATGGCATTGTATTCCTCAACCAGCATCATAGTTTCATGCTCCTCTAGCTTTCTCTTAGTCAAAAAGATCTCCTTCATGAATTAGCATAGCTAGGCATTTGAGCTAAGGCGTCGACGAATGGTATGTTTATGTGAAGCTTCTTGAATACATCCAAGAACTTCTCAAACTACTTGTCCAGCTTTTTATTTGTGCAACTGCTTGAGAAATGGTATTGGAGGAATGTAAGTCTTGACCAGGTGGAGGAATATAATCTGGTGGAGAGTTTTCTCTCTTTACTGAAACAGTTTCCTTTTCTATACCCGATTTTTTCACATGAATTTCTAGCAATTCAACTTCGCTTCTCGTAGTAATTGCATTTACATGCTCCTTTGGATTGACCTTGGTATTGCTTGGCCATATGCCTAGTTGTTGCTCGGTCAATAATTTGCCAACTACCCAATTTGATTTTCTAGATTCTTTATCGAGACATCTTGTCTTTTCTGTACTTCTTTGAATTCAGATTCCATTCATTCTATTAACTTAGTGAAAGCTTCTTCCCATATTCCTTCCTTTCTTGGGGTCTTCCTTATTTTGCGAATTTGAATGTTTTTATTATTTCCATAGGAGAAGTTCGGATGATTTCTCCACCCTAGATTGTAGGTCTGTGAGTATGGATTATTTTGTTGTCATTGAAAGTTCGGATGAGCATATGCCGCTTGCTCAGTGGTTAAAGGACACTCCGATGATTGATGATTTGCCCCACAAGTTGCACATACCAGGATAGATAGATGAACCATATTAGTAGATTGGAAGTGATTTAATAATTCTATATGCTTTGCCAATGAATCAATTTTGGCCAGTAGTAGTGAATTGATTTCTATCCCGTGCATTCATGTTACTTTCTTTTGGGACCCTGTGTCTGAACACATAACAAACTATTCACTCATAATCTCATACGTCATGAAGGTCGCCGGAGAATATATTTTGGATAGAGCCACCTTCTGCAGAATCTACTGAAGAACGACCATTCGGAGCTAATCCAAAGTAAAAATAATAATTTTGAGCTGTTAAAGGAAAACCATGAATTTGGAACTTTCTGAGCAGTTTCTTGAATCGTTCTCACGTTTCATAAAATTTTTCTAAGTCAAATTGTTGAAAATTTGATATTTCATACTTCAGTCTGTTTACTCTGGCTAGATGAAAGTATTTCAAAGTGATTTTTTGGACCAAATTTGTCCAAGTAGTGATGCTTCCAAACGGTAGAGAATCTAACCATTCTCTAGCCTTATCTTTCAAAGTGTGTGGGAAGAGTCTCATCCTAAGTGCTTCTTCATTAACACTGTGATATTTGAAGTTTCTACAGTATTCTATGAAGCGAGAAAGATAGTGAGAATTTTCGTCTATTCTCACATAGAATGATAGATTGTTCGAGAACAAATTAATCATATCTAGTCTTAATTGAAAGTTCTCGAGTCCAAAATGTGGGTAAATTATGATGGACCGATTCTCAACAATCGGGGGCATCATATAATCACCCATAAGAATATCTCGTTCATGAACTTCAACTGGTTATGCCACATGTCCAAGAATATTTCTCATATTTGCAAGTGGTGGATCAAAAACGAGGTTGTTGTCCTCAGTTGTGGATCTTTGTTTTTTTTTTCTTTTCACGTTGTTTACGTTGTTGTTGGTGAAACCTGCATTCGATTTCTGAGTCGAAATCAAATAGATCAAGATCTTTTGCATGCCGCATACACAATCGACACCTAAAACTTTAGAAATAAGCTGAAATTCAGCGTTAACACAAAGAACTGGGGAGGATAAAAAAATAAAAAATAAAAAATATTTGTTAAAACTAAATTAACAATTAATGTAATAATTAATAAAACTAGTCCCCGACAATGGCTCCAAAAATTTGTTGTAGATTTTAATTCCACAAGTGGACAGATCGGTTACAAGTAATAAAGTGACGTGAAGAGTGTCGAACCCACGAGGACTAGCTATGAATTAACCAATTAATGTATACTTCGAGTTTTAACACAGATTCGTTTATAATTTCAATCCTAAAGTTATTATGAGTTTAACTAAATCTAAGTTATCATGCAATCAAAAGTAATTTAAGAATAAATTTGAGTTTTACTAGCACTAGGATTCACGAATCCACCTACACATTTCAACAATTAATTATTAATTACTCGTCTTCACAAATTATTGCCCTAGGTCGAAAATCGATGATCCTAATATAATCAAAAACCTCTCTCGACGGTCAATCAATTCTATACCTTTATATGAACCTAACCATCTCTAGTTAAATTTCGAACACAAATGTATGCATTTAATAACAACGATCATCTAGAAAGATTTCATAAAGCATAATAGTAATCTTTATCTATTATTGGATCCTATGTTATTTATTACCACGTATTCATCTAAATTGAATCTCTCGAAAGCAATCTTGACCACAAAAATGTTATAATGGATATCAAACATCAAAACAGAAATAATAAATAATCAAACCGGAATCAATAAATTTACAAAAACAAATAACTTCTAATTAATTGAAAACGCGAGGTTTCATCGTTTATCCTAGATATCACGATTCCTATTAATATAGCAATAATAATGAAAGAATTCATGATTCTGAAGAAAAAGAAGAAGAATATATATAATACTTAATCTTGAATTAATCCAAAATCTCTGATTGCACCGTAGTGAATGTTGTCCAAAATTTTCTCATTTTCTTGCTCTTGATCTCTATCTTTCTTCAATTGCGTAATCCCTTCAAAAGACCTAGAAGATTTCTCTTTATAGTCCTTGGGAAGTCTTCAAAGTTGTGTCTTAAAAGATTCATCATCCTACTTAACTTTAGAAAACCGCACTTATGACTTTCTTTCAACGTAGGTTGCACCTAGGTTGCACAATGCGTTGTGCTACCTAAGTGTGACCATTTTTTTAAAACGTAATATTTGGTCTCCGATTTGGCTTTTGATGTACGGTTTTCGTCCTTTCTTCTTTACATCTTCTCGATTCAATCCAAAAGCTTCCAAATACATTCTAATTGGTCTTCACCCTTCTAAAGACTTCCAAAGTGGCCTTTCAACTATTCAAAAATGTGCAAATTAGTCTCCAAACTTTTAGAAATCTGATTTTTACTCCCGAAACTTTTGAATTCACCACAGTTGTTTTATAATCGTTTCAACTTTTGTCTATGCCATCTAATTAAGCCTCAAACTCTTATTTTTTGCTTCAAACTCATCCAAATTGGGTTTTGTACATACGTACATAATAATTGAACTTATTTAAATAGAAATTTGCTCATATATTGAATATGTAATAAGTTTTCAAGCATAAACAAGTGTATAAAATACAAGTATCATGTGTCATCAAAAAATCGTGCCTCTTAGTGTGGTTAGCACTGGGTGTTTCCAAGCAACGAATCTTACACCTATTCGTATTAGTTCATCCAAATTTCTTACCCTTATGCACGAATTATTGAATAAGCCATCTTCCAATCAAGGTTAAGGAGTCAACTGAGCATTTCAACGGCGGGATTGAATACCCGGATCAAATCAGAGTTCATGCCGCCCGCCCTGAACAAATAGGAGGCGTGGGCCACAGTTCACACATAAAATATCATTGAATTCATGTGTTTTATCTTGGGATCATTTTGCTTCTTGAGTCCATTTTGAACAGTTAACTAAAATGTCAAATTTCTTCCTCTCCCAACACACACACACACACTTCCCATTAGTTTATTGATATAGATGGTTGTGAATGTATTTGGATTTAGATTGATATGAAATGGCCTTAATGAGATTGGGGTTGAAATGATTTGATTTTTGAATTCTATCTGAATTTGAAATAGCCTTACCAAATTGCAAGCATTTTTTAGTCAACATTATTAAAATGTTATTATTATTTTTTTTATTTAAGTTATTTGTTAATCTAGCTAATTGAGATGACTTAATTCTTTTGTATATACTTTTTTTCATATTTTTTATGGGAAAATATGATTTATTACTTTGGGTTCTTAATTACATGTCATATGGATAATTGGACATACGAGATTTTGTTAAAAATAATATTACATTAATTAGATAGAAATTTAGCTTAATATTTTTTTAGAAAAAAAAAGTCATTAAAGAAAGTCTATAAAACTCTACAGAAGTTTATAGAAGGCTTTTGTTAATTTCTAATAAATCCATAAAATTTACTTAACGAATTTCACAAAAGTCACCCACTTACAAAAGTCTATAAAAGTTTTAAAAGTCTCAATTGAATGTAGCCCCCCTTAATATTGTTTTTCCTTTGTTTGATCTTAAATTACTTAATCGTTTCCCATATTAAACTCAATTGAAAGAAAACAAAGAAATCAAAGTATTCACACCCTAAGCAATTCTATGTATCCACAAATCGATAACAAGACAATAGAAAATCAAAAGAAATTAATAGAACATGTTGAAGGACCAATCACAAATTAATTAAACTAATTTTTAACTATAAAAGAATACATGATATTTAAGATTAAAGAATATTCATTTAATTAAACCAACAACAACAAAGAATCAAAGTTTAAGCTCGAAAACGTAATTAAAAGGATAACAAGATAATCACTTTGTTTAAATAAGGTTTCATCGTCTACCTTGGCTCGAGAAAATTAGAAGAATATAATTAAATTAAAAATAAAAGATTTGATACAACCTGACATAGACTCGAGTAGAAGAAATCGTCAAAAAAGTCATGTTCGCCATGTGATTTTTCTTCTTATTTCTTAGCCATCGTTCCACTCTTTCTATGACCTACAAAATATTCTTATATAGTCTCAACCTCGTATTGAAACTCTTGCACTTAAAAGGATCGAAAAATCCCCGACTTAAAATTGATAATAATATTAAGGAATAATTGCATCAAAGGTCCCCAACGTTTCAAAATCGTTAGGGATATGCCCCTAATCTAAAAAAATAGCAACACACATCCCCAACGTATGAAAACATTGGCGTGGTAAGTCCTTTATGACCAAATTTCCATTCTCTTTAAATAAATAATAAAACAAAAAACAAGAGAAAAGAAAAACAAGATTGAAAACTAACCAAATGTACTCAAAAAAATAAAAAGTAAGAAATAACCCCAAAAAAATAAAAAGTAAGAAAGAGGTCAATCTTCTCTAAAAATCCAAAATCCAACCCAAAATTCCTCCTCTTACAATCCAACATTTGTGTTCATTTGCTGTAATAATTAAACAACAATGGTGTTTTCAAAAATACAATCTTTATTATCTGTCCTTTTGTTTTTATCTACTATCTTTGTTCAACACTTCGCCGCTATGCATTCCATCGGAGTTAATTATGGTACTCTCGGAAACAACCTCCCGCCGCCGGCTCAAGTTGCACAGTTCTTCAAGGAAAAAACCACCATCAACATAATCAAGATCTTCAACGTGAACCCAGATATTCTCAGGGCATTTGCCGACACCGGAATCTTTGTCGCCGTCACTTTTCCGAACGGAAAAATCCTAAACCTAGTGAACATCAAGTATGCTCGGAGATGGGCGGGTAATAACATCAAACCATTCTACCCACAAACTAAAATCAATTACATACTTGTTGGAAATGAAGTCCTCCACTGGGGACCTCAAAATCTGATCGATAACCTAGTTTCCGCCATGAGAACTCTTCACAGAGCACTTAACTGATCTAGGATTCAAGGTGTTAATGTTACAACGGCACATTCTTTGGGGATTCTTGAATCCTCCCAGCCGCCGAGCCAAGTTTCATCTAGGTTGGGACAAGGGAGATCTAGCCCCCATGCTGCAATTTTTGCAGGAAACAAAATCTCCATTCATGGTAAATCCATATCCATATTTTGGATACTCACCAGAACAGGCAAATTTCGCTCTCTTCAAACCAAACTCAGGTCTACACGATAAATACACAAAACAAACATACACGAACATGTTCGATTTGTTGATCGATGCAGTGCACATTTCTATGAAGAAATTGGGATATGGCGATGTGGAAATTGCTGTAGGGGAGACTGGTTGGGCTTCTTCTGGAGAGACTTTTGAACCGAAATGTTAGATTTTTTTGGAATATGGCGATGTGGAAATTGCTGTTGGATTGTAAAATGAGGAATTTTGGGTTAGATTTTGAGTTTTTGGAGAAGATGGACATCTTTCTTAATTTTTATTTTTTTTGGATATATTTCTTACTTTTTATTTTTTGGGGTACATTTGGTTATTTTTCAATCTTGTTTTTTGTCTTTTTATTTATTTAAAGAGAAGGGCAATTTGGTCATAAAGGACCTACCACGCCAAGGTTTTCATACGTTGGGGATATGTGATGCTATTTTTTATGTTAGGAGCATATCCCCAACGATTTTGAAACATTAAAGACATTTGATGCAATTATCCCTAAAATTAAAAAAGGCCGGACAGACTGTTTGGTTGCCGTAGCCCAAACCACAGCATTTTTCCAAGTGGCCATGGTCAACCGTGGTTTGCTTGCAGTGGTTTGACCGTGGCATGCAGAGAAATTATGCTTAAATTTCAATTTTCCAAATTTTTGCACATTTGGTCCTCAAGGTTTCAGAATTTTTCAATTTCGTCCCTACTTCAATTTTTTCGTACATCCTTAACCTATGTGTTTTAGTACACAATTAGTCATTATTTGATGAAAAATATCAATATATCTTTAATTTTAAATGTTGTTATTGCCTAATAGGTGGATCTTGTTTCACGTTGGGAGCATATGCAAACTTTTTCTTTGAATGGCCCTCCAAATGAATAAGATATTATTTTTTTAGAGCTTACCCACCTTCACATGATAGGAAATTGCAAGAATGGTTCAAATATTTTATCTTCTCTTTCACAAATAATTTGTACTTTAAAATTGCATGTTGCTGTCAACACATCTTGATGATAAAATGCTGGGTGAA
The DNA here is from genome assembly GCA_030279155.1 of Forsythia viridissima. Taxonomy (NCBI): domain Eukaryota; kingdom Viridiplantae; phylum Streptophyta; class Magnoliopsida; order Lamiales; family Oleaceae; genus Forsythia; species Forsythia viridissima. The sequence continues at coordinate 9,120,146 of CM059044.1, forward strand.
ATCAGTTCTTGATAGTGCTTGACTTACGAGAGTTTTCAGTAGCATCCCAAGAAACTCCAATTGATACATACACTGAGAAACAGGGGAAAAGAAAATGGGGACAGAAAACAAATCTGAAACCAAGCCATACGATCGGCTCAGTGAATTAAAAGCTTTTGATGAAACCAAATCTGGTGTTAAAGGACTCGTCGATTCTGGAATCACCAAGGTACCTCGTATATTCATTCAGCCACAAGATAGTCCAGATAGGGTCACCACTACTCCAAGAAATATCGGACTAAGTATTCCGATCATTGATCTTGATGGGGTCGATAAAGATCCGATCAAGTACATGGATATGGTAGACAAGATCCGAGATGCATCGGAGACCTGGGGTTTCTTTCAAGTGGTTAATCATGGTATACCAGAAAGTGACATGGAGGAGATTAAAAATGGTGTAAGCAGATTCTTTGATCAGGATAATGAGATTAGGAAGCAGTATTATACCCGGGATGTTACTAAACCGGTTGTGTATAACACCAACTTTGATTTGTTTACTGGGATAGCAGCTAACTGGAGGGATACAGCCTATTGCATGATGTCTCCCAATCCTCCAAAGCCTGAGGAATTGCCTGCAGCTTGCCGGTATGTATGTTCTATAAGTTGCAAAGATATTAAATTAAGAGTGAGTTTGACTCTGCATCTGTGTCCACTTGTGCATTTGTGGGTCTGTGTTCCTCCGTCAAAGCTGGAGCGTGATAGTGGTGAACCATCTCGAATAAGTGCTTAAAGGGTTAAAGAGAGGACAAATTTATTTCTTTAAACTGTCTTCGATGTATGTGTTTACGTGCAACTTGCAAGCATAATTTATTTATTTATCTTTGGCCTGATATAATTTGCCAGTGTTTGCAGAGACAAATTAAAGTTAATTGATGGAGTGACCGTCGATGAAATTAACCCAATTTGTTTAAATTGATTTTCAACTTTACAACATAATTTGCCTATGTTTGCAGAGAAATTCAAATGAAATATTCAAAGCAAATAATGGGATTGGGATGCACTTTATTCAAACTTCTTTCAGAGGGTCTTGGGCTCAATCCAAACCATCTGTTAGACTTGGAATGTGCAGAGGGGCTTGCAATGATCATCCATTACTATCCTCCATGTCCTGAGCCTGAACTCACAATTGGTTCAGGAAAGCATTCTGATATTAGTTTCATGACAGTGCTACTTCAAGATCAAATAGGAGGCCTTCAAGTACTTCATCAAAACCAGTGGGTTGATATTCCTCCAACGCCAGGAGCTTTGATTGTGAATATTGGAGATTTTTTGCAGGCAAGTCTTTAATTAAGTCATCATACACTCCCAATACAAAGAAGTTAATCAAAATATATACAACAACAACAACTACTACTACTACTACTACAAATTAAGTCTTATTTTAATAAATTTGGAGTCGATTACATCAACATTTTTTTACTGCAATTTCAGTTTTATAAATTTTTTATAATTCTTGTACTCATGCTAACATTAACTTTGCTCATCTTGAAAATATAGATGATGTCAAATGATAAATACAAAAGCATTGAACACAGAGTTTTGTCAAACCATCTTGGTCCTAGAATATCAGTAGCAAGCTTCTTTACAACAGGCTCCAGGCCATCCTCAAAGCTCTATGCACCAATTCAAGAGTTATTATCAGAAGAGAATACGCCTAAATATCGCGCGTTTACCGTGAAGGAGTATACGGATCACTTTCGGACTAAAGGGTTTAATGGCGTCTCTCCATTGTTGCATTTCAAACTTTAAATTATTCCATGCTTTTGGTGTTAGTATAACAGTGTTTTTGTTACCCCCCCTCCTCCTTGATGTAATGCATATGCCCTTTTGTTGTTTCTTTGAATATGTTCTGAAGAATTAATGAAATGGATGGTGGTCAGATTTTTAAAAGTTTTTCAAGATTTGTTTCCATTTTGTTTCATATTATTGAAGTTCAACATTTACTTAAAAATAACTATTTATTTGACATTAGTACCCTATATTTTCCTTTGAAATTCATTTTTAACTTGATAGTTGGACGAAAATAAATTAAGCATTGATATATCAAACATATTGTAGCGAAAAATGATTCACATTTTTCGTGAGAGATTTTGACATATGCGAATAATTCAGTAAACATAAGCATTAGTTTTAGTTTTGTTGCCATTCAATAAACAAACGGCATTTAATTATGAACATTTTATCCCTTGAGTCTTTGATGAAAAGTGAATGTAGTTGTAAGTGTAATGCTGAACACTAGAAAATTACCTGTAAAATTGTGGGCTAAGGCAGTCAGTACTACTTGTTATGTTTTGAACAGGGTTACCATTAGGACATGCACATCTCAAACACCTTATGAAATTTGGAAAGGCGGAAAACCTAATCTTAAGTATTTTCATACTTTTGGTAGCAAATGTTATATCCTAAATGATCGTGAACAAATATGGATACTAAAAGTGATGAAGGGTATTTTTGGGATATTCTGAAAATAGTCGGGCTTACCGGGTCTACAACTTACATACTCAAAACATAATTGAATTAATAAATGTTGTAGTGGATGATACTAATGATTTTGCTAAGTATTCACAGGAACAAGTCATTCAGACATTGTCAGAAAAATCTGAGGCAACAAGCGAACACCAGAACGTTGGAAAAGACACCGACGAAAGTCAGAACATTCTTGGTGACGCTGCCAAAACTAATGCAACTAAGCAGATAGAAGAAACTGAACAGTATAACACTACAGCTGATAGTACACACACATTCAAATATCAGAGCACCCGAATGCAACTACCTACCTGGATACAAAAAGCACACCCCACAACTAATGCCATCGGGAATTGGGATAACGGTATGGTAACTCGAAGGAAAGCTTCAAATGAGATAAGTCATGTGTGTTACATTTCTCATGTTGAACCAAAAAATGTGAAAGAGGCTTTAGAAGATAAATCATGGGTATTAGCCATGCAAGATGAACTTAACCAATTTGAAAGAAATAAGGTTTGGAATTTAGTCCCTCGACCAAATGATGCAAATATAATAGGAACTAAGTGGGTTTATAAAAACAAATCTGATGAACATGGAACTATACTTAGGAACAAAGCCCGCTTAGTAGCCCAGGGATATAGTCAAATTGAAGGGTTAGACTTTGAAGAAACATTTGCTCATGTTGCTAGATTAGAGTTTATAAGACTTTTACTTGCTATTGTTTACCAAATGAAATTTAAACTATTTCAAATGGATGTCAAAAGTGCGTTTTAAATAGCTAATTTAATGAGAAAGTTTATGTAGAACAACCTAAAGGTTTTGTAGATCCCCATTTTTCAAACCATGTGTATAAACTTGAAAAGCTCTTTATAGTTTAAAACAAGCTTCACGAGCTTTGTATGAACGTCTAACTACTTATCTTATTGAAAGGGGGTACAAGAAAGGGGGAGTCGACAGAATTCTTTTTATCAAACACTTAAATGTTGGTAAAATTGTTGCTCAAATTTACGTCGATGACATTATTTTTGGTTCAACCTCAAAAAAAAAAACAATCTATTGATCTCATAAACTTAATGAAAAAGGAATTTGAGATGAGCATGGTAGGAGAACTAACATTTTTTCTTGGTCTGCAGGTTAAGCAAATAGGCAATGATATTTTCATATCTCAATCAAAATATGCAAAAAATCTTATCAAAAAATTTGGTCTTGATAACTCCAAACCAATGAGAACACCTATGGCCACAAATTTAAAAATCACCAAAGATGAAAATGGTACAGATGTTGATTATAGTCTCTATCGCAGCATGATTGGAAGCTTATTATATTTGACTGCTAGTCGACCTGATATTACTTTTAGTGTAGGAGTTTGTGCTAGATATCAGGCAAAACCAAAAGAGTTACATGTGGCTGCTGTAAAAATAATAATTCAATATGTTTATGCCACTGTTGATTATGGTTTGCTTTACTCAAGTGATACTAACTCTTATTTAGTTGGTTTTAGTGATGCTGATTGGGCAGATAATATTGATGATAGGAAAAGTACCACAGGAGGATGTTTCTATCTGAGAAACAATCTCATAGCCTAGCTTAGTAGAAAACAGAATTTCATCTCACTATCTACAGCCGAAGTAGAATACATCACATCAGGTAGTTGTTGTACACAATTACTATAGATGAAGCAAATGCTGGATGATTATGGTATCAAACAAAACTCTATCACTATGTTTTGCAATAATACTAGTGCCATAAGTTTATCAAAAAATCATATTCAACATTCAAGAATGAAACACATAGATATTAGGCACCATTTCATTAGAGATCTAGTAGAGAGTAAAATCATCACAATCGAACACATACAGACTGAAAATCAACTAGCTAACTTATTTACTAAAGCTCTGGATACTAATAAATTCGAAAATCTAAGAAAAGCTTTAGGGATATGTATCTTTGACTAAATGTGTTGCCTTTGTAATAAATAATAATAATAATAATAATAATAATAATAATAATAATAATAATAATAATAATAATATTTTTTATATATTTGCACATACTCTTAAGTTAATTATGCAAGAAATACTAATTTTCAAATGTGTTAATGCTTTTATCATAAAATTTGAAAATATAGTTTGAATGTCCATATATTCATCTCTTGTTTATGCACTTTATAGATGTCGAAATTGGGTTGATAATCTTTTGACAAATTATGTATTATACCATCTGATTTACTGACTAAATATGGATTGAAGACCTATAGTCAGTATCTATGTCTTTCGGCAACATAATATTCTGTCATGTTAAACAAGCTGGTATATTTGAAGTAGGGCTACCTTTCTCTGGATGATGAGAAGCCATCCTTGATAAAATAAAAAAATAAAATCATGAGAAAATGGCTACAGCCTTGAAAGTGTGAAAGTCACTTCTTATATACTTAACTGGCTATGTAAACACAAAATAAATGTGTAAATTCTTTAAATTGAAAAAAAAAAAGTCAGAGTTGAAATAAATAAAAAATTTCACTTACGCTTGGCAGGTCAAATATTTTCTTCATAAAAAGGACAAATAAGATGATATCTTGTTTGAAACTCTATTCTATAAAAGGTTATGTGATTTAGAGGGTGGTGCTGATTTGTCTCGATATTGTTGATCTTATTTTGATTATTTATTCACACTACACTCCTCTTCATGATTAATATATGGGATTTTGAACTATGTTAACAATTTTCTATGATCAGGACTGGCTAGAAAGATGATTGGGATTTCTTCAAAGTTGCTCATGAATTTTGTATTTATATTTAAAAAAAATATTTTTTAATTATTATTATTATTATTATTATTATTTTGCATTCAAATTGTTTTAGGATTAGAAGTCTTATTTTCGATCCCATTTTAAAAAGTGTCCATTCTTGAAAAAAGTCCTTATTTTCATTCATTTAGCAAATAGGTTCTTATATCTTCATCTTCCTCTTTTCTTTTCAAAACCCTAAACCCCAAATATCTCTTGTGTTAATTTCTTAATTTCTTTTGATATAACTTGATCTTGCAAGTGTTTAGGTAATAATCAATGGCAAGGTCAAAGACCACCACTCATCACTCGGAGATTCGCCGTAGCCGTCGCAGCGCCGCCTCTGCAACAACCCCAGTTGTTCCTCCGGCCTCCACACCACCATCGGTACTAGTGGTTTTGCCTCCACCGTCTACATCACCGGCTTTACTACCGCCACTTGCTCCATCTTCTTCGGCTCCTCAACCAACAGCCGCCGCCAGTGAAGTTCATTCCACCACCGCCATTCCCACGTAAGTCACGAGTCAGGGGGAGCTTGATGAGGACACGGGTTCTGATCATGGAACTGAGTCTCAATCTAGCAGTAAGTCCGAAGACAGTTTGAGGGAGGCTCCACAGACTGAGCATCTTGAAGAAGAACAATAGAAATTAGGCTCAGATTTTGCAGATGAAACTGTAGAAGAAGATAAAGAGTCCACGAATGAGGAAGATGATCACTTAAGTGCTGAAGAATCTGTCCCTGTCAGGCTCTCACGAGCACAGAAGGGTAAACAAAAAATTGATGAACGTTTGGACGTTATAGATCTTTCCACTGGACGTCAAAACATAGGGCACCCATCCTCCGATGTTCCAACTTCAGCGACCCATCCTCAATTGTTCGAACAAAGTTTGCTCTGTAAAGGTAATCACGTCTTCACTTATCTGAATTACAAATTTGGGACTCTTGATGCACATGCTCAATTTCATAAATTTATTTCAAATTGGGATTTTGTGATGGAATTTAATGTTAAAGAGGATGTCCTTATAGAAGCTAATCTTGTTGAATTGATTGAGCATTGGGGTATACAAAAATTGTTGGGTTGGACTGGGAAACCGTGTGAAACATTGATCAAAGAATTCTTGGCTAATATTTCTCGACAGATTAAATAGTCGGGTAATAGTTTTAGGTGGTCAGTCTATGTTAGGGGTTGGTTAGTACCATTTAGTCCTTCCAATCTTCGTCGTTGGCTTGGGTTATTACCCATTATTGAGGGAATGGATGTTGAATTTGAAGCGGCCACTGATACTTTGGCCTTAGAACTCACTAGAAATCCTTACCCTATGGGAAAAATGACTGTGGCATTGCTAACCCCTAAGTATAAGGTGCTTCACAAAATTTTCCTGCACAACATTGATCCAATTCAGCATAGGTCAGACTTTGGGATGGATAAGGTTGAGTTTTTGTACAAACTGGGCACCCTCTACCCGCTGGATATTGCTACAATTATTTTTGACAAAATTGTGTTTGCGGCGACCCGTCAAGCACACTCTAAGATGTTGCCTTTTCCTAGTTTACTTCATTTCTATCTTCAGCATCACAAGGTTCATATACTTCAGGGTGACACTTTCACTGCACAAATTCCGATCCTTCGTCCTTCAAAGAAAGTCACTAAGAGACCAACGTCTCCTGCAAGACCAACCTTTTTCGAAGATCACACAAGTTGTCTTGAAACTCAGGTGAGGGATTTAGCTTCTTTGGTCAATATGCTATCTGATAATTTTGAGCATCATCACAGATTCATAAGGACTTTACTTGTTGCCTTGGCCGAGCGAACTGTATACCAGAAGAATATCAAGATGCTGCCATGAATCCTCCTCAAAATCCTGATATTGGTCCTGATGGAACTCAACATCCTGACACTGGTCTTGAGCATTCTCCATGTACTGACCTTGATGCTGACATGTCTCCACATCCAGATGCTGCTCCTTTTCCTTCGTCCACCAAGCGTAAGAAGAGAACCCAGACTGGTGGTTCGAAAAAGAAGACCCGCAAGAGTGGTTAACACTAAGTATCATATTGTTGGTTGTTTTCTCCATTTTGCCTTTGGAACTTTCGTTGCTTTCATTTTTGCTTTGGTCCCTCTTTATTACAAAAAGGGGGAGTAAAATTTAGGTAATACATTTGCTTCAATATGAATTGCTTTTGCTTGGTAATTAGGAATAGCTTTAAATTAAATAGCTTGCTTTTAATTTTGGTAATTAGGATTTATTGCTTTTAATGAATTTCATGTTCTTGAATTCAATTTGCCTGCTTGCTCTCCTAAAAAACAACTTGATATAAGTTTTGTAATTATGAGATGCCAAATGGGGAGATTGTTGGAGAATCCGATATTTGGCATTCTTAATTATATTTTATTTATTGATATGAGCCAATTATGATTCAATGATTATCTAGCAATTGTATAGAAATTAGAAACCTTAATATTATATTTATCTCAATCTATTTATTAGTTTTAGTTACTCTAAAACTTTTGTTCTTTATTAGATAAAATAAGTGATTGAGTAAATTGCATGTTTAAACATTCTAATTAAACTAGGTTTCTAAATAGATAAGATATTGAAATATTATCATTTTATTTATCTACTTAAATGAAAATAAATAACTAGATTTATTTTCATATTCTTGTGATATATCTCACCTTATCTTTTATAAAGTCTATTTAAACTTAAAGACTTATTTTGTCTTATATATGAATAAGATAAATATTAAGTCATTAAGTTTAGAAAAACTTCTTGTAATATAAATAAGACAAGTGGTATTCCAAGAATCTCACGGACTTTGAAAGCAAAGATACTCAATCATCTAAGAGCAAATCATTTATGAGTTGAGAGTTCAAAGAAATTCAAAAGTCTTAACCCGATCAAAATTCTATTTTTGAGAACGGCTCTCAGAAACTGAACGTTGAAGAAATCTATTGTAAGAGAGAACGGTATTTCGGCGGCAAGATAAGGACTGTGTCCTTATTCCGAAGTACTTGACTGCATTCCTTGAATAGTTGAAGAAGATATAAAATACGGAAGTTTTATTATTGTTCTTAACTAAGTTTTATTTTTTGTAAATTGCTGATAAAGTTTTAGATTAGGTGTAAAATTGTAATTTCAAAAAGTTGAGACGAGTGTAATCTGTTCTAAAATAGTAGATTTATTTACCCGTGGCATGGGGGCCGTGGATGTTTTTCTTAGGGGTTTATCACGCTATATCTGGTGTTAATCAATGTTTTAATAGTCTTACTGTTAACAGTTTCGAATCTATGAAAAACGTTCAGTGAAATGTTCTGACGTTTAACAAACCTTCATCAACATCAGAATATTAAAGTGAACGTTGTGTATTTAAAAAAAAATTATTTACAGATTTTCAATAACAACCTATTCAACCTCCCTTATAGGTTGATTGTTATCTAGGTTTAAAACTAACAATATGTAATGGAATTACTTTTCCTGAAGTCTAACCAATATGGTACGTGAATAGTAATGTTCTTACTTCAAATTAGAATATGTATTGTTTCCTCTTTGACCCATAGTATCTTCTATTTAATTTGTATTTCCCCTTTGAGCAATATCGTCTTTTATTATTTTTGGCCTTATAAGATCACCTTTTGTCTTACCTCATTCAAAAATTAAACAGCAATTCTAGAGTAATACCTGTTTTCTTCATCCACGTGTATCTATCTTCAGTAAGCATATAGTCTAATCGAGTGATAAACTCGTAGCACTACATTGCAATATGTCACACACCATATTCACATAAGAAACATCAATGCAATAGTACCAAATTGCATAGTACATAATTGTCTTCCCATTTGTTTTTACTCTGAAATTAGCAGTGTTCTAAAAGGCCCGCCTAGGCCTCGCCTAGGCTCACCTAAGCTCAATGCGTTTACAAAACGCATCGCATTGGGGGTATGCGCGTTAAAATGCGGTCAACTCTTTTTGTTGACCGCCTAGGCGCGAATAGACGAGAATATGAGAGAATAAACATGATTAAGTAAGAATAAGCGCGAATAATCACGCATAACACGCATTAGAGCAAGCAAGCTTCTTTTTATATTTTTTTTTAGATTTTGCCAAAATAAACATTTTTTAAATCTACAAAAAACACTAGAAATGCTCAAGATAAAATAAGAGAACCTGATGAAAATGATTTTGCATCGGATGACACAGAAGATGAGTTAGATGAAGAAGAAGAGCTTGACGTAGAATCCAATAAAGAGTTAGACAAAATTTATGCTATGTTGGTATGTAATAAATTGTAGAAAATTATTGAGTAATTTGTGTTTTTGTTTGTGGTATTTAAAATTTACTAACTTTTGAAAACTATTATGTTGGGCTTTTATTTTGTAGTCTAATTGTAGACTATGATATTAAAATTAGTCCTGCAAATTTTGATTTTGAACCACGTTGAATGTGATATGTTCAACCATGATATGTACCTTAATATAAATATAATTTTTCTTCATTGTTACAGCGTGCATCTAATTTTGAAAACTCATGTATTTTTTGTGTTTTTTGAAAACTAGGCCTGGGATTTTGTAATCTAAATCAGTATATTTTAGGCTATGTTATTAAAATTTAAAATTTGAGCATTAAAAAAAAATTAAAATTCAAAAATGCATTTTGACGCCTAGGCTTCGCATAGGCGCGCTTAGGCCTATAATTCTAGATGCTTCACTTCGCCGCGTCGTCACGCATTACGCATTTTAGAACCTTGGAAATTAGACAGCCACATACATGGTGGAAAATCATGAAAGAAATGATTAGTCATATCCGTATGCAAGTAAGAAAAAAAGTTTACCCATTAAGTAGCATTCTAATATGCTACACGTTTGATTTAGAATCACCTCTAAAATTGTTCTATGATTGCAAAAGTTCTCTAGTACATTTCAAAAGAAGTTAAAATAATGGAAAAAAATGATCGGTGACACTATTAAATACATTATTATAGATATTTTACGTTCATACACTAGTATTCTATATAAAAAGTGATTCTAAATTGACGCGACATTTTGGCATATGCCAATCCATTCAGTAAAAATGGACATTAGTTTTGTTGGTTATATAATAAGAGATTTCATGACGTGGGAATAACATTTGGATTCTTCAAAGCTAGCTGAATAAAATTGGCCCCCATAATGCTGACTTTTTCGAATTAATCCAAGAAGGATGCAGACAAACAAAATTTAAAAATAATTATCTTTAATCTCTTAGCAATATAATAATGAACACGGTAGATTTCAATGTCATTTAATAATGAATAAAATATATTATCTCTTGAGTTTTTGATAGAGTAAAAATAATTTAGATATATGCGAGGGAACAAGTCGAAAATATAGATATAAATAAATAAATTTATTTCTTTTTCAAAAGTTATGTTCCAACAATTGCATCGACTGATAATCCAAATTGTAATTTCAAATTTTTATTTTATTTTTAAACTATGGACCAATTATTTAGTATGACAATAAGTCCTAAATAGTTCTCTTTGAAGTTGGTTCTCAAGATACAATTTGTAAAATAGATATTGATTATTATATACTTTTAAGAATTTTGGTACAAATGATCTCTAATATTTGCTCTAAGAACAAAATTAGTGTTTAACGTTTGTTTATTGGCAGGAATGTCTCTAACCTATATATTTTGGTGCTCAATTATTTCTTATTTGAAGAAAATGATCAATATTTAGTAAAATAATGAAAACTAATCAATGACCATATTTAGATGTTTCTTACTTCGTCTACATGTCTTTGAAACCCTAAATATATGTGTATTATTATAATGAAATACACAATTTCTCTCTATTCTCTCTAGTTTATAACACGTTGTCACCACGAAGAAGCTTGTCCAAAATAGAGAGAAAATTCGAGAGCAAACGTTAGGAAATTCGCACAATGTAGATAGCCTGCGTATCCGTGATCAAATGTTGATATCTCAACACTCAATGGTCCGATCGTTTTGAAATTTTGATAGAAATTTCAAAACTCATTTTTCTTCAAATCCAATGACAAATATTAAGATCCACGGTTCATTTGTGAGAAATTGCTATGTGAATATTAGAAATTTTTAAATTAGTACTACTTTCAACAAATGACTATTTTTCTATTCCAAGTAAGTTTACTCTTATAAATCTTTTGATTATATTTTGTAAGATTGGATTTACAAGATTTGTGATTTTTTTTATCGGTTAATTTTTTGTTTTAACAAATTAAATACTTTTAAAGAAGCAAAATCGTATTGTTGTTCTTGAAAAAACACAACACAACTACATATATATTCAAGAATAATATTTTTTTCGTTATTCATGAAGAAATCAAAATTTTTATCCAAATCAATGTTCTAGAAGAATATGTTGATAGTCTTGAAGATTAAATTTATACAATAGAAGTTTGATAAATATGTTAATGTTTCTGAAGAGCACAATATTATATTAATATTCTAGAAGAATGTTAATTGTTACTAAATAGTGTGACATTACAAAATTAATATTTCAAAGAATATTGAGCTATTGTTGTCGAAGAAGCATAATTTTCTTGTATCGATATTATTGAAGAAAATTATATTGTTATTCTTGAAAAATTGTCTATTACTAAGAATCAATATTCTAAAAAAATATTATGTAATATTTTGAAAGAAATACAACTTTGCAAATATAAATATACTATTAGAATATTATTTGTTCTCGAAGAACATAATTGTATAAGATTTAAACATCTATTATATATTTTTGCTCGTGATAAGTAAATTCTTACATTATCTAATATTCCTAAATAGGAATCGTAAGATTTTATATTAAGTTATTGCTCTCGAAGAGTGTAATTTTATAAGATCTAATATTTTAAAATATTGGATTAATACTTCTGAATATATATAACGTCTTGAATATATCAATATTCTAAAAGAAAATGACATTGTTGTTCTTGAACAAACACTAAGTATAGAAATATTTAATTTAGAAGAATATTGTGTTATTGCTCATAAACAAGCACAACTTAATTCAACGAATATTATATGATTGCTTTTGAAGAAACATACATATCAATCTTTTAGAAAAATATTGTATTGTTGCTTTTGAAAAAGCACACTTTATAATTTTAGAATATTATTGATGTTATGTAATATTAGAGTATTGATAGTCTCACAGAAGTACAAGACAATTTTCAATCCTTCATTTCACCATTCTTGTGAGACAAGTAAAATAAACTTGTTCTCCAAATAAATGAAAAACATACTTGTTAAATTGTATTGAACTAGAAGTTCAATACCTCAAAATTTTATTGATTGTCATTACTGGTTAGACCATCCCGGATTAATATGATATGAGTTATTAGTAAGAATATCTATTGAAAATTAAAAGATTTTTTCAATATAATGAATTCTCACGTGATGTTTATTGTCATTGTATATAAACCAATAAGCTTTCACTAGCTAAGCTAGAGACTGAATTCTATATATTTCTGAAATTATTTAGGGTAATGTATAGAGTCCCACCACCCTTCGTGTTGACCATCTAGCTATTATTTGTATCTAATAAATATATATACTAGATGATTGTATGATGTTATTTTATATTCAAAAATTAAAATTTACGAGATTACTTACTTATTTTTCAATTATGAGCATAATTTTCAAATTATATCATCAATTAATATGAAATTATTAAGTACGACAATATTAATAAATTAATATTAACTAAATATAATCAATCAAAATTAATATAAATTTAATAATTATGAAAAGATTAATAAATTAATATTAACTAAACATAATCAATCAAAATTAATATAAATTTATTAATTATGAAAAGATTAATAAATTAATATTAAATAAAGACAATTAATCAAAATTAATATAAATTTATTAATTATTAAGAAGATTTAATTTGAAGCAATATTGTGAATCAAACCAAATTTAATTATATTTTTAAAAGCATTTTGTTACAATCAACAACATTAGTCTGAGTTACTTTCGTGATATCTACGATCCTCTTTGCCATCATCGTCTTCGTCTACATTACTGTGTAGTCTTCCCATGTATCATCATCGTCGGTGTAATCATTAATAAATGATGCATCTCCACTAACAATTGAAGACGATGTCCTCTTGTCTGCCTAAGTAACATGAATGGTCTTTCCATCGTCCCATTGTAAATTTACTTGGTCTAAATTACCAAGATCAATGAACAGAGGGAAGTTGGATGAGTTGTTATCGTGAAACAAATCTATCTTAGTCAAGACATTTTCTGAAATATCCCATGTAAATAGAGGGATGTGCACGAGTGGCAGGGACCTGAGGGAGAGAGCCAACAGGCAAACCCCCAGGACAGACCCCCACAATATTTCAGTGAAAATCTGCCCCACACGGGAATCGAACCTGTGTTGTTGGAGGATTTCTCCCAACGTCACCTCAAGCCTTACCAACCCGCCTATGCCCCTGGGGGCTTATTACTTTGAGTTCTTAATTACGTCATGTGGATGATTTGTACATACGAGAAGTTGTTAAAAATAATAGGAATAATTACATATTTGGTCTACAATCTTTCAAAATCATTGAGAATTTGTCCATAACCTAAAAAAAATAGCACTACACATCTCCAATGTATGAAAAACTTGGCATGATAGGTCCTTTATAACAAAATTGTCATTCCCTTTAAATAAACAAAAAATCAAAAAACAAGAAAAAAAGAAAAATATTATTAAAAACTAACAAAATGTAACTAAAAAAATAAAAAGTAAGAAATGTACCCAAAAAAAATATAAACTAAAAAAAGAGATCATTTTCTCCAAAAACCCAAAATCCACGAAAAAAATAAAAATAAAAATCCAACTTCCAAAGAATACAAAGAATTTAAAAAACAAAAGCATAGTATTAGAAAAGGATTTTTTTAACAGTTGGATCACAGGCGAAAATGATGCAATAACATTTTTTTTTCACAAAAACATAGTAAGAAATGTACCCCAAACAAAACAACTTCTAGTTCATATAGACACAATTATAGGATCACAGGCGATTCACATTTGCATTTTACAGTAATGTACAGGAATAAAAATCAAATCTTCAGCTAAATCACAGTACAAGATACAAAACTGAGTATATATAAATTTAAGAAAGTTAAGAAAGATAAAAAAAATTTAAGAAAGTTACCTTTAGCAGAGATTCAAATATGTGTCAACTTTGAGACACCAAATCCTTATTTTTTAATCCCAATGCTTTCAACTTTCTAAAAGCACCTTTTAAAAAGTTAAAAGCTTCATTTTCAAGCTGAGTCAGCTCAGTAATTCACCTGACCCAGACAGTGATATCAGTCAATCAAAGTCATAATTAGACCCCAGAAAGCGAAAAATCCACATAAAACCATTTCACCAAAAAATCAAAGAACATAAAAACCCATTTTGAAAATGAAATAATCAAAACCCGAAGATCTTTTTTTTTTTTTTTGGGATTTTGGGTGTTTGGAGAAGATGACCTCTTTCTTAGTTTTTATTTTTTGAAGTACATTTCTTACTTTTTATTTTTTGGGTGCATTTAGTTAGTTTTCAATTATATTTTTCTTTTTCCTTGTTTTTTGTTTTTTGTTTATTTAAAGAGAAGTGCAATTATGTCATAAAGGACTTACCATGCCAAATTTTTTATACGTTGGAGATGTGTGGTGCTATTTTTTTAGGTTAAGTTATCCCAAAATAATATTACATTATATAGAAATTTAGCTTAATATGTGGTAAAATTATAGATAATGATGAATGACTATTTAATTATATCTATATGTCTATGTAGTTATCTACTTACTCCAGAAGAGTGTATTTTAATCTAGTTGTAACTCCCTTTGGAACCCTATAAATAAGGATAATTGTTATAGTAAATTAACACACTTGAGTTTTGACTCTCTCTATTCCCTTCTCTTTCTCTCTCTACTTTTCTAATTTCATAACACGTTATCAGCACGAGGCTCTAACCAACTGAGTAAACTAACGTGATTTTTCTTTGTGGAAGAAAATATTGGTGGAAATTAGTTGGAATCCAATCTCACATTTTTCGGACGATCAATTGGTGGAAGTTGTCAATTATGAGGTTTAATTTCCGTATATCTCTTTATCTCTCTCTCTTTTAACCTATGTGGATTTCATATTATGATGACAAGTTAACTAATGAGGTGATAAAATTATGATCACATAATTAAAGTTTAGAAAAATAGATGTCGTGATTTTGCTAGTGTAAAATTAATCAGCACTGTTATTTGTCTTTTACTAATTATTCTTTTAAAAGAATCTTTTTCCTTTTAATTGAATATTTTAACCATGCATAATTGTTGTTCAATGCACGCATCAACTTTATAGTAAACAATTTACATGTGATTGCAACAGCCTATTATTTTGACTACAAATATAATTATTTTAAATGTACATGCACTATTATTTTCATGTTTACTAATGTATTATCAATTCTTAAACAAGATTAATTGTTAATTGTGTTATTTTGTAAAGAGTTAAATTTCACAAATATGATAATATTCCAGAAGTATATTACATTGTTGCTTTTCTCGAATATAACATAACTTCACATATAAATATTCTAGAAGAATATTTTATTGTTGATTCAAAATAAGCAAAGATTTATATTACATTAATATTTCAGTAGAATAATAATTGCTCCCAAAGAACCTAATTTTACAAGATATAATATTATATAATAATATTATAATATTACTCTTAAAGAGCAAATATTTACTTCAGAATAATGATTCGTTGTAGCTCCTGAAGAAGCACGACGTTATAATATTTTGACAAAATATTAGTTGCTCCGGAAGAGTATAACGTTACAATTTAAATATTCCAGAAGAATATTAATTTTTATGACGTTATAATTTTTATGAAAATATGACATTATAATTTTTATATTCCAGAAGAATATTGAGCAATAGTCGAAATAATATTTTATTGTGCTCTAGAAGAAGCACATATCTCGAAGAATATCATATCACATAATTAAATTGTGATATAAATGAGCAATTAATCAACTAATGCTTATTCCTGAAGGAAAGCATCTAAATCATGTTATGTTGACATTGATTAGTGTAAATTATATAATTATACAATGTCTAAATAGAAAATTAATTATATTTTCTTGTTCATTGTGTAGTTACTCATATGACGACAATAGTCACGTATATATTGTACATATATGCATCATGAATTTCTGAAACAAAAGACAAAAATGATGAAACAAATATTATGTTATTTATTTCTTTTAATTTGTACTACACAAATATTGGTACAATTAAACAAGTACTATGTTGAACCATAAGTTCAATGTTCTAAAATTTTATTGATTGGCATTACCGGTTAGGCTATCCCGGAGCAATATGATGTGAATTATTAATGAGAATATCTATTGAAAACTAGAAGATTTTTCAATATAATTAATTCTCATGTAATGCTTGTTCTCATGGTATATAAACACAAATAGACTTTCACTAGCTAAAATCGGGACTGAATTCCTTACATTTCTGAAAATTATTTAAGGTGATTTATGGGGCCCCATCACCCTCCATGTTGACCATCTATATATTATTTGTATCTAATAAATACATCTACTAGATGATTGTATGGTGTTATTATTCGCAACTTGAAAATTGCGAGATTACTTGCTCAAATTTTAAATTATGAGCAAAACTTTCAGATTATACAACCAAGACGGTGATATTTCTTGTCAATACTAGTGAGTCTAAATCTCAAACATTTAATAAATATTAGTTGAGATGATGTTAAATGGTTTAGCAATATTGTTTTTCAACGTCTCCAATTAAATTCTAAACCATTACTATTGAGAATAAAGCGCTTCCTATTTTTGTCTAGGGAATGCTATTTTATATGCAGAAATACTTATACTCATCATGCCAACATCAAAGTTACCCATGCTATAGTTGGCTTATGGTCAGAGTCTAATATTATCCATCTAATGAATTTTTTATAATGCAATATATGTATAATCGGTCCACTATAGTGCACTGAGATGGAATTTGAAAAATGTTGAGATTACATGTTTAGTATGGAACATTATAAAATATATTAAGTCCTAACGGGTGATATTTTATAATACGATTTTTCGAGTGTCATTTTGATAAGTCAGTTTTCTTAATATTAGTGGAGAGAAATTAAGTAGCTGGAAAGAATACTTGAAAATACAGTATATTATATTTTCTAGATCCTTGCACAAGACAATATAAACCAGAAGTTCGACAAATAACTCATTTGTAAGTTATACAATTGACAGATGTATTTACTGACCAAAAAGATTAAATCAAATCTCATATACCAGCTCTAAATACTCCAATTTATATTAGCGTCCTTGAAGGACAATCCATTAACATTATATCAAGTAAATTAATGACACGCCTGAAACGTGGTGACATTTGATTCCAAAAAATTCTCAGATAAAAAATGGAGCCAATTATAAAGATGATCCTATTAAGGAGGTGTATGCTCTTGGAGAGTATATAGACATAACTAATTATAAAACCCGAGAAGAGGTTTAGCTTGCTGAAATAAGAAAACGAAAAGATCTCGTTAAGTTATGTCGTTATGAGAAAGAAATTGATTCAAAAATAAATGTTGACAATATTTTTGTACATAATGAAGCGCTTCATATTATGAAAGGTAGCGAGGATATTGAAAGAAATCTATCAAAGAATAAATTGGCAAAATAAAAGGATGCAATCCAAGTAAATTGAACTGACTAGAGAAACCTGAAGTTTCTAGACCTATAGTCGAAGCACCTAAAGGTGTATATTTATGTGAAAAGGAAATGGAAAAATGAAGTCGTAACATGTAATGCACGACTTTTAACATTATGAATTTCGCAAAGGCTTATGTAAAACAATCATAAGTTGATATCTTGTTAGTCTGTCAATGCATGATATATATGCATATAATGAATATTGTTATAACCAACTCATCTAGCATGACTAATAAAACAATGTATATAAATCTCTGGAGGATTTAATATGCCTGAAGCATATAGTTCAACTTTTTGATAACTTAATCGATCAAAGTACAGACCTAAAGTGATATTATGATGAGGGGGAGTAAATACGCGTTGTACTCTTTTCCTTGACCAAGGTTTTGTCCCATTGGGTTTTCCTGGCAAGGCTTTTAATGAGACAACTTTAATGGCGTATTAAAAGAATTATGCAATCTTTTTCCTTTACTATGATTTTTTCCCATAGAGTTTTTTCCTAGTAAGGTTTTAATGAAGCATACACTACAAAAAACCGTGGCTTCAAAAATGAATTTTCCGTTGCTGAAGCCACGATATCCGTGCCTAATAGTCGCTACCAACGGACTATTTGCAACGGAATTTTTGTTGCTATTTTGAGGATCGCTGAAAGTTACCAACGGAATTTCCGTTAGTGATCTTCACAGACGGAATTTCCATTGGTAATATCTCAACCCTTTACCTACGGAATATCCGTTGGTAATGACACACATTATTACCAACGGAATTTCTGTTGGTAATGTCCAAACCCTTTACCAACGGAATTTCCAAATTCCGTTGGTAATGACACGCGCTTTTACCAACGGAAATTCCGTTGGTAACTTTCAACGACCCTCAAAATAGCAACAGAAATGACAAACACTATTACCAACAAAATTTCCATAGATAATGTCCCAAGTCTTTACCTACGGAAATTCCGTAGGTAATAGTGCAAATTTTTAATAATTAAAAAATAATAATTTTATATACTTAGTGGACCCCTGACCCGACTTGTCAATTATGGGCTTGAAACTCGACTCACCAAAGGCCCGACCCAATCCGCTAAGCTTTGTCAAGCATTTTTATTATTTTATTAATTTAGAATGGATGTAATGTGATTTGAACATTTGACCTAAGAGTTGTAAAGTTGCAGCTAAACCATTGGAGACAAATGAATTCTTGTAATTGTTTTTGTTTATATAATATATATTAGTTCAATGAGAAACATTTTCTATAATTTCTTATAAAGTAAAAAATAAATATTAGTGAAAAATCAAATTCCACATTGTGTTAACACTTAAATATAAAATATCACATTGCTCCAAAAAGTTTTATAGCTGTACAAACTGTATGAAATGATGATAAACATTATTTGCTTTCACATTTAAACACAAAATGCCCAACTAAAGTGAGGTTGTACAATAGGTAAACTACTCCACCTATATTTTCTTCGTATGAGATTATAGTTTGAATCTTTTTTATTATTGTAATTGCATATATAACTTCGTTGTAGAAAATTCGAATGTTAAATGAGTGCTTGTTCGACTGTCCTTTTTTTCATCTCCAAAATCCATTTTTCATTAAATTTGGTGGGCCATGATTGAATTCCTCTTACATAATTTTTGACTTACATTGCAATTTGACAAAATTGCCGTCAATCAATTAAATGTCATTTGAAAGTTAAAAGGGCAATTTGGTCATTTCATCTCAAATTCTTTTGAAAAGTCAAAAAACTCATGCTCAAAAATGGATTTTGGAGATGAAAATGCCTATCGAACATGCTCTGAATGAAACTTAATTTACGACTAATCCTTAAGTGATTAACATTCAATTCCATATAGTTGAATCTTTTTTTATTTTCAAAATTTGATTTACATTACTCATGAAAAATATGTGGGTAACAAGATTTACTCTTCACCAATATTTTCTGTAGCTCAATGGTTGAAATAGTAATATTACATATGGATTATCTATGCGTAATAGGTTGAAAGATTTTTTTCGACTTATGAATTACTTTTCACATAAATTTCTTTTATTTGAATAGATGAATTGTGTTTTTTGGTCTTCAAAATTGATTTATATCACCTACAGAATTTCCGTAGGTAATAAGAATCACTCTTTACCAACGGATATTCCGTAGGTGAAATGACAAAATATTTTTTAGTTTTCAAAATTAATTAATATTACCAATGAAATTTTCGTAGATAATATGATTCACCCTTCACCAACGGATCTTCCGTAGGTGAAAGGTCGATAATATTTTTTGGTTTTCAAAATTAATTAATATCACCAATGAAATTTTCGTGGGTAATATGATTTACTCTTCACCAATGGATACTCCGTGGGCGAAAGGTCGAAATATTTTTTTAGTTTTCAAAATTAATTAATATCACCAACGGAATTTTCATAGGTAATATAAATTTTCGTAGGTAATATGATTCCTTTTTCACCAACGGATATTTTGTTGGTGAAAGGTCGAAATATTTTTTTGTTTTCAAAATTAATTAATATTACCAACGAAATTTTCGTAGGTAATATGATTCACTCTCCACCAACGGATATTCTGTTGGTGAAAGATCGAAATATTTTTTGGTTTTCAAAATTAATTAATATCACCAACGAAATTTCCGTAGGTAATATGATTCACTCTTCACCAATGGAATAATATGATTCACTCTTCACCAACTGATATTCCGTTGGTGAAAAGTCAAAATAGTTTTTGGTTTTCAAAATTAATTAATATCAGCAACGAAATTTCCATTGGTAATATGATTCACTCTTCACCAACGGATATCATCCGTTGGTGAAAGGTAGAAATATTTTTTGGTTTTCAACATTAATTAATATCACCAACAGATTTTACGTAGGTAATATGATTCATTTTTTACCAACGGATATTCCGTTGGTGAAAGGTCGAAATATTTTTTGGTTTTCAAAATTAATTAATATCACCAACGGAATTTTCGTAGGTAATATGATTCACTCTTTACCAACGGAAATTCCATTGGTGAAAGGTGAAAATTCGTTGGTGAAAAGCTATTACCTTTGCCAATAGAAAAGTCGTCGCTGATTACCGTAGGTGAAAGGTCATCATTTTTACCAACGGAAATAATCTGTTGGTAAATTTTCGTTGGTGAAAAGATAATTTTTAGTAGTCATATTCTTTGTGTAAATGATATCCAATTAGAAGTGTTATAATTCTTATAGTTATGGATGTCTATAACCTACAAAATATTTACTCTCATAATAACCATGTGGTTATACTCCCGTGTATTATAAATTGTATATGAGACCCCTGAAGAGAACAGCAACAAGATCTATTTTTAATATAACTGCATCAGACCATCATGCTGATTACAGTCAACCAGAGGTAGTGTATGAAGATGATATTGCTGGAGGTTATAACATGGAGCAAATTTCACCAGAATTGTTTTATACAAATTTTAACAAGATGTCGATATTGAAGACATTTGACATACAAGATATAGATAGCTCGGTACAAGTTTTTTTTTCATTGATTGAAATCAGTTGGAGTAGCTGTACTCTTTTTCCTTCGCTCAGGTTTTGTCCCACTGGATTTTCCTGACAAGGTTTTAATGAATCAGCATTTGATTACTCCCAATTTTTGATAATTTTTTCTTTCTATTGGTATTTTTGTCCCATTGGGTTTTTGCCAAATAACGAACTAGTTATTATGTAATAAGTCATTTAACGGGGAGTGTTGTAAAATTATAGATAATGATGAATGACTATTTAGTTGTATCTAGATGTCTATGTAGTTATCTACTTACTCCAGAAGACTGTATTTTAATCTAGTTGTAACTCTCTTTGGAACCTTATAAATAAGGGTCATTGTTATAGTAAATTAACAAACTTGAGTTTTGACTCTCTCTATTCTCTTCTCTTTTTCTCTCTACTTTTCTAGTTTCATAAAATAATATATTTTTAAAAAAAATGAAAGTCTATAAAAGTCTATAGAAATCTACATAAGTTTATGGAAGACTTTTGTTAATTTCTAATGAATCCATAAAATTCACTTAACGAATTCCACAAAAGTCACCCACTTACATCCCCTAATATCGTTTCCCCTTTGCTTGATATTAAATTACAATGTTTCCCATATTAAACACAATTCAACAAAAACGTAGAATCAAAATTTTCACATCCTAAGCAATTCTATGTATCCCGAAATTGAAAACAAGACAAAAGAAAATAAAAAAAAATTAATAGAACGTGTTCAAGCACAAAGCAAGAATTAATTAAACTAATTTCTAACTATAAAAGAATACATGATATTTAAGATTAAAAAATATTCATTTAATTAATCCAACAAGAACGAACAATAAAAGTTTAAGCTTGAAAACGGAATTAAAAGGATAACAAAATAATCACTTCATTTACATAAGGTTTCATTGTTGGCTAGAGAAAATTAGAGGAACATAATTAAATTAAAAACAAATGATTTGATACAACTCAACGTGGACTGGATTAGAAGAAATCGTCAAAAAAAGTCTTGTTCACCAAGTGATTTTTATTCTTATTTCTTAGCCATCGTTCCTCTCTTTCTATGACCTACAAAATGTCCTTATATTGTCTCAACCTCGTATTGAAACTCTTGCACGTGAAATGATAGAAAAATCCCTAACTTAAAACTGATAATAATATTAAAAAAAAAAAGGTCAGACGGGCGTTTGCTTGCCATAGCTCAAACCACGGCAAACCGAATTTTTTCGAGTGGCCGTGGTCAACCGTGGTTTGCTTCCAGCGGTTTGATCGTGGCATACACAGAATTTATACCCAAATTTCCATTTTCCAAATTTTTTCACATATTGTCCTCAAGGTTTTAGAAATTTTCAATTTCATCCATACTTCAATTTTTTCGTACATCTCTAACTTATGTGTTTTAGTACGCAATTAATTAGTCATTATTTGATAAAAAATATCAATATATCCTTAATTTTAATTTTTGCTATTGCCTAATGGGTGGATCTTGTTTCACGTTGGGAATTATTATATAATAAAGGCAGCATATGCAAACTTTTTCTTTGAATGGCCCTCCAAATGAATAAGATAGTATTTTTTAGAGCTTACCCACCTTACACATGATAGGAAATTGCATGATGATATAAATAATGATAGTTGCTATATGTTATTTAGCTATGGTGGTACGTTTTGGCACGTCCGCCTCAACGATTCTCCCGCATCTCCGGCTCGCCCACCTCATTGGTCTCATGAGCACGTTTCTGACAGATAGATTACAATAACCCAAATGTCACTAGGTTAGCCAGGCAAGCGACCCATGGAATGCTAGTTATCACCAGTTATCAAGAAGACGAAACATCTCTCAACAATTAGAAAGATGAAACATCCATCATTAGCTCCTAATAATGAGGGAGATAAAGGGACACCCGTTATCAAATGAGAGAGATGAAGGGACACCCGTCATCAATAAATGCATGTCATCCCTATAAATAGAGACCAACACCTGTAATCAATAACTGCTAGTCATTCTATATTGCTATTATGCACATATTTTTTAATCATATACTGATTATCACACCGAAGTGGACATGGGAGAAAAAAGCCTAGCCACCTTTTACAGGTCTCCACCACTGTCGCCGCCGTGCTCGAAGGAGGAGAAAAATATTTATCATCAATTGGCGCCGTCTGTGGGAAGCTGCATAGAAAGTCATAGCTCGAACAAGAAGAGCGAAAAATGTAACTGCCTCCCTAA
Source organism: Forsythia viridissima (assembly GCA_030279155.1). Classification (NCBI taxonomy): domain Eukaryota; kingdom Viridiplantae; phylum Streptophyta; class Magnoliopsida; order Lamiales; family Oleaceae; genus Forsythia; species Forsythia viridissima. The sequence continues at coordinate 9,143,949 of CM059044.1, forward strand.
CCCTCATCGAAGATGCTGGCACAAAGTCCAACGCCACCACTAACCACCCGCGGCAAGAGTTTGCTCCTACCGCTCAACTAGTGGCATTGCAAGTGCAGGTGGTAGTTTTGGCAGCTTAACTCCAAAATCAAAACAATGTGACATCTCAACCGTCCCGGGATCCTATTGTTCCATTGGTAGGATCATTACCGCCAAGGGCTATGCCCCAGACTCATATTCTTCTACCGGTAGGACCATCACCGCCAGGGGCTTCTCTCCAGGTTTCTAATTTTCCAGCAATGGAAACACTGCCAACAGCAGCTCCACCGCTGGCCTCAGGTTCTTTGGATCCACTTTTCGCACCCCGTCTCTATTCATTGACATCTGGTCCAAATTCACAACGGGATCAACCGTTATGGATGCCTACGCCTAGCTGATTGAGACACCAGTGATAAGTCTGGAGCAACGAATAAAGGATATGATGAGTCGCAAAATAGCGAGGCTATATTTAAGAAAAATAGTAAGCAACAGTATGCGGTGTTGGAAGAAGATCATTTTTCTCCAGAGGTAATGGCGGTTCCCTTGCCATAAGACTTTGAATAGCTAAAGATGGAGAAGTACGACGGATCCCGTCGATCACCTCAGAACTTTTGTCAACTTGATGAGGTTGCGAGCCACCCCTGATGCAATTATGTGCAGGACTTTTCTGCCAACACTTAGGTGAGAGGCTAAGGATTGGGTAGCCACCCTTCTCTCAAAATCAATTCGTACATTTAACGATTTTTCTAAGAGTGTTGCTACATACTTTGCCAGCAGCAAATGTCCTAAAAAAAACTGCTATCAATCTGATGCAATTGATACAAGACAAGGGCGAATTGCTGAAAGATTTTATTGCTCGGTTCAATAGAGCCACGCTAGGAATCAAAGATCTACAGATGTCTACTGTAGTCACTGACATGATGAGTGGAACTCGAAGTCGTCCTTTCAAGATGCCACTCTCCAAAAACCCGACAGATACGATGCATGAGTTACTCAAAAGAGGGGATAAGTATGTGGATGCTCAAGAAGCATATCTCATTACCAAAAGTATGAAAGATCGAAATTAACATATGTCTAACAAAAGGAAGATTCAGGATGAGCCCGAACCTCGAAATAATAGAGGTAAGCTCACCCAAGACTAGGCGACCTCGCTCAAGCCGATGCGAGTCAACCAGGTGAGTGGCTGAGCCAAAGTAAAAGAAAAAAATTTTTAAGGCGAGGCTAGCTCACTTGAGGCGGGCGACCTCACCCGAGGCGAGGCGAGATCACTCAGAGAGCAAAAAAAAAATTCAAGGCAAGGTGAGCTCACCTAGAGAGCTAAAAAAAAATCAAGGAGAAACAAAGCCAGCTGTTACTGTCTGAGAAACAATGACATCTGCTACTGTCTGAGAAATAAGGCCAGCTGCTACTGTCTGAAAAATAAGGCCAGTTGCTACTGTCTAAAAAATAAGGTCAGCTGCTACTGTCTGAAAAACAAGGCCAATGAGCCTCTATCCAAGACGATAAACCTATGTTTAAAAATCAAGGCGATAGCCACTATTTAAAAATTAAGGTGATAGCCACCATTGAAAAATAAGGCGATGAGCCTATATTTAAAAATCAAGGTGATAGTCACCATTGAAAAATAAGGCAATGAGCCTATGTTTAAAAATCAAGGCGATAGCCACTATTTAAAAATCAAAGCAATAGCCACCATAAAAAAATAAGGCGATGAGCATATCATTAAAAATCAAGGCGATAGCCACTATTTAAAAATTAAGGTGATAGCCACCATTAAAAAATAAGGCGATGAGCCTATGTTTAAAAATCAAGGCGATAGCCACTATTTAAAAATGAAAGTGATAGCTACCATTAAAAAATAAGGTGATGAGTCTATGTTTAAAAATCAAAGCGATAGCCACTATTTAAAAATTAAGGTGATAGCCACCATTTAAAAATTAAGGTGATAGCCACCATTTAAAAATCAAGGCGATAAGCCTCTGTCTAAAAAACAAGGCGATGAGCTTATGTTTAAAAATCAAGGCAATAAGCATCTGTCTGAAAAACAAGGTGATGAGCCTTTGTTTAAAAATCAAGGCGATGAGCCTATGTTTAAAAATCAAGGCGATGAGCCTTTGTAATTAAGGCGATGAGCATCTGTTTGAAAAACAAGGCGATGAGCCTCTGTTTGAAAATCGAGGCGATGAGCCTCTATCTGAAAAACAAGGCCAATAAGCCTCTATCCAAAAATCAATGCGATGAATCTCCGTCTGAAAAATTTAGAAAGAAGCATGTGTGGTAGATTATGTCTACTTCCCATTGACAACAGTCTATGAAAAGTAAATGGGCTTATGATGATATAAATAATGACAGCTGCTATATGTCATTTAGCTATGGTGGCACATTTTGGCACGCCCGCCTCAACGATTCGCCTACTCGTTAGTCTCATGGGCACGTTTCTGACAGATAGACTGTAATAACCCAACTGTCATCAGGTTAGCAAAGCAGGCGACCCATGGAATGACAGTTACCACCCGTTATCGGGAAGACGAAACATCTCTCAACAACTGAAAAGATGAAACATCTCTCATTAACAATTGGAGAAAAATATTTATCATCATTGCAAGAATGGTTAAAATATTTTATCTTCTCTTTCACAAATAATTTGTACTTCAAAATTGCATGTTGCTGTCGACAAATCCCGATGATAAAATGCTGGGTGAAATCAGTTCTTGATAGTGCTCGACTTGCGAGAGTTTTTAGTAACATCCCAAGAAACTCCAATTGATACATACACTGAGAAAAAGGAAAAAAAAAAATGGGGAGTGAAAACAAATCTGAAATCAAGCCATACGATCGGCTTAGTGAATTAAAAGCTTTTGATGAAACCAAATCTGGTGTTAGAGGACTCGTTGATTCTGGAATCACCAAGGTACCTCGTATATTCATTCAGCCACAAGATAGTCCAGACAGGGTCACCACTACTCCTAGAAATATCGGATTAAGTATTCCGATCATTGATCTTGATGGGGTCGATAAAGATCCGATCAAGTACAAGGATATAGTAGACAAGATCCGAGATGCATCGGAGACATGGGGTTTCTTTCAAGTGGTTAATCATGGTATACCAGAAAGTGACATGGAGGAGATTAAAAATGGTGTAAGCAGATTCTTTGATCAGGATAATGAGATTAGGAAGCAGTATTATACCCGGGATGCTACTAAACCGGTTGTGTACAACACCAACTTTGATTTGTTTACTGGGATAGCAGCTAACTGGAGGGATACAGTCTACTGCATGATGTCTCCCAATCCTCCAAAGCCGGAGGAATTGCCTGCAGCTTGCGGGTATGTATGTTCTATATGTTGCAAAGATATTAAATTAAGAGTAAGTTTGACTCTACATCTGTGTCCACTTGTGCATTTGTGGGTCTGTGTTCCTGCGTCAAAGCTGGAGCGTGATAGTGGTGAACCATCTCGAATAAGTGTTTAAAGGGTTAAAGAGAGGACAAATTTATTTCTTTAAACTGTCTTCGATGTATGTGTTTACGTGCAACTTGCAAGCATAATTTATTTATTTATCTTTGGCCTAATATAATTTGCCAGTGTTTGCAGAGACAAATTAAAGTTAATTGATGGAGTGACTGTCGATGAAATTAACCCAATTTGTTTAAATTGATTTTCAACTTTACAACATAATTTGCCTATGTTTGCAGAGAAATTCAAATGAAATATTCAAAGCAAATAATGGGATTGGGATGCACTTTATTCAAACTTCTTTCGGAGGGTCTTGGGCTCAAACCAAACCATCTGTTAGACTTGGAATGTGCAGAGGGGCTTGCAATGATCATCCAGTACTATCCTCCATGTCCTGAGCCTGAACTCACAATTGGTGCAGGCAAGCATTCTGATATTAGTTTCTTAACAGTGCTACTGCAAGATCAAATAGGAGGCCTTCAAGTACTTCATCAAAACCAGTGGGTTGATATTCCTCCAACACCAGGAGCTTTGATTGTGAATATTGGAGATTTTTTACAGGCAAGTCTTTATTTTAGTCATCATACACTTCCTCCCAATACAAAGAAGTTAATCAAAATATATACAACAACAACAACAACTACTACTATAAATTAAGTCTTATTTTCGATAAATTTGGAGTCGATTACATCAACATTTTTTTAGTACAATTCCAGTTTTATAAATTTTTTATAATTCTTGTACTCATGCTAACATTAACTTCGCTCATCTTGAAAATTATAGATGATGTCAAATGATAAATACAAAAGCATTGAACACAGAGTTTTGTCAAACCATCTTGGTCCTAGAATATCAGTAGCAAGCTTCTTTACAACAGGTCCCAGGCCATCCTCAAAGCTCTATGCACCAATTCAAGAGTTGTTATCAGAAGAGAATACGCCTAAATATCGCGCGTTTACCGTGAAGGAGTATACGGATCACTTTCGGACTAAAGGGCTTCATGGCGTCTCTCCATTGTTGCATTTCAAACTTTAAATTATTCCATGCTTTTGGTGTTAGTATAACAGTGTTTTTGTTACCCCCCCTCGATGTAATGCATATGCCCTTTTGTTGTTTCTTTGAATATGTACTGAAGAATTAATGAAATGGATGGTGGGCAGATTGTTTAAAGTTTTTCAAGATTTGTTTCCATTTTGTTTCATATTATTGAAGTTTAACATTTACTTAAAAATAACTTATTATTTGACATTAGTACCCTATATTTGCCTTTGAAATTCATTTTTAACTTGATAGTCGGACTCAAATAAATTAAGCATCAATATATCAAACATATTGTGGCAAAAAATGATTCCACTACAAGAAATTTATATTCCGCATACAAAATAAATTTGTAGGGAAATGTTATTTTTTGTGGGGAAAAACATTTCCCGACAAAATTTTTTTGTAGGGGCGTTTGTGGGGAAAACATCTTGGGGAAAGGTATAAGACGACAAATGGTGGAAATTTGTGGGCTAAAGTCTCTTCATACAAATTTTTTAAAGACAAATACACTTTGTCGTCTAAGTACTTTCCCGACAAATTTATTCGTCGTCTAAAGTAACTTTGGTCCACAAAACATGTTTTGTTGGCACAAGACAAAAATTATTTTGTGGACTAAATTGTACTTTTCCTACAAATAAAATTTTGTGTTCAAAAAAATTTGTGGGCAAAGTTCTACTTCTTTCTACAAATGATATTTTGTGGGACAAGCGTATTTGTGGACTAAGTAAATTACTTCTTCCAACAATGATAGAATTTGTAGGGTGAAATTAATTATTTTTATATAATTTTTTATATTATATGTGTTAATTATTTTTACCTTCTTCAAAATAATATAAAGATACAAAAAAGACAACAAATTAAATGAAGACCTTATTAGCATCAATCAATATAACATTAAACTCAAAATATTGTACCAAAATACAAATAAAAATCATTCACTAAACTAAACTTAAAAAGAGTATAAACTCTATCAATTATAATGCACCAAAAAAAAAAAAAAAAAAAAACTCATTATCCTCGTAAATTAGATATGCTACATATCATCACCAAGATTGTTGTCTTCATCAAAATTGTTCTCTTCGCCCCCAATAGCATCATCTTCTATTGACAATGGCGTAAAGGGTGGTAGATCGAAGCCTGGAACTTGTCTACATTGTTGTTGCATAGAATGATGCCAAGACTGCAGTGTAGAATTGAATTTTTGCCCAACAACATTCAACTTACTTTTCATGATTCGTTCTATTTCAGTTCGAGCTGCATCAGCTGCCTTTCGAGCAGCACGTTCCTCTTCCAGTTCCTTCTCCATATGGCGCACATTGGAAGAAATACCAATGTCTCGAAGACGACCATCTCCCAACCCACGAATTTGACGTCCGGGCTTCACACCTAGAACGGACATCATAATTTTCAGTCCAGCATCTGGATCTCCTCCAAAGGTGTATCCTCGAGAAGTTGTTGCTCATTTACCCTTTCTACAAGATATTCATCAGCCTTAGCAAGCATCTCATCCTACAAAAATGGATTCAAGTATATAGAAAATTAGAGATATAGCTTTAGAGAAGAATGGAAAAGAAAGAGTCTAAATAATACATTAATAGTTAAAACATATTACAGTGGACGCGTTTACATCACAAGAAAGCGGCTACTAGAAACAAAAGAAGGAATAAGAAGGGAACAATTCAGCCAACAATCGTATAAACCAAGTTTCTCATTCCCCTACACACCTTAAGATAAGATATTTAATAGATAATCTAACTTGAGTTAAACATATATATTATAAAACATATAACACATATAACTGGACATGTACTACATGTGATTTTTCCCCTAAACCCCCAAAGCTATGCGTACATGCAGAAGTAGCTATATACTTAGCTATGAGAATACCAGGAAAAACTAAAAGTATAGCAATTATCTACCTTATATTTGAAGGATGGTGGTTGGAAGAAATACCACATTTAGTGGGTTTAGGCTGGGATCTCTCTCTCTCTCTCTCTCTCTCTCTCTCTCTCTCATTCAAATACAGGTAACATGTGCCAGCTATTTCAGTTTTTACCAATCCAATTTAATGGCCACACAATTTATGCTGGGATTTTTCTCTCTTATTCCAATACTAGAAGAAATGAACACACTTATACCCAATGTCTTTGATTAGTATATGGCATCACTGTTATTCCAATAGTATATTGTTTTATGTGATTTTTTCGAATTCAAAACATGCTCCCCTGAGTCCCCTCTCCCATAAAAATAAATAAATAAATATGAAATTTTCAAAATACATATCCAATTTAGATCTGATGTTACATAGAATTACAATACAAATTTAGAAAATTATGTCATTAGAATCATCTTTATGCAATTTTTGGTTAGAAAATAGAAATTTCATTACAGCAAAGAGGTTTTCATCTTAGCATCATCTTCTCCACATGATGCAACATAATACGTAACATAGTTCCTTAGAAAACTACAGTAGCATTATCTACTCAGAAAATATTCTCCTCGATAAAGAATTCAAGCTGAACGTATTGCAATTATCTACCTCACATATTCCATATATACACTAACATTCACTCTCATTAATTACTTCACAGTAGCCTTATCTACTTCACATGAGCACTCTAATTATTTGCAATCATCTAGTTCACGTATTGCAATTCACAGCATCATTAGAATCAACTGCTAATGTAAACTAACGTTCACCCAAAGCATATGTTATTACAGTCACAAATCTTCACAGCATTTAAACAACAATCTTCATGCTCAATAATCAATAATAGGTAATATGTTTACAACTACACGCATGACAAAAAAAAACTGAAATTGCAGAGTTCTTACATGTTGAGCTTTAGGAGCATTATCAGTCCAACACTTGTTCTCAATCGTTCACCATGACGAGTCCATTTAGTGTAGTTGTATGACATTCCATACATGATCAAGTGTTGTCGAATTTCACTAACTGGCCTCCAAGTGCAGTTATTACACTTCTGGCACGGGCACTCGGAATGACCTCGATGATTTACATGGTTTCTTGCAACCATAATAAAGTCCTCAATTCCCAACAAATATTCAGCACTAGTTCTATTCGGATTACGTATCCAATTTCTGTCCATAGTATAGTTGCTATAATTAACCCTAACATGGATATATAAAACATAAGAATTTATACCAACATAACATAAATTTGTTACTCAAGTAAATGCAAGAATTTTAGAAAAGCAGCTATTTTAACTCATAATTGATTGTTTTGTTTTTGTAGACATTTCCTACATGGCAATCTACTATTTATGAACAAAAAATTCATTCATGAACATGAAATGCAACTATGCTATAAATATATTCGATCGTTAATCAATTATTCCAGAGTAGTGTCAATTGTAGTATGACTGCATTACTTATATCTTCATTATCTAATTAACTTACCAAATTATTTATGTAGTACTTGAATGATATGAACTTACCTTGTTGAAATTTGAATTGAAGGAAGCTCTGCAATCTAAAACTCTTTCCACTGCTCCTACAAGATATTTAATGTAATAATCAAAACTTTTTATTCAATGAAGAAACAATACAATTCAGAGAATGAGAACAACACGTGATGTCAAAAGTTAAGAATTTTCCTTTTTCCAATAAACAACTGTAAAGTTATTGATGTGAACTTGCGTAGAAAAACAAGAAAAAATTTCTTTAAAACCTAAATTCAAACTTATTTAGATATAATAAAGTTACCAAAAAAATTTTTTCATAATAAAGTTACAAAGCTTATTCAAGTTTACTTTAATACTACATCTAACAAATAAGTTTGTGACTGCAAGTGAACTTTCAAGGCAGAGAGCTGGTCACCACAGGTGAGTTACTGTGTGCATGCTTCTTAGGTTTCCTTTCATTGATGATGCATTGTTCAATTATTCTCGTAGATCCATGATTTGTAATCTTTTGATGTGATTTTCTTCATTTATGGTATCTAGATATATTATAATAATACTCAAGAAAATGAAAATGCAAATTAGATTCTCAACATGTATAAATAAATAAATAAGCAAATCCAACAAAAATATGTTGCAGGTATTTACTAATATCTCAACATTGGTGGTTTTAGGGGATGGTGACGTATCCTTATATATAGTTGATCTAATAATTGTTTCTGTTTTTTACTATATACTGAGCATTCCACTAATAAAATAGAAATTATATTCTCAAGATTGTCCTGTAGCACCTGGATCTAAAAATGACTCTATTATGTGTATCAGTATAGTTTTGGCATTTGAGATATAAATGGCTGACTCTGCAATTACTCTTATTTGTATTGGTGTGTGTATATTTGACATGGGCCCATCAACATTCCAAACCTGGAGGCAGCAGGGCTGGGACTAGTATTTGAGTGAAAACTTTATGGCTTGATGTACATGATGAAAATAGTTGTAAGCTTTTACTAACATCCCAAATTTGGTTGTTCTGAGAGTGAGGCTGGTAAACATATCTTGATACATATGATATAATATTGCCTTAGATAATTTTGGTTCTCTGTATTCCTAAACACTGAAGTGATATTGCAGCTGATTGGTAAAAGAGAAAATGTATTGTCAAGCTTGTCATGTAGCTCTTGGATCTTAAAACATGTATAATTATGTAGCTCTCTCATTTTCCCTTGGCATGTGAGATTTAAATGCATGTCTCGACAGTCACTCTTATTCGAGCTCATGCTAATCAAAATCACAGTAGTCTACAGCCAGCAAAATGAGAGATGACGGTGAATCCAAATCACAAATACATGTCACTTCTCTCAAAAGTATTTCAAGCATTAGGAAGCCAAATATATATCAAGTGAGTGAGATTCATGTTTTAGTGTAGAATTAATAGTCAAAAACTACATAATGGCAGGTATCTCAACAGTTCCACAGATATTTGGGGAGATTTTTGCACATTTGGATTTTATGATGCAACTTCAGGCCATAGGTTTGGTGCATCGATTATTTTCACTTTAATTTTTTCTTGTTTTCATTAGACTCATTAAAATGTGTTCCAGATTTCCAAAACAAAAACAGATTATATTGATAGTCAACCCAATCATATATTTCCCTATCCCACGTCCCTTCACCTATTCAAACAAACCAAGAACAGCCCCAATGCCACTAAATCACAAGCCACCATCACCCTCTATAATATACAGAAACAAACAACAATTGCAGCTACCAATACAAAATTACAATGAATCTTAAAAACATAAACATAAACATTATTCATCAAACAAGCAGAATCAGATGAATCGAGTAATCATTTAATTAACCACATACATAGTTTTCAAATACAATATTAAACAATGAAAAACAAAATACTTGATTGAAAAATCCCAATTTTTTGAATGAAATTTTCTTTATTTGAGAGAAATAATAAGAATCAAGATATGCCCATCAAAAGGAAGATTTCAAACCTAACTTTCTCCTAATAAGAATCAAGATATGCCTATCAAAATGAAGATTTCAAACCTTGGGCTGGGCAACACGGCAGTGCAGCTTCACACACAGAGAGTCAGAGAGGGAGTTTTGGGTGTACAGAATTCACAGCTTCTACAGGGAGGGAGGCGGGATTTCTAATTACACAAAAAAAATTTAGGAGGGAATTAATTTGTATAATTGTATAGAGAGGGAGGTTTGGGGATTCAACTTCTACAGGGCGGGATTTTTAATTAGGTGGAAAATTTTGAGGGGAAAATAATTTGGTATATGACAGAGATGAGGGCGCGGATTCACATCTTATATTTTTTCTTCTCTTTTTTTCCTTTTCCCTACAAATAGAACAACTTATATTTTTTATTTTTTTTCTTTTTCCCTACAAATATTCTATTTGTAGGGACTTAAAAACAAAAAAAAAAAAAAATAGAAATTTTTTCCGTTTATTATTAGCCTACAAACAGATTATTTTTTTTTGTCGGCCAAAGATATATCTTACCCGACGAATTTTTTGTCGATAAAAATGCACATGTTTGTGGGTATAAGTTTCCTCATTCTTGAAAATTTTGGATAAAAACTTAACCCTACAAAACATCATTTTTGTGGGAAAAGGTTAATTCCGTAGACAAATCTCAATTTGTCTGCAGAAATTTTGTAGGGAAAGCATAAATTTCTTGTAGTGTTCACATTTTTTCGTGAGAGATTTTGACACATGCGAATAATTCAGTAAACATGAGCATTAGTTTTAGTTTTTTTGCCATGCAATAAACAAACGGCATTTAATTATAAACATTTTATCCCTTGAGTCCAGTGGCGGATCTAGGGTTGAAGTTCAGCTAGGGCGGACGTTGACTGGTCAACGGTCAATATTTGACTGTTGACCAGTCAACAGACGATGCTTGTGAAAAAATAATATGGAAATATTTTTAATAAATACATGACTTATAAAGCAACAAAAAAAAATCACATAATAGTGAAATATAATTCGATACAAGCCGTAATAATTCCTATTTGATGACCAGTTACAGTGTCTTAGTCAAAATGGGAACGAACAAGAACTACAAATTTGGTAGTTTAAATAACCTACCTTCCTCGAATGAAGCCTCTCCTTTCCTTCTTCTTTGAGCTCTGAAAATGTCTGCCAATAAAACGATAACCATTCATTAACATGATAAAATACACGTCATACACGATAGCCAACACCAGAGGCGGACCTAAGATAATGGTTCAATGGGAGCGATAAAAATTTACATAAAAAATAATTTAAAATAAGACAATTAACGATAAGAAAAAACTTAAAATAAAGTCAAATCTATAACAACAAAAAAAAAGAGTAAAAATTCTGATAAATACTTTCTATATTCTTCAATTTTGACACCCTCTTTTCAAATTATGCAATTATCATATTAAAGAGAAATAATAAATTCTTTAGTTGAAAATTTATTCATGTAATTATCTTATTTTTTTAATTTTTTATAGTTCAAGGACCACAAAAGAAATTTTGAATTTAAAATAGAAATTCTTTTTTTCTCTCTCTCTCTCTCTCTCTCTCTCTCTCTCTCTCACATACACACACACACTGACACACACACACACACACACACACACACACACACACACACACACACACACACACACCTGACACCGTCTTCTTCAAAACTCCAAGATATATACAACATATACATTATACATACACTACACACACAATACACAGGCGCCGGAAAAAAAAAAATTTGACGAAGCCAACACCATTTTTTGACGAAATTTCAGCACGGGCGGACGCGGGACCTCGCCATGTGGTAGATCCGCCTCTGCTTGAGTCTTAGATGAAAAATGGATGTAGTTGTAAGTGAGAGGACAAGTCGAAATCCTACCTATCGAGAAGTGTATTTTGAAATATGTCTATCTTTTATAACATATGATGAATTGACCAAATTTAAAAATTTTGGATAAAATTATCTATAGATTATCAACTGAATTTTATAACTATTTTCTTATCTTTTCAAACTTACTCTTTCTGTCTCTAACTTAAATAATCTTTCTCCTCACTTCCTCCACAGTTGCCGCTATCATAAGCTCAATTTCTCACTCCTTTTTGTTATTTTTGTGGCTGAATTCTCTTATTCTTATCCAAGATTCAAATATATTCACATCTGTCATTGATTTTTGAGCCATTTGAAGAAGTCAACCGATTCGAAAATTTTGAAATCAATTATAAGCTATTAAAAATTTAGAAAATGAGTGTATATTTAATATGTAGATTACATGAAACTTAAATTTGATATACTGTATCTCTATTTTTATTTTTTTTGTTCATATATTTTATGTTGTTGTGTAATTTTTTTTTTCAATATTTGTATATTAGTGGATTGTATTAGATATTGAGTTTAATTTACAAATTTTTTCGATATAATTTATTGGTATATTTTGTTATTGGAAAATGAAATTGGTTATAACATTTGACCGAAAACATGTAAAAGAAGAGCACAAAACCCACATCTTCGTTGACAAAATAGATGATCATTTTGTCGAAATCATTGACAAAAGATATCGACAAAATGTACGCCCATTTTTTCGATGAGATCCCATTTTGTCGACATCAACAATGGGAACCAAAGGCTTTGGCCCTTTTTGTCGACATGTAATATAAAAAAATTTATTAATTTAGTGTCTATTTAATTTGTGTCTATTTTGTTGATATCATTGATAAAAACAAATATCAGCATCGACAATATTTGATTGATTTCAACCAAATATTGTCGATGTATTTAATGATATCAAAATATTTGGAAGGATAGCTTCTCTTACAAGCTATTGCATGACTGTCAACTACCATTAATCTTAACCACAAAAACAATTTGGTCATTTTCACAAAATGGTATATTTGAAATTTTACATCTAAAAATGACATATTTACAAAAGTTATAAAAAATTGTAATATTTCCAATCCATTCTTTATTTTTGGGCACATTTCAAAATTCCCATTATATATATATATATATATATATATATATATATATATATATATATATATATATATATAATACATTCAAAAAATTTAGAGGGAATGATTCAACTATTAAATCAATTTATAATCTGATTATTTATTGGTTTTTTTATACAAATAAAAAATAAACTTGACATTTATTGACAAAATATTTTAGTACGAACAATAATTGGCTGAAAAATTCTCTTTCAAGTTGGGAGTAGTGATATAGCATCCACTGTTGGCACCAATTATGGTACCCACTATCCATGTGGCATCACCACATTGAGTGTTATACAAAAAATTGTTGACAACTTTTTGAACTTTTAAAAAAGCACCCAATGTGATGATGTCATGTGGACAGTGGGCACCATAATTGGTGCCCACTGTGGGTGCTATATCACTACTCTTCAAGTTGGTTCTGATGTTAAAATATCTTAAACATGGATTGGTTGTGTTGACGTCGGAACCTGCAACGTCCACGTGTCAACAGATATCCAGTCACTCATCTACCAACTCGTATGTTACCTACACACTAGGACAATCGTTAGGCACCAAGATCTCTGGAGAAAAAGGGTCCGGCGATCGTTGGTACTCCGACGATCAAGTCAACAGCCGGTATATGGATGATACACGGGGGGTGAAAATAACGGGGTGTGGGAGAGACAAGCAGGCAGAGATTTGAGCAGAGTTTAGGGTGGGATTCTTAAGCATAAAAGAGTGCGTACCTTGGAACAACTGGATGCGTTGTATTTATAGCGCAAGAGTTCTAATTGATTTAGGAGACAAATCAATTTGATACCCAATCGGATCCTCTTTCCTTATGTGATAGAGACCATTCCTTACCCATGCAATCTCCGAGATTATCTTCCTTTTTTGAGTTTATCACGTTGCATGATTTTAGGAGATTATGATTCGGTTTTCTTGTGATGATTCGTGCGCCAAATTAACGCAATCTTTCCTTAATTACTTCTCTGGTCATTCCGGCATATCATGCTGCCTGCTAGTTATAATTGATACGAAGCCTGGCGAGGCCCTATGGATCGACCGTGGGTGTTGAGGCCCTCTACGAGCCCCGCAGATTTCTGGCTGTCGAAGGCCAAGGCGTACGATGGGCCTTCGGGCGCTTTATCGGAACTTCCGAGGCCCTAGCAGGGCCCAGTTGGGGTTTTTGATAGGCCTTGGACGGGGCCCTTGCTGGGCCTAGATGGGGCCCTTGCTGACGTGGAAGCCATATCAGAATTGTGTGGTAACAATAGTCTCCCAAGTCCAAGCCTATTATTCATAATGGGCGTGGGACTTTTGAGAATAAACAGAATACTAATGCGCTTCGCAGAAAATACGGTCTCAGTGGGTTCAGCGGGATGTGGTTCTCACGCGTGTAGCTGTAAGACTTCAACCTACCCAGTATAGTCTCTCAAGTCCGAAGCTGAACATTCATAACGGGTGAGGGCTTCAAGGGGCCAGACCATTGGCGACGTGTCCACTATTGGTATGGTTCTGTCAATCAAGGATGTCCATCCGCGATCAGGCAATCATGAGTGAGAGGGTGTATGCAATTAATGCGGTTGCGTGTGGCGAAAAACGGAGGCTCGTGCATTCTTGGTTCACTAAACGTTTGGGGTTTCGCTTTCCCGCCTGTAGCTCAATTTAAAACTCGCGTCCATTGTCCGCATGCTTAGATGTGACGCTTGGGATTTGGACGGTGGATATGAGAGTGCATTCCTATAAAACCAGGCACTCCCAGACATTACAACTTCTTCTTGCATTTGTGCTCATCATGAATACTTTGCCGATAAGCGAGAAGCTCCTAATAGGTGTGTGGTTTTAATCGTATTTTCGAGGTAAGCGCGCTGAAAGCAGTTGTAATTTGTTTCCGTTGTTTATTTTCATGGTTACTGTACGATTCCGTAGCCTGGGGGTTATACTCTGTAAGCATAATGTCGTCTGGAAACGACGATTCACGGAACCGATCTGACGCCCCAACAAACCCTAGTATTATTGGGAGTGTTTCCTCATCGGCCGCCACATCATCTTCATCTTCTGAAGTCGTAGGGGGGATAAATCCGGAGCCTCCCGTCGTAAGCCCGCTGGCTCCGTCTACAAGTGGGAGGGGGGATTGTCCGTCTATACCGACGGAAGAGACGGTGGCGAAAGGAAGGCCTGATGCTGGGGTGCCCGAAATGAGAGGGTCACTTGATAAGAGGGATGCCCCGGTCACGAAGGCGCTCGACGAGGAGCTAAAGCGGTTAGCCACCGAGGCAAGTATGGCTCAGTCGAGGATCACTGATGTGGAGTTGGAGGACATACGGTTGTCTTATGACATTCCCGCGCCTGTGAAACTCAGAGCTCCGGGTTCAGAGGAGCGCGCTGACATCCACCTGAGGAGTACGTGGCGATTTACGAACCCGCGATGCAACAAGGCCTTCGCCTACCTATGCATCATTTCTTTCGCCAAGCGTTAAAAGATTGGAACCTAGCCCCTTGTCAGATAACGTCGAATGACTGGGGGCAGATGGTTGACTCGTACATATTATGGAGTGTAGCCGAGGCGAGAGGGGACTTGTCTTCCAGAGAATTCGAGTCCATATACCGGCCTTGCCGGTTTGCGGGTTGGTATAACATTTCTCCCCGGCCGGGTCAGAAGTGGAGAACGGCTACCGATAGCCCCAACAAAGTACACAATTGGAAAGAGAGGTTCATCTTCGTCAGCGGGGACTGGGAATTCGTGCCAGAGGACCCTCTTCCTCATGTGTCTATTCCTCGGCAATTTGGAGAACTTGGTATAAACTACCGCATTCGTGTGGAATTTTATTTATAGTTCCTGACTTAATGTATTGCTTGCTTTTGTAGATTGATGAAAACCACCAATCCCGAAGAGAAACTGAGGAAAGCTGAGGTCAAAACGGAACAAGGTACGATTTCTCAGTAGCGATTTCAGGAGTCTCGAGAACCTATTGAAGGATGACAACCTGCTGGCCAGCTACGGACTGATGTGTAAGTCTCGCACGTCTCGATGTACTGATGTTATAGTGGAGAATTGTCTGAACGCGTCGCGTATTTGTGTCTATGTTAATAGCTTTCAGATTCAAAAACATCCATACGTTCCGTCTTACCCGCCCCGCCAGTGGAGAGGGTTCTTCTGTCCAGGCACCCGCGACGGAGGCGTCTGGACCATCGCAAGATATCCCAGATGTTATGCCATCAAAATCCCCTCCCAGCCAGGATGTTCCTCCTCCACCCCTGCCTTCGTCTGCCACTCCATCACCTAGCTCGTTCCACCCAAGGGCAAGGGGAAGAGAATTGTCGAGGATACGGGTGATGCGGCCTCGCGAAAGAGGAAGGCTCCCGCATCTGTCGGAGGATTTATGGGGATGCACGCAAGTCGGGTCGGATCGAAGGTGCAAAGAAATCCGACTCCTCGTCCGAGCAGGGGAGCCCCATCCGCATTTCTCAACGCCAGGAAGAACTGGAAACTTCTTTCATGAAAATGCTCCCTGTCCACCCTACAATGATTGTGATGAGTGTGCACAAATACTGGACCTAGAAGTGGGAGAAGGCCGCTGAGGGAGCCACTGTTCAGGACCGGCTGAAGTTGGCGGAGATGAACCTGATACGCGGCCTGGTCCTGAGCAAGGAATTGTTCAGTACTCTGGAAACTTATGATGACCAATGCCACGAGGAAGGGGCCAAGTCCGCCAAGTTGTCTGAGGAGCTGAAGGCCGTGCAGCTTGAAAAGGCGCAGCTGGAGTCCGAAAAAAGAGGGCTTCAATTCAAGTTAGACTCCGTGGTGGCGAGGGAGGCGGACGTGAAGGGTAAATATGAGATTGAGTTGAAGGCCGCTAAAGAGTGTCTGAAAGACACCTGGGAACAGAAGCGGGCTACCGAGGCCTCTCTGAAGCGAGCCGAAGAAGTTCAGAAGCATGCCGAGGAGGCTCAGAAGCGTGCCGAGGAGGCTCAGAAACTGGCCGAAGACTGGACCCTTGCCGTCGCGAACAGCATGTTGGAGATTATCATCACAGAAGAAGAGAAGTTGCTGGTAGATGCGAGGCTGGAATTGGAGAGAATCCGAGCCGAATGTGCAGATGCCGAGGCCAGGGTGGTAGAGGCCTATCAGGATGCGTTTGTGAAAATGCCTGAGTATCATGACCTTGCCCACCGCCTAATGACTGCAGGGGACGAGCAGTTGGTGGAGCGCATCGCGGAGATCCACCTGGAGTGGGACCTTTCTTTCCTTCGGTAAGACCCCTCCGAGGCTCAGGCTCCTGACGCCGGACCTAGTGAAGTTAATGAGCAAATACCCCCTCCAACTATGGAGGAAAGCCCGCAATGTGCCGACCCATGAAGAGGCGGCGGGGCATCCAAACTGTTGAATTTGTTATATGCATTTGCATATGCCTTTGAATAAATTGCTTGATGTATTGCACTGAATTTTTTACTATCCTGTCGTTTTAATGTTATGGGTGATTGCACGTGGGGGGAACGCCTCAAATCTGATAATCATCCCCTTGGGCATTAATGGCGCAGACATTTGGTAGAATCTAGAGAGTTGGCGTCTTCAATGCCTCGGAGAGGTAAAACAGTTGTGTGGCAGTCCAAATCCCCCTGGGATGACCGTATTTATTGCATCGTATCTAGTTCCAACACAGTCATTATATATAGAATGAAAACGTACTAAGGCCTTTCTACCGTGAGCTTTTTGTATCTAACCTTCCAGAGCCGTGTGATCGGGACTTGTATAACTGACGTGTGATGGAAGTACAGCTGGAGAACTGGCATCCAAGATGCTTGTCAATCTGAGAATCAACATTCAGAGGACCAAAAGCCCAACCAATCAACGTTCAGGAGACCAAACATACAGTGTGGGGTCTTAGGCTTAGCAGCCTTAGCCCGGCCCTGCCTTGAACGGTTGATGGGGCTGGGAGGAGTCGACTGCAAAAAAGCGTCAACATCATTTTTGAGCAGTGTGGCCTAATTAGTCACCAAATCAACTCAGGTTGGTTTGGGAGACTTCCTATTATGGTGGCGTCAGACCTCTCAATCTGGACGATGCTGGGGAGGACGTAGACCATGGGCTAGGTTTAGTAGATCTAGTGACCCCACATGTGCCGACCCATGGAGGCGGCGGGGTGTTAGAATATATGTCAGGCGTATTTTTTTCTGCTATGTATTCTGGGTTTAATAAATTGTGCCAAGTTTACCTTCTTATTTGCATGTGTGCTATTATTTGTTTGTGATACCTTTGTCTCGGACTTTGTTGGCATTCTGTGTCGCTCACGAAGTCATTGGTACCATTCCGAGGCCATCAAACACACCCCGGGAGACGCAAAGTGGTTCGTGAGGGATAATTAATACCTCCTTGTTATGTAAGAATTTCGATGAGGTTAGGGACAACGTTATCAAAATCGCTTTACCGCGGGCAGGCGTCGGCGGTATCTCTATCACGCCTTGGCGTTCGCACAATCATAGGCCGCATATCCCCACGCGCCCGTTATATCTTTCTAAGGTTTATTGAATGTGCTTTCAGTCTTCCACCACGTGTCGGCCCATCCGACTGTTGGTATCCCGTTGGGCCTATATATGATGATAGGACTCCCCTAAATCACCATCTTCCTTGCTACCCTGCCGTCATACCCGGACTCTGATTATTGTTGGTCATGTCGGGCTTCTATTTTTCCAAAGTTCTAAAGTTTAAGATAAGGCGTGGGGGGGGGGGGGAGGGGAGGTCGTGGAGGATGCCTCCCTTCCCCACTTGGCGTCATCCACGGCGTCTGGTTCCAGGCCCACTGTACTGCAAGAGTCGGAGACGGTGGTGGGTAATCCCTATATTCCTCCAGCACCGGAAGCGACAGCGGACATTCCGTCTCCATCAATTCCTGTTAGACCCGTGCCTCCGCCCAGGATCGTTAGACAATCGGTGAAAAGGAAGCCAGGTGCCGAGAGCGGGGAGCAAGCATCCCGGATGTCCATGTCTCCCCCTCTTGGTAAGTGCGAATACATCAACATGGGGCCCGCCAGGATAAGCTGGATCCAACTGTCTTAGGAAAATTACCTCCAGCGGTTGCTATTGCAGCTATGTCAGTCTATAAATATTGGACTTCGACCTTTGGAAAAGCGGCAGACACTGCGGAAGTGACGGAGTTGATGAAGTTGGCCGAAATGTACACCTCCCGCAGTCATGTTCTAAACTGTGAGTTGTACAAAATGTTGGAGATGAAGGTTGACAAAATACATTTCGTCATTGGAGAGGAAGAAGATGTCGAAGCGATGCAGGCTGAAAACAAACATCTTCGAGCACGACTCGCATTTTCAGAAGACACGAGGACTCATGCCAAGTATGACGTTACGAAGGCCCAAACAATTCAGAAGGAGTGCGTTGTTGCCCGGAAGAAGGCTGAGTTGCAGCTGAAATCTTGCTACAATATGATTCAAGCTAAAGATAAAGAACTGACCGAGGTGTTGAGCGAGTTGGCGAAGGTTAAAGGCTTGCTGGCCCAACTTGGGGCCCCTGGTTATGCCGAGCCGTAAGAATCTTGTACGTTCTTAGAGGCGATGCCTCCTGGTTATGCCATTGTAAAGTTCATGGTGTAATTATCCCGTGAATTACTAGTGGAAATTTTTATGATTGTTTCGAATCGTAGTTGCATGTTTGCGCGTTTAATGTTTATCCAGCGAGTCGATAGAGTTGGCTGCGAACCACCCTCCCTCGCTATCGAATTGCTTGCACTTGTTTGAATACGCGTTGAATGTTTATCCAGTGAGTTGATAGAGTTGGCCGCGAACCATACTCCCTCGCTGTCGAATTGCTTACATTTGTTTGAATACGCGTTGAATGTTTATCCAGCGAGTTGATAGAGTTGGCCACGAACCATACTCCCTCGCTGCCGAATTGCTTGTACTTGTCTAAATACGCGTTGAATGTTTATCCAGCGAGTTGATAGAGTTGGCCGCAAACTACACTCCCTCGTTGCTGAACTGCTTGCATTTGTTTGAATACGCGTTGAATGTTTATCTAGCGAGTTGATAGAGTTGGCCGCGAACCACACTCCCTCGCTGTCGAATTGCTTGCATTTGTTTGAATACGCGTTGAATGTTTATCCAGCGAGTTGATAGAGTTGGCCGCGAACTATACTCCCTCGCTGCCGAACTGCTTGCATTTGTTTGGATACGCATTGAATGTTTATCCAGCGAGTTGATAGAGTTGGCCGCGAACCACACTCCCTCGCTGTCGAGTTGCTTGCACTTGTTTAAATACGTGTTGAATGTTTATCCAGCGAGTTGATAGAGTTGGCCGCGAACCACACTCCCTCGCTGCCGAATCGTTTGCATTTAGTTCTTTTTGCACGAAGAACACTTTGGATTCATAAACGACGGATTTTATTAGAAGGCGCAGAGTTTCGGGCGCCTGATAAAAAATGTAAGAAGATCAAAACAATGCAAAAATAAAACTACTGATGATACGGCCTTAAGTGAGCTCCGAGTGTATGGTCATTACCGCTGGGGTAATATCCTCACGTTTGGCAGCCTTCCGCAATGCGTTCATGTAGCATGCCCTCGCCTCTGTCTAATTACCACAGATTTTGGCCACCCATCCGGGCGTCGGGAATTTCATCGCCAGATGGTGTATGGACGTGACCGCTTGTAAATCCTTCAGTGCGGGCCTTCCAAGGACCCCATGGTAGGCAGAGCGTGTGTCTACTATCAAAAACACCATGAACTTTCGGAGGTGGCATGGAGGTTCTCCGAAGTCCACTGCCCGAGTAATCTTTCCTCGCGGGACGAGGCTATCTCATGTGAAACCAAATAGCGGATCCGAGATGGCCGTCAATTCATGATCCACGTCCATTTGGTCGAAGGCATTGCCGAACAGAATGTTGACGGCTCTTCCATTATCGACCAACATGCGCCCTAGGCCGTTTCTGGCAACGACGGCCCGGACTACTAGGGCATCGCAATGCGGGTAATGTATGTCATCCTCGTCTTCCTCAGTGAACGAGATCAGTGGTGCTTTTGGTCGATGCCCGTGGACTTGCCAACTCTCCAGGGGTTCTTCTTTTGCTGCCTTCACGTAGTTGCGTCACGAGTTCATTGTGTGCCCTCTGACATAGGACCCTCATATAATTGTGTTTATCTCTCGGACAGGGGGGGCTCCTTGGGGCCCCTCTGCCCTCGGTTGGTCCCTGTCTCCATCATTCCTCCTTCCATCATGGCGAGGTCCATCATTCTGGCACCGAGGAGGAGGTCTTCGCCTTTGTGCGGGTGGCCCTCGACGTCCTCGCGCCAGTTGATTCGCCTTTCCTTGTCCATGGTTCCCGCGATTGATCAACTCCCCTACATCCGGGCAGTCCTCCGTGTTATGCACCATGGTCCTATGTATGCAGTAGAACTTGGGTGGGGTTACGGCTGGTAAGGGGGCCACTACTAGTGCCCTGGGACTGGGGGCAGGGCTACCTCCGTCTGGTTGAACGTCCTGTAGTGGTTGCTTTCCGGTTCCGGAGAATGCCTCCTCTGAAAGCGAGAGAATCGAGGCTCCGGAGAGCGATGACCCTCTCTCCTGTAGCGGTCCCCTCTCTCCCTTTCAGCCTTCTCTCTGTTCTCGATCGTCTCTTCTGATCGTATTTCGCGCTGGATCATGTCCACCAGCTGGCTGTAGGTTTTTGGTTGGCTGTTCTGTACATCCCTCCAGAAGGAAGTTTGCATGTGCAGTCCAGTTACCAGAGCATCTAAGGCCTTCTCGTCAGTCACCGTTTCAATCTTGTTGATAACATTGCTGAACCTCTTGAAGTAGCTCTTGACGGTCTCTCATTCATTCTGCCGGATGTCGTTGAGTTGGGCAATGTCAGTAATCATCGTCCGATTACCAATGAAGGCGTTGACGAACTCCCTTTTAAGTTGGGGCCAGCTTCGGATGCTCATTGGCTTCAGCTTATTGTACCATCTCATTGCGTCGGCAGCGAGCGTGGTATGAAAATTCCAACACTTCACTGCGGAGGACTGGCCCTGGAGCTTCGTCTTGTAGGTGTTTATGTGATCCGTGGGGTCGTCTCTTCCATTATACTTATCCATGAGAGGCATTCGAAAGTTTACGGGCACCTCCATCACCTTCATATAGTTAAGAATGGGAGATTCTCGTCATCATTGTCCTCGTAACACTCCAGCCTCTCCTTTTCTTCCTCGGACTTTGCGTGACTCTTTGGGTCCTTCATCTTGTCTGTACGGGCCTCACTGTGTTCACTGCGCCTGCTCTGTGCGGGTAGGGGGGTACAATGGAAGACCCTATTCCCAACCTATCGAACACGCTAGCAGCAGGAACAGGGTGGTTCTCTCGTACAGGGAAAGTTCTCCCTCTCTGGCCATCCTGTGAGGGCTTCGGGACGGGATTACGAGGGTTCAGGCCGTTAGAGACGACGGTTCCTCTTGGGAATAGCGGCTGTTCAGTGAACCGGATTGTGAAGGGCTCATCCGGGCACGACTGCGCTTGGGTCCATGTTGGAGGGATTGGTTCTCCAACAGTTCAAGCGCGACCTTCATCCGGGCGTTATCCATCTTCAAGTCCTGGTTCTCTTGTTCCACCGTCCGTTTCTGTCGTTGTCTTCTCTTTTTGCGATGGGTCATGTTCTGCAGGTCCTGAACACTCTCCTGTCGCAGGTTAGTGTGGTGGGATTCCACTTCTGCTTCTGTGGAATGTTCAGATGCCATGCTCATCCGGGTAGAAGACACGTCTTTACCACAAGTTGTTTGTCGTGTAACGTTTTTCATTTTCCATAGACGGTGCCAATCTGTTGACGTCGGAACCTGCAACGTCCACGTGTCAACAGATCTTCAGTCACTCCTCTGCCAACTCGTATGTTACCTGCATACTAGGACAATCGTTAGGCACCAAGATCTCCAGAGAAAAAGGGTCCGGCGATCGTTGGTACTCTGACGATCAAGTCAACAACCGGTATATGGATGATACACGGGGGGTGGAAATAACAGAGTGTGGGAGAGACAAGCAGGCAGAGATTTGAACAGAGTTTAGGGTGGGATTCTTAAGCATAAAAGAGTGCGTACCTTGGAACAACCAGAGGCGTTGTATTTATAGCGCAAGAGTTCTAATTGATTTAGGGGACAAATCAATTTGATACCTAATCAGATCCTCCTTCCTTATGTGATAGAGATCATCCCTTACCTATGCAATCTCCGAGATTATCTTCCTTCTTTGAGTTTATCACGTTGCATGATTTTAGGAGATTATGAATTGGTTTCCTTGTGAGGATTCGTGCGCCAAATCAACGCAATCTTTCCTTAATTACTTCTCTGGTCATTCCGGCATATCATGCTGCCTGCTAGTTATAATTGATACGAAGCCTGGCAAGGCCCTATGGATCGGCCGTGGGTGTCGAGGCCCTCCACGAGCCCCGCAGATTTCTGGCTATCGAAGGCCAAGGCGTACGATGGGCCTTCGGGCGCTTTATCGGAACTTCCGAGGCCCTAGCAGGGCCCAGCTAGGGTTCTTGATGGGCCTTGGACGGGGCCCTTGCTGGGCCTAGATGGGACCCTTGCTGACGTGGAAGCCATATCAGAATCGTGTGGTAACAGGTTGTTAATTTATTCTTTGATTAGATGTCATTTAAATAATTTCATATAAATATATTAGTAACAACCATTATATAAGACAAATATTTGTAATTTTGTTAAGCCACCCTGCTTGGTCGCTGAATTTATAATTGTTTAATACATGAGCATATTAGTCTACTTAATATGTAAGTACAATCAAAGTTTCACATGTTTGGGTAAGCTCTTTTTCTCTTGATTATAAGTAAAATAATTTGTATGTGTAAATTGGTGCGATGACTAGGTGCGACTTTTCAAGTGCAATAGGTACATACTAAAGTGTCATGGACTTTCAAATAGGGTGCAATCTAGAACACCATATCGTGTCCCAATCTAAAATGGTGTGATCTAATGGTCTAGCTAGATCGATATGTGCTAAAATGTGCCCCAATTGTAGACACATTAACGTCTATAAATTGGACCCATTTCATTCCATTTTTTAAATCCCAAATCAATTCAAATATAATTGATTTCTAAATCATTCTCTTTCCAAATTCAGTCAAAATAATTTTCATTTTGGAGTTTTAAATCCCAGAAATTAGTGTCCGTCAAATTCAGTCAAGATTTTAAGAGTTTTTAGTGTTCAATCACTAGTTAAGAAGAGTACAATCAAGGTTGGTTTGCCCATCAAAGTTAATATTATGATGTATTAATTTTGAAGAAGGTTTATATTTTGGGAGGTAGACTTCTAGTTATTCTGTTAGCACTAGTATAAAGGTGAAATCTGTTCTAAGGAGATTTGCAAGCTGCATATCTCACTTCATTATCTTCTACTTCATTTTCTATTTTTCTTCTTTTGATTGTTTTAGTTGATTTTTCGACAACAATAGATAATTTCGCATGGTTCTCTTGTACCTCAATTAAGATCCCTCAAAGGGTAATTATATTCACACAACAATTTTTATTTTTTGCATCACATTTTAATTACGTTTAACATCCTTAATCTATGAATATTATATCACTCATGTCCTCAACTTTTTTTTTATCACATTTTTATCTTCAACTTTTCATTAATTAGCACATCTTGTATTTGATAATGATTTCCGTATAAAATATTTGTCGAGAATTCATAAAAAGACTTATTTGTCTATCATATTTTTTACAAAATAATAGATATAAAAGTATGATAAAATATTTTTCCTTATTTCAAAGCACGACAGAAACCATCATTAATGATGAAATGTGTTAATTAATGAAAGTTGAAGATAAGATTTCGATAACAAAAAGTTAAGAACATAATTACAACAATAAACAAAAATTGAGGATCTTAAGTACAATTAAAATGTGGTGCACTTATAACAAATTGTAATGCGAATATAACCATCCTCACCCAAAATACCTATATTGTGGTGAAGGATGAGGAGAGAAAACAATAAAAGTAAGAACAAAAATCTTTTTGGGCTCTGTGGCAACCCAACCTAGCACGGCTGTGCTGAGCCTCGTCTTTCTGTAGATTGCCTAATCCGCCAAAAATGCTCGGGATCACTGGCGGATTTAGAGTGGGGTCACACTGCCCCCACTCTAATTTCAAAATTTTTGTTTTGGTTTGAAAAGAAATTAATTTTTATAATTTTGTCTCACAACAGTTATAAATATTTAAATTTAAATAAATGCAAATGCAGTTCTTTATCCTAGTGGCAAATCTTATTATTTGTGTTTGGGAAGATTTGGCTTCAAATCCCTATTGCCATGTTATTTTTTCTTTTTATATTCTTTCGAAAAATTTGTGCAATTAATTTCTAATCTTATTAATAACTTTTAAATCTCTAATCTTTATTTCCATTTGCATATTTTGTCTTTTTACATAATTTTATAAACTTGAGTATTAATTTTTCCATGTCTTAGAATGATAAAATTGACAAAACATTATGTTTAACACCGAATGTAATGCCATCCTAAGGTGCTGCTAAATATATGATTCTTATCAATGTCCATAAATGATAAATCATAGATCGAACTGGCTGCTATTCTTCTCGTTGCAAAATACATGATTTTTATCTACATCCTATTTTTTGAATTAAAACAAATTAATCTTTTAGACCTTCAACGTTTATTTGATTTTCAATTTCAAATTTTGAAAAATTAAATAAAATACCCTTTCTTTTTTTACGTACAAATCTAG
Organism: Forsythia viridissima; assembly: GCA_030279155.1. Taxonomy (NCBI): domain Eukaryota; kingdom Viridiplantae; phylum Streptophyta; class Magnoliopsida; order Lamiales; family Oleaceae; genus Forsythia; species Forsythia viridissima. The sequence continues at coordinate 9,169,615 of CM059044.1, forward strand.
TGAAAGTATAGTTGAGTTTTAAAGTTTTTGCATGAATAAAATAAGTAATTTTATTGTTTTCTTCAACGAAGCTATATTTACCGGCTACTATTTCATTGATTACTGCTATAGACACTAAAATCTAGTGTAGTACCATCGGCCAACACTATAGTACTGCTAACCGCTACATTGACCCCACAAGATAAAATTTTTGGCACCGCTCCTTGACCCAAACCCCCTCCTCTCTAGTTTTATAACCCTATTCGTGACTGATCTCACACATTAGAATTCCAGATGTAGGTACTATCTAAAATCTTAAGAGCAAGAGACTAAGTTGTCTCTGAAGGTATATATCATGGTGTCATTGCCTACTTGTACATCCAATCACTCGAGTCTTAGTTGCAACTGAAGTTATTGAAAAAGGGTCGAGTAGCATTATCAGATACAAGCAGGGGCAGAGTCAAGATATGACAAAGGGGTGGGCTAGGAGAGGGGGAACCCTCCACAGAGGTTCGAGGGCAGCGCCCCTGAAATTTTTTTTTTAAATCACAATTACTTAGCCTACTTTTTTGATAATCTAATTTTTTTATAAGTCATAATGTTTAAAAAACTTGCAAGGAATCATTATACAAATATATTCAAGATCTAAAACTAGCTAAATAAGTTGTGCCCGACGATCTTTTACAGATGCTGATTCTTTTTTAATATAATCTATATCTATTTATTAATAAGATCTCTCAACAAAAATTGTTATGTAGTCGATGCACAAAAATTATTTTATAATATAATCTATATCTATTTTATCTAAAATTAAGCGATGTAGTCGATGTACAAAATATTTTAACTCTTTAATAGTGTTATATGTAATGGTCCTAGTTTGGGCCATGTGGGTATTTAATTGACCCAAAAAAAATGAATTAATAATTTGGACTAGGCTAAAATGATAAAAAAAAATATATATATATTTTTAAAATTTGCATTGGGCCTTTGGACCTGGGCTTGGGCAGCCATGGACTACAGCCCAGGGTCCCCCCCCAAGGATCTGCCCTTGGATACAAGGGTGGGCATAGTTTGGTCAGTCTAAGTAATTTTTGATGATTGATTTAATTGAGAGGCTATAAAAAAGTGCAACTACTATATTTAATACTTGATAATAGTGTTTTAAAAGGCGTAAAGCGTAGCTAGGTGTGGAGACCGAGTTTCAAATTTTTTGGGCCTAGGCGAGGTTGAGACGAGTGTGAAGCGTGAGGTGTGACTAGACGTAGAGTCTAAGCGGCCTAGACAAACTTTTTAAAATAGTGCGATAACTAGACACTACAATAAAAAAAAAAATTATATTCTTTTTTCTTCTTTTTTAAACGATAATGCTACAGGGATTTGAAGCATTAATTTGAGCGCAAAATGTTGAGAAACTTAGAGCATCTTCAATGCACTCCATCTATTGAAGTCTACGAGACATGTAAAATAGACGGACCATATACCACTACGTCTATTGAATAGACGGTCAAATTAAAAATTCATTTCCAATAGGTTTCGTCTAAAATTAATATTACTGCTTATGTGGCATTGATTTTTTTTTTAAAAAACTGGCGAGTGTTCAATTTTATTTCTGAAATAGATAGAGTCCTACTTTTAGTTCGATAGTTGGTTGGCAACGACAAAGATAGAGACCTACTTTTAGTTCAGTATAGTTATAGTTGGTTGGCAACAACAAAGACGAATCCCTCTTTGGTTTCTTTGCCAACTTCTCTTTCTCCACGCCAGCTCTCTCTTTTCTCTAGAATACCTTATCTTCTCTAAATTTATAGGCTTATGCAATCTCTCCCAATTCCTTATTTTTACACTTCTACAGACTTCCATTTTGCATAAATAATTACACAGAGAGAGGGTTTTACATAGACATGGCTACCATGTTGCAAGCAATTGGAGTAGCATTAGCATAAGTTGGCTCCTTGTATCACTCCAATAAATTCTGTCTCCATTATTCGCTCTCTTCCAGGTTTCATCACTCACCCTTCATAATTATTATAGATTTATTTTAGTTACTTTTGTTTTGTGTTCCTTTAGAATCAAGGAATTATTGAAACGATAAAAAGATAAGATTTTGATTCGTGGGTTATTAACCCATTAAGCCAAATAATGATTTTCGAAGCTTAGTTGAATAAATGCAAGTCAGGAAGGGCCATAACCAGAGCAGTTACTGTCAGTGTTTTATTTTACCCTCTGGGTGTTCTTTTTTCTTTTTATTCGTTATTCTACAATGTTGAATATCTGCTCTTAGCTCTTCTCAAATTGCTGTTTATTGTGTTATCTGTGGGGTTCTTCACGAACAGGTTGATAAGCACCTTCTATTACAAAATGAATAATCAATCACAAAATGATGAAGGAAATGATGAACACTCGTTTAATCACATAATGATAAAGGGAGCTCTATATTGAATCGATTACAAAATGAGTAGTTTAGTTGCCAGTTTATACAAACTATTTAATTAACTATAACTATCTTGCAACCAACTAACTAACTTCAACTAACTCTTTGACAATGCTTTCAAGACTCCCCCTCAAGATGGACCATATATGTTTATTAGTCCCATCTTGTCAACCAATTCTCTGAATTGTGCAGGTTGTATTGCTTTAGTAAGAACATCAGCAATCTGGTTTTTACTTGAAACATGTAGAGTCTTTAACACTCTGGCTTGAACTTTTTCTCTAACTAGATGACAATCTATCTCTATATGTTTGGTCCTCTCATGGAAAACTGGATTTTCTGCTATATGCAATGCAACTTGATTATCACAATACAATATTTCAGGTCTGGAATGTTTAACACCAAATTCATTTAGCAAGGATAATAGCCAAGTTAGTTCACATGTTGCATTTGCCATTGATCTGTACTCTACCTCAGCTGATGACCTGTATAATGTATTCTATTTCTTAGACTTCCAAGATATCAATGAGTCGCCAAGGAATACACAATACCCTTATATGGATCTTCTAGTGTTAGGGCAAGATGCTCAATCTACATCTGTAAAAATCTTCAACTGCACATTAGTAAGTAGAAAGCTTGTTTTAGCATAGGCTTTTAAAGAAACATCAGATTTGGAAGGGAATAAGAGTCCTTGACCAGGTGTGGACATAATGTACTGAAGGACCCTATGAGCTACTGTCAAATGAGGGTTTCTTGGTTCTGCTAGAAATGCTTAATCTGTTTACTGAGTATGTTAAATCAAGCCTAGTGATAGTGAGATACAATAGCCTTCCTATCAATCTTACGTACATAGATGGATCACTTATCAATCCTTCCCTTTGACTTAACTTCAAATTTGCTTCCATTGGAGTGTTGGCTGGTTTGCATCCCAAGAATCTTTCAGATAATAATTGTAATGCATATGGTCTTTGAGATACAGATATGCCTCTTGGAGACTTGGCAATCTCCAATCCAAGAAAGAACCTGAGAGGTCCTAAATCTCTCAATTTAAATTTTAAGTCTATAGCAGAAGCAGCCAAATGTTCTAAGATGCTTATAGTTTGGAGCTTTTAAATGTAGAATTTCAAAAGGTGTTCAGAACTTGAGCAAAGGATAAGGCAGCCTGTTGATCAAATGTGTTGCAGTTAACACTGCATCTCTCCAATATCCAAGCGAAATGCCTGATTGAAATAATAATGCCCTTGCTATATTTAGAAGATGTTGATGTTTCCTTTCAACCACTGAGTTTTGATGTGGCCTCTCCACACAATAAAAATGATGTATAACTCCTTGCTTTTGAAAAAAAATCTGAGAATCTAAGTTCCTTTGCATTATCAGATCTTATACATTTAACAGGTACACCATATTGTGTCTTGACCATATTAAAGAACTGCATGATCACTTCTTGAACATCATATTTGTTTTTAAGTAGAAAAGTCCAAGTGTATGTCTTGAGCAATCATCTACAATAGTGACGAAATATTTGAATCCATTAACAGTAACCACATGAAAAGGTCCCCAAACATCAATATGTAAAAGGTCAAAAACTTTAGCTGAAAGATTGTTATTGGAATTGAAAGATAAACGTTTTTGCTTAGCAAAATGACATATAGAACAATGGAAATCTTTCTCAATTTTGCGACTTGACATTAATCCTTTGTCTTACTGATGTTTTATTACAAATGAGGGGTGTCCAAGTTTAGAATGCCATACGTCATTATTATATGTTGTAGATGAGATGAAGATATCATGAGAGTTGTTTTCACTTCTATTATCCATGGTTGGAAGACTGAGGTAGTATAAATTGCCAATCCTTCTACCCTTCCCAATTTGGGAGGTTGAAGACTTGCATTAAATCACACAACAATCATTATTGAATATCAAAGAACAGAAACCATCTATAGTAAGAGCACTAACTGAGATCAAATTGTATTGAAAACTTGGTAAATATAGAACTTTGGACAGCATGATCTGGGAAGAAAGAATTATTGTACCAACTTTTGAAATATTAGCCTTTTGGCCATTAGGCAGGGACACATGTGAAGCAAAAGTAGATTCATCAAAGGAATTGAATAAACTCATGTCATGGGATACATGATGTGTGGCTCATGTATCAAGAATCCAAGTATGACTAGGTATAGAAGAGTTTATACCAAAAATTTTGGAGCAAGAAGGTTGATCTGAAGGTTCTTGTGAAAAAGTCTGCAGCTGACTAGTGAGAAATGAAATCAGTTGTTGGCACTGATTGGCTGATAGTTTATTAGTTGAAGTATTGTTTCCACCCTGTGTTTTGGATTGATGTTTCCAAGGAAACTTGATGAGCTGAAGGTTTGGAATGTCCTGCATCATTATGAGAATAATTATGGTAATTATCTTGCTTTCCTTTTCGTATATCAATGATGTCTTTGCTCTTCGATTTCCAGCCAGTTAGATATCCATGAATTTTGTAGCATTTATCAATGGTGTGTCCAAGATATCCATAGTGAGTACATGTTGGCTTATCTTTCTTCCATTTGAAGTTGTTAGAATTGTTAGGAGAAGCTCCATAAGCAGCTGCACTAGGTAAAATTGAAGATGAAGTTAAACTTCTCTGCCTTTCTTCTTGAATGACTAGAGAGAACACCTTATTAATGGAAGGCAAGGGGTCCATCATGAGGAATTGAGTCCTAACTTGGCCATAATAATCATTCAGACCCATGAGAAACTGGAGAGCATAATTTTGTTGCTGATAATCCATCCAATCCTTCAGTCCACCACATCGAGAGATTGGAAATGGTCTAAATTCTCTCAATTCATCCCAAAGTATTTTAAGTTTAGTGAAGTAATTACTTACATAATTTGATCATTGTGAAATAGCATTTAACATCTGTTTAATTTGAAACACTCTAGGTCCATTGCTTCGATCATGAAGATCTTTCCACATCTCAGTTCCATTATCAGTATACATCACACTTTCTACAATATCCTTAGATATAGCATGTAGAACCCAAGACATAACCATGGAATTGCACCTAGACCAGTAATTGAATGTAGGATCATCATTTGAAGGTCTGGTAATTGTTCCATCGACGAAGCATAGTGTTATTTTTAGCATTCAACACCATATTCATTGCTCTATGCCAGGAATTGTAGTTGCTGCCTACAAGGACATTTGATACCATATTCATACCTGGATGATCACCATTGTTGAGGTAAAATGGGCTACTGGAATCATCTGTGAGCACACGATCTGGAGTCTCTAACGCAGCAAAAGGATTTTCTCCAACAACAGCATTATTTCCAGTGTTAACGGCTCTACTACCTCATCGGGCCATGATCAATTTCAACAGAAAAGTATGAAATTATGAGGTATATTAAACCCACCACTCTGATACCATATTACAAAATGAATAATCAATCACAAAATGATGAAGAAAAGGAAGAATACTCGTTTAATCACAGAATGATAAAGGGGAGGAGCTGAGTGTTCTTCTATATTGGATATCTAGGAAGGTATTGAATTGATTACAAAATGAGTAGTGTAGTTGTCATTTTATACAAACTATTTAACTAACTATAACTATCTTGCAACCAACTAACTAACTTCAACTAACTACAAATAACTCTTTGACAATGCTTTCAAGACCTTCAAACTCTGGGTAAAATTCTCAATGCTATTCTGTGTTCGTTTCAGTGTACTTCCATCTATGTATTTCCACTTATTTGGTCTACATTTTGATTGCAAATCATGATTGTGTCATGTCCTATGATGTTGAAGCCATTGGCTTTTACTAACAATTATTTTGCATAGTCCATAATTCACGTTTAGGGTGCCTTGTTGTATGCAATGTGAATAAGAGCTAAGAATGTATGAATTTAACATCTTGTGTTTGAGTTGGGATTTACTTTTCCTCCTAGCTATGTAATTTTGGGATATTAAAGGGGCATGTCATCTACTGAAAAGCGATGTTTCTTGGAGCAGCAGACTGGAAGCAGACATGATAACTCCCAGGACTTGAGCTTAAATTTGAATTTACAGTGAATTCTACTGCAGTACTAAGCAATAGATATAAAGCTATCTGTTGATCCATGTGGAATTTTGGATTTTAGTCTAGAAGCGAGTCAAGCGACTAAACAATGTAAAATAATGGTTTTTCTTGTATTTCATTATGAGAAAAGTGTTACAATTTATAGGTTATTAGAAAGCTAAAAATAGAATCATAAATCATTACAAATCAATTCTAATTGATTCTAAATGATTTATGTAAATCACTAATTGATTTATAAGAATTACTAATTGATTTAGAGGATATTTCAACACTCCTCTTCAAGTTGGTGCATAGATGTCTATCATGCCCAACTTGTCCACAAATTTTGAAAGTATGCAAATTGAAATTGTTTTGGTGAGAATATCTGCCAGTTGGTCTTCTGATCGGATTTCTGGTAGTTCTAGACTTTTCTCCTCCAATTTCTCTTTGATGAAAAAACGATCAATCTCAACATGTTTTGTTTGATCATGATGAACCAGGTTATGGGCCATATCACGAGCAGACTTGTTATCACAGTATAGCCGAATATGTGTATTTGACAATGTTGACTTGATGCCTGGCCTTGCCGCCTCGCCCCGCATCGTTCATTTTTGCGCATCGACCGCGCATTGTAACGCTTAGAAGCTCCTAGGCTCAATACGTGACATCGCCGTGCATTACGCATTTTAGTACCTAGGTATTTGATGAATAACCTAAATTCTGAATGAGTAATTTCAGCCACAATCCTTCACAAACACCAAGAGCCATTCCTCGTAGCTCCGCTTCACCACTCGAACGGGTGACCACACTTTGTTTCTTACTCCTCCAAGAGACAAGATTTCCACCTACAAAGATAAAATACCCTGAAGTAGATCGCATGTCATTTTTATCTCCAGCCCAGTCAGCATCAGTGTATACATCGATGGTTTGTTCATCAGTTTTTTTAGAAAATAGAATTCCATTCTCTTGGGCTGATTTCAAGTATCTCAAAAATCGTATGACTGCATTCATATGTTGTTCACCTGGATTATGCATAAATTGACTGACGATGCTCAAAGCATATGCAATATCCGGTCTTGTGTGGGCTAAGTACATCAGTCTGTCGATAAGTCTCTGGTATCTCTTGTTGTCAACTAGAACTTGATCAGCTTCTATTCGTAATTTCAATCCTTCTTCGATCGGTGTATTTACTGGTTGACATGCAGACATCCCAATTTCCTTCAAAAGATCTAAAGCATATTTTCTTTGGGACAAGAAAATACCTTTTTGTGATTAAGATACTTCTATTCTTAGGAAGTACTTTAAGGGGCCTAAGTCTTTCATTTCAAATTCTTTGGAGAAGTATTCCTGTAGAGCCTTCCTTTCAACTGGATCATTCCCTGTTACTACCATGTCATCAACATAAACAATAAGTGCAATAACTTTACCATTTTGTTTCTTCAAGAACAAAGTGTGATCTAAATTGTATTGATGATAACCAAATGCTACCATAGACTTTGTCAATCTTCCAATCCAGGCCCTGGAGACTGCTTCAGACCATACAATGATTTCTTCAGTCTACACACCTCCTGGCTTTGTTTTTTTGTCACCGTGCATCCTGGGAGAAGATCTATGTAGACTTCTTCAGATAGTTCTCCATGTAAAAACGCGTTCTTCACATCAAACTACTGTAGAGGCCATCCAAAATTTGCAGCCAAGGATAACAAGACCCGGACTAAGTTCATTTTTGCTACCGGTGCAAAGGTTTCAGTGTAGTCAATTCCATAAGTCTGAGTTTACCAGCAATCTTGCTTTGAAGCGTTCAATTGTACCATCATCTTTGTGCTTTACAGAAAAGATCCACCGACATCCAACTATTTTCTTTTTCGTAGGAAGATCCACAAACTCCCATGTTTAGTTCTTTTGTAAGGAGGCCATATCTTCATTAATTGCGGCTTTCCACCTTAGATCGGTTAAGACTTCATGCACACTGTTAGGAATAGATACAGTAGATAATTGATTTACAAATGACTGATTTATTTTTGGTAATTGATGTGTAGACACATAATGGTTCATGAGATATCTTACTTTACTAGACAATTCAGGTTCATAAGTTGGTTTTGGAATACCTCTTGTGAGACGTTGTGGTAACTGTCTCTTAGACGACTATCCTCAACTAACGATTGGTTTGGTATATTACTCGGGAGAGACTACAACTCGACCTTTGAAGTTTCATGGTTTTCTGGATGTTCATTACCACTTATATCCAAGCATTGACCATTAGAATCCAATTCATCTAGTACGTCAAATTTTTGACCACTCGTATCCAGATCTCTTACATTGTCATTAGATATTTCTGCCATATCAAGTTTTGCCTCATTAGGATTCGTCACGAGGTTGTATTCAAGAGTTTGAATTTCCTCAAGATACTCCCTTTGAAATTCAGACTCAGAGTAATACATTGTATCTTCATGGAAAACAACATCCATAGTGATAAACATGAGCCGAGTAGGGGGGTGATAGCATCAATACCCTTTTTGATGTAGTGCATATCCAACAAAAACACATTTCAAGGTGCGAGGCATTAACTTACTCCATTGATCTTTGGAAAGATGAATATAGGCAATACAACCAAAGACATGAAGAGGCAGGTTGGGGATTGTGGGAGCTACAACAGCGTCAGTGAGTGTTTGAAATGGCATTTTGAAGTTGAGTGACCTCGAAAGAACTCGATTGATAAGGTTTACAGCTGAGATGAGAACTTTACTCCAGTAGTGGATGGCATGTGTGCTTCAATGAGGGAAGCATGAACAACCTCTAATAAGTGTCTATTTTTTCTTTCAGCAACACCGTTCTGTTGTGGTGTATCTGGGCAACTGGTTTGATGAATAGACCCATGAGAGTCCAAGAATTGTTGAAGCCGTTATCACTTCGGAGTACTTGTATCTGGGCATTGTATTGTGTTCTTTCAGTATTGTAGAATTTTTAAAATAATACTGTAACTTCTGGTTTGGATTTCATAAGGTATAACTAAGTCATTCGAGTACAATCATCGATAAAGATAACAAACCAATGGGAACCTCCCAATGTAGGAATTTTGGAAGGGCCCTAAACATCATAGTGAATAACCATAAAGGGATTTGGACTTTTATTTAAAATTAAAGGAAATGAAGCACAATGGATTTTAGCAAGTTCACAAACATCACATTTGAAACTAGAAATATCCAAATCAGTGAACAAAGTAGGAAATAAATATTTTAAATATCCAAATGAGGCATGTCCTAAACATCGATGCCAAAGCCAAATCTCAGTTATTTTCCTGGTACTGTTGACGGCCAGAGCATGTTGTAGTTTGATGGAAGTTGTTGACTCTAGATCCAAGTAGTACAACATCCCTTTCTTAATACTATAACTAATCATTTGTTGAGTCTGAATATCTTTAAACACACAAGAGTCAAGACAAAAAATAACCACACAAGACAAGGTATTGGTGATTTGAGAAACAGAGAGAATATTATAGTTCAAGGAAGGTACCACTAATACAGAATCAAGATATAAAGTTTTAGTAAGATGAGATGACCTTTCCCCAAGAACTGGGGTAGTATTTCCATTTGCAGTAGAGACATAGTTTTGAGATGGGGGTTTCAGTTTAAAGACTTAACTCACATCAAATGTCATATGATCAGTGACACTAGAATCAATTATCCATGCATTATTCAAAACATGTGCAGAAGTATTAAAAACTTTACCTTCTCCAATAGTGGTTGCCAGTGCTGATGAAGTAGATGGACCAACATCTTCTTTTGTTTGAGCAAGTGATGTCGTACATGGTCTCCTAGCATTTCGATGACGAGTTGGGTCCCACCAGTCTGGATATCAAACTAACTCAAAGCAACGATTTTTGGTATGACCTGTTTGATTGCAGTGAGTACATTTCAATGAGGTTTTATCGAAGGTGGAATTCTTTGAGTTGGTGGATTTGGGATGATCATGTGATGTTTGACTGGGTTGACGTCGAGAGAGGATTGCAAAAGCTTCAATTTTGGTAGTCTCCTCGTTGAAGGCAGTGGATTGTAAGTCCTCACGACGAACCATGGAATAACACTCTTCTAAACTGGGTCGAGGTGTTTGGCGCAAAGGAACACAACCGGTATTTTTCTATATTTGAAGAACTGGATTTTGGTTGAATGATTTTCTGGGTTTGGGTGTCTAAGAACCGTGTTATGGCTCTGATACCATGTAAAACAATAGTTTTTCTTGTATTTCATTATGAGAAAGTGTTACAATTTATAGGGTATTAGAAAGCTAAAAATAGAATCATAAATCATTACAAATCAATTCTAAATGATTCTAAATGATTTATGTAAATCACTAATTGATTTATAAGAATTACTAATTGATTTAGATGATATTTCAACAGACAGATCAACCGTGTTATGATACTTAGGAGCATAAATGCAATCTAAATCATAACTTAATATCTTATTTTTGTAATCTCCATGATGTCTATAATTGACATTTCCTTGATAGCAAAGCATACTTATAATGGTGATCTACGTAGTGCAAGAAGCACGGCACGTGAATTTGGAATGTAATTTCCATGTAATGACTACTAGCAGGTAGTTGTGGTGAGGTATGGCGTAGAGTTAATAGTCACCCTTGTGATACTAGAAGAGCCAGTTGACATGTAAATTCTGAAAGTAGGATATAGACTTGGAGATAGCATGTCAATGAGGACTATATCGTTAGTAAGCAAAAATAGTAGTACAAACTATAATGCTTATATTGTAATATACTCTTTTAGCGATGAGTTCTAATGATTAACACTCCCTACTTTAGGAAGACAGGCTGGGGAATTGATGGTTTAAGGTAATACGAGTATGATTGTAATCATAACCATTTGTTTTTACTCTGAAATTAGACAGCCACATATATACATGGTGGAAAATCATGAAAGAAATGATTAGCCATATCCGTATGCAAGTAATTTTACGTGAAAAAATCGTGAAAGATTTTAAAATAATGTGAAAAAAATATCCGTGACATTATTAAATACATTAATTGGATCCCATGAGCAAGTAAAACACGATAAATGACTTCACAATTTGAATATTAGCAAGTCAAACACGATAAATAACTTCACAACTTGAATACAAAGTTGCAATCTTCGTATTGGAACACCACTAGCAATTTTTTTTCTTTTAAGTACCCTAAAACCACCTTCAAAATTCATTTCTAATTTATGAGTCCAAACATATTCTATATAAAAATGATTCACATTTTGGCATATGCCAATTATTCAAATAAAATGGACATTAGTTATGTTGTTATATAATACGATATTTCATGACGTGGAAGTAACAACCGGGATCTTCAAAGTTGAATAAAATCGTCCACATAATTAAAAAGTTATTATCTTTAACCACTCACCAATATAATAATGAACTTGTGTCGGGTACCGTGGCAGCATGAGCCCCCAAAAAAAAAAAAAAAAATCTTCAAATCTAATTTCATTGTCATTTAATAATAATCATTATTATTATCTCTTGAGTTTTGATCGAGGAAAAATGATTTAGATATATGAGTGTTGTCAAAAAAATGAACTGCAATGAAGAAAGTATAATTTTATCCTAATTTATTATTATTCTAAACTAGTTGATTAGTCCAAAGAATTTTGTTTGAAAGAATTTAAATTAAAGACTAATTAAACTATTGTTAGAAAGTTAAATTGAAGAATCTAGTGGTTTAAATCACCAAGGTTTTGGATCTATCGTTGTTGAATTTATCAATTATTCAATTATTGATCAATTTCCAAAATCGTACAGCAACTCAAAATCAATCTATTGCCGTCTTATAGATTTTTCAATTAAATTCAAAAAAAAAAAAAAAAAAAAATCCAATATCGATTCATCTTTGCTTCGATCTTAAATTACTAAAGCATTTATCATATTAAACTCAATTAAAAAAAACAAAGAATCAAAGTTTTTGTATCATAAGCATCCTATGTATCCTCAATTCGATAATAAAATAACGAAAAATCAAAAGAAATTAATAGAACACGTTCAAACACAAGCACAAATTAATCAATCAATTTCTAAATCAAAATACATGATATTTAAGAGAAAGAATATTCCTTTAATTAATCCAACAAGAACGAACTAAAAATGTTTAAGCCTGAAAATAAAATTAAAAGGATAACAAGATAACTACTTTGTTTAAACAGGATTTCATCGTCTACCTTGGCTCAAGAAAATTAGAAAAACTTAATTAAATAAAAAACAAAAGATTTGATAATCACTTCGTTTAAACAAAGTTTCATCGTCATTTCATGTGCACGAAAATTTTCTTCTTGTTCCTTAGCCTCCGTCCCAACCTCATATTGAAACTCTTGCACGTAAAAGGTTGAAAAAAATCCCCAACTTAAAATTGAAAAAAAAAATTTGAAGTTGGAATGTTAGGACCAAATTAGTCATAGTTGAATAGTTGAAGGCAGGACCAAAATCTGGAAATCTTAAAAATTTGAATAAATTACAATTTTACCATTGTGTTCGAGCCTACTTTACAAACATTCCGTGAGTAGCACAATAAAGTATGAGTGATGCATGTCATATCACCTCGAATTTCATGTCGAAACCTTCGTTTTGGTATCAAATTTATAGACTTTTCGAGTTGGAATAAGCACAGAAAGTCGAACCAAAGTTAAACAAAAGTTGAATGAAATTTTAGAAAATTTGGAAAATTGGCCAAGTATAAAATTATGTGGTCGAGCAGCCCACTTTGAGTGAGTCGTACGAGCAGTCGGATGATCCGTTCATGTTGCATGTATATGCGTTACAAAGCTTGTAACTAGAACTTCGCAATGGTATAAAGTTCTCTCGGTTTGGATCTCGTTAGGACCCTCAAATGTTGACTCGAATATGGTTTTTCAACATGAAAACTCCGCCTATTTTTTTTTATTAAAATAATGAAATTGGAGACACATGTCAAAAGTTAATCATGACTATTTAGGAGCTGTTTGGTAGAACTTAAAATCGAAAACTAAATTAATCCTATAACACGATACTATATTCGTATGAAATAACGAAATTTAGACAATCAAACATTAAATAAGCAAAAGCACGGAAATAAGTAAAACCAAGCATGACCTTTAAATCTCTCCATAAATAGACAACTTCAGCTATTAAGGGAAATCACGGCAAAAGGTAAAAAGAAATAAGGTGAGTAAAACATTTATTTGTTTTTATGTTCATTTTGTTCCTAAGTTAGGAATTATTCTACAGTAAATTATAAGTTAATCATATTTATTCTTTAAAGTTATTTGTGATTAATGGTTGTTTATGTTGAATTGTAGAACTCGGTTCTAACCATGTTGGATTCAATAAAAGAATTCCTTAATTTTCTTCCTTGTCAATGATAATCCAGCAATATTTTTCATCTATTTTCAGAAATTACAATAACTTTGTTACTGTAATCACTTATTACCTTCCATCAGTTATAATAGGTGGCTTCTTGCAATTGTTCTCTGATTTCCAACATTCAAGCACAATGATTTCTCATTCAATCATGATATTTTCATTTATTCAAAAAAGTAAATGAAATTTAGTTTTATGTCATTTGAAATATGATATTCCTTGAGTTTATTCTTGAAATCTTAATTTCCAGTAGCATGGTTCTTTACTCTAACATAATGTTTTCATTTATGCACAATGAGTAAATCAATTCCATGAAGTTTTAAGGTTCTAAAAGGACAAGATTAGTGCTTTATATGTATTTAATTCATGGAATTTTATTACGAGCAGCAATAAGTTTTAATTGGGTTGAATTTTTATAACCGATTATAGAAATTCAATGTATCAAATGTTCCAAAGTTTCATACGACCTTAATTAAATTTTTGTAGTAGTTAAGTTGAATAGTTTACTTTGAGCAATTCTAATCCATCTTATTCAAGATCATAATAAAATTATGTGATTAAATGATATGTGATTGTAGCTCAAATTCTGATTACATGTTAACACCTTCATTTTCATAAGTAAATTTATTTTACAAAGACTTTCAATATTCATGTACTAAATGCTTAAGCAAGTACCTTATTTGGTTTTAGAATTTATTTTAGAATGGACGTTGACTTTCCATCGTTTGTTAAATTTAATGATAAGATGTAGTAAGCTGATTTAGTTCAATTTGTTTCCTAGATTCGTGCTTCTAGTATCCCAAATTTGTGCTTCTGGTATTCTGGATGTGTGCTTCTAGTAGCCCTTTCACAAAACAACATTCAGATATTATGCATATTCTAATTATTGTTTCATTTAAGCATGATTCTTATGTTTTATTGAAATGAAAACATGCTTGACAAGATTTGAGATATTCATGTGAATTCATGATCATTAAGGAGTCTTAATTTATGAGTAATGAAAAAATAAAATGAATCATGAATCATAACTAAGTTCCCTACATAAATGTACACCAATGGAGGTTGATTGCCTCATGGACCATAGGGTCCAATATGTTAAGGTCACAGGCCATGGGGCCATATGAATGTTTAGGCCATAGTGCCATTTATAAATTCCAAGTCATAGGGCTGTTTGAGGAGTTAAGGCCATAGGGCGATCCCAAATGAGCAAAGAGTTGCTCTAAGAAAGTATTGTGACCGTAGTGCTATTTTAAGCACAATGTTTGAGCACTCGGTGTACAAGTTTCTATGTTCAGTGCCTAAAGATAAGATAAAATTTGGTTGCATATGCATTCTATATTCGGTTACATAATTGGTTCATAGATGAATTATGTAAACTAAATTCTTACTTCAAGAATGCAGATTTTGTTAAAAGCATCCTTATGTTTTCCTCACATATGTATATAAATGTGGTGATTAATACGAAGATGATGTTTTCTTATGTTATTGGATGTTTATGTGTTGATTTTTATTTAGCACATATGAGATTATAAGCTAAGGCTAAGAAGTAGTATTCATGAATTGTATGAATTAAATGATAACTTTTTTAGAGAATTGATAGACTATACAACGATGTGGTTAAGACTTGGAGTAGGACGTCCAATGATGGGATGGAGTATCATGTCATTACAAAAATAGAATTTTACTTTCCGCAATGGCTCGGAGTATATGTCAAAGAAAGAAGTTATAAAAGGGTTTTTATTTATAACGCGATGTCATTGAAGCTCTTGGGGACTCTATACTTCATCACGTGAAGTATGCCCGTTTTCTTTTGATTCAAACCCTTTTGAAGATTCTCTTGTATGGTATAATGTTATTTGTTTCTTTGACGTAAATCGGGAGACACCATTTTGTAAATTTCAGGAACCCGATGTATTTAGAAGAAAGAGAATCTTATTTATTAAGTTTGTGGTTAAGTTTATATAATCAAGTTTATAAATAATTATGTCTATTTACATTCCTAAAAGTTTTACTTTTGGTTTTAGTTTTAAAATTTTAAAGATTGTATGTTATAAATTTAATTCAAGTACTAGGAGTTAAGATAATAAACTAAAAAATGATATGTCTGATTTGTGACTAAAATACGGATACTAGTATCAATCAAAAGCTGGTTTTCTAACTCAACTTGAAGATACTAAAAACCTTCAGACCTGAATCAGAAACAAGAATCACATTTGTACATTTTTCGAGTTGGGATAAGCACATATCACCTCGAAGTTCATGTCGAGACCTTCGTTTTGGTATCAAAATTGTACATTTTTCAAGTTGGGATAAGCACATAAAGTCAAACCAAAATTGAACGTGAAATTTTAGAAAATCTGGAAATTTGAGCAAGTATAAAATTTCGTTGTCAAGCAGCCTACTTTGAGTGAGTCGTACAAGCAGCCGGATGATCTGTTCATTTTGCATGTCTATGCGTTACGAAGCTTGTAACAAGAACTTCGCAACGGTATAAAGTTCTATCAGTTTGGATCTTGTTGGATCTCGTTAAGACCCTAAAATATGAAAATCTGCCTATTTTTCTATTAAAATAATGAATTTTTGGGACACTTGTCAAAAAGTAATCATGACTATTTAGGGGCTATTTGGTATAACTTAAATCAAAAATTAAATAAATCCAATAGCGCGATACTATATTCGTATGAAATAACGAGATTTTGAACAACCAAACATTTAATAAGTAGAATCGTGAAAATAAGAAAGATCAAACAAAACCTAATGCTCCTTTAACTTTTCCTACAAATAGAGCACTTCAGCAATTAAGAAATTCACAGTAAAAAGAGGCGAGTGAAACATTTTATGTATTCATTTTTAGGATATATTCTGCAGTAATTTGTATTCTTGATCTTGTTCTTTCTTTACTTTTGATGTTCATGCTGAAATTTAGAATTTGTTGCTTAACCTATGCTAGAACTAAGAAAATTACTTTAGAAATCTCTAATTATTTCTCATCCTTCTTTCTTAAAAGTTTAGCATCAATATAATACATCTTCTTAATGTTAAGTTGCTGGTTTTTGTAGTTAAAATCATAATTTCAACCTTCCAGTAGTGAGTTTTCTTACCCTAACATAATATTTTCACTTATTGAAGTTTAGAAATTCAATTCTGCAGTAATTCATAATTTATCCATGTTTATTCCTTGTCTATGTTAAATTAATCGGTATTTACGTTGGAATTCTAGATTGTTGCTTACCTATGTTGGAAAAAAGAAATTTTCTTTAAGATATCTCTCCTTATTCATGATATTTTAGCAATATATTCCAGTCGATTCCAGAAATTTCAGTCATAAAAGTAATGAATTTTGTTGCTGTTTTATAACAATTGAAATATCTATTTGTTGAATTTATTTTGATTTTTTTAGCAACATGATTTCTTGTTCTAAATGAAGATTTCACTTATTTAAATAGGGGTAAATGAAATCCAGAAATTCTTAAGGTGATAAAAGGATAACTTGTTGCTTTACATGTAATTAATTCATGGAGCTTTATCACCAGAAGTTTATACTTCTTCATTTGGTTCAAGTCTTAATTCTATGATAATCCATTTATTTTCTTTTCTTGAGTAAATATTTCTACAAAAGCTTTCACTCTGCTCATGTTATATGATTGAACAAGTGTCTTATTTGATTTTATAATTTCTCCTACAATGGATAATTGGTTTTCTTTATGATTGTTAAAATTAATTATATACTGGAGTAAGATAATCTGGTTCAGAATGTTCCCTGGATTCGTGCTTTTAGTATCATGTATTCATGCTTTTGGTATTCTGGATGTGTGCTTCTAGTGGCCTTCTTACAGAACAACATATAAAATTTATGCATACGTTATACTCTAATTATTGTTTCATTCAAGAATGATTCTTATGTTTTATTGAAACAAAGACATGCTTAATAAGATCTGAGACATTCATGTGAATTCATGGTCATTAAAGAGTCTTAATTTATGAGTAATGAAAGAATCATGAATCATAACTAAGTTCTATACATAGATACACACCAAAGGAGGTTGATGCCTCATGGACCTTAGGGTCCAATTAGTAAGGTCATCGGCCACGAGGGCCTTTTTATAAACTCCTAGCCACGATGGCTGTTTGAGCAGTTAAGGCCATAGAGCCTTTGGGATCCCAATGAGCAAAGAATTGCTCGAAGAAAGTATGATGATCTTTGTGTTATTTGAAGCACAAAGTTTGAGCGCTCGGTGTATAAGTTTCTATGTATGTGACCGGCCCAAAGACAAGATAAAATTTGGTTGCATATGCATTCTATATTCGATTGCATAATTGGTTCATAGAGGAATTATGTGAACTAAAATTTTTACTTCAAGAATGCAGATTTTATTAAAGGCAGCCTTATGTTTTCCTCACATATGTATATATAAATGTGGTGATTAACTTGAATAAGATGTTCTCTTATGATCTTGGATGTTTATGTATTGATTTTCATTTAGAACGTATGAGTTTATAAGCTAGTCCAAGAAGTAGTATTCATGAAATGCATTCTATGTGCCTTAATTGTTGATTTACTCGCTAAGCTTCACCGCTCATAAGTCATTTTATGACTTTTATAGAAAATGGATTGAGTATACACCGACGTGGTAAGAATGTGGAGTAGAACGTCAAACGATGGACACGAGTATCATGTTATCACTAAGAGGGATGTATGGACTCTCCATCCTTTATGGATTTATATATCAAAGAAAGAACGTACCAAAAGGATTGCATTTACCATGCAATAACGTTAGAACATTTGAGAACTCGTGTTCATCTCATGAAAAAATGATTGGTTGTAGTATTTTAATCTATTTTGTAATTTCCTTGGTATCATCACAAGGATGAATAGAAAAGAATGATGATATTTTGCTGTGGTAGAAATCGGGATGCTAAAATTTGTAAAGTATAGAAACCCGATATATGTAAAGGAAGGAAATCTTGTTACTACGCTTATGTTGATTTTAAATCTTTAAGATTTTTGAATTTCGTTAATTACATCCTTAAATTTTTATTTCTAGTTTCAGCCTTAAAGTCTTAAAAATCATATGTTATAATGTTAAGATAATGGACATATACATGTTTGATTTAAGATCGATATAGGGATACTAGTATCCATCAGCAACAAATTTTCTATCTCAACTCGAATGTACTAGAAGCCTTCAGTCCTGAAGCAGAAAGAAAAATACAAGTCATGTATTCCTTAAAAAGAATATTAAATTCTTTTAAAAGTTAGTTTTTCTAATTCATCTTGAAGCTATTAAGAGCCTTTAGTAGATCTGAAGTAAAGAATAAAAAAAAAATCTACCGAAAATTTAGAAGTCGTCACAGGACTAATCAAATAATTGGATAAGTGGATAAAAAAATTATGAGTGAGAACAATAGTTATTTTAAGACTTGGGTTATTGTGCCTTTTCTTCGTTTTTTTTTTCAAACTTTTTCTAAATGCCTTTTTATTTTTTTTCCTTTTTTGTATGTGCACCATATGTAGCGAGAGCACATTTTTCAACTCTTTTTTTTTCCTCCATATTTTTCATAAGAGATACTTATTGACTTTGATCTCTCTCACTTTATACTCTTCATCCTCATCTTAATTTTCTTTTTCTTCCACACCTTCTTCTTCCTTCTTCTTCAATGGTTGTTGCCAACTGTTGTACAGACGAGGCGAGCTATCCCATCATATTTTCCAAATTAGAAATGGATTGTGCTTGTGAGTTTTGTGTAGTCCTTATTTCATCTTGAAACTCTGCGATGGTATGATTTTGTTGTTCCAATGCAACTTGCGTACATGTTTCCAACTTTTGAAATGCATCATCCCATGGTTGTGGTTGTGTAGAGTTTTGAATAAGCTATCTAGGATTTTGCTGAGGAGTTTGACATGTTGCAACATTCTGTTGAAAACCATGAAAAATTGGGGTGGTCTTTCCATCCTGGATTATATGTGTTTGGGTAGGGGTTGTATGATGGTTTCTTCATCATGTTGAGGAAATTTACTTGATCAGAGTGTGCATCTAGTTCACTGGACTTGGTAGATGTCAATAAGGCTAACTCGTGGGACATATATTCTATTATACCTTTGACCTCTTTAATCTTTGAACTAGGTTCACATTTTTGAATCTTGTAGGTTCCCCTTACCTTTCCTTCAGTCCTAGAAGATCGACTCCGCTGTTGTGAATTGTCAACCTGCTTTTAAAAGAAACTCCAAAATTTTGTTGCATTTTTGGACATGACCTCTTCATCACTTTTGGCCATCAGTTACTCTTGAATATGTGATAGTAATCTCTCCAACATATATTGGCATTAGTGCCATTTTTCTTATATGTGATGTGGACGTTTGATAAGCAGCCCATTAAATCTCTCCCACGTTTCATAAAATGGTTCTTCGTCCTTCTGCACAAACTCTAATTTATCCCTACGAGTAGGATTAGTCTTGTGAACATGAAAATATTTATTAAAAAATTTAGAAACCATTTGTTCCTAAGATGTAATACTATTGGCAGGTATTGTATTGAACAATGATCTAAGTCTAACTCTATCTATTAGAGATAGAAAACAGATGGACTTTAACATTATTAGGATAAACATTCTCGTATTTAAATGTCTCACATACAACATAGGAATCTGTCAGATGATTATAGGGCTCTTCACTATCCAAACCATAGAAACATGGAAGACAATTAAGTACACTTAGTTTTAGCTCAAAATTCCTAGCAGCTACTTCTTGGAACTGGATGCACGACGTGCTCAAATTAGCTAATGGAATAAATAAGTCCCTAAAAGGCCTCTCTTCAATTTCATCACCAATCGTGATTATTACTTCGGTTCTTTCAATTTTATCTAAATTAGTGGCTTGCTTTCTATAGTGGAAAGTGCATTCAATTTTAATGTCTATACGTTCCAAGTCAAGTACTAAAGACCTATGACCTATCATGCACTATTTGTCTTGTTTTTTTTAATTCAAAGAAATAAAAACCTAAATTATAACTAGTCAAAAATAAAAGAAGCCAAGACCAAATCAACTTTCTGACACAGTCCACGACAACGGCGTCAAACACTTGTTATCAAATTTCAAATAACTCGCAAGCTCACGAATCTATTGGAATATAGAAAAATAGTAACGGTGTCGATCCTATATAGACTACAATGAAGAAAGTTTAATTTAAATCTGAATTAACTGTTATTTTCGGCTAGTTGAGTCGAAAGAAGTTTGTTAGAAATAATTTAAATTAAAGACTAATTCAACTATTGCTAGAAAGTTGAGTTGAAGAATCAAATGGTTTAAATTACCAATGTTTCTGTATCCTTCGTTTTAACTTAGCATTTATCTTTGATCAATTCCCAAAATTGTACAATAACTCAAAATCAATTTATTGTCATCTTAAAGGTTTATTAGTTAAGCCCAAAAAAAACTAGAAGGTATATTCAAATTGGGACTTTTAAGAATTTTTAAGGATTTAAAAGTTTAGGGTATTTAGTGTAGACCTTTTAAGATTATGTGTATTCAATAGAGACTTTAAAAGTCACAGAGTATTCAATTCAAACTTTTAGAAATCTCTATAAATCATGGGTATTCAAATTAATAATGACTTTAAGGGAATTCTCCATTTACTAAACTTTTGGAAACTTTTTGGTGAAAAGTATAAATAGAAAATCTCAAAGAAAATCTCTTGTATATCAATGAGATTTTTGAAGACTCCAGAGCCCCAAAATAAAGAACTACTCTTTACTTTTACCGTATGTCTTCGAGTAAAAAATCGATTTTGCTTGTTCTAGATACACCATTTTCTAATTTATGTAAAATATGAATTTACAATTTATGTGAAATCCGAATTTACTATTTTCCAGTATGTGGTATTCTTGATTGAATGACGTGATTTTTTTTTTAAATCAATCGATTTTTTGTTGAATAAGTTCTCATGATTGTAACAAGTAGTTTTGCTTTCTAATTACGACAATTGTGCATTTATGATTTTTTTCAATGCATAATAGTTTGGATTTCATTTGATGTCAGATTCATTTATCACTATAAGAAAAGTATACAACAGTGACGACCAATAGGGTCAAAAGTGAATATTGGTATTAATTTTTTGTGATGACATAGTCGTCACAAAATGTCGTGGATATTGGTTAGAAGTAACTACTCATTTGAGACGACAATACGGCATCGCTATTGAATTTAAATTCAATAGATACGACAAGTCATTGATATAAAGAGTTGGGAAATTGTGGATACTTTGGTCGTTTTCATTACCGTCGACTATTTATCGCCTCTACTATAATAATTTGATTTTTTTTTTAAAATTTAGAATAATAAACAATATTAAAAATTGATAACTATAAACATTATATTAAAAATTAATAATAATAAACAATATATTAAAGTAATCAACAAAATTGTGTGAATACAAAAAAATTATACAAAAACCGATCTAGGGATCCGTTAAATCTTCCTTGTCGTCAGTAGGTTCTTCATCGTCCTCGTCAAGAGTTATCTCAACGAACAATTCACCGGAGAATATAGAATTCCACATGATAGTAAATGAATGCAAAACCCCAACGATCTTATCGAATTTTGCCTTAGAATGCGCCAACTTCTTAGGCATTTCTATCACATGAGTGACTGACTCGGAAGACTTGGCAACGGCCGGCGGGGTATGCAATCCAGTAGTAGACTCTAGATTGGGGTGGGGAGTGCCTTTCGGAATCCTTCCAACTCTGCGAATGTGCCTTCTTCTCCCCTCTATCACCTCTCTGACAACACCGTGCTCGTCCACCAACGTGGTGCTGGAGCCGACCTGATGCGTCTACGTCTCCCACACCTCGACTAGTTTTGCCTAATATTGGATTTAAAAAAATAACGTCACAAAAATTAGTTATATCATAAATAATGAACTTTATTACAACTTATCGTAAATTACTTATGTAATCATTCGCCACCGTCTTGTTCGCCCACTCGCTCTTTTTTTTTTTTTTTTTTGAATGGAAGTCTGGAATGAGTCTATAATTCCATGCCACTACCGCGTCTTGAGTTCCTCTACGAAAATATTAAATATAAAGTTAGTATCAACACCATAATGAAACATCCAAAGTTGAAAAAACTAAATACTTATTATTTGATATGTATCGTGTAGCCAAGAAACTTGTCGTCCCTGGACGGAGACGTACTTCGCTTTAGCCCAATTATCTTTATTCTTGGCCGAGCGTTCCTAAAAAAAAAATTGTCAATATTATATACATTATGTTTTAGTTAATATAAAACAATTTAAATATTTAAATCAAAACAAATATACTTACAAGATAATGCGGATTGCAAAATAGCTCCACCGTCTTCTGCAAGTTGGCATCACTGATTCTGCAATATGGACGGTTCGGGCCGTGCTCCATGCAGTGCTTATGCGCAAGCTGCTTGTAGTCTTGGAGCCAACCGATCGATACAGCTAACAATCGTGTTGAAGAGCGAGGGGCTACCGCGAAGATCAAAATATTCCTACAAAATTTAGTAGTAGATAACTCATAATTTTTGAAGTAAATAAATTTAGTGAAATCATAATATTTGAATCTACTTACTTCGTCGATGTTAAGTACGCAGCTTTTTAGTTCCTCTGGAACATGAGCCCACATAGGAAAGTTTAATGTACCTAATCTGATTCTCCACCAGCCTTGTGAAGAGATTCCCATTGTCTCCAATAAGTTGAAGAGTCTACTCTACGATGTCAAAAACAATGGAAAGTGGCTGCTTCCCATTTGCCAGCCACGCTCTCTGCAGCTGTATACATTTTGCAAGACCCCTTCTCTTCGGTGGAGGAGCTGCAATAATGAGTAACATACAATTATTAGTATGTAACTCAAAAAATAAATTAACAAAACAATTCATAAAAATAATCACTTCCCAGTCTCGCAGGGTGGCTGTAACCTGCCTACACCTCGACTAGGATCCTCGCCTCCACCATCACCACCATGGGACATTGCATTAGTCATACCTAAAAATATTTGTGATATTAATTTAATTACTAGTCACAGTATGTTTTCTATAAATCATTTGGAATTTGACCCTTTTTATAAAAAAGAATTCTTTTAAGACCCTTTTCCCTATAAATCAGTTAAAACCAAAATGTATTTCTTTATAGTCACAACAATTTGCCATTTGACACAAACACTCATTTGGCATTCATTGAAGAAATGGTTACTGTGGCACCATTTGACAACAATTTCCCAGCAATTGCATAATCTCGACAATGTCAACAACCAGCAATTTGCCATTTGACAATAATTCTCCAGCAATTGCATGCTCTCAACAATTTCTCACCATTTGCCATTTGACACAATCCATTCTTAAATGTCAACAACCTGGAATTGCGTACTCTCAACAATTATTTAACAATAATCAAAATTGTAATCTAAAGCCCATAATTACAACAAAAAAAAAATTCAGAAAATGTGCAAATAAAATTGATACCGGAGCAATTATTTTGGTAATCAATGAATGGCATGAACTCAACAATTTAACGATAATCAAAATTTTAATCTATAACCCATTACTACAATCGAAAAGAATGTAAAAAATATGGAAATAAAATTAATACTAGGACAATAAAACGTAGAAGGAGAGGCATAACAAAAAAATCTGGATTTTCTAGAAATAAAAAAGTAATACCAATGCAATAAGATAAAGAACTCCCTAAGGTCGTGATTAAACTAAAGAATCAGCTAATAAGCTGGTTTTAAGTTTAGCCAAACAATCTAGTTAACACGGAGAAGAAGAGGCAGAAGAAGATAAAGTGCAGTGAAAGATTAGCCAAACATACTAGTTAACACAGAGACAAGAGGCGGCGATGATGTTTGACGGATAGAAGAAGAGGTGGCTGTTGTGGTCGACAGCGGTGGTTGACGGATATGTGAGCGATGGCCTCAGTTGTGGTTGACGGAGATTTTGGGAACAGAGGTGGCGGTTGTGGTCGACGACAGAGTTTGGTGATAAGTGTGTTTTATGCACTTATTTTGGCCTTTGAATTAATCATTTATGCCGTCATATAGTTGCTTTTATACTTAATCTAGTTTATTATTTTTCTATTTCTATTTTAGACGTGTTTGTGAACAATTGGAGAAGATTGGACGAAAAGTGCAGTAATTTAGAAAACATCTCATAAGTTCGAGGACTCAATTGCACTTAACCCAAAGTTGAGGTCAAAACACAAGACCGGATGGAATTGGAGAAAAACAAAGCAAAATAGGCAAAAAGGACTGAAAGCGTACGAAAACTTGAATATGGGGATCAACTTGCAAATATTCAAAAGTTTAAGGCCTTGGGTTGCAAATAAAAGAGGACTAAATTGATATGAAAGAAGAAATTGGAGGACTAAAGATGATAAAATCCAAATATGAAGGACATGTGCTGCAAATAAGATAACAAAAAGAATAGAAAGGACAAAAATATGACCAAGGACCAAATAAATTACAAATCAAACCTTGGAGGACTAAGCATGCAATATGGAGATTGGAACCAAATTTGGAATCATTATTTACTGGTTGCCGCGGTGGCAAACCGCGGTACGACCGCGGCCATGCGCGGCAGATGCGTCTGGGTGTTTTTTTGGCTTATTTTTAATTCCAATTAGGGCCGTTTTTGTCCTTTCATGGACATTAGTTGTTAAATTAGTAAAACACTATATAAAGACCTAACCTAGGTCAAAATATGGGTTAGATTTTTGGGAGCCGAATCAAGAAAATACGGAAGAAAACAAGAGAAGATAATTCCTTAACGATCAAGAACCCTTCGAAGATTTTTTCTCCTAAGATCCATGCCGAGTTTTATTAATTCTTTTCTTTCTAGTTTAATTATGTTCTTCTAAGTTTCTCTAGCCAAGGTAGACGATGAAACCTTGTTCAATTAAGTGATTATTTTGTTATTCGGTTAATTCCTTCTTAGAGCTTTAACGTTCATGGTTCGTTCTTATTTGATTAATTAAATATAATTTCTTTCATCTTAAATATCATGTATTTTTTATAGTTAGATATTGATTTAATTAATCAATGCTTGGTGATTGAATATGGTCTATTAATTTCTTTTGATTTTTCATCATCTTTTATTCATATTGGGATACATAGAATGCTTAGGCAATCTTTGATTCTTTGTTTTCTTTCAATAGAATTTGATATGAAAAATGCTTAAGTAATTTATGTTTGAAGCATAAGGGGAGCCTACATTAGATCTTCTTCTTCTGGACTTAATTGATAAATCTTTAGGGACGACAATAGATTGATTTCGTGTTGTCGTATATTTTTGGGAATTAATTTCTTAATTGGATAATTGCTAAGTTAGACAATGGTGGATTCCGAAACCTTGGTATTTTACACAACTTGAGTTCTCAATTCATTTATTTAGCTTATTTAATTAGTCTTTAAAGTTAAACTCTTTCAACAACAATCTTTCGACTCAACTAGCATAGGATAATAGTTAATTTGGATTAAATTAAACCTTCCTCATAGCAGTCTCTGTGGGATCGACCTCGTTATTACCTTTCTATATTCCAATAGATTCGTACACTTGCGAGTTAATTAAAATTTGACATCATTTGGGAGTAGAGGCGGCATCGTTCAATGTTAATAGAGAAAATAGGGGTGAACTCTTGAAAAGAGAACGGATTCTGGATTAAAATCCAGAAGAAAAATAGCAGTGCCAATGAGTTGCCGTTATACAAATATAGCGACGACTAATTACTATACGCAGTAAATGAAGCGCCAAATCTGGTCTAAATAATTTCAGCCAAATAGGGAGGATATATGTTGTTAGATAGAAACTGGGGGAAGAGAGCTGAAAATATATATATATATATATATATAGTGAGAATTCTAGTGAAGAAGAAGATGTTTTGTATGCTTTTACTCAAATGAACTTCAATACAATTCTAATCTATAATGTAGTCTATATATACACTTACATGAGGCGTGATCTATACATAGTGCAGGTGGATAATTAACAGATTGGAGCACATGCAAAAACTGATTTAGTTACAACAATATGTATAGCACTAGAAGCTTCTATTCAACATAATTCATGCCACGTGTTTGTTGAGTTTTCTTTGTCACTTGGTTTTCTGATTTTGATGATTGTAGTCTACAATTCCTTCTTCTCTAACACCCCCCTTCAAGCTGGAGTTAACTTCAATTACTCCAAGCTTGCTGCGTAGATACAAGTGTCTAGAGTTCATCAAAGGTTTGGTCAATATATCTGCTGTTGGAACATAGCTTATTACCAGTTGTTTAGCTAATACCTTGTCTCTGACAAAGTGCATATCTAATTCTATGTGCTTGGTCCTTGCAAGATAGACAAGGTTAGAAGCCAATGCACTAGCTCCTAAGTTGTCACACCATATTCTTGGAATTTCAGTCTGAGTTATATTTAGTTCTTGAAGTAGAGATTGCATCGAAGTGATTTCTGCAGTGGTGTGAGCTAGATTTCTGTATTCTGCCTCAATACTTGATCTTGCTACTACATGTTGTTTCTTTGAAGACCAGGAAACTAGATTGTCACCCAGGTACACACAATAACCCACAATAGATTTTCTGTCATCTGGACATGATGCCCAATCAGCATCTCCATAGGCAACAATGTTCATATTATGTGCTTCATGAATGATTAATCCCACATCAAGAGTTCCATTTATATATCTGAAAAGTCTTTTTAGCAAGCTCCAGTGAACATCTGTAGGATTTTGAAGGTACTGACTAATTCTGTTTACAGCAAATGTATGTCTGGTCTTGTATGGGTCAGATATTGCAGTGCTCCTACTGCACTCCTAAATTGGGTTGGATTTCTTAAGCTTATGCTTTCTGTTTTACCTATCAACCTTCCAGCTGCCATATGAGTGACACTAGGCTTCAGATTTTCAAAACTAAACTTCTTTAAAACATCCATAACATATTTCTTCTGTGATAAATGAAGTCCAATTTCATCTCTATAGTATTCAATTCCCAAGAACTTCTTTGGGCTGCCCATATCCTTCAAGGTAAAGGATGCATTCAACTTCTCAATAAGCTTCTGTATTGTTGTTCTGAAACTCCCAGTTAGTATAATGTCATCAACATATACTAGTAAGTAGATTACATGATCATGTGCAATCTGATAGAAGACTGAACTATTAGCTTTGGATTGTTTAAGGTCCCACTCCAGTAATGTCTCCTTCAGTGTGTCATGCCAAGCTCTAGGAGCTTGTTTGAGTCCATATATAGCTTTGTTGAGTCTGAAGACAAAGGATGGTTCAGCTTGATCTATAAAACCCTGAGCTGCTCCATATATATTGTTTCTTCAAGTTTTCCATTGAGAAAAGCATTATTGATGTCTACCTGCATTATCTCTCAACCTTTAGAGATTGTTGTTGTAAGAATAATCTTTAGGGTTGGTGTCTTAGCTACTAGACTGAATGTTTCATAGTAGTCAATTCCTGAAGTTTGGGAGAAGCCCTTTGCTTCCAGCCTGGCTTTATGACTATGAATATATCCATTTGCATCAAATTTCAATTTAAATACCCATTTGCATCCAATTACTTTCATTGTAGGTTAATGAGGGACTAACACCCAAGTATGATTTCTTACCAAGGCATCATATTTTTCCTTCATTGCTTTACACCATTTTTCACTCTTCAGTGCTCCATCCAAGTTAACTGGTTCCTCATTATCTAAGGATTGTGAAGTAACAGCAGCTGTGTAGATTCTTGGTTTATTATCCCAGCTTTTGATCTAGTTACTATATGATGTTCAACCTTATCTGTAATCTTCTCAATTTCTGGCATATCCACCCAAATTTTAATACCAGCTTGAGATTCTGAGGACTCAGGCTGTATCTCTTTGTACTGGTTGTTGTGATACTTTATTATCCGTTCTTTCATCATTTTCGTATTTCTACCACTTCTTCATTTCCAGCTGAAGGTTCATGTCCAGGTTCATCTATTGAATGCATTATATCGGCTGAATCTGGGGTTGTATTATGAGAGTTCTGTTCAAATGGAAGATGATGTAAGGTCATAGGAATGGATTTGGTTTGGTGTGATTTGTTGAGGAAACCTTCCTTAAAAGAAAAAGAGTTTTCATCAAAGACAACATGTCTGGAGATATAGATTCTACCATTGGAGCTTAAGCCCTTGTATCCTTTGTGAGACATACTAGGTCCTAGATAGACACATTTTTTAGCATGAAAATCAAACTTGTGTTTCTGATAAGGTCTTAAACTTGGGTAGCAAGTACACCCAAATACTTTAAGCAGTTTGTAATCTATAGTGTGTTTAAATAGGATTTCATAGGGTGATTTGTGTTGAAGTAAAGGACTAGACATTCTATTCATAAGGTATGTTGCACATAGGAAAGCTTCCCACCAATAGTGTAGAGGCATATGTGCTTGAGCTAAGAGGGTTAAACCAGTTTCAGTTATGTGCCTATGTTTCCTTTCCGCTTTTCCTTTTGAGCTGAGGTGTGAGGGCAGGAATGTCTGAGTTCTATGCCTGGTTCTGTGGCTAGTTTGTCCAGGTTTCTGTACTCTCCTCCCATATTAGTTTGTAAGGCCTTAATTTTTCTCTCAAATTGGTTTTCAACTAACCTTTTAAACTGTGTAAAGTAGTGTAGGAATTTAGATTTATGTTTCAAGGGGTAGATCCAGGTATATTTAGTACAATCATCAACAAACAACACATAGTACTTAAATCCCGAGGTAGAATTAATGGGAGATGGTCTCCAAACATCAGTATGTATTAGATCAAGAGGCATTTGAGTATGAGAGGATGACAATTTAAAAGGTAGGGCATGAGATTTACCAAACTGACATGATTCACAGAATGAAAAAGCTTTATTATTGACATTTTTGAGATTACTACAAGATTTTAGAACTTGTTGTAATACAGAAGTAGAAGGGTGTCCTAGCCTTCTGTGCTAGATTTCAGTTTGTGCTTCCATGGAGTTATGAGTAATGTTGGACTGAGCTTATGTTTAGAGGTCTTGAGTAAGGTAGATTCAGTTGATATAATCCATCTTCAAGTTTCCCCTGCACTAGAGCCTTTCTTGTTGGTAGATCCATCACAACACAACCATTAGGAAAGAATTCAACAGAAACATTGTTACAGTAGTTAATTTTGAGACACCTATAAGATTCTTCTTGATTCTAGGCACATGTAGCAACCTTTTTAGCACCAAAGATTTATCATATTCAATATTGAATATTTTAGAACCAACATGAGAGGTTTGTAATGTAGTAGCATTACCTACTACCATTTTCTGCTTACCTGCATACTCCTTAGCTTCATCAACATTGTTTTTCTCAGTAGTAACATGGTGGCTGGCTCCAGAATCAACATACCAGGCTTGGTCTTCTACTGAATTTGGGCTTGCAATGTAAGCAGATGTATTGGAGCTGTGATTATGATCATTGGGTCTTTTCCCCATATACTTTTCATCAAATCTGTTATAGCACCAAGAAGTAGTGTGGTTGTTTAAACCACATATTTGACACGATTGTCTTGTTTCATTTGTCCTTCCAAATGTCCCTCTGCCTCTTGTTCTTCCTCTGAAGTTTGAGTTTCTTTCACCTCTATTTCCTCTTCCATTATAGTGACTTACATTCTGTGAGTTTTCTTGAGTTAGGTTGATGGATCCAAAACTGTTCCTGACTTGATTGAGGTACTCCAGTCTACTTTCAAACGTCATGAGTGTTGAAGATAGCTGATGCCACGAAACCTGATCTCTGCAATTCACTTGCACTACAATAGGGGTATACTCTTCATCAAGTCCAGCTAACACTTGAGTAACCAGTTCAGCATGATCAATCTTCTTTCCAACAATCTCCAGATTATCAGCAAGTTGCTTGATAGTGCTGAGATATTGATCCATAGACATGGATCCTTTTCTGATTATCTACAATTCAGAAATAAGGAATGTCACTCTGGACCTGTTGAGAATTCCATAATTCTCATTTTTACTTCCAAAGCTCACTTAAGCTATTACAACCCATGACACGCATCACAATCTCTGGTGTCATGGAGGAATACATCCATCCCATTAGGAATTGATCTACTGAAATCCATCTAGAGTACTCTGGATTGGAAATTGTCTCTGCTGTTGTTCCAATTTCAGTTGCAGCTTGCAAATTAACAAATTGTGGAGGATATACCTTTGTGCCCAGCAGATACCTTTCCAGACCATGGCCCCTTACAATTGGCATTATAACATTCTTCCATAGAAAGAAGTTATCTCTGTCTAAATTTACAGATGCTTCCTGTGTTAGGTTCATGCTAAAAGGAGTAAGGTTGTTCATCAGACCTGGAGCTTGAATTGTGGAGTTAGAGGTTGAGCCATGAGATTGGCTACTGTGGCTAGTATGTACCATAGAGAGGCTCTGATACCAAGATAGAAACTGAGGGAAGAGAGCTAAAAATATATAGTGAGAATTCTAGTGAAGAATAAGATGTTTCGTATACTTTTACTCAAATGAACTTCAATACAATTCTGATCTATAATGTAGTCTATATATACACTTACATGAGGCGTGATCTATACATAATGCAGGTGGATAATTAACAGACTGGAGCACATGCAAAAACTGATTTAGTTACAACAATATGAATAGCATTAGAAGCTTCTATTCAACAGAATTCATGCCACATGTTTGCTGAGTTTTCTTTGTCACTTGGTTTTCTGATTTTGATCATTGTAGTCCACAATTCCTTCTTCTCTGACACTCCCCTTCATGCTGGAGTTAACTTCAATTACTCCAAGCTTGATGCATAGATACAAATGTCTAGAGTTCTTCAAAGGTTTGGTCAATATATCTGATGTTTGATCTGTTGTTGGAACATAGCTTGTTACCAGTTGTTTAGCTAATACCTTGTTTCTGACAAATTGCATATCTAATTAAAAATGGATTTATTAATGAATTATGAAAATATTAATAAAATATTATTAACTACAATCATAATTATACGAAATCAATATAAATTAATGACTTAGTAAAATATGAATAATTAACTATTATCTAAAAAAGTACTTAATCAAAGTTAATTTAAATTAATCAAAATTAATATGAAATTATTAATTACAACAATATTAGTATCAATCAAAAGTAATATAAATTTATTAATTATGAAAAGATTAATAAATTAATATTAACTAAAGACATAATCAATCAAAATTAATATAAATTTATTAATTATTAAGAAGATTTAATATGAAGCAATATTGTAAATCAAACCGAATTTAATTATATTGTTAAAAGCATTTTGTTACATACAACAACATTTACTTTGAGTCACTTTTGTGATATCTACGACCCTCTATGCTCTCATCTTCTTCTTCTACATTATTGTGCAGTCTTCCAATGTATCATCATCATCGGTGTCATCATTGATGAATGATGCATCTCCACTAACATTTGAAGACGATGTCCTCTTCTCTGCTTGAGTAACATGAATGGCCTCTCCATCGTCCCGTTGTAAATTTACTTGATCTAAACTACCAAGATCAATGAAGAGAGAGAAGTTGGATGAGTTGTTATCGTGCAACAAATCTATCTCAGTAAAGACGTTTTCTAAAATATCCCAACTACCAAGATCAACGAAGAGAGGAAAGTTGGATGAGTTGTTATCGTGCAAAAAATCTATCTCAGTAAAGACGTTTTCTAAAATATCCCATGCACTTCGATGATTGACTT
The DNA here is from genome assembly GCA_030279155.1 of Forsythia viridissima. NCBI lineage: Eukaryota > Viridiplantae > Streptophyta > Magnoliopsida > Lamiales > Oleaceae > Forsythia > Forsythia viridissima. The sequence goes on from CM059044.1 coordinate 9,202,171, forward strand.
CTTGTACAACTCGCCAGTTGGCACCACGAGAAGTATTTTCAATGTAAAAAACTTTTTTTTCTTGAGAAGAAAATATGAATTGATCATCCTTGAATGACTCTGTACTTATGTCAATACAAGTAATATTGTTTCATGTTACATTCCTCTCGCCATTGCACTTAAACCACTTGCATCTAAACTAAACAACTGAAAACCCATTCAGATAAGAATGTTCCAATATCTCATACAGGTAGCTGTAAAAAGTGTCACCCTCAGTCCCCAACAAAGTCACACTACTGTTTTGAGTTTTCTGCTGGTTATCACGATCATAAGTCAAAAACCGAACTTTGTTTACAACACATGCTGCAAATTAATTAACATGTGAGTTTGATCGAGAAGTCAAAGACAGTAACTCTCGAGTTACCTCAGGAGAATATTTTTGGTGCATAGCATAAATCTATAATGTTTATAGTTGAATCTTAGTAAATAATTAAAATAACATATGCATGCAAGCACTTGATTAATTGATTACCATACTATAAAACCAAGCAGGAACTCATTTCTATGAGCTCGGTTAATATTTGTGCATCCATGTAGGTGCATCTCTACTTGTGCTCATTTTTTAAACAAAAATATATATGTCCTACTAATTACATTACAAAAAAGGACTAAGTAATGACATTGAATATAAATGTGTACTAACTTTATGTAGGCTTCAATTTCATGAGAGTTGTTGAGGATATAAAACTCTGCTTGATTCCAAACATCAATTGGAAGGACTGTTGAAATCATATTTCCCATCGGCCAACACTGTGATTTAAAAACGGAGAGCTTCCTTTTTGGAACACTTACATCGTCATTCTTGTTCGCATGGTTGAATCTTGTCTTTACGTCATCGAAATAACGCAAACAGAATGTCAAAGCTTTGTCCACAATGTAGCCTTCAGTTACAAAGCCCTCGGGTTTTGCTTGATTTCTGACAAAGTCCTTGACCTTCTTAATGTATCTCTCAAAAGGATACATCATGTAAACTGGTCCACCAAGTATTGTCTCTTCAGGCAAATGCATCACAAGGTGAATCATGATATCAAAAAATGCCGGGAGAAATATTCGTTCAAGCTTGCATATGATAAATACTAGCTACTCCTGAGCCTTAACAATGTCCCTGACCTTCAATGACCTTGCACACAACTGTTTGAAGAAAGTACATAGTTCAATTATTGTGGACGAAATTATCTTATTCAAATACGCTCGACAGTCAACAGATAACAACCGTTGCAAGATAACGTGGCAATCATGTGACTTCAAACCTTGGAGTCGGTTATCACTTAGAGTTACCTTATTTCTAAAATTCGATGCAAAATTATTTGGAAATTTAATCGATTTGATGAAAGTACAAAACTTTCAACGGTCAACAATCGTCAATGTGTATTATGCAGCAGGCTTTATCAACTTTGTCCCATATTGATACAAGTGCAACTCCTTTTTGGTTCCTAAGTTCATCAAATCACGACTCGCATTCACCGTGTCTTTCGATTTGTGAGAATCATCCAATATCGTACCGAGTAAGCTGTCACATACATTTTACTCCACATGCATAACGTCAATATTATGTTTCAACTCAATAGTCGACCAGTAAGGTAAATTGTAGAATATGCTATTCTTTCTCCAATTTAGTTCATCTGTATCTCTCTTTCTTTTAACAACCCCATAGCTAGGGTGTTTTCCTGGAGTTGTGCTTCAAACATGGCTCAACTGTTCTAATATATCTGCACTAGTCAATCAGTGCAGAGGATGTCTTCTCTATATTAACCCATTAAATTCAGTGTTCATATGCCAAGTATGACGAGTCAACAAGAAACGTCGATGACTGACATAAGTTGTCTTACCAATTACTCGCGTTGACGGTGTCTGATCGTTGCAAGTTGGACATCCATTATAAAACTGACCGCTCCACCTAGATAAACTAATCTTCACAGAAAAATCATTAATTGTCTACAATAACGTTGTGGGTATTCTAAATACATCATTATTAATTCCCACATCTCGCGTATCAAAACCAATATTTCACAACTCCTTCAACTCATCAACTAATGGTCATAAAAATACATCCATGTCCTTACATGGTGATTTAGGACCGGAGATCAAGAAAGTTAGCATTAAGTATTCTGGTTTCATGCACAGCCAAGGTGGCATGTTGTAATTTGTCATAACCACAGGCCACATGCTATGAGACAGGCTCGTGTTGCCAAAAGGATTAAATCCGTCAACAGCCAAACCCAGTAGGACATTCTGTATTTCATAGGCGAATCCAGGGTGATTATTATCGAATTCTCGTCACGTCTTTCCATCTGCGAGATGATTCATCTCATTCTCGTCTTTTGCCCAACCTATACTGTGCCACCTCATGAGTTTCGTAGTAGCCATTGTGGCGAACAAACGTTTAAGTCTAGGGGCCAATGGAAAATAATGCAATACTTTATGCGGAACATTATTTCCATAATGTTTCCTAGCTACCTGTTTTCAATGACTTTCTAAGTAAACTGGACAAATTTTTCTAAAGGCGTGTTTCTTCTAGAACAGTGCACAATCATTCTTGCAACCATGAATAAATTCGTACTCCATACCCAACTTCACTATTAGCTTTTTTGCTTCATAATGAGAGTCAACAAGATTTATTTCAAAGAAAGCAAACTTCAAAAACTTATTCAAAACTTTCAGATGCATCAATTTCACACAAAAATTAAGGAGAAAGTCGAAACTCCAGGGTACAATTCTAAACGCATGGCCTCAAACAATTCGTCATAATAGTGATCATTACCGGTCGAGTCATCCTCCACTATATCGTTCAGAACATCCATCAACTTATCTCTCCCTTGATTATGTAGAGGCGCGTGCGCATGCTCATTCTGATTCTCTCCATGTTGAATCCTTTTATCATAAGTCTCCAAGAAACCAAAATTAAATATGTGAGCCTCGACATCATCCACTAACTGCACTTTCCTATTCAAACATCTTCTACACGAACAAAGAATAAACCCTCAATCATTTGCAATTGGCCTTACCATTTTAATAAAGGCTTGCAAACAATTCCCAAACTCTATAGACTTACCGCAATTCCTAATCTTGGTACAACTCTTATCAATTTCCATTTCTATTGCACTACAATAACACAAACAAGTATTAATTGAAATATTCAAGTGACGTGAGAATGTCATATTAACTCTGCCTTATGTCTTCAATACTAATCAATACATAAGAGCTCTAAACCATTTGTCATTGATTTGTGAATTACGAATGTGTTGCCTCATTTGTGTTATTGCCTCTTTTTCACGCGTACTTTTTGGCAGCATCACTCCATATTCTCCTAAGTCTATGATCTATATTATATATAGTCCACACCTAGAGAATAAAAGGGACACACTATTGAAATCTACACGCAAAAATATAAGCGATAACAGGAACAAATATTGATAACACGTTCGTAATTCACAAATTAATGAAAATTGTCCAAAATAGGACAATTCAAAGATTATTTTGTAAAATGCAAATTGTTCAAGATTAGGACATGTGTGGTTTACAAAATAATCTTCAAATGGTTTTCTATGATTTATTAAAGTGTAATAAAGTGTAATAAAGTGTACAAAATAAAAAAATTCACATAAAGTAAGAGATGATAACAGAAATATATAGATTAATATTACTTACCAAAATACTATATTTTATCTCAAAGATGGCAACTAAGAGGACCTGGGCTGGAGAGCAAATGAACGAGTCAAAAATAGGGAAAAGGATAACTGTCGTGTCGTCAACTACTGAACATATGTACAAGAACTGCTGTGACTACCATCAACTAAGAGTAAATGTAGTCCTCGTCAATAGCGGTGACATATTGCCGTCCCTATTGTACATATGTCACCACTGATACAAATTATTAGCGCCAAAAATTCCTGCCAATTGTCTTGCTTGTAATAGCGACGTCATTGTCGTCGATACAGCAATATCAATTAGGCGCCAAAATAACGCGCCACAATCCAGTTCAGTTGCCACGACATAAATTATGTTGTGACGACCAATTGTCGTGGCATATGGTGTTGTCTTTCCACAAGCGATTAATTTTTTTAGTCATCTCAAGTGGTCTAATTTAATTGCTGCGACTTACTTGTCATTTCTATTGTTCAATAGTAATAACGAAGACTAAGATGCACTGTTATAGACTCTTTTTCTTATAGTGTGTTATGTAGATTTTAATCCCGCAAGTGGACAAATCTGTTACAAGTACTAAAGTGATGTGAAGAGTGTGAAACCCATGAGGACTAGCTATCAATTAACCAATTAATGTATACTTCAAGTTTTAACGAGATAAAAACACATATTCGTTTATAATGTCAAACATAAAGTTATTCTCCTTGAGTTTAACTAAATCTAAGTTATCACGCAATCAAAAATAATTTAAGAACAAATTCGAGTTTTACTAGCACTAGGATTTACAAATCCACCCACACATTTCAACAATTAATTATCAATTATTCGCCTTCGCAAATTATTGTCATAGATCAAAAATTGATGATCCTAATATAATCAAAAGCCTCTCTCAACGGTCAATATATTCTATACTTCTATATGAACCTAACCATCTTTAGTTAAATTTCAAACACAAAGGTATGCATTTAATCACAACAATCATCTAGAAAGATATCATAAAACATAATTGTAATCTCTATCTATTATTGGACCATATGTTATTTATTACAACGTGCTCATCTAAATTGAATCTCTCAAAAGCAACCTAGACCACAAAAACATTTTAATGACAATCAAACATCAAAACGGAAATAATGAATAATAAAATCAAACCGGAATCAATAAATTTACAAAAACAAATAACTTCTAATTAATAAAAAAACGTGAGATTTCATCGTTTATCCTAGATATAAAAGATTTAGACAGACATGATTCTATGAATATAGCGATAATAATGAAAGAATTCATGATCCATAAGAAGAAGAATAAATACAACCCTTAATCTTGAATTAATCCAAAATCTTCGTAATGAATGTTGTCCAAGAATTTTTTATTTTCTTGCTTTTGATCTCTATCTCTCTTCAATTGCATAACCCCTTCAAAAGACTTAGAATAGGTCTCTTTATAATCATTGGAAAGTCTTCAAAGTTGTGTCTTAAAAGAGTCCTCATCCTATTTAACTTTAGAAAAATGCGCTTATGACTTTCTTTCAGTGTAGGTAGCACATAGGTCACACAATGCATTCTAGGTTGCACAATGCATTCTACTATTTTGGTGTGACATCCAGTAAGTTTTCACTACCACATGGTAGTGTGACCTCCAGTAAGTTTTCAAAACCACACCTAGGTCGCACAATGCATTGTTACCTAGGTGTGACCTTTTTTGAAAACTTACAATTTGGTCCCCAATTTGGCTTCTGATGTATGGTTTTGATCCTTTCTTATTTACATCTTCTGGATTCAATCCAAAAGCTTCCAAATGCATTCTAATTGGTCCTTACCCTTCTAAAGTCTTGTAAAGTGGCCTTCCCACTATTCAAAAATGTGCAAATTAGTCCTCTAACTTTTAGAAATCTGATTCTTGCTCCCGAAACTTTTGAATTCACCACAGTTGCTTTGTAATTGTTTCAACTTATGTCTCTGCCATCCAATTAAGCTTCAATTAAGCATCAAACTCTTCTTTTTTCGCTCCAAACTCATCCAAATTGGGTTTTGTACCTACGTACATAATAATTGAACTTATTTAAATAGAAATCTACTCATATAATGAATATATAATAAGTTTACAACCATAGATAAACGTATAAAACATACTTATCAAATACCTCTAAACTTAAATTTGTGTTCGTCCGGAGCAAGATTATCTACTCAAAACACACAAAAGAAAATAAAATAGAAAAATAAAACTAGATTGGTTAGATAGCATGCTGTATTCGCCATAGGATTTGAAACTGTTCAACCAATTCATGAAAAGTTTATAAATAATGCTACCAAAACTAATTTTTAACTTATCCAATATTTGACCAGTGTGTGTGTGTGTGTAGTCACACCCATTGTAATGAATCTTTAAGTTGGTTCATTCCCAACCCTCAATAGTCAAATGTTTTCTCTTCTTCTCGTGAGAAGCGTCTCCAAATTTTTTTTTTTTGAATCTCTCACCAGGGATGTTAATTCTAAGATTGCTCTCAAATTACTCATTATTTTTCTGTTCAAGTTTTGTTGGGTCTAACCAATAAAAATAATTACTTAGATCTATGATGATTCTCCTTAGATTTCAATGCTCCGACCTTCAAGCTTCCACTAGGTAATTCAAATTCGTTAGTAGTGTAAATCCTCATGTTAACTCCGCAAAGGACCCTTTTTGCTGTCTTTGCAATAATTTTTTTTCTTACGATCTTATGTGTAAACCTCATTTTCTTAAACTTTCTAGATGACAATCGTAACGAGCTTTATGCTAGCTCCCAGATTTTACAAACCTAAGGACAGCGGGTTTGAACCCTTACGGGCTTTATCATTCAAGTAAAAAAGGCTACGAACAAAGATATAAGATAGAGCCAGTGCCAAGTCCTTTGCATGCAAGAGTTTATATGTGAGGGCTAGATTTCTAACATTGGGTCATCAACTAGCTTTATTTTGTTATCCAAAACACTCCACACCAATATTTAACAAGCATAGAATCAACATACTTCCAAATAATTACTCTCAGTAGTTCTATCATTCCCAAAAAGTCTCACACATGGTCATATGATTTTTTGATTTATGTGGTATATGACATATTTATAACTTGGCAACCTAACTCTCACAATTACACAAATATGGCTAGCTCGCATAATGACGGTTGTAACTATAGTGCTTAAAGATATTGAAGTCTCACATGGATAAGTAATTACACTTATATGTAGCACCACTTAATCACCAGTTATGAATTGATTACACTTTCCAATATAAATTTCATCACCATAAGCCAACAATGCTATCCAACATCACACAAGCATGCACTAATTTTTTTTATTCTGTTTTTTTTTTTAAAAACAAACTCCAAATAGATTAAACTTAACAATCGATAGTAGATAACATCACAACACTCACAATCATTCAAAATAAAAGCAACACATATAAACATAGTACAACCCCCAACTTAGACACTACATTGTCTCAATGTAAAAAAAATAAATAAATAAAAAGAGATTAATAAGTTCCCATGGAGGTGTGGTGAAATTTGACTGTTTTATTCTCATCTATCATCCGGAGGTGGTGAAGGAGCATGTAGAATTTGGGACAAACAAACTCCAATTGACACCAAATTATAACCACAATTTCATTACACCATAAACTTTATGCTGTCCAAGAAAAGTCTGGGAAACGTACTACGGTGACCTCAGTTAAAATTGGTCAAAAATCCTATAAAAAAAAAAAAGATAAAAGGTGTAAAAATTTATCATAAGCCAAAAATAAAGAAATAAACTAATAAGTGAAAAAAAAAAAAGAAAAAAAAATAGCTAAGAAAAAGGATGGAAACTTGGGTTGTCTCCCAATAAGCTCTTTTTTAAGGTCATTAGCTTGACTTTATGAAATAATCGTTTCATGACACTTTGAGTAGGTCTTTGGAGGACTTGCTTTGCTTGGATTGATTGACTTTGCACCATTTTTCGTTTATCATCTAGAATTTGATTTTGCCCTTCTCAGAAAAATATGATTTTATTTTACCACCATGCTCGAACTCAACTATGAAAACATCAACTTCCTCATCAACTTTGATCACAAAATCAATTTCAGAAGAAATATGGAAGTCAAAGAATTGATTGATAGGTGCAACATTACTAAATGTCACTTTTTCATTTTGCTCATTTAGGAACAACTTATATTTCTCCACATGCTCTTCTTCTCTGGTACTCTTCAAGTTGAATTACCGATCTATCATCTAAAATCTCAGACAGTTGTTCATTACTCTTTGTTTTAATGATTGGCTTGTGTGTCCATCGAGTTTGACGAGTTTTCCATTGTAAAAATATTAGTTACCTCTGGTCGATGACATCAATCTGGAAACATGAATCTAATGAGCTCAGAAATTAAGTTGATTTAAACACATTAAATGTAATATGTTCATCATTTAGTCTCAGCATTAGTTGCTATTTTTACACATCAATCAATGCCCATCCAGTAGCCAAGAAGGTTTGACCCAAAATAAGTGGCACATCCATGTCTTCGCACATATCCAAAATGATAAATCAGCAGGAAATATGAACTTGTCCACTTTTACTAATATGTCTTCAACGATCCCATGTGGATGTTTGATGGACTGATCAGCAAGCTGCAATAATATCGTTGTTGACTTTGCTTCTCCCAAATTGAGCTGCATAAAAATAGAATAATACATTAACACTACAAGAAAAAGGAGCTATAGGGACGACATCTATAGGGAAGACACCAAATTCGTCTCTATATATAACATATATAGGGATGACAACAAAATGTCATCTCTAAAGATTGTAATAAATATAGAAAGGACAAAAGTCGTTTCAACACACTTATTTGTCGTCCCTATAGGTCCAGCATCTATAGAGACAACTTATTTGTCGTCCCTATAGGTCCAGAATCTATAGAGACGACTTATTTGTCGTCCCTATAGGTCCAAAATCTATAGGGACGACTTATTTGTCGTCCCTATAGAGTACATAAGAAAAAAAGTCGACTAATATCGTCCTTATAGCCTAAACAATTCGTCCCTGTAGGTCATAAGAAATGGCGCCAATTTTTCCTGCTTTGTAAGCTACTGGGACGACTAAAGTCGTCTTAATAGTGCTAAAGTACGTTCCTACAGGTCCAGAATCTATAGGGACGACTTATTTGTCGTCCCTATAGGCCCAGACTCTATAGAGACGACTTATTTGTCGTCCCTATAGGTCCAGAATCTATAGAGACGACTTATTTGTCGTCCCTATAGAGTACATACCTATAGCGACAACACGGAACATCGTCTCTAAAGAAATAAAGTCGACTAATATCGTCCTTATAGCCTAAAAAATTCGTCCCCATAGGTCATAAGAAATGGCGCCAATTTTTCCCGCTTTGTAAGCTACTGGAACGACTAAAGTCGTCCTAATAGTGTTAAATTACGTTCCTATAGGTCCAGAATCTATAAGGACGACTTATTTGTCGTCCCTATAGTGACAGACCTGTAGAGACGACGGAGTATGTCGTCCCTACAGAATCAAAGGCGACTATTGTCGTCTCCATAACTCAAATATTCGTCCCTGTAAGTCCTAATACCCTCAGCATGTTGGAGGGATTTTCTCGCGCCCAACTCTAGCAATTGGGACGACATAATGTCGTCCCAATAGCTCCAGTCTACAAATTCCCATCAGAAGCAATATTTCTTCAAATTCTCTTTCAAGCTTAGTCCACAAATTCTACCATTTTGAATCTCTCTTTCTATATTGCAGTCTCCCAGTTTAAAGGTCTTAGTTGCAGTCTTCAAGAGATCATTGGTCAGTCAAATTTACGTATTTCACTTATATATATTTAAGATTTAGTTTTCTGTTTTATTTTTTACTTGTTATTTTATTTTCACAATACATTGCACTTTCATAAACCTTAGAATACCGTTTGAAGATTAGTTTATTAAGCACACACAACCTCATTTTGGGTTGTTTGATGTTTACAAACTAATCTTTGAATTGTCCTGTTTCGGACAGTTTGACATTGATTTGTAAGTTACGAGTTGTGTTATCATACATTTTTCCTATGATTGCCTCGACTATCACGTATGATTTTTGGTATTGTCTCCATTTTATTTTCTGGGTGTGGACTGTGTTTAAAACAGTGCACGCACTTAGGAGAATAGAAGGGAGATGCTGTCGAAATTTACATGTGAAACATAGGCAATCATAGAAAAAATTAACACAACTCATAAATTACAAATCAATGTCGAATGGCTAGGGCCCACACCTAAAATTAGTATTGGAGCGATAAGGAGTTAGGACATTCTCACACCACTTGTATACTACACTTAATTATTGTTATTTTTTTGGTGTTGCAGCAACTCTAAAGTGGAAATGGAAATCGATAAGAGTTGGATAAAGTTGAATAGAAGACGGGCAAAGTCTGCAGAGTTTTTGCATGGTCTGAAAGCGTTCATAAATATGGCGAGGTCATTAGTAAATGATAGGGGGATGATTCAATGTCCATGCAAAAGATGTATAAACATGATGATGCAATTGGTAGATGATGTTGAGTCTCACATATTTCGTCACGGTTTTTACGAGAACTACGAGAGGTGGATTTATCACGGGGAGAGTGAGGAAGGGCCTGTGAATATGCAAGGACAGAACGAAGGGCTTGTTACAGAAGATGAGATGGCAGATGTTCTTACCGATGTGGTCGGGGATGACTCAACTGCTGGAAAATCTTCTGATTTAGGTTACGACGCTTTGTTCGATGCTCTGCATTCAGAGTTGTATCCAGGAGTATTTTCTTACTCGTCCCTAAACTTTTTAACTAAGCTGATGCATTTGAAGGTGGTCAATAAGTGAACAAATAAATCTGTAGATGGGCTATTGAAGTTGTTAAAATCGGCCTTCCCCAAAATCAATCTTGTCGACTCTCACTACGAGGCTAAAAAATTAATGTCAAAGTTGGGATTGGGGTACGAATCTATTCATGTTTGTAGGAATGATTGTGCGTTATTTTGGAAGGAAAATGCTGATAAAGAAATTTGTCCAGTCTGCTATGAAAGTCGTTGGGTGCAAATAGCTGGCAAATCCTCTGGGAAGAATGTCCCGCATAAAGTGTTGCGTTATTTTCCATTGACCCCTAGACTGAAGCGTTTGTTTGCAACAACACATACTGCAAGACTAATGAGGAGGCATAATACAGGTCGCTCGAGAGACGAGGATGATATGGGTCATCCCGTGGATGGAAAAGCTTGGCGGGCCTTTGACAAAAATCACCTTGATTTTGCATGTGAGAGAAGAAATGTTCGGCTGGGATTGTCGCCAGATGGTTTCAATCCTTTTGGTAATATGAGTCAGTCTTACAGCATGTGGCCGGTGGTTTTGGTAACTTATAATCTACCACCTTGGCTGTGTATGAAAGAAGAAAATTTAATGCTAACCCTTTTGATCCCAGGTCCCCAATCACTAGGCAAAGATATGGATGTATTTTTACGGCCATTAGTGGATGAGCTTAAGGAATTGTGGACATCTGGTATCGATACGCGTGATGTATTAATTAATAACTGTATATTCAGAATGCGAGCAGCGATGTTATGGACAGTTAGTGATTTTCCTGCTCGTAATAGTTTATCAGGGTGGAGCGGTCAGGGTTACGACGCATGTCCAACTTGTAATGAAGAGACAACTTCGACGCGTGTCATCGGTAAGACAGCTTATGTGGGTCATCGACGTTTCTTACCAAGTACTCATCATTGGTGAAATGATCGTACTTTCAACGGACAAACAGAGAGACGTGGGCCACCGTATCAATTGACTAGTGCAGATATCCTACAGCAACTAAGTCGTGTGAAAATTAGAACACCAAGAAAACACCCAAGCTATGGGGGTGTTAAAATAAAAAGGGATAAGAATGAGCTAAACTGGAGAAAGAAGAGCATTTTCTATGAGTTGTCCTACTGGTCGACAAATGAGTTGAAACACAATCTCGATGTCATGCATGTAGATTAGAATGTATGTGATAGTTTGTTGGGTACATTATTGGGCGATCCTCATAAATCTAAGGATACAGAAAAAGTGAGACGTGATTTGATGAAATTAAAAATCAGACACGAGCTGCACTTGTACGAATATAAGGGGAGATTGATGAAGCCTGCAGCAGAGTACACATTTATTAATGCAGATCGTCAAAAGTTTTGCAATTTTATACGGAAAGTCAAATTTATCGATGGTTTTGCATCGAATCTGGGAAAGAACGTTGCGCCTAATGAAAGCCGAATAATTGGTTTGAAGTTACACGATTGTCATATCCTCATGCAAAGATTGTTGCCCGTCGGGTGTCGAGCATTTCTAAACTAGACAATTTCATCCACTATTATTGAACTTTGTACATTTTTCAAAAAATTGTGTGCAAGGTCGATAAAGGTTAGCGACATGGTTAATGCTCGACAACAACTCATCCTCATATTTTGCAAGCTTGAACGAATCTTTCCACCGGCTTTTTTTGACATTATGATTCACCTTGTGATGCATTTGCCTGAAGAGGCAATTCTTGGTGGGCCCGTTTACATGAGGTGGATGTATCATTTTGAGAGATATCTTAAGAAACTAAAGGACTATGTGCGAAATCAATCGAAGCATGAGGGTTCCATAGCCGAGGGATATGTTGTTGAGGAAGCATTGACTTTTTGTTTACGGTATTTCAACGACGTCGAGACACGATTCAATCGACCAAAGAGAAATGACGATCTATGCGTTCCCAAAAAGCAGCTATCTATTTTTGAATCCTAATGTCGTCCTATAGGAAAGAGAAGTTTAGTTGTCCTCGAAAGTGATCTTCGAGCTCAAGCTGAGTTTTATATACTTAACAACTGTCCTGAGATTGAAATGTACTTAAAGTGAGTGTGTACGTATTTTTTGTAGTATCTTTAACATTAAACGGTTTTATTATTATAACAATTGCTCAATGTAATTTTTACTTCAACAGTGAGCACAAGGATCAGTTGCAGACTCGTGGAGTTACCAATGTTAACCAGTTTCATAGATTCGATTTTCCTTCTTGGTTTCATACGAAGGTAGAACAATAATACTGTTTGCATTTATAATTAGTATAATGTTTGATTATTTAATGACTTCACATCTTATTATGACAAATTTATGCTCTACATCGGATAAACGCTGATGATGTGTATCCAGAATTGCTATCTTTGGCGTCTTGAACAAATGCTGTTGTGCATTCCTACCCAGCATGTATCGTTAACGGAGTTCGATTTCTAACTTATGATCGTGATATCCGACGTAAAACACAAAATAGTGGTGTGAGTATTGCAGAGACCGGTGATGACATATTTTACGGCCATGTTCAGGATATATTGGAGCTTTCATACATAAACGGTTTCTCAATTGTGGTGTTTCGGTGTAGATGGTTTAAGTGTGACGAAAAAAGAAAGGTCACAGAGAACAACATCACAAGTATTGACACCAGCAGAGAGGCTTACAAGGATGACCAATTCATACTTGCTTCACAAGCGAGGCAAGTGTTCTATATTGATGACCCATCACGTAGTCATAAATGGCGAGTGGTTCAAGAAGTCAATCATCGTACTACGTGGGATACGCCAGCAATGGTTCTGACTGAGATAGATTTGCTGCACGATGATAGCTCGTCAAACTTCTCGCTGTTTGTTGATCTTGGCAATTTTGAACACATTACTATGCAGCGGGCCGACAATGATGCCATTCAGTTGGATCATCCTGCAGTGAGAGCGTCATCGTCGAATGTTAGTAGAGATGAATATAATTTTATTAACGATGAGGAGGAGGATAATGAGGACGAGGACGAGGACGATAACGATGAGGGCGATGATGGAGGTGAGGTTGAGGCATCTGACACGGAGACAGACTGCGACACTGTCGAATATGACGATGATGCTGATAGAAGCAATGATAGTGACGATGATTGATCAAACAACACTTTGTAATCTTGTACTCTGTTTTTAGTAGAATTTTCGTTATTAAACAAAAAATGACCAATCATTTATCTATTTTTTTATTTAAATTAAACAAATAATAATGATAACGTAATTTATTTAGTTCTTTGTTATTAAATAAAAATTTAGACATCAATTATCTAATTTTGTTATTTTAATTAAAGAAACTATTACAATAACGTCATTTAATTTTTAACAATTTCGTACTAATTGTCTGTATTAAACATTAACTGAAAATGAAATTGTGACGCCATCTAAAGAGACGAAATTAGTGTTCTCTATAGATAAGAAAAAATTGAAATTCGCGCATTTACAATTCAGCACTTTAGATAACCTGAAAATTGGTTTAAGAATTCGAGAAATTGACAACTCAAGTGACTCCGTGTCAACTTGGCCAAATATACAAGACCCGACCCAATCCATTTAGGCAAATTTGTTTGCCACTTCGACATTTCGGGAGCAACGCCCCCGGAATGGAGATCGACTTGCCCGGTCAGGTCATTGGTGTATTTGAAGGGTATATTTGGCATCTCGAAACCAATATCGAATGAATGAGAAATTACGGAAAATGTGACATTCGGGTCAAATTTTTTACCATGCGATCGTATGGGTTTTTTATCTTGCGATCGCAAATGGTATAATTTTTCAGCAGAATGTTTTTCGTTCATACCATGCGATCGCAGGTAACAAATCAATGCGATCGCATGGCTTTACGAACAGATGCCCCAACAATTTTTTTAACCTTTGCGATCGCATGGGTTTATTATCATGCGATCGCAAATGGCTGAATTTTTCAGCAGAATGTTTTTCGTTCATACCATGTGATCGCAGGTAACAAATCCATGCGATCGCATGCTTTACGAACAGATGCGCCAACTTTTTTTTCGTGTGTTTAATGTATAGGGACGACTGTAGTCGTCCCTTTAGAACCCAAAAATTTACAAAAAGTAAACATCTCGCATAATCCTCACATATCATTTATTTTCCCCCAATTTCTCACTCTTTTGCACCAGCTGAAATTTGGCTCCGAAAACCCCAAACAATGTCTTCAATCTTGTCCCTTAAACCAAACCCTCCCTCAACAATCATCTCCAATCTCTACTCACCACCTCAATCTATCACCCTAAAACCATAACCACTGCCCTCTCCCATCAATACTCCATTCGAAAAAAGGGTTCTTCGATCGGGCAAATCTGTGAAAGGGAAGAAAAGAGGCAGAACTGGACAACGCAGACCTTGTGCACGAAGACTGAAGAAGAAGAAGAAGAAGAATCAAATCAAATTATCGTTATTAAACGTTGGGTAAGCCATCTTTTGCATGGGTGTTTGGTAAAAATTTTCACTTTCCTTGAACGAATTTTGAGTTTTTTTTTTGTCCATTTTGTTATTACTCGCGGTCACGGAATTCAAGATACGTTCATTATGTTGTATAAATTATTGGTTACGGGATTCTATAAAATGGGTTTGTTGCGAGATTGGATTTTGATGGTTATTGCCTCTGTTGGTTGATTGAATTGCACTTTGCACGTATGTAGGTGAAAATTGTCACTCGATTTTCACAAAACTCGTCCCCTGATTGATTTTGTGTGCGGGAATGATTCGGTTGTGGGTACTTACCACTATGAGAACTGACTCATCCTCTTAATGATTTCAAAGCTTCTTGTGGCAGGGTTATCTGTTTACACTTTTTACCAGTGATTCTATAGAAAAATTTAATTGTTTCCTTGTATTTGTGTGTATTTTGAGCAAGTAGGTGTGAAGACCAAGACTACTGAAATACAGTCAAAGTTAGCAAATGTCACTTTAGTGGATGCAAACAAGAACCAGGTGTGTATATTCTCCCAATAACCAATCTAAGATTAATTGCTCCAAACAATAATGTTGTGTTTGTAATACAAGATGTGGTTACTTCAATTAAATGTGAGTTCCTCTATTAGTACAAAGCATCAATAGTTTTTACAGAGAACGAGTCATAGTACATCCTCATGTAGTTAAAAATCTTGCCATAAGAAAATAGTAACACCAATGGAAAATATGGAAGACATAAAGATGGGTTAGGAGAGGCGGGTTATAGTTTTCATTCTAGTTCTGTATTGCATATAATTAATAATTTTCATCAAAGGTGTCAGAACAAGAAAGACATGAGAAGAGGCATGTAAGGTATATGGTTTATGTGTTTAATAAGACAGATAAATCTTGATTGGTTATGTACAAGAATTTGGCAGTTCTGAAAAAATCTTCCTACTCTAGACATTACAAGAAATTTAAGTTCAGCGCAGAGGAATAGCCTTTCGATTTATCTTCTTGTTTTTGTCTTATGGGACTCATTTGTACCTACAAGAAAATTTTGATATTATTAATTTGAGTTCATTATAGTTTAAGAATCTTTGTTTTGAACATTGAGGCCCCATAGGAACAACTAAGAACACTTTGTCACGTTGTTTATTAATTGCCTAGGAGTGCATTGTGCTGAAAGTGCTAACTCATCTAATTTACTCACATATGCCATCTTTTCTAAAGATGGTTAAATTCTGTACATGCATTTTCAAGCTATGATAGTTGCCTGATCCTTTTCTCTTGTATTGAGACAGGAGATTTCAAAGCTTCTTGTTAAGTAGGACTTATTGAAGCTAAGGACGTGATACAATGGCTGATGTGTTAAACCATGGAGGGGATAGTGGAGATGAGCCTCCACATCAG
The DNA here is from genome assembly GCA_030279155.1 of Forsythia viridissima. NCBI lineage: Eukaryota > Viridiplantae > Streptophyta > Magnoliopsida > Lamiales > Oleaceae > Forsythia > Forsythia viridissima. The sequence goes on from CM059044.1 coordinate 9,218,533, forward strand.
CATGCAAATAGGCTACAAGCGGACTGCCAGACAGGTAAGATAATTTTTTTGGCAGTAAATAGTGTGTATTCTAAGTGATTTACATATTAAAACATTTTATTTTTTTGTGAATTCGTAGCGCCTGCAGCTAAAAAACGGGGCCCTTCAAGATCGTTACATCTTGTTAAACTATTCCAGTCTAACAGGAAAAAACCACTCCCCATAGATTTTGATACACAAGAGGGGACCTATTTACCTACAGGAGAGAACCAAAAATACTTATCGAGGGTTGTAGGGACACATGTGAGACAATTTGTGCACCCCTACTTCGATAGATGGGCAAATGTTCCAGAGGAACAAAATGCCCGTGCCACGGGCTGCGTATACGTAAGTGAATTAGCTGTCATTTTATACCTTAAGTACTTTTAATAAAGTCTAACTTCAATGACTTAAACAAGATTGATTTGCTATAGGAATTCTTCGACGTCAATCCAAGGCGTTACTCCAAGGCTGATTACAAGCTCATTGTTGACGGTATCGAAGATATAGCGGCCCGACGATTTCATCAATACAAGGCCAATGTGAATGCATACATAAGAGATAAGGGTACTACTGTACCTTACCGTGGCCTGACGGCGGATGTATGGGAAAAGTGCATAGAGCGCTCATCGAGTCAAAAATTTAAGGTAAGCACAATTCATTTAATTTAATTAAATGAATTTCCATTAAATATTAATATTAACACTGTATTCATTTCAATTAATTTTTTATAGGATATTTCAATGACGAACAAAGTGAACAGGGAAAAAATAAATTATACTAGCCTGTAGGGGTCAAAAACTATAGTTGCTACGCGTTTTGATATGGTAACATATATTATTTTTCATCCATAATTTCATTTTCAAATTATGGAATACGTTTGAGTTGTTCATTTAATATTGTATACTTATACAGCGGGACCGCCAGACCCAGGAGTGGCTGAGTGTCATTGAAACTTTCAAAGTCAACCATCAAAGAAATGGCGAGTGGGTGAACGAAAGGGCTACGCAAGATTATGTACGTAAAAGTTAATACAAAGTGATGTATTGCTGTTAAATTTTTGAGTTTCACATTTAATTGACAAATATTTTAAATTTGATTATTTAAGGAAAAAATGGTGGAGGAACGGGAAGAGCAAACGCAGCAAGCTAGCTCAAGCAGCGTGGCAGTTAATGAGCACGACGTTGTTCTTAAGGTCCTGGGAGAGAGGAGGGGACACCGACGCGCAGTTGGGCGGGTTCTAAGGGGCACTTCCCGCTCTCACTCGTCCACTACGACATTGCGGGACCAACACAGTTCCAGTCAATCTACTCAGGCAACCAATGCATTGAAGTCCAAAATGGAGACATACATGCATCAAATGAATGAATTTATCACACTTTTAACAAGTAATCTGCAAGCTGTCATGCCGGGAATTCAGCTGCCGACACCGCCACCACCACCTCCCCTGTCGCCTATGCATGAAGAAGAGTTAGATTCTTTGAACGACAAAGATTATTTATCTGATCTTTAGTCTTCATTTGACTATCTATTTTTAGTTGCACATACTTTTGTTTTGTACATTATGGTTATTTTGTGTTGGAAGTTTTTGTTTTTGTGCATAGTTTTATATGATGTTTTGGTACAATTTGTTTTTGTGTAAAAATATGATAATATAATTAATATTATTTCAGTTGTTTTTAAAGATTTTATTTAATGTTTCTATTAAGTCATTGTTATTAAATAATTTGAATTAGTATTGAAAGTGTAATAATTACTAGAATTCATAAATTTGAAAAAAAAAATAATTAATATTTTTCTATAGATATTGGGATGATAATAGTCGTCCCAATAGTTTGTCCCCGTAGATATTTTTCTATTGAGACGACAATAGTCGTCTCAATAGTTTAACCTATTGGGACGATAATAGTCGTCCCAATAGTTTGTCCCTGTAGATATTTTTCAATTGGGACAATTATTTCGTCCCAATAGTTTGTCCCTGTAGATATTTTTCAATTGGGACGACAACGACTATTGTCGTCTCAATAGTTTAACCTATAGAGACGACATTAGTGTCGTCCCAATAGTTTAACTTATAGAGACGACAATAGTCGTCTCAATAGTTTTTTTGAGACCTACTATTCACTTTGGAAATGGGACATAAAGGGACGACAAATGTCGTCCCTATAGATTAAACAAAAATTGGGACGACAATTTGTCGTCTCAATAAATAAGTTGAAACGAATATTTTGACGAAAATAAAAGACGAAAATAAGGGCTGTAGGGATGATAAATCTCGTCGCTATAAATCGTAAATATATTGGGACGACTATTATCGTCTCTGTTGACTTACTAAGACGGGCTTATTGGGACGATCATTAGGGACGACTATGTTGTCCCTGTAGCCCTTTAGCGACGACATATCTATCTATAGGGACGACAAAAGTTGTCCCTATAGCTCCTTTTTCTTGTAGTGTAAGTTAATACTAGCACCCAAATCACATAGAGCTTTATCAAAGAATAAACTACCAATAGTGCAGGGAATAGTGAAACTCCCTGGATCTTTTAGTTTTGGTGGTAGATTGTTTCTCAATATGGCACTACATTCCTCAACCATCATCACAGTTTCATGCTCATCTAGCTTTCTCTTAGTCGAAAAGATCTCCTTCATGAATTTAGCATAGCTAGGCAATTGAGCTAAGGCGTCGACGAATGTATGTTTATGTGAAGCTTCTTGAATACATCCAAGAACATATCAAACTGCTTGTCCAGCTTTTTGTTTGTGCAATTGCTCGAGAAATGGTATTGGAGGAACGTAAGTCTTGACCAGGTGGAGAAATATAATCTGGTGGAGAGTTTTCTCTCTTTACTGAAATAGTTTCCTTTTCTATACTCGATTTTTTCACATGAATTTCTAGCAATTCAACTCTGCTTCTCGTAGTAATTGCATTTACATGCTCTTTTGGATTGACCTTGGTATTGCTTGGCCATATGCCTAGTTGTTGCTCGGTCAATAATTTGCCAACTACCCAATCTGATTTTCTAGATTCTTTATCGAGACATCTTGTCTTTTCTGTACTTCTTTGAATTCAGATTCCATTCATTCTATTAACTTAGTGAAAGCTTCTTCCCATATTCCTTCCTTTCCTGGGGTCTTCCTTATTTTGCGAATTTTGAATGTTTTTATTATTTCCATAGGAGAAGTTCGGATGATTTCTCCACCCTGGATTGTAGGTCTGTGAGTATGGATTATTTTGTTGTCGTTAAAAATTCGGATGAGCGAATGCCGCTTGCTCAGTGGTTAAAGGACACTCTGATGATTGATGATTCGTCCCACAAGTTGCACATACCAGGATAGATAGATGAACCATATTAGTGGATTAGAAGTGATTTAATAATTCTATATGCTTTGCTAATGAATCAATTTTGGCCAGTAGTAGTAAATTGATTTCCATCCCGTGCATTCCTGTTACTTTCTTTTGGGACCCTCTGTCTGAACATATAACAAACTATTCACTCATAATCTCATACGTCGTGAAGGCCACCGGAGAATATATTTTGGATAGAGCCACCTTCTGCAGAATCTACTGAAGAATGACTATTCGGAGCTAATCCAAAGTAGAAATAATAATTTTGAGCTGCTAAAGGAAAACCATGACTTTGGAACTTTCTGAGCAGTTTCTTAAATTGTTCTCACGTTTCATAAAAATTTTCTAAGTCAAATTGTTGAAAATTTGATATTTCATGCTTCAGTCTGTTTACTCTAGCTAGATGGAAGTATTTCAGAGTGATTTTTTGGACCAAATCTGTTCAAGTAGTGATGCTTCCAAACGGTAGAGAATCTTACCATTCTCTATCCTTATCTTTCAAAGTGTGTGGGAAGAGTCTCATCCTAAGTGCTTCTTTATTAACACTGTGATATTTGAAGTTTCTACAGTATTCTATGAAGCGAGAAAGATGACAGTGAGAATTTTCGTCTATTCTCACATAGAATGATAGATTGTTCGAGAACAAATTAATCACATCTAATCTTAATTGAAAGTTCTCGAGTCCAAAATGTGGGTAAATTATGCTGGACCAATTCTCAACAATCGGGGGCATCATATAATCACCCATAAGAATATCTCGTTCATGAACTTCAACTGGTTGTGCCACATGTCCAAGAATATTTCTCATATTTGCAAGTAGTGGATCAAAAACGAGGTTGTTGTCCTCAATTGTGGATCTTTGCTGTTTTTTTCTTTTCGCATTGTTTACGTTGTTGTTGGTGAAACCCCTGTTCGATTTCTGAGTCGAAATCAAATAGATCAAGATCTTTTGCATGGCGCATACACAATCGACACCTAAAACTTTAGAAATAAGCTGAAATTCAGCTTTTACACAAAGAACTGGGGAGGATAAAAAAATAAAAAATAAAAAATATTTGTTTAAACTAAATTAACAATTAATGTAATAATTAATAAAACTAGTCCCCGACAATGGCGCGCAAAAATTTGTTGTAAATTTTAATCCCCACGAGTGGACATATCGGTTACAAGTAATAAAGTGACGTGAAGAGTGTCGAACCCATGAGTACTAGCTATGAATTAACCAATTAATGTATACTTCGAGTTTTAACACAGATTCGTTTATAATTTCAATCCTAAAGTTATTCTACTTGAGTTTAACTAAATCTAAGTTATCATGCAATCAAAAGTAATTTAAGAATAAATTCAAGTTTTACTAGCACTAGGATTCACGAATCCACCTACACGTTTCAACAATTAATTATTAATTACTCGTCTTACAAATTATTGCCCTAAGTCGAAAATCGATGATCTTAATATAATCAAAAGCCTCTCTCGACGGTCAATCAATTCTATACCTCTATATGAACCTAACAATCTCTGGTTAAATTTCGAACACAAATGTATGCATTTAATAACAACGATCATCTAGAATGATTTCATAAAGCATAATAGTAATATTTTATCTATTATTGGATCCTATGTTATTTATTACCACGTATTCATCTAAATTAAATCTCTCAAAGCAATCTTGACCACAAAAATGTTATAATAGATATCAAACATCAAAACAGAAATAATAAATAATAAATAATCAAACTGGAATCAATAAATTTACAAAAACAAATAACTTCTAATTAATTGAAAACGTGAGGTTTCATCATTTATCCTAGATATCATGATTCCTATTAATATAGCAATAATAATGAAAGAATTCATGTTTCGGAGGAAAAAGAAGAAGAATATATATAATACTTAATCTTGAATTAATCAAAAATCTCCGATTGCACCATAGTGAATGTTGTCCAAAATTTTTTCATTTTGTTGCTCATGATCTCTATCTCTTTTCAATTGCGTAATCCCCTTCAAAAGACCTAGAAGATTTCTCTTTATAGTCCTTGGGAAGTCTTCAAAGTTGTGTCTTAAAAGATTCATCATCCTACTTAACTTTAGAAAACTGCACTTATGACTTTCTTTCAACGTAGATCGCACCTAGGTTGCACAATGCATTGTGCTACCTAAGTGTGACCATTTTTTGAAAACGTACTATTTGGTCTCCGATTTGGCTTTTGATGTACGGTTTTGGTCCTTTCTTATTTACATCTTCTCGATTCAATCCAAAAACTTCCAAATACATTCTAATTGGTCCTCACCCTTCTAAAGACTTCCAAAGTGGCCTTTCAACTATTCAAAAATGTGTAAATTAGTCTCCAAACTTTTAGAAATCTGATTCTTACTCCCGAAACTTTTGAATTCACCACAGTTGCTTTATAATCATTTCAACTTATGTCTATGCCATCTAATTAAGCCTCAAACTCTTCTTTTTTACTCCAAACTCATCCAAATTGGGTTTTGTACATACGTACATAATAATTGAACTTATTTAAATAGAAATCTGCTCATATATTGAATATGTAATAAGTTTACAAGCATAAACAAGCGTATAAAATACAAGTATCATGTGTCATCAAAAAATCGTGTCTCTTAGTGTAGTCAGCACTGGGTGTTTCCAAGCAGCGAAGCTTACACCTATTCTTATTAGTTTATCCAAAGTTCTTATCCTTATGCACGAATTATTGAATAAGCCATCTTCCAATCAAGGTTAAGGAGTCAACTGAGCATTTCAACGGCAGGATTGAATACCCGGATCAAATCAGAGTTCATGCCGCCCGCCCTGAACAAATAGGAGGCGTGGGCCACAGTTCACACGTAAAATATCATTGAATTCATGTGTTTTATCTTGAGATCATTTTGCTTCTTGAGTCCATTTTGAACAGTTAACTAAAATATCAAATTTCTTCCTCCCCCAACACACACACACACACACACACACACACACACACACACTTCCCATTATTTTATTGATATAGATGGTTGTGAATGTATTTGGAATTAGATTGATATGAAATGGCCTTAATGAGATTGGGGTTGAAATGATTTGATTTTTGAATTCTATCTGAATTTGAAATAGCCTTACCAAATTGCAAGCATTTTTTAGTCAACATTATTAAAATGTTATTATTATTATTTTTATTTAAGTTATTTGTTAATCTAGCTAATTGAGATGACTTTATTCTTTTGTATATACTTTTTTTCATATTTTTTTATGGGAAAATATGATTTATTACTTTGGGTTCTTAATTACATGTCATATGGATAATTGGACATATGAGATTTTGTTAAAAATAATATTACATTAATTAGATAGAAATTTAGCTTAATATTTTTTTAAAAAAAAAGTCATTAAAGAAAGTCTATAAAACTCTACAAAAGTTTATAGAAGACTTTTGTTTCTAATAAATCCATAAAATTTATTTAACGAATTCCACAAAAGTCACATACTTACAAAAGTCTATAAAAGTTTTAAAAGTCTCAATTGAATACAACCCCCTTAATATCGTTTCTCCTTTGTTTGATCTTAAATTACTTAATCGTTTTCCGTATTAAACTCAATTGAAAGTAAACAAAGAAATCAAAGTATTCACACCCTAAGCAATTCTATGTATCCACAAATCGATAACAAGACAATAGAAAATCAAAAGAAATTAATAGAACATGTTGAAGGACCAATCACGAATTAATTAAACTAATTTTTAACTATAAAAGAATACATGATATTTAAGATTAAAGAATATTCATTTAATTAAACCAACAACAACGAAGAGTCAAAGTTTAAGCTCGAAAACGTAATTAAAAGGATAACAAGATAATCACTTTGTTTAAATAAGGTTTCATCGTCTACCTTGGCTCGAGAAAATTAGAAGAACATAATTAAATTAAAAACAAAAGATTTGATACAACTTGACATAGACTCGAGTAGAAGATATCGTCAAAAAAGTCATGTTTGCCATGTGATTTTTCTTTTTATTTCTTAGCCATCGTTCCACTCTTTCTATGACCTACAAAATATTTTTATATAGTCTCAACCTCGTATTGAAACTCTTGCACTTAGAAGGATCGAAAAATCCCCGACTTAAAATTGATAATAATATTAAAAAAGGACGGACGTCGGGCTGTTTGCTTGCCGTAGCACAAACCACAGCATTTTTCCAAGTGCCATGGTCAACCGTGGTTTGCTTGCAGCGGTTTGACCGTGGCATGCAGAGAATTTATGCTCAAATTTCCATTTTCCAAATTTTTGCACATTTGGTCCTCAAGGTTTCAGAATTTTTCAATTTCGTCCCTACTTCAATTTTTTCGTACATCCTTAACCTATGTGTTTTAGTACACAATTAGTCATGATTTGATGAAAAATATCAATATATCTTTAATTTTAAATGTTGTTATTGCCTAATAGGTGGATCTTGTTTCACGTTGGGAGCATATGCAAACTTTTTCTTTGAATGGCCCTCCAAATGAATAAGATAGTATTTTTTTAGAGCTTACCCACCTTCACATGATAGGAAATTGCAAGAATGGTTCAAATATTTTATCTTCTCTTTCACAAATAATTTGTACTTTAAAATTGCATGTTGCTGTCAACACATCTTGATGATAAAATGCTGGGTGAAATCAGTTCTTGATAGTGCTTGACTTACGAGAGTTTTCAGTAGCATCCCAAGAAACTCCAATTGATACATACACTGAGAAACAGGGGAAAAAAAAAATGGGGACAGAAAACAAATCTGAAACCAAGCCATACGATCGGCTCAGTGAATTAAAAGCTTTTGATGAAACCAAATCTGGTGTTAAAGGACTCGTCGATTCTGGAATCACCAAGGTACCTCGTATATTCATTCAGCCACAAGATAGTCCAGATAGGGTCACCACTACTCCAAGAAATATCGGACTAAGTATTCCGATCATTGATCTTGATGGGGTCGATAAAGATCCGATCAAGTACAAGGATGTGGTAGACAAGATCCGAGATGCATCGGAGACCTGGGGTTTCTTTCAAGTGGTTAATCATGGTATACCAGAAAGTGACATGGAGGAGATTAAAAATGGTGTAAGCAGATTCTTTGATCAGGATAATGAGATTAGGAAGCAGTATTATACCCGGGATGCTACTAAACCGGTTGTGTATAACACCAACTTTGATTTGTTTACTGGGATAGCAGCTAACTGGAGGGATACAGTCTACTGCATGATGTCTCCCAATCCTCCAAAGCCTGAGGAATTGCCTGCAGCTTGCCGGTATGTATGTTCTATAAGTTGCACAGATATTAAATTAAGAGTAAGTTTGACTCTGCATCTGTGTCCACTTGTGCATTTGTGGGTCTGTGTTCCTGCGTCAAAGCTGGAGCGTGATAGTGGTGAACCATCTAGAATAAGTGCTTAGAGGGTTAAAGAGAGGACAAATTATTTCTTTAAACTGTCTTCGATGTATGTGTTTACGTGCAACTTGCAAGCATAATTTATTTATTTATCTTTGGCCTGATATAATTTACCAGTGTTTGCAGAGACAAATTAAAGTTAATTGATGGAGTGACCGTCGATGAAATTAACCCAATTTGTTTAAATTGATTTTGAACTTTACAACATAATTTGCCTATGTTTGCAGAGAAATTCAAATGAAATATTCAAAGCAAATAATGGGATTCGGATTCACTTTATTCAAACTTCTTTCAGAGGGTCTTGGGCTCAAACCAAACCATCTGTTAGACTTGGAATGTGCAGAGGGGCTTGCAATGATCTTCCAGTACTATCCTCCATGTCCTGAGCCTGAACTCACAATTGGTGCAGGCAAGCATTCTGATAATAGTTTCCTAACAGTGCTACTGCAAGATCAAATAGGAGGCCTTCAAGTACTTCATCAAAACCAGTGGGTTGATATTCCTCCAACACCAGGAGCTTTGATTGTGAATATTGGAGATTTTTTACAGGCAAGTCTTTAATTTAGTCATCATACACTTCCTCCCAATACAAAGAAGTTAATCAAAATATATACAACAACAACTACTACTACTACTACAAATTAAGTCTTATTTTCAATAAATTTGGAGTGATTACATCAACATTTTTTAGTGCAATTTCAGTTTTATAAATTTTTTATAATTCTTGTACTCATGCTAACATTAACTTCACTCATCTTGAAAATTATAGATGATGTCAAATGATAAATACAAAAGCATTGAACACAGAGTTTTGTCAAACCATCTTGGTCCTAGAATATCAGTAGCAAGCTTCTTTACAACAGGCCCCAGGCCATCCTCAAAGCTCTATGCACCAATTCAAGAGTTGTTATCAGAAGAGAATATGCCTAAATATTGCGCATTTACCGTGAAGGAGTATACGGATCACTTTCGGACTAAAGGGCTTAATGGCGTCTCTCCATTGTTGCATTTCAAACTTTAAATTAATCGATGCTTTTGGTGTTAGCATAACAGTGTTTTTGTTTTACCCCCTCCTTGATGTAATGCATATACCCTTTTGTTGTTTCTTTGAATATGTTCGGATGAAATGCAATGGATGGTGGTCAGATTGTTAAAAGTTTTTCAAGATTTGTCTACATTTTGTTTCATATTATTGAAGTTCAACATTTACTTAAAAAATAACTATTTATTTGGCATTAGTACACTAAAATTGCCTCGAAATTCATTTTTAACTTGATAGTGAGACTCAAATAAATTAAGCATTGATACCAAACATATTGTAACGGAAAATGGTTTGCATTTTTCGTGAGAGATTTTGACATATGCGAATCATTCAGTAAACAGTTTCTCTTTCAAGTTGGTTCTGGTTTCAAAATATCTTAAACAGGGATTGGTTGTTAATTTATTCTGTGATTAGCTGTGATTCAAATAATTTCATACAGATATATTAGTAACAACCATTATATATGACAAAAATTATTATTTACAATAATGATGCTTGAAAAATCATCAATAAAGAGCGACTAAAAAAATATTTGTCATTTTGTTAACCGACACTTCTTGATTTATAATTGTTCACTACACCAGTGTTTCACATGTTTGGGGCAAGCTTGCAAGTATCTATTTTCTCTGTCTTTTATGTAAAAGAGCTGTTTATTTTGACACTAAAAGAGGGGTACTGTGATAATAATTACTTTTTAACTTATAGTAGGAAATAAATAAGTGATTATGATGAAGAGAGATTAGGTAAGTGTCGTTTCACACTTATCTGGACCATCAAAAGTGGACGATTGTAAGTACTCTTAAGTGTGTTTCTACTTAATTGTGTGTTGATTTGATTGCTTTAGGTCAAAATCCAAGTTCGGATGGAATTGGAGAAAAACAAAGCAAAATAGGCAAAAAAGGACTGAAAGTGAACAGAGACTTGGAAATGAGGACCAACTTGCAAAAATTCAAAAGTTGAAGGAATTATCGCACAAATAATTAGGGACTTTCGTGACTAGAATTCTAGTTTCCATATTTTAGTCAAACTCTAATTTGGTAATTCTTTTAGGACAAGTCTTCTACACTAAATTAGGGGTTTTGGGTTATATAAAGAGATATTATGATTTAAAACAAGTGAGATACCATATACAAGAATCAAAGGAGAAAATAGAGAGCAAAAAAGAGGAGGAGAGGAAGAACGACAAAGACTTTAAAGATTGGGACGTGAAGACGAAGAATTCTTGGTGCAAGATATTCAACTTCTTCTCATCTTTTATTCACATCCAGTTATGTATTCCAAACTTTTTATAAATCTAAATTTTGGATGAACGATGTAACTTAGTTTAGATTCTTTAATTTCAATTCTCAAGTTTTGCTTATAAAGTAATTACATATTTATTTTACATTTTTCACTTAATGCTTGAAATAATTGGCTATTATTTTTTATTGAATTGTGGATTGTAACAAACCGAGATATAAGTTATTAATCTAGACCACGTAGTAAAATTTGGCAATTGGATAAAAGGTAGAGATGCGCTTTTGTTATTGTTGCGGTCTTAAATTGAATTATTAGGAGATTTAATGCATCTAATTAAGGATTATTCTGATTTCATATAGAGATATATGTAGTTGACTTAATTAGATAGGACTAATTAGAATTCGAGAGAGGTAAATTATGTTAAATTCGTGAATTCGATCAAATACAACATTAGGAATAAATTTTAAGAGGAGAAATTAGAGATGACAACTATGGTGAACTCGTGAATCCAAATCCTTTAATAATTATACTTGATAAATTCTTGACTTTTGCATTCACACTATTTTCTAGAATTAATAAGTATAGTTCAAATCAACTTAATTCAAAGAGTTTTAAATAAATTAGGATTAAGATTAATTGAGCTAGTATCTAAATAGAATAGTATTTGTAGGAACGATAATCCGAATTCAATAGGTCTATTTTATTACTTGTTTGCGATATTGTACACTTGCAATATATAATTTCTACAACAAGATTCATAATCAAGACTCGTGGTGTGCTCGTACGTTGCATGTGCTAGAGTCGTAATTGAGTAATTGTGTAGAATGAATATTAGTATTTGGAATTGTGATTCAATGTCGTATATAAGAGAAATGAATATCTTGCAATTAAATAGTAGAAATGTCAAAATATGGTTGCGAAAATAACTGAAATTGTTGAAAAAAATGTGTATGTAGCAAAGAATAGAATAAACCAACCATACAATTGATAATACTTGCAATTATAAAACCTCACGAGTATCAACAACTATAATAGACGACAAAACTGAAAATACAACACATAATCACTACTAATATATAAGAGCCTTAAGGGCTATAACTATTCAAAAAATCGTTCAAAACGACGTCGTACTATTTTTTTTTATAAATGAGGTATATAATGGAATTGGTCTCACTTTCTCTCTTGCAGAAACCTAGCCGCGAAGCTGTTTGTTGGTCGTACATAAATTTTGGCTGATTTTCATTGATTTTTGCTGCTCTTTTGTTGATAATTTCTTGTTTGTTCACAAGTCAGACCTGGGAATCACCATTGTTCTTTGTTGGGTTGTTGTTTCGAGTTTGTTGTGGTCATAATTAGCAGAGAAATTTTTACAGATGTATACAAAGTGTTCCATTTTCTGTGTGACCTCGTTGAGCCCAAACCGTTAGCAGAGATTGTTGTTTGATTGCAGTAAATTTGCATATATGTAAGCGTTATTTAACTCATTTCCATTGTATTTTGGATGTTTTTAGTGTAGATTTTTTCTTTAGTTTCAAGAAATTTTTGAAAATAACAAAAGTTACATATGTTGAGAATGGAAGAAATTTGAAAATGGGTTGTAAAATAAAGCTGTAATAATTGTTTTCATGATGTTCTTTGTGATACTAGATTTGGAATGTATAAGTGTGGGTTAAGTTTATGCTTTGCTCGACTGGTCGATTCACAGGTATGAAATATGTTGAAATTTTATGAATTCGTTAGTTTTAGGTTATGCTATTTATGTTTTAACTATCGCCACCCATTTAAACACCATTTTCAAGCAAAAAAAGATCCTCCGTTCTAAAGTCAGAAAAGATCTCAAGTCCATGGATCCCAGCCTCAGATCTCAAGAAGGTTTACACACCTACATAAACACGTGTGTGTGTGTGTGTGTGTGTGTGTGTGTGTGTGTATATATATATGTGCTTATGTGTTTGTGATTGATTTGTGTATTATTTTTTTCCACATGTTTTTTCATTTTTTCTTTCTAATTTTGATTGTTTCAGATGATGCAATACAAAGTATTGTATTGGAAGCTCTATGGTTCAAGTCTTGTAAAGGACTGTGTGCTTATAAAAGTTGTAGTGCTTGAAGAGAAGTTGGCCCTTCTAAAGTGTTGTCTGAAATTCTAAAGAACGGAGATCAAGGTACACTTCCAATTTTGCCACCTGATACTAATCTGGGGGGAAAATTGTATCCTGGCCTAGAGTTGGATTACATGTTAAAATGTAATGTTTAATATTTATTAGTTCGATCCTTTTTATGTATATAGTATCAAATTCAAGTTCTTATTTGTTGTTCTTGGATAAGATGATCATTCACAGGTGAGCAAAAAGTTGTATGTTCCTCGAGTAGAGGACAAGAATAGTCACATGCTAATGCTGAATATCTCTAGAATGAATGATCTAATTGCGAATTCCATGGACAAATTGGAACCTGCTCCTGTTGATGTAGATGAAAATGAACACGAAGATGGTAATTCTCGTCCATTTCCTGTAGAATTTTCCAATTGATCTGTTCACACTTTTAGATCTACCTGCCTTACTCTTAGATCACCATGTCTGTTTTGTTGGTAATTTTATGCTCTCAATGTATTTGGATATGTAGTGCTAGACATGACTCGATAGTAGATCAAATAATATTTGACATTTGATTGTAACTAAAAGTTTTATGTTTTTGTAGAGTCATGTTCGGGGAAATTGTATCCTGGCCTAGAGTTGGATTACATGTTAAAATGTAATGTTTAATGTTTATTAGTTTGATCCTTTTTATGTATTTAGTATCAAATTCAAGTTCTTATTTGTTGTTCTTGGATAAGATGATCATTCACAGGTGAGCAAAAAGTTGTATGTTCCCCGAGTAGAGGACAAGAATAGTCACATGCTAATGATGAATATCTCTAGAATGAATGATCTAATTGCGAATTCCATGGACAAATTGGAACTTGCTCCTGTTGATGTAGATGAAAATGAACGCGAAGATGGTAATTCTCGTCCATTTCCTGTAGAATTTCCCAATTGATCTGTTCACACTTTTAGATCTACCTGCCTTACTCTTACTTCACCATGTTTGTTTTGTTGGAAATTTTATGCTCTCAATGTATTTGGATATGTAGTGTTAGACATGACTCGATAGTAGATCAAATAATATTTGACATTTGATTGTAACTAAAAGTTTTATGTTTTTGTAGAGTCATGTTCGGGGATGAACCTATGGACTTGTTCCTCTTACCTGATGTGCATTTGCATTCCATCTCAATTTTTTTTTGGGGCATCGTTGTCCATAGGTTGAAAATGGTGTTAATATGAATTTTTTGGGATTCTTCTTTTTTTGCAGGGCTTGCCTTTGACAAATCTGGTAGGCGCTTTGGCCATCGTGGAGGGTAGGCTGTCAAATTTTGGGCGCACAATTTTCATTTGGTTCTTCTTTTTCTTGTTTCATTTTTTTATGTTTAATTTTTGACCAACTAATTTCCTAAATGTGAATTTGTTTTCTATCATGTCTTGATGTTGCAATGAACAAAATAAAGTTATTACGACACCTTCCTCACCAAGTATCAAGAGCTGGCGAAGGATCGCAACTGGAAGAGACCTTTATTTGGTAGGTAACTCTGTTGAATGCTAGGGAACATAAATTATGTTTTGCTGTGCTTACAAGTTACATTTATGAAAAGTAAGTTGAGACTTATTTTGTATGAAAATAAATTTTGTCAGCGAAAAAGTTAACTATGAAAATCATGTTTGGCAAAGTAAGTTGTTCAAACCTTCTCTAAGCCTAAGCTGCGATATGATTATAGTGTATGGTTAACAGTTTTGCTTTGATGTGCAGTTGCTCTTTCTTATTCACTGTAATTTTTGGATGACAACGTTATACCAGTGACCCCAAACGATGTCCTCGTGGATGCTCTCGTGACATCCTCCGGTGTGAACCCCATTAGTTCGGCTGGACGGGAAATGGATTCCTGATAGAAAGATGCAGTTTCAGTTACCTTTGATGTTTGTCTGTGTTTTTCCCCAGGTGCATTCGACAAGTGTCATCAAAATATTTGATTATTTGTTGTTTTGTAGTATGTAGTTGTACTAAATGTGTTATTAGTATAGTGTGTAATTTTTTTTTTGCAAATATGAGTTCGTATAGTGATTCTTGTGGACTAAACATTTTATGTATAATGCAGACAATGTATCAGATACTACTTTTTGTGAAGTCCTCAATAATATGGAGATAGATATCGTTGCAACAGGTAATAACCAATTTTATTCCATCTTATTCAATATTTTTTAATATATTATGTTTAGTATAATACATGACAAATTAATAAAGTTAGATTTTTTATGCTTATTTGTTATTAACTATTAAATAAATTATTCTTAATTTGAATTCTATGTAGAATGGATTTCGAAAAAGTATATATTTCATTATTCTATAATAACTATGATTAGTTTAGTATTTCTGGATTTTGTATAGTTTGACTAAATGTATTATTTACTTTGAACTGGTTATATATGTGTAAGGTTTTAGAGTTCGTAATTTTGGGTTTTTTCAGAAAGTAGTTTAATTTTTTTGGGTTTTGTTTGGTTTCTTTGAATCTATTGTTTACTTTTAACGGGTTATATATATTTCATGTTTTAGGGTTTTCAATTTTGAGTTTTTTTCTTCTTCAGAAATCAGTTTAATTTCTTTGAATCTATTGTTTACTTTCAACCTATATGTTCTAATTTGCAGGTTTTTGTATATCGTGGTTAAAATGGTTTCAGTTTTTTTCTCATTTGAATATATAGAAAAAAAAATGAGTTATACAGTATACCAAGAGAAATTTAAGTTTTATATTGATTTAAACTTATAATTTGCTTTGACTGATATGATTTTATAACATGTCCTATTTTTTCATATATTTGATTCTAGTGTTTACATGCTCCCACTAGGAGAGAAGGGTGTGTCCTTGATCTCATTGAGTATTTATTTCTCGACTGCCACAATACTATGATTGATACTCAAGGATTGTAATCAACTATTTTAAACTGTGCCAATGAAATACCTTAAAGATGGATCTTTTGTTTTAATGGTTGCTTTCTTTTAAAGTTTCATAGCATAAAATTGAGAAGACTTCAATGGTTGCTACCTTTTGAATATCTAAATATTTTTTTGGTCTGATTGTTGGTATAATAATATTTTTAAGATTCTCCACTAGCTTTTGAGCATCTTCTTACCGAATCCTTTTTTCTCATTGTTACTGTATGATCCTTGTATCCATTGAATGAAATGTACATGATTGTGATTGATCGTCTGCAGATCGTTGCATTATTTTTTATCTTTTATCTCTACCTGTTGGGAGATAGGGGTTACTCGTGCAGAACATTTGAATGTATATATAAGCACGGTTTTGCTATTTATAATGTAACTTCATGTCTTCATCTCTGTTTTGCTTCTATTGTGCATTTTGATTTGAGGGATTTCTTTTCTTGAGGCTTAATTTATTAGAGCTATTTAGCACATTCAGTCCGAATAATTTTGTTCCCCCTTTGGGTGTAGTGAATAAACCACAATTTTTGTTTTGATATCTTTATTAATATTTATTTCAGTCTCATCTTGATTTGGGTGTAACATTTGTCAGCATGTGACCCTCTTTGTTGGTTGTGATTTTTAGATATTAATCTTTCTTATGGCCTTTATATTTTCTCAAAAACCTACCTTTATGAATGAAGATTAAGACTGATACTCTTATTGTGAAGATGTGATAATTCAGTCAAACCAAGAATTTCTTGGTCAAAAATCTCAAGCCAACTTATATATATATATATATATATATATATATATATATATATATATATATATATAGGATGCAGGCGGTGCTCAGGCGGTGGATGTATTTGGAAAGCAAAATCCATTTTAATTCTTATTTTAACATTTCATATCCTTTTTCACTTACCATTTCAGCAAAAGAACAGCAGACGTCCATTTCTTCTTTTCTTTCTTCCTTACTTACACTTTAAGTCATATTAAAAATTTTGAATCAGAGAGAAAAATTGGAAGGTAGAAAAAGTGATGAAACTTTAAGCTTGGAAGAATTAATTTCTTGCTTTGGCTACGTTACGAGGTAAGAATAGAAACTTTGATTTTAAGAATTGGATTAATTGTGTGTTTATAGTGGGTTAAGAATTAGCATTTCAATTCCTAGTTTTAATTAATAGATTTTATAGAAGGGGAATTATAAGTGAGGTTTGATTTGGATAATTCAATTGTTACCTCAGAAAGTGACTCAAATATCGGGACAGTTTATCAACCGAGTTAATCTTCAATAGATAACTCTGTGAGTGGAAAAATATATTTTAAAAAATTTAGATTTCAATTATAAGATATTATATCTTTAAATGTTAAATTACATGATTTCTTATAATTGTTTATTGAATTATGTTGTATTGTATATTCTAAAGATTGTGAAATTGCCTATTATGAAATTAAACGTGAATTGAGATGACGTTTAAATCCATAAAAGTACCCGATGAATTCATTGATTATTCTAGTATATTGAGGGGTCTTTTGTATTAGTACACTGAGGGGTCTTGGCCGTGTATTCATACACTAAGGGGTCTTGGCCGTATACTAAAAAGCTTAGCCATTTGAGGCAGTCTGTGCACGCATGCTGAGATTATATAAAAATGGTACATTTTGATGAGATTTTCTATTATACTGTGATATGAGGATATGATGAAATGATAATATATATTTTAGCTAATAAATATTCCACGATTATGAGCTGATATTACTTGTTGAAGTTATTGTGAATTGTTAAGTAACGTGAGCTCGTTTTCGATAGTATTTATAAATGAAAAGAGTATAATTATTTTCGAAAATATCCACTCACTGAGCCTATCAACTCATATATTTTCCATCAATGATTTTTCTTATCAGGTAGCGGTTGAGTTTCTGGGCAGCTTTTGGATATAAAGCTTTTGAGTTCAAAGTCGAAGCCACACGACAGTGTTATTTAATATGACTCACTTCATAGAGCATGTAGTCATTGTTTTGGGACGCATATTCATTTTTGGATATCATTTTGCATCACATGTAAATAGTTATATGGGCTCACAATATATATTTTGTATCCGTATGTACAGTTTATGTTAATTAAATAGTAAAAATTTTATGATTCGGCTAGTCTCTACTGCGTTATTTTGTTGTGGATATTGAAAGGATAAATGGTCCCATTTAGTTATGAATATAGTTTGTTGGGATATGTAGTATTTTATTTCAGGTTGGTTAGTCCAAATTACAGGGGAGATAATGCCGAAATTTTCTTAAAAATAAGAAATAATGAGTTGTAATTATAGTAGCTTTGGTGGTGGGTCCAACTTATTGGTATTCACTATCGGTGCACGTCACGTCACAGGTATATAAGATATTGCTCGGGACGGGTCGTGTCAGAAGAAGGCAAAAGAAGGGGTGATACAGTTCTTACTAATGAATCATCTATTTGACTGCCCAATTTGTGATCATGGTGGAGAGTGCGATCTCCAGGGTTGGCTTGTGAATCTGGTCAAGGTCGGTCTACTGAACTAAAGAGATCAATAGTTAATAAGAATCTAGGCCCATTTGTAAAGGCCATGATGACTCGATGTATTCAGTGTACAAAGTTCATATCAGGTTAACTTGTGTTATAACTTTCTAATTGGGTGTACTAATGTATACCAAGTTTTTTGATTAAATATGTTCACTACTAGTTAAATTTCTCTTGGTATAATGTATGAAAAATATTTTTGTTATTTTTTTTACTTTTTACAGTTGAGCAAACATCCATACATTCACTCCTTCAATAACAGTCAACACAATTTAATCAAACATTGAGAACATTATGTTTGACTTTTGTGAATTCAGTGGCAATAGTAAAAGGCTAACTGACTATATTTAGCCTAATTGGAATTATCATTGTTCCTCACAAAACATTTGAAGCATTTGGTAAAAACTGTCATGGTTTTACAAGAAATGTTAAGAATAACCCGTGTATGTTTGAATAGGCATGTTATTGAACATTTTTGTTGAACCCCGTCTTTTTAGATTTATTTGTTTTTCAATTAATGGAGTACATATATGATTATGTTGCTTTAATGATCTTGTATTAGATGTACTTACGCATTCACCGTGTGATCACTGTTTCTTATATGATAATAGTTATTGATATATTTATTCTCTTTTTCTATATTTGGATTGAAGTGGGATTAATTCGAAAGATAAGATTTCAAAAGAATATAGAGATACAATGGAGAAATTTTTGAATTTCGCGTATAGAGGCCTTGTTGAAGAATGCATAATTTATTGTCCACATAAGAATTGCGCAAATTGATATTTTGTAAGTTTTTGAACAATTTAATTATGGTGGATTGAATGCCTTGATTTGTGTTCAGTTTTTTGAGAGTAAAATTTATTTTATGATATGAGTAGGGGTGGGCAAAACTCGACCCAAACTGGTCGACCTGCCTAACCCGACCCGACCGGTTTGGGTCGGTTTTTTTATGTGTTTGGGTTGGGTTCGGTTTCAAGGGATGGATTTATGATCGGGTTGGGTGGGGTTATGGGTTGGGTCTAATAACCCGACCCAACTTGACCCAACCCAACCCGTTTAAAAAAATAAAAAGAAAAAAGAAAAAAGGCGTGAAAACTGAAAAGCCTGGAGGAAGTTAAGAAGAACCCAGATTCACTCTCGCTGGCCGCTGCCTTTCCTTTTCTTCCCCTCTCTGCTTCTCTTCTCATTTATCTCTCCTTCTTCATATGACCCTTTCTCTCTCCTTCTCCATATGGTTGCCGTCGATAGCCATTCCAGCCGACCAAGTTCAGGTAAGATCGCTCCATCTTTCTATTTTTTCATCAAATTAAATCCAAACCCAACCCTAAAAATTAATTATAAATTAAACAATCAATTACATCTCTTTGTCTCCGCTGACTGTTCTCTCTCTCTCTCGTAATCTCACTCTCTTTGCTAGTTGACACTCCGGCCAGCAGCAACCTTTCACCGTAAAAGTTTAGCGACTCATCCCAACTGAGGTAAAAGTAGAGTGACCGGATCTATTGTTATTGTGCATGTATTTTTCTACTTATTTACTTGGTTTAATCACTATAGTCTGATACCCAATCAATTCCTTTTTGGATTATATGTTCTTTTACTGGAAACTTCTTGATTCTTTTATGATGAAGTTATGTTTGAGAAGGATTAAAATTATTATTTGGGACCATGCCCTAACTACCAAACTGACCCAAATTTGGTCGGGTCGGGTTGGGTCGGGTTCCAACCCATTTGCGGGTTGGGTTGGGTTGAAATTTTAGCAAACCGACAATTTTGGGTTGGGTTTGGGTTTGGGTTTGGGTTTGGGTTGGGCCGAAAACCGACCCAATCCAACCCACGCCCACCCCTAGATATGAGTTTCAACATTCACCTCAATATACTTGCAATCATAGTTTGTTTTATAATAGAATTGAATCATTTTCATTGTGTTATTGTTTTACTCAAATAGTGACTATTTCAATTAAATTTTATTGTCAAATTATTGAACGTATTGTATACTAATGATCAGTATCATTTTTGACACTATTACAAACACCATTACAGCCACAACACGTGACCCCACTAGTAAATTATAGAATAGAGTTCCAAAGAAGCAGCACTATCAGTAATATGTCTATCCGATCTTAGGGACACTAATTTATGAAATAATGAAGAAAGCTAAAAATACAAGGAAATTAAGATGCAAATAAAGAAGACACAAATAAACATCACAATGCACATCTAGAGAGAGTGAGCAATAATTTTCCTTCAAGTGGACAACGAGAGATTCTTCTTTGGAAATGTCAGAAACATGGGTTGTATGATCGATCTTGAGCTTGCCTATCTACCTTTGAGGATTGGATCCTTAATGTCTGTATCATCCAATTTTACATAATTTATATGATCTCTGTCATCATTCTGCCTCTCATTAATCTTTGATTCTGGGTTAACACTCCCATCTTTCTTTAGCTGAGCAACAAAAACCCACATGTTTGCCAAATCATCCTCCAGAGCCATCTCCCCCTTCTTGGCTGATCAACATTTTTCTAGTACTCATCTTCGAAAAGCTCATTCTCAGCCAAGGCATCCACAAGAGCAATTTCTCTTTGTTTCTTACTTGCAATTCCATTTTTAAATCATCGGGATCAAGGTTCCAAGATTCGAAGTCATCACGGAACACTCAAAAAACATCATTTACTCTACCATTGAGCTGACCTCCACGAGAAGGCCTTTGGCCATAATTGAATCTGCGATTACCACCATTTTTAGCGTTCATCATCTCACGAGCAGCTTGTAATTCTTTTTCAATTTTTGCATTATGTAATGATAGCCTGGTAACTTCAACTGCTAAATTCTTTAGTATAACTGCAGCAGGAGAGGCTAGTTCCTTAGCATAAGAGGCTTCCTCAGACAATTTTTTATTTTGTACATGCAATCCACTATTCTCCTCTAAAATATGTGAACATGTTCTAGCTTTCGTTTCTCATTCTCAATTTCCTGCTAGCAGCAGAAACATCATTTGTCAAATTGAAATACCAAAAGCAAAAACAAACTATTATCTCCTTTTTGTGCAACAACCATGTTGCTTTGGAACAATACATTGCCAGTATATTCAAAAATAAAATAATAAATACTAAACAACCATGAGCAAAAACATGTGCCACTTCCATATAAGAATATGAGATATCATGTGCTTTTATATACCAATTAAATACAACCATGGATCTCAAAGTTAACAGGTCTCAGCAGTTTACATGATATTGTGTTTTCTTTCTCAATTTGTCAGCATGTTCATCATATAGACTCTGTCTAGACGAGGATGATGGTTTGTCGACAGATGCTGAAGTATGTACTATTCCAGGCAAAAAATTCTCTTGCAATTCCTCGTTTTCAGCACACTGATAATAATGATAGAACGATCAAAGTATAATTAACAAAAGCATAACAAAGAATTAAAATATAGCAGACAAAAGAACTTCTCACGGAAATATAAGTTGAAGATTAAATGTAACGCCCTCAGGGTTAAGAAATACTCTAAACCCAGAGGGTCACTTAATGATGGCGTAGAGGACCTAGCTTTAGCTTATCTGGACGCAAGGGATCGTAATCGTGATTTATCAAAGAAATGGACATAGGGCTCAGAATTTTTATTATTATATGTTTTCGGAAGTGTCTCGATGAGCCGGACAAGACCAATTGCTTTGCAATTGCTGATGGTGGATTTTAGCCGTTTTAAGTCGTTTAGTTAGTTTAAAACTGCTTTCTTTAAGTTTCATGTCTATTTTTGTCTTTTTGCATTTAATTTATCAATTAGGGTTTTATTTCAACTAGAATTTTAGTATTTAAGAGTCCTTTTATTATTTGATTAAGCAGTTGTTTTTGAAGAAGAATATTATTCTTGGAGTTCTCTCTACAATTAATCAATTTAATTCGGCATTCATATGAATCAACGAATTGATTTTTGAGCTTTGTTTCATTGTTTACGTTTCTGCCTACGTCAGTTGGTATCAGAGCCAGGTTAACGTTCTGAGAACATGCCTCCATGACGACCACCAGCGGCGGCGGCGGCGGCGGCGGCTGCTCCTCCTGATAACATTGCAGACGAGCAGCATCGTAGAGAAGAAGCGACTCAGGTTCGCCAACAGATTGACTTGTTGGTACAATAGATGGCCGAGATGAGGACCCAACATATTGATCTTTTGGATCAAAACAAGGAATTGCTGGAAATTCTGAACGGTCCGTTTCAGGGTGCGCGCGTACCCAGGGGGTGTGGTATACAGTACGGTGGCCTTTGAGATGCAGGTGGACCACATCGAGCGGCAGCTGCGGATGGCGTGGCTGCAAGGGAGCAGTTTAGGCGACGGAGAAGTAGTCCTCCTCAATTGGACTCCTCCTCCGATGAAGAGACGGCGTCTGTGCACAATCCGTTTGCACCTTTGGACCCTGAATGGCTTGCCGGGCGGGGTGATGGCGTTGACAGACGTTGGGAAGTTGGTTTTCGTGTGGAAATCCCAGAATTCAATGGTGGATTGGAGGCCGATGAATTTTTGGATTGGTTATGTGCGGTGGAGGAGATTTTGGATTTCAAAGAAGTTCCTGATGCTAGGCGTGTTGGTCTTGTGGCGACTCGGTTTCGTGGTAGGGCGGCAGCATGGTGGCAGCAATTGAAAGTCACCCACTTACGATAGGGTAAGTCCAAAATTTCTTCTTGGCAAAAATTGACGAAACATATGAAGGAGTCATTCTTACCATTCAATTACACTCGTATCTTGTATCAAAAATTACAAAATTTGAGACAAGGTACGAGAACTGTTGATGAGTACGCAGCAGAATTTTTTCAGTTGATTGCTCGAAATGAGATTCATGAGAGCAATGATCAGCTTGTGGCTCGATTCGTTGGTGGTTTGAGGGTGAATTTTCAGGATGTGTTGAACCTTTTTACTCCTATTTCGGTCTCTGAAGTGCATCAACGCGCTCTTCTTCTGGAGAAGCAGGCCTTGCGGTGAGGTTTTGGATTTTCGGCTGCTGGTTCTTCGTCTGGCAGCACTCGCCAGTGGCAGCCATCGGCCAACAACCCCTCGGGCATGGTCTCGCGGGGTCGTGGGGGTCCTTTTCCCAACACTACTCTGCCTGCTGGGGCGACTGGAGGGTGCAATCAGGGTGGGAACACGGTGGCTAGAGGGCGCAGTCAGGGTGGTATTCAGTGTTTTTCTTGTGGTGAGTGGGGACACCGCCAATCTGCTTGCCCCCAGCTTGGGGCGCGAAAGGGGCTACTTTTGGATAATATGGGTGCGACAGAGTATGATGGGCCACCTATTTTTTATGTTGACGAATCTGACCAATTACCAGTCGAGCAGGTGGACAGTGACGTGGGTCCGGCATTGGTGTTGTGGCGTAGTTGCCTTACCCCACGTGTTGCTGATGATTGTGTTCAGAGTCATAAGCTGTTTGAGTCGACTTGCACGGTTAATGGTAAAGTCTGTCGATGGGGGCTCCTGCGAGAATGTTATTTCTGATGATGCTATCAAAAAGCTTGAATTACCTACTGAAGCACACCCTCAGCCATATCAGATTGCTTGGCTTCAGAAGAGTATCGCTTTTAACGTCGATCGTCGTGCCTCTGTTCCTTTATCGATTGGTGGCAAGTATCGAGAGACTATTTATTGTGACGTTGCTCCAATGGATGCGTGCCATATTTTATTGGGCCGCCCTTGGTAGTTTGATAGGGAGGCTTTACATGATGGTCGTAAGAACACTTATAGTTTTGTGTTTGGAGGTACGAAAATTGTCTTATTACCATCCTCACCGCGAGCAGTGGTGCCCCGCGAGCTTGCCTCAGCCTTGTTTTTATCTCGTGCCCTATTTGAGCGTGAAATGGTGTCCGAGAGTGGGGTGTTTTTATTGATTGGGAAGCCCGTTTCAGAAGGGGCTGAGGTGCCATCGGCGGTTTCTCCTTTGTTGGAGGACTTTGTCGATCTTTTTCTGACTGACTTACCGTTAGGATTGCCGTCGGTTCGTGACATTCAGCATCAGATTGACTTGGTTCCAGGGGTTTCTCTTCCTAATCGTCCTTATTATCGTATGAACCCAGCTGAACATGAGGAGTTGAGGCGTCAGGTGGAGGATTTGTTGCAGAAGGGGCATATTCGTGAGAGCTTGAGCCCATGTGTGGTACCAGCTCTTCTCATTCCTAAGAAGGACGGTACTTGGCGTATGTGTGTTGATAGTCGGGCCATTAACAAAATCACAATTCGTTATCAGTTTTCCATTCCTCGTTTAGATGATCTTTTGGACCAATTGAGCGGTGCTTCGATTTTTAGTAAACTTGACCTCAAAAGTGGATATCACCAGATTCGAATACGGCCAGGGGATGAGTGGAAGACGGCTTTCAAAACTCGGGAAGGGTTGTTTGAATGGCTTGTTATGCCATTTGGTCTTTCCAACGCCCCTAGCACTTTCATGCGTATTATGATCCAGGCCCTCCGTTCTTTGATTGGTACTTGTGTGGTGGTTTACTTTGACGACGTCCTTGTCTATAGCCGCACAATCTATGAGCATTTGCAGCACCTGCGGTCAGTTTTTCTTATTCTTCGTTCAGAGAAATTCTTTGCCGCCCCTCGTAAGTGCACTTTTCTTGTTTCGCGGATTTTATTTTTGGGTTATCAGATATCGGGACATGGTATTTTCAGTTGATGATGCTAAGGTAGAGGCCATCCAGCATTGGCCGACTCCGCGCACTCTTATAGATGTGCGTAGTTTTCATGGGCTGGCATCTTTTTATAGGCGTTTCATCCCGTATTTTAGCTCCATCTTGGCCCCTGTGACTGATTGTATGAAGCAAGCTACCTTTGCCTGGTCCGAGGACGCAGATAAGGCCTTTCATCTTATCAAGCAGAAATTAACTTCGGCTCCTGTTCTCGTTCTTCCTAATTTTTTCCTTCCTTTCGAGTTGCATTGCGATGCATCCAAGGTGGGCATCGGGGCAGTTTTGAGCCAAGGTGGATTATTTTAGTGAGAAACTAGGAGGCGCACGCAGTCGTTATAGTACTTATGACGTGGAATTTTATGCCGTGGTTCAGGCTGTTCGCCATTGGCGTCATTATTTGTTTCAGCGAGAGTTTGTTTTATACACGGACCATGAGGCGTTGAGGCATTTGGCCAGTCAGAATAATGTGTCTGCTCGCCATGCCTCTTGGACTGCTTATCTGCAACAATTCACATTTGTTATTAAGCATAAATCTGGTGCTTCTAACAAAGTGGCCGATGCCTTGAGTCGGCATCACTCTTTATTGACGGATTTGCGCGTTGCGGTTCACGGCTTTGACACCTTCCGTGACCTCTATGCATCTGATCCATTTTTTGGGCCTATTGTGACCGAGGTTCAGGCTGGTCAGTGCACGGATTATATTTTTTCGGATGGATTTCTGTTTCGTGGTTTACAACTTTGCATTCCAGATTGCAGTCTGCGTGATAAAATTATTGCTGAACTTCATGGGGCTGGACACGTTGGTTGTGATCGGTCGGTGGAGTTGGTCAGGCGTACTTTCTTTTGGCCTTCTTTGAGGTGTGATGTTTCCCGGCATGTCGCGCACTGTCGCACGTGACATGTGGCTAAGGGTACTGTGACCAATGTTGGTTTATATCGGCCCCTTCCTATACCGACTCAGCCATGGACGGATATTAGCATGGACTTTGTGCTTGGGTTACCACGGACTCAACGAGGTTTTGATTCGATATTTGTCGTCGTTGACCGTTTCTCTAAGATGGTCCATTTCATTCCATATAAGCGTACGGCTGATACGGTTCATGTGGCCCAACTCTTTTTTCGTAAGATTTATCGCATACATGGTTTGCCATCTTCTATTGTGTCGGACCGCGACACCCGGTTTCTTAGTCACTTCTGGCGTAGTTTATGGTGCATGGCAAACACTTCGTTGAATTTTAGTAGTACCTATCACCCGCAGACAGATGGACAGACGAAGGTTGTGAACCGGTCTCTGGGTAATTTGTTACGGTGTTTGGTTGGCGACAATATTAAATCATGGGATCAGCAGCTTAGTCAAGCCGAATTTGCACATAATGTGGCCGTCAACCGCAGCACTGGGTATTGCCCCTTCCAGATTGTTTTTTCTATGAAACCTCGGGGTCCTTTGGATTTATTATCAGTGCCGTCTGCTACCCGTATTCATGGGCGTGTGGCTGACTTTATTGAGGGCCTACAACACATACATTCTGCCACTCATGCCAACTTGGTGGCTGCCACGGACAAATACAAGCAGGCCGCTGATGCACATTGACGACATGTTGAATTTGAGGTGGGTGATTTTGTTTGGGCTGTTCTCACGAAGGACCGTTTCCCGGCTCATGAGTACAACAAATTATCGTCCCGCAAAATTGGTCCTTTGGAGATTGTAGAGAACATTAATCCCAATGCCTATCGCCTGAAGCTACCAAGCCATATTTGTACTTCTGACGTTTTCAATGTCAAACATCTGGTGCCTTTTGTGGGTGATAATTCTTCTGATGACGAGGTACCTGGCGATTCGAGGTCGAATCTTCTTGACCCCCAGGGAGATGATGGCGTAGAGGACCTAGCTTTAGCTTATCTGGACGCAAGGGATCGTAATCGTGATTTATCAAAGAAATGGACATAGGGCTCAGAATTTTTATTATTATATGTTTTCGAAAGCGTCTCGACAAGCCGGACAAGACCAATTGCTTTGCAATTGCTGATGGTGGATTTTAGCCGTTTGAAGTCGTTTAGTTAGTTTAAAACTGCTTTCTTTAAGTTTCATGTCTATTTTTGTCTTTTTGCATTTTATTTATCAATTAGGGTTTTATTTCAACTAGAAGTTTAGTATTTAAGAGTCCTTTTATTATTTGATCAAGCAGTTGTTTTTGAAGAAGAATATTATTCTTGGAGTTCTCTTTACAATTAATCAATTTAATTCGGCATTCATAGGAATCAACGAATTGATTTTGAGCTTTGTTTCATTGTTTACGTTTCTGCCTGCGTCACTTAAAAATCTTAAAATAATAATTTGGTGACTCCAAATGAAGTTTCTCATGAGCCCGTGAGTGGTTTTAAAATTTAATTACAGCGAAAAAATAACAAGCGTGTAAGAAAAACTCATAAGGACTTCAAAATCTTCAAAATTTTACAATTTTCCCGTCAACACAAGATGTCACCAACAATTATTTGACCGACCAAATGTTCTTAAAAATTTATGAATTTTGAAATGTAAATATTTAACACCCTAGAATACAACATACCAAAAATCCAGAACTTAGCCTTGCAGTTTGATATGAGAAAAACATAGCCAAAATTGGTTGAAAATCTGTCCAGGGTATAACTGATGTTGCCCGGTAAAATTGTCATAATAAATCCATACAACTTGCTTTTAGGGTGATTCCAAATTTTGCTAATACATAACTTATAAATATATCAAACGCCACTTATCTGACTCAAAAATTCGAAGTACACAAAATGTTATGGTATTTCAAAGACAGGGGCACAAAGCTAAAATCTTAATACACAAGACTATAAATCTCAACATTAAATTTCAAAGTGTTGACTTAAACATAAATTCGGGTTTTTCCTTCCAACTTACAATCTCAAAACATGTTCAAACATTGTATGTACACAGTACTTTAATTTACATAAATAAAGGCTCAATTATATCAACGCCAAAACATAAAGAATATAAAACTACATCTTTTCTTTTATGGTCTCTACTCTACGTCGTTGCACCAGCGCCAATCATATCAATCTGAAGAGTAAATAATTTTGGGATGAGAATTAAAAAAAAACACTCAATAGCAATTATACCAACATAAGAGAAAATTATACGAAATTAATATGCGACATGCCATATTTTTAATCACATAGAAACAACATATCTTTGTAACCGGCACCACATAATTCATAAGTGATTACCTTAACATACTCAAGTGATTAACTTCAATCACTATCATAATATTCCATCCTAAACATTCAATATGGCATCTAATTTACATATCATTTTCTTAAAATAAAATTCCGTGAAACATGTTAACGTTTAAGTAGTATAAGAAACTACCTTGCAAAATCGAAGTTTTTGTTAAGTTGAAATGTGGAATAAATTGGCTGTCCCTTTTCCTCAAATTAACTCCGTGACTTTGCCTTTTTGATTTCCAAATTCTAGTGTTATAGTGCAGGGTATAAAAGTCGGTAAAAGGAATGGATTACTGGCCAACAACGGAGGGAAAAACAGAATTAAGTTGCCGGAAATTTTGGGAAGGAGAGTGGCTGAAATTTGAAGTCAATTTATTTCCTGCAGGGGCCAAGAATGAAGGCTGAAAAAAGAGCAAAGCTGAAGCAAAAAGGCTATTGATTATACAATTTTGAAGGGAGAGGGGGAATGATGGAGCAAAACAATGGACTGCTGGGGCTGGCCGAAATTGGGAAGGGAATAAGGAGGGATTGCTGTGATTTTTTTAATGATTGGAAAACTTGAGGGGAAATATGGGAATTCAGGGGTAGAAATGTAGAGAGAAAAGTGAACTAAAAATTAAAGTATTTAGATTGACAAATGAGTGGAGAAATGGGACATAAGGGGGGTTGAAACTGGGGATGAAATTGGGGAAATGATAGCCGAAATGAAGTGCAATCTTGGAGGGAGAAACCTGTGATCTTTGTGGCTGATTAATGAGGGGAGAGTGGGGAGTTAAGGGCCAAAATGGGGACTAAATGGAGCAGTTTTCTTCAGGGAAAAATGGGATGGTTCGGCCCATTTTCCACCTCTAAGAAGGACAATAAAAGATCAGCAAATGTAAATGCAATTGTGCCAAAGCATGGGAAACTCCTATCACATCTTGGTACAGCATTCAGCAAGAGGCCAGTGCACCAGAACGGAATGTATTGTCGCAATGCAAGATATCATGATGTTTATGGAAAATATTGTGACAGAACTAAATCGACTATACTACATTAACTATATAGTTTTTAGCAGATAAATGTAGCCACACTCGAGTTTTTGAACTCTCAGAATCATTTCCAAATTGCTCTACCAGTCGCTTCAGGGTACTGGTGCCTAATGCAATCTCTCCAGGAAGCATCTTAACTTGCTCATTAAGGAGATCCATCTAGTCTAACATTGTCATTCCATCCTATGATCAACAGGACAAGAACATAGCGAGTGTCCCTAATAAGCAACAGTTCCAAGACCAAAACACTGGGGAGGCTAAAGCAAACATGTCAAAGCTGTACATTGTGCATATTTCGAGCAGTCAACTTGAAATGTGAAAACATGGTTTCCTAAGACCATCTGTGCATATAAGCAACACCAATTAGACCAACTTGGTTAAAAAGATCCGGCGAAGAGATGGTGTGATATCTGTACTCATAATATATTCAACTACTACTTGTGAGAGCCGGCTCAAGGCATTAGGGGGCCTTAGATGAAAACTTTTTAAGGGGCCTTTTCAAGACATTTTTTTTATAAGAAAATAAAAAATTCCTCTTATCCATCAAAATGTCGTTTCATTGAAAAGAGAAAACTAATGAAAATTTAAAACAATAAAAAATATTACATGTTAAAAAAAAATTAAAAGTAATTTTAAAAAATTGGGGTCCTTCTCTAAGTCGGGGCCCTAGGCGATCGCCTAAGTCGCCTAATATGAGCCGGCTCTACTATTTGTGTGTTCAAACACAAAGATGTGCAAAAAATACACATAATTACTACTTTGATGCAATCTCTACAGGCAACTCCGTTACTACTTTGATTTGATGAAGCCGCTCATTTGTTGGATGAAATAGTCTACATCAAATGTATCTACAAATCCACTACATGGTTAAATAATAAGTTAGGCCACACTATTGCTTGCATCGAATGAATGAAAATAGCGTCAAACCACCTCGCCAAAGAGCTTAAATTGTTAAAGTGGAGACAAAATTATTTATTTAAATAGTTTCTTAACACGCTCCTCGACATAGGTACTAAAGAGTAGAATAGATTACTAGGTTAACTTTTGTATTGCTATATGTGTTGCTTATATACAAAACTTCATTTACATATATATGGAATTAAATCAATCCAAAGGCCATGATCTTAGGAGAGGAATCTGGACACTGAAGAATCTGGTCATTGATTAAGTCCACATTTAGTCCACATTGAAGAATCTGGACATTGAGGATTATGTAGGAAAAGAATCTGGACATTGAAGACGTGTTCACAATATGGTCATTGATTAAGTCCACATTCAGTCCACATTGAAGAATCTGGTCTATTATCCCCCCGCAAGATGGTACTCCCATTGGAGATACCAATCTTGGTTCGTAACGCAGCAAATTGTTGTCTTGAAATTGGCTTTGTTAGAGCATCAGCAAGCTGGTCTTTTATAGATATGTACGAGACAGTGAAGGTTCCATTTGTCACATGATCACGGACAAAGTGGTAATCAATAGCTATATGTTTCATCATTGAGTGAAAAATTGGGTTGACGAAAAGGTATGTAGCACCAATGTTATCACAGTAAATAGTTGGACGCATAGTAAGGGTCACGCCAAGTTCTCCAAGTAGATTTTTAAGCCATAATACTTCTGTCGCTGTGGAAGCAAGAGCACGGTATTCGAACTCTGTTTATGATTGAGCAACAGTTTTTTGTTTACGCGAAGACTAGGATATATCATTGCCACCAAGATAGACAATGTATGCAGTTGTAGATCGACAATCATCTTTATTCCCCGCCCAATCAGCATCGGAGAAAGCAGTGAGAGTTAATGGTTGAGCTTTTTTAAGAAATAGGCAGTGATGAATGGTATTCTTCAAATAACAGAGAAGACGTTTGGCTGCCGACCAATGAATTTCTGTAGGCTGATGCATAAATTGGGCTAATCGATTTACCGTAAATGAAATATATGGTCGAGTGAGGGATAGGTACTGTACTGCTCCAATTACACTTCTATACTGAGTAGCATCAATTGGTGCAGAACCATCATGAAGCAGCAGTGGCTGAACTGTTGAAATTGGTGTTGTAACCTCTTTTGCTCCAGTCATGTCGGTCTTTGCAAGCAAATCCTGAATGTATTTATGTTGTGTAAGAAAAAGGCCACTAGGAGTAAAAACCACTTCAACACCAAGAAAGTAATGTAGATCTCCCAAATCCTTGACTGAAAATCTGTTTGCAAGAGCAGTTAGAAAACGAGTAATAAAATGTTCATCAATACCAGTAACAATTAAATCATCCACATAAACCAGAAAATATATATTGATGTCCATGCACTTGTAAATGAACAAATAAGTGTCACTTTTGGAGTTGGTAAATCCGAAGTCAAGCAAAAAAAATTTCAGTTCATTGTACCAAGCTCGAGGGGCTTGTTTAAAACCATAGATTGCCTTCTGTAGTTTGCATACATATGAATGATGTGTTGAGTCAATGAAGCCAGGAGGTTGTTGCATAAACACTGTCTTAGTAAGTGTCCCATGTAAGAATGCATTATTGACATCTAATTGTCGAATTTTCCAGCCAGAGATAAGAGCAAGACTGAGTACCAAACGAATTGTAGCAGGTTTAACAACAGGGCTAAAAGTCTCTCGATAATCCAACCCAGGGCTTTGGTGAAATCCTTTTGCGACAAGCCGAGCTTTGTACCTAGAAATTGTTCCATCTAGATTTCTCTTGATGCAAAAAACCCACTTACATCCAACTACATTTTGTGATGCATTCAGATGAACAAGCTCCCAAATGCAATTTTTTAACAAGGCATTCAATTCATCTGACATGGCTTGACGCCAAATTTCATTTTTAAGTGCCTGAGATACACAACTTGGTTCAATGGATTCCAGTAAAGGATGTTTGGTTATAGAATGATTTATTTGCTTGGGCTTAAAAATGTTGTTTTGGGACCTAGTTACCATGGTGTGGGTATGGGTTACAGGGACAGTTGGAGATACTGGAGGTTGATAAAAGGGTTGTTGTGAGGGTAAATGGGCGAGGGCACTACATGTATCACAGTCAGAAGTTGGCATGGATGTTGATGAAGTGGCAGCACCAGTAAAACCCAGACCAGAAGCTGGAAAAACAGGTTTAGGGGCTTGTGATGTACTATCTATAACAACTGAGATAGGGAAATAATGTTACAAGAGAAGAAGAAGGAGATGACCATTTTTTAAAGAGATGTGACTGTGGATAAATTTTTGAATGGGACTCAATGTTGGATAAAAAGATGTGCTCTACAAATTGAACGTGGTGAGATATATAAAATTTTTGGGATTCTGTGTTAAAACATTTATATGCACTTTGATTTGTAGAATACCCCAAAAAGATACATGGTTTTGATTTAGGTTCTAACTTATTTTTGGAATATGGTTCTAGCCACGGAAAACATAGACAACGAAAGACACGTAATTTAGCATAGTTTGGTGTGGTGTGAAACAGACTTTCAAATGGTGATTTATATGCTATAATGTTGGTAGGCCACCTGTTGATCAAATAAGCAGCAGTCTGAAAAGCATGTGGCCAAAATTTTAATGGAAGTGAAGCATTGTGAAGAAGGGTTAGTCATGTTTCAACTACATGCCTGTGACGTCTTTCAGCAGAACCATTGTGTTCGAGGGTGTGAGGTGGGGTTTTAAGATGTTGAATGCCATGGGTGCTGAAAAATGATTTTAAGGCTTCATACTCACCACCACCGTCAGAGTATATTGTAATAATAGAAGTTTTGAAAAACTTTTCGACAATGGATTTAAACTGAGTAAAAACTGGGTAGACGTCAAATTTGCGTCGTAGAGGGTATAGCCAAATATATTTGATAAAATGATCTGCAAAAATGACATAGTAACGAAAATCATCATCAGATAAAATGGGAGAAGGACCCCATACATCAGTATACACTAGATCAAGTGGTCTTCTACTTTGTAGGGAAGATGTTCCAAAAGGTAAACGATGACTTTTGTTGCATTGACATGACACACAATGAAAATTCGATGATAATTTAGATGATAATGAGACTCGATTAGACTGAGCTAAGTAACTTGTGATTTTGACAGAAGGGTGACCAAGCCGATTGTGCCAAATCTAAGGAGAGGCTTTTATTCCAACATAAGCAAGAGGTGGAGAATGAGGCGATGTTCTGGGTTTTGTGGTACTTGGCCATTCATAGACATCTTGCTTATTCTGACTGCGAATTAGTGGTGCTCTCGTGCTTAGATCCTTCACAACAAAAAAATTGGGAAAAAATCAACAAAAGATTGATTAGATTTACAAAAACGAGAAACAGAGATAAGATTCTTTTTTATGGAAGCAACACCCAAAACATTAGAGAGATTGAAATTATTAGAATTGTGTGGTAGAGAAACTGTACCAGTGTGAGAGATTCCAAGGCCTGAACCATCTCCAATAACAACATCATCTGGTCCTTCATATGTTTGCTGAAGGGAGAGGTTTTCAAGGTCAGAAGTCACATGGTGAAAAGCTGCTGAGTCCATGAGCCAGTTACCATTGTGAGGAGAGTAGGTAGTTGTATGATTTACTGTTGGAGTTGGTCGTAGATGAGGAAATAATTTGTAGCATCGATTAGCCTCGTGTCCTCTTTTGCCACATAATTGACAAATTACTGGGACTGAAGTTGAAGCTTGATTGAAATTTCGCTAGAAGGAAAGATGTTGATTGCTTGTTTGAGGGGCTAGTGGTAATGGAAGAATACTACGAGATGGATGATTTGTTTGCTTCCTATTGGTGTTAAAGTTGTTGAACTTATGCTTGTATGAAGAATTGAAGGAGTTAGTTCTGTGAGTGTAATATGCAGTAACAGGAAAAGATTCTGCTGGTACTTCATGAGTCTTCATGTCCTGTTCATATCCTGTGAACTTGTCATAAAGTTCTTCAAACGAGATTGTAGTGTCACGGGTTTTGAGAGCAGCAACTACTTCTTTAAATTCAGAACCAAGTCCACGAAAGACAGTAATGAGTAGATCATCATCAGATTGTGGTACACCTATTAAAGCCAATTCGTCGGCAATGATTTTAATACCAAGAAGAAAATCAGCGACAGGTTTCGAGCCACGTCTCATGGCTGCTAATTTGTCTCGGAGGTGAACAATTCGAGAATGTGACTTGCTGGCATAAAGTTTGGCTAAATTCTCCCACACAACTTTGCTGGTTTGTGCTGATGAAATAAGAGGAATAACTAATTCAGACAATGAAGCAAAGATGGTGTATAATATCAATTGGTCTTGTCGCAGCCACGAATTATAATCAGGGTTTGGGCTCGACTGTCCATCTGATTCAACAGTAGAAGAAGTGCAGACATAGGTGCCATTGACGAAACGGAGAAGATCAAGGCCGAGAAAGAGAGAATTAAATTGAGCACGCCAAGAGGAGTAATTTGAAGGTGTTAATTTGAGAGATAACTGAGCCGCATCGTTGATTGTGATAGGAGTACTAGTATTGGGTGGAGATGGATTTGAACTGGAGATGATAGGAGAAGACACATATTAAGGAGAGTTATTGGCCATGAGGGAGGTGAAAAAATAAAGAAAAGAAGAGAAGGTTGCTCAATGGAGCTAGTAGGGATCTGATACCATAAAGAGTAGAATAGATTACTAGGTTAACTTTTGTATTACTATATGTGTTGCTTATATACAAAACTTCATGTACATATATATGGAATTAAATCAATCCAAAAGTCATGATCTTAGGAGAGGAATCTGGACACTGAAGAATCTGGTCATTGATTAAGTCCACATTCAGTCCACATTGAAGAATCTGGACATTGAAGATGTGTTCACAATTTGGTCATTGATTAAGTCCACATTCAGTCCACATTGAAGAATCTGGTCTATTAGGTACCTGATTTATTGTTTATCAAAGGTCAAAGGCTTGATACCTGCACAATTTTTTAAAAGTGGGGGGACATTCTCCTAATGTGATATTATACCTTGTCAACAAGAAAACCAAAAGCAAGCACAAGCAAAAATACCTTTAAACTAATACCAATGTAAAGTCATCCCAATTTACACAGTCCAAAAGCAGGGTATAATTTACAATTTGAAATGCAACGATGGAGAAATGTGTTTGAACCAATCAGGAATGTAAACAAGAGGCAATGCTAGAAATACAATTAATTTATATATGTAAAAATCTGAAACAATTTACAAGATTACATAAAATAAAAACCTGACTTGAAACAAAAGATTGAGGCTAGCGTGGCGCTATGTCCTAGAACAGATATTCGTCCCTACTCTCGTGGCTGTAGTTCAATGAGAGTCTGCTACCAGGATTCAACAATCTGTAACCAAGAATTTCGCACTCGATTCTTGGCTGTGGCGAATTTAATAAGTGTTTCTTCTCTCAATTTTCAAAGGATAGAATACAGGATTTTTCTATATTCAAACTGACGTCCTTCTTCTTAATTTATAAAATTGACAGTTTGTTTTTAGTCCTTATCCTCAAAATTCAGTTAAGCAAAATGAAAGGTTGTGTTAATCAAACTATTCTTGAACCCGAATTCTGTCAAATGTAAAAAGAAATTAAATTGGATCAATGTGACCCCAAGGCCCAAGGCCCATCTCTTGACATATATATATATATATATATAACCATCATATATCCCAAGCCCATCTATGTGGGCTTTTATCCAATTTAGTAAGTGTGTTGTGTCCACACTTATAAACACTCATAATTTTCTTCTTCTATCCGATGTGAGATTCTTATCACCTCTAATTCTATACAAACTCCAACAATACCCCACATTTGTATAGTAAATAGAGTCAGCGCGGTGATTAGAACAATCAAGAGAAAACTAGATTTGATATGCATCAGGACAGGTGTCTTTTGGACTTGAACCTTTCTTAGTGAGTACTTATCGGATTTACCGGTGAATCAGTGTGTATGGGAGACATTGAACTATTCACCATGTTAAGTAAACCTAGACAATGTGTATAACACATATCAAATCTTGACACCTTTCGATTCATACGATTGTGTTCATTTTGGCATTGAACTATCCTGGATTCATAGTAGCTCTAGAGAATTTAGCCATGTCATTCTCGTAAATGCGAACACACATTACTCCCATATAGGTGACACTGTTATTATGAATAACCTGTAATATTCTTTTCTTAGTGTCATTAAGAATGATTGATAATTCACCCTTATCATCACAGGTAGCATACGATTATTATCATAGGAATGAGCAACATAGTATGCTCTATTCTTTGAGTTTCACTCAACTAGTTTTCTTTATTGAACCTATACTTGGATTACCAACTTGTTAGGTTAGGTTTCCGCCAAGTTACTCCTCATTGTGTTGGCTTTAAGCCCATTCCCCTCGATAAATATAACACTTGCTCCTTTGAAATTCCCTTTGCAAGTTGATCTGCAATATTCTCCTTTGATCTTACATAATCAATGGAGATAATGCTGCTCGAGAGCATATGTTTTATAGTGCTATGTTGGCATCTTATGTGCCTTGACATACCATTATACATATGGCTTTTTGCTCTACCAATAGCTACCATGCAGTCACAATGGCTGTTATAGGTTGTGGCCATAATGGAATATCCTCCAAAAAATTCTTAAGCCATTCCGCTTCTTCAGCAGTCTTATCTAAGGCTATAAATTATTATTCCATTGTTGAACGTGCTATACATGTTTGCTTTTGTGATTTCCAAGATACTGAAGCTCCTCCAAGTGTGAAAACGTAACCACTTGTCGCTTTTTCTGTATCATTTGAAATCCAATTGGCATCACGATATCCTTCCAAAACTGGAGGATATGTTGTATAATGTAATCTATAGTTTATTGTATATTTTAAGTATTTCAATACTCTAACCAAAGCTTCCCAATGAGCTCTTGATGGATTACTTGTATATCTTGCCAATCTATTTACCGAGTAAGTGATATCCGGTCTAGTACAATTCGTAATGTACTGTAGTGTTCCAATGATACGTGAGTATTCCAATTTAGATACACTATCCCTAACATTTTTCTTCAAATTGCACTTAGGATCAAACGGAGTATTAGACGGTTTGTTATCAAAGTGTCCAAATTTCCGAAGAATTGTTTCCACATAATGTGATTGGCTAAGTATATAGCCATCACTACTGAATTTGAATTTCTAAGATAATATCAGCCTTTCCCATGTCTTTCATTTCAAAAGTTGAATTCAATATTGTCTTTGTGGAATTTATGACATCTAAATTCGGTCCTATGATGAGCATGTCATCAACATATAAGCATACAATGACATAAGAACCATTTGTCAAATTTCTTGATATAAATACATTTATCACATTCATTGGTCCGAAATCCATGTGATAACATTGTATGATCGAACTTTTCATGCCATTGTTTAGGTACTTGTTTTAGTTCGTATAATGACTATACAAGTTTACAGACCTTTTTCTCTTGCCCTTTTGCCATGAACCCTTCAGGTTGTTCCATATAAATTTCTTCATTCTAACTCACCATTTAAGAATGCGGTACATCCATTTGGTGTATATCCAAATTGTAAACAGCCGCAATAGCAATTAACATTCTTATAGATGTAATTCTAGTTACCGGTGAGTATGTATCAAAGAAGTCTAGCCCTTGTCAATATCCCTTTGCTACTAGTCGATCAAATGAGGAATGCTACTTGGTGAGATGTTCTTAATTTCAAAAGCATATCATTTATCTTTCATGCTAGCTATTATTTGGATGAAAATCAATGCACCACGGTGTGCAAGATATAAGGCAATAATCCAGAGAAAAAGAAATTAAAGTTCTCGAGTTTTCTGTCAATGCATTTAATGAGAAAAAATTAAGAAGTGATCAATGTGGCATATATGAGACGTTTTGAAAGTATGTTCAAAACATAGAATTGATTACTTTCTTATTCAATTAAAATTCTAGAAGTATTAATATACAAAATAACCAAACTAAGGTATGAGTTTATCCCATAAATGTGATTTTTCTCCATCACTTGAACAAATTTATTTCGAACAAATGAGAATTGAAAAACCATTTCTTTCAGTTGAGTGAAAGAATTGAAACTTAAAATAATCGATAAGTTCGAATCTTCTCCAGAATGTGGGGGTAGAATTGGCAACTAAAGATTCAAACCTATTCCCGAAGTTGTGGGGGCAGTATTGTACTTTAAAAAGAGAAAGTCTCCGTACAGAACTTATAAGTACGTAAGAACAACATTGAGAGGATGGGAATGAAACTCAGTTATTGACGCCAATGACGGCAACCCTACCTAACTTTACGAAATGAGTAATTTTAGGTTCAAATGCTACAAACAAGTCATTCTAATTGGATCATTTACAAACACTTAATTTAAAATGCCATATCCTAGATGGTTAAGTGCTAGTTGTTATAGTCGAAGGGTTGAGTTTTATAAACTCTTAGTGAGGTTTACTACAAGATACAACTATTTCAATTGAAAGAAGATACTGGAAGAACTTCACCAATTTATGATTCAATTTTAGTTTTAACGATTCAATTTTTTGTCGTAGAAAGTCATTTTAAGGTTGTTTCGTCAAATAATAGTCGTTGAAAGACTTTATAAAACAAAAATATTTGTCGTTAAAAGTAAAATTTCTTGTAGTGTTCGAGGTGGTGCCGACGTAATAAAAAATTGGAGTTTCTTTCTAAAAGTTCATGAAAACGGATATGCGCTAGGTCATAAAATGCGCCAAGGGAAAATTGAGATGACATGAGAGCACTATAGTGTTTTCCGTGCGTGGTGTCACTAGTATTGTCATAAAGAATAATTGGTTCAAAGCTTTTAGCTACCTGAAATTTCAACAATTACTTTGTAATACTTACACTAAGATAATGTTCAAATCTAAAGATACATTACTATATTAACAAAAACCGTTTACTTCTAAGAATTTTTTTTTTTTTTTTTTTTTTTTTTTTATAAAGTGGGAGATTGTTGGATTTGTAATCAAATAAAAAAAAAATAAGGTTCAAAATTTTCACAATGTGAGTGCAAAGTTACAACCTTCGTATTGGAACCCCACTGGCAAAACCACCTTCAAAATTCATTTCTAACTTATGAGTCCAAACATATTCTATATAAAGATGATTCACATTTGTCACGCGACATTTTGGCATATGCCAATCATTCAAATAAAATGGACATTGGTTATGTTGTTATATAATAAGAGATTTCATGACCTGGAAATAACAACTGGAATCTTCAAAGTTGAATAAAATCGGCCACATAATTAAAAAATTAAAGAATAATTATCTTTAACCACTCACCAATAAAATAATGAACTCGTGTAGGGTACCGTGGCAGCATGAGCTGAAAAAAAAATCTTTAAATCTAATTTCATTGTCATTAAATAATAATAAAAAAAATTATCTCTTGAGTTCTGATGGAGGAAAAATGATTTAGAAATATGTGAGTGTTGTCAAATTTTAAATAATTTCTAAGTGTACGAATCTATTAGAATAAAGTAACGAAGTCGATCTCATATCAACTGCAATGAAGAATGTCTAATTTCATCTGAATTAACTGTTATTCTAAGCTAGTTGAGTCGAAAGAAGTTTGTTTGAAAGAATTTAAATTCAAAACTAATTAAACTATTGTTAGAAAGTTAAGTTGAAGAATGAAGTAGTTTAAATTATCAAGGTTTCGGAATCTATATTGTTTAATTTAGCAATTATCCGATTATCGATCAATTTCTAAAATTGTACGATAACTCGAAATCAATTTATTGTCGTCTTAAAGATTTATCAACTAAATCCAAAAGAAGAAAATCTAATATCGATTCCCATTTGCTTCGATCTTAAATTATTTAAGCGCTTCTTGTATTAAATTCAATTCAAAGAAAACAAAGAATCAAAGTTTTTGTATCCTAAGCATCATATATAACATGATAACGAAAAATCAACAGAAATTAATAGAATACGTTCAAACACCAAGCACAAATTAATCAAACAATTTCTAACTATAAAAAATACATGATATTTAAGATGGAAGAATATTCCCTTAAATAATCCAACAAGAACAAACCATGAATGTTTAAGCCTGAAAACGAAATTAAAAGGATAACAAGATACCACTTCATTTAAACAAGGTTTCATCGTCTACCTTGGCTCAATAAAATTAGAATAACTTAATTAAATAAAAAACAAAAGATTTGATAATCACTTCGTTTAACAAGGTTTCATCGTCCTTTCACGTGCATGTAATTTTTCTTCTTGTTTCTTAGCTATCGTCCCAACCTCGCATTGAAACTCGTGCACGTAAAAAGGCAGAACATTCCCCGACATAAAACCGAAAAAAAGTCCGACGAGCTGTATCCCAAACCGCAGTAAATCGAGTTTGTTTGACCATGACATACAGATAATTTCTCTAATAAGACATTAATTAGTACTTTTATCAATGAATAATTAGTAATAAAATAAGATAAGTAAAATTTATAGTGAAATCATGCTCATCAAACGCCTCGCAAACCTAGATTTTGCCGTCCTTGAGCAAAAAATAGAGATAAAAATACTATTTATTCTTTTTATTCTTTTTTTTATTAAGGCACTATACATTCATTTCATCAATCAAACTAATAACAATTAGTGGATAAAAGGACAAGCATTATCAAAGAACTGGAGAAATATCACTCTCACATCCATCAATTCACACATATGAGTTTTTTTTTTTTTTTTTTTTTTTTTTTTTGCCCCTACCACTGTATTTATATAAAAATGGTAGTACACAGGAGGGGGATATGAACCTGACCTCCAAGCATACAACGAATGAAAAAATTCCTCAAACTACAGCAAATAAAGAGATACTACTTCCGGTGCATAATTCTGAAAAGCAAAAGCAAAAGCAAATGAAAACCAAACTAACAAAAAAACTAAAGACCTCTAACTGATGGAAGGCCATATCTGTCAGTCTGAAGTAGTCCACGCGAACGACGAGGCAAGTCTAAAGATCCATACTCCTGATAATGTCGTTGGTCCCAGCCCTCAGAAGCTAAAGAGTCAGCGACCTGGTTTCCTTCTCGAAAAATATGGAAAATTATGTCTCGATCGAATGAAAAAAGATGTCGGATGCGTCTGAGTATTGACTGAATGACCCACGGCCCCCCACCACGTGAAATGCAATGAACAGCGAGTGTAGAGTCAGTCTCAATCCATAAGTCCACAAGACCCATCCGTCAGGCAAGCTCAATGCCCTGTAAAATGGCTCTCAACTCTGCCTCCAAAATAAGTATGTCTCCGTAGCCGGTAGAGAAGGCCCTGATACAACGCCCAGTGTGATCTCTGATAACACCCCTGCCACTCGCAAATCCATCCCTGACGCATCCATCAGTATTGATCTTGGTAGATCCAGCCAATGGGGCACGCCAATAAACCAAAGTAGGGGGGCTGGGGGTAGGAGAAGTAAGAGTAAAACCAAAATGTGGGGCAAGATCAAGGTCCCCACGCTAATGCACAAATCGAAAGAGTCTTCCCATATGCAGTAAAGAAATAGTGTGATAGACCCGCCAGATGATACGATTGGGCTCCATGCCAATCCTACGATGCTTCGCATCATTCCTAGCTGTCCAAATGTACCAAAAGACCAGCAAAGGAATGATAGTGCGAATATGGCCACTCCTGACAAACTGGCCTGAGAATCTCCAAGTCTGAAATCTATGCTGTAGCATCTCTCCAACCCTGAGGGGAATGCCAAAAATAGCCGAGAAGTGCTGCCATACCTGGTGAGCCACAGGGCTATCAATAAAGACATGCTGGATGGTCTCAATCTCTGAACAGCACTGACACCTTGATGCCATGTGGGCCCGAATCCTCCTCTGAATAATCACATCCACTGGCACTAAACCCTGCCACAATCGCCAACAAAAGAAAGAGATAGTCTGCGGGATGATCGGGCTCCAAATCATGCGACAAAAGGCCTGAAGAGTACTCCCAGTGCGAACAAGTTGCCATGCCGACTTGGTAGAGAACCTACCATCTGGGGTGTCTTTCCACATAGGTCTATCAAGAACATCGGGACAAAAGGGTAGACTTCCAACCTGGATTGCAATATCATGTGGAAGGACCAACAAGAGTCTATCGATATCCCATCCAGTATCATCAAAAAACTCAACTACCTGGACGGAGGTATGCTCCCTATGAGGAAACATTTGAGCTAAAGTCATGTCACCCATCCAACAGTCGTGCCAAAAGAATATGCGCCCATGACCCAACTGCCACGCGATGTGGGGCTCCGCTGTGAGTCCCACCCCCTTTAGCCTCCTCCAAACCGCAGAAGCAGAATGTGGTATGGGTGCTAGAAGGGGATGGGTGCCCCTGCAATACTTGCCCTGTAAAAACTGAGCCCAAAGCGACTGCTGTGATATGAATAACCACCAGAGCTTCAAAGAGAAAGCATGAACCATGTCCTCTAATCTTCTGAAACCCAAACCACCCTCATTAGTAGGAAGGCAAATATCCTTCCATCTCTTCCAATGCATACGGTGAGACTGATCCTTAGAGTCGCACAAGAATCTAGCAAATGTACTCTCTAGCTTCTTCAACACTGTTTTGGGAGGCTGCATAATCTGAAGAAGATAGAGAGGCAAGGAAGAAAGGACAGACCTCAGTAAAGTAATCCTGCCACCAGAAGATAGCAGCCTAAAGGCCCATCCAGAGATCTTGCTCTTGACCTTTTGAAATAGATCATCATATAAGAAGGTCTTTCGAGCCTCCTTAAACAAGGGTATGCCCAAGTATGTG
This sequence comes from Forsythia viridissima, assembly GCA_030279155.1. NCBI lineage: Eukaryota > Viridiplantae > Streptophyta > Magnoliopsida > Lamiales > Oleaceae > Forsythia > Forsythia viridissima. Next base: position 9,261,847 of record CM059044.1, read on the forward strand.
ATAGGCTGCTGCTGACGTCGAAAGCCAGTAATGTGCTCAAGTATCTGAATCCTAGAAGGAGGTGCCCTCTTAGGCACAATAAGACCACTCTTGTCTATATTCACCAACTGGCCAGAGACCCTCTCATAGTGCTCCAAACAATGCAGTACTCTCTTTACTGACTGTCTTTGGCCATTAGCAAATATGATCATATCATCAGCAAAACAAAGATGTGAGACAAGAGTGTCACCTCTATGAATATATGCCATCGATGGATACTGCTGGAAAACTTGAGTAAGACCCCGAGAGAAGTAGTCTGCTGCAATGATAAACAACGAAGGAGATATGGGATCTCCCTGTCTCAGCCCACGAGAGGAAGGAAAGAAACCACAAGGCCTGCCATTCACCAAGACAGAAAAATGGCACTCAGAAATACAACGCCTGATCCTATCCCTCCACATCCAATCGAATCCAAATCTCTCCATCACAGTCATCAAGAAGTCCCAGTCTAACCTGTCATATGCCTTAGCCATATCTAGCTTAAGGATGACATTGCCCTCACGGGCCTGGGTATCAATTGTATGGAGCATCTCCTGTGCCAACAAGACATTATCACCAATCAGCCTCCCCTGAATAAAGCCACTCTGCTGTGGAGAGATGATACGAGGCAAAACAAAACTTAAGCGAGAGTTCAGGAGCTTGGTGACAATCTTGTTGAACACCGTGCAAAGACTAATCGGTCGATACTCTGTCCATCGACAGGCGTTGTCTCGCTTGGGAAGCAAGATTATATAAGTAGCAGAGAATCTCCTAGGCAGATGCCCACCATCAAAGAAGTCCAAAACCGCACAAAAAACATCATCCTTGACAATCTCCCAACACTGCTGAAAAAAATGAGAGGTAAACCCATCTGGACCCGCCACACTATCTGCATCAATACTGAACACTACATCTCTAATCTCAACCAATGATGGAAGTCAGTTCAGCTCCTGATTATCCTCCTGAGTAACCAAAGAGGGGATAATATCTGGTAAAATTTGGTCAGTTGCCTGGGCGGGAGCAGAAAGGAGGTCCTGGAAAAAGGAAACAGCTGAACCCTGAATCTCCTCGTGTGCAGACAAAGTCTCTCCCGTCTGAGATCTAATAGAATGTATACGGGCCCGCATGCGACGCCCCTGCACCACTGAATGAAAATACCTCGTGTTGTGCTCTCCCTCGCACATCCAACGAGTCCCAGCCTTCTGTTTCCAGAAGCCTTCCTCAATAGACAAAGCACGGTTCAGTAGGGCCTGAACCTGATGTAAGTGTTCTCTATGTGCAGGTGATGGATCCAAATCATATTCCATCTCAGCCTCATCCACCCTGCTCTCAGCATTTCTAATTCTCTGAAATATATCCCCAAACACATTTCTACTCCACCAACGAAATCCCTGCTTCATCCTAAAGCACTTCTCCCAAAGAGCAGCCATCCTTGTAAACTGAGTCGGGTATGACCACTTTTGAGAGACAAAGGATAAAAAGTCATGATGACGGGACCAAACATTGAGGAACCGAAAAGGCTTAGGCCCACCCCCATCATCAGCCTCAACCCAACTCAATAACGAAGGCGAATGATCAGACGTAGACCGATTGAGATGCCTCACTGTAAACTGTCGAAAGAAGGATGCAGCCTCATGATTCATCAAAACCCTGTCAAGTCTCTTCCACACCCTCCTATTATGCCAAGTATAAGGACTACCAGAAAATCTAGCATCAGTCAATCCACACTCCATCATCATATCACAAAAATCAGTCTTCCCCCTATCACGAGTACTGACTCCCGTCCGTTCACCATCATGAGCAATGACGTTGAAGTCACCACCCACAAGCCAAGGGCCATCCACAGTCTGGGAAACATGGTGAAGTCCCTCAAATAAATCCCTGCGTCCTACAACAGAACATGAAGCATACACCGGCGATAAAAATATAGGTCTAGCCAATCTCGGATCCTCGATCATTAGATGAAGAAACTGGGGATGATCAACAATCACAGACACAGTCGTCCCCACATTCCAAAAACACCAAATCTTACTCGACTGGTTCTGGACACCGATATCAAACCCAACAGAACGACGAACAAAGTCAAAGCTATCCTCAAACAGAAAAGGCTCCAAAAGAGCGAGGAAAAAAATACGATGTAACTGAACAAGCTTCCTAAGTCTCTTGCGAGTCTTAGAAGCACGCACCCCCCTAACATTCCATATGAGGACTGACATCACAAAGACTGAGAGAGTGAACCATGAGTACCTGACATACTTCGAGTGATCGGTCTAGAAGGCAGAAGAGCAATAACTCTATGTGGGACGCCACTCAAGACTGAAAAGAAACCATCGGCCCCCTGTCGCTCATCCAAACCAGTCAAATCACCATGTGAACTCCTACGAAAGTGACCCTGTTGGTGTGTACCCATCTGAACAGAACAAGATGTATCTGAAGAAACTGCTGATGAAATAGATGGAATAGAAGCCTCGACATTATCTCGGCAATCCAGGAGAGGGCTAGTATCAGGATTAGAATCAATTGTGTCATCCAAATATACCCCAGCACGTGGTGCAGCAAGCATATGGTCAAGCAAAGGATCAAAGAATTTTGAATGAGCCAAAGTACTGGTGGGGCCCACAGAGATAGCTGGTCTATCATGCAATGATGAACCATAGACAGGATCAATAACTGATCGTGACTCAGCATAGTGTTCCACCGCGAGATGGAGGCTGCCGGTAGGGCCCGCAATAGTCAATAGCCTATCATGCAACGAGTAATCGTAGGCAAAAGCTGATGTTTGCAAAAGATCAGTGGTGGGGCCCACATGTGATATGGCGGGGTCCACTGGCCGAGAAACATCCAGACTCTGACTAACTGAGAGAATCGGAGTAGGAAGTAGTGATAAAATGTATGATGGGGCCGTCGAGAAATGGCTGGGTCCAGCAGGCAAAGGAGCCTCCAAAGAGGGGCCCATATGAATACTATGCGAGAAATCAATAGTGGGTCCCACATGTCGCGAGTCTGGGCCCATAGTCTGCTGTGTCTGAGAAATGGTGGAAACAAGAGTAGTAGAACTAACAACTGTAGAACACTGCACTATATCAAGTGTGGGGTCTGCAAGAACACCAAAGCGAGAACCTCCGCTATGGCCTGCAAGAGAAATGGCGGGGCCCACAGAGGTGGAGATATCAACACCTCGTCTATGCTGTGCTCTCGATCATACTGGGGCCCACTGTTGAGGCTGATCAACAACTACTTCCTTACCCTTAGCTTTTCTGGACCTGTCAGTAATCTCAGTAACGGTGCTAGTAACAGGAGGAGCAGAAACATTCTGAGTAAGTGGAGGAAGCAAACTAGTACTAGGAGGGGGCTGGCCCGATGGAGCAACTGTGGGATAAGGAGCAAAAGGTGGGCCACCTGCTCGACATTGACCAAGAGAGTGACCCATATGTCGACACTTAGAACAAAATAACGGTGGTTTCTCATACACCACAGTCTGCCAAAAACTCCGACCATCACCCCTATCAATCCAAATCCGCTCAGGTAACTTATGTTCTAAGTTAACCTCCACACAGACCCTAGCTTCACTAGGTCTCAACAAATCCGCAGTAGCCTCATCAATACGCAAAGGTATACCCACAATCTTAGCCAAAGCAAAAATCACACCCTTGGATCGCATATGCACAGGTAATAAAGGAAAGGACAACCAAACAGGAGCAATTGGGGTTTCACAATCAGGTCCAAAGTCACATGTCCATTTAAGGACTCGCATAGGACACCCATCAATATAATATAAAGAACGCAAAAACAATCTACTATAATCATTTTCATGCGTCAAATGAATTAATATATGCTTGCTATCTATCAAGCCAAGCCTATAATCACCACAGAATCCAAATTTCAGAAAGCAATCACGCACATTTGCCATAGTAGACTTTCGATGTGAGAATTTGCCAACAAGTGTAAACTTGAATGGCTCAGAAAGCGCTGCCTCTTCCTCCACAGTCAAAATAAATGACGGCTCACCTCGATGTAGCCCAGGTGGCCTATGCGTAATAGAGTGAATAACTGAAGCCTGTGGAGCATCTAAAATAGCAGAAAAAGATTTCCTTTCATTCCGCTCTGCTTGTGAAAGTGTAGGACGACCAGAAACAGCTGAAGCATATGTCTGTCTACCTTGATTAAGTGCAGACTGGTCCTCCTGTGGGAAAACTGATGATGAATCTGGGTGTGAATTAACTGGCCAAACAAATTGTTTTTTTGGCGCCCCACGCGCCACCCGTGCGGGCCCCCGTGCGGGGCCCCAGAACCAACCTTGTCGGAATTCGATGATTTTTTACAGAAAGGTGTGGAATTTCATGCTTATTCTGGGCATGTGGTGCGTTTTCAATTTGGAGGTCCACAGACGGAGATATGGCCTGTTTTCCGAGTAACTGTTCGGTCTGAAAAATGGGTCCCACAGGCGCGTCCAGCGTCGGATCAGGCTGAAATTTTGGTCGAGTGGTCGGAATAACATTACCTAACTGTGGGTCAGGCGCGTGTAGCTTTGTGGGGCCCACAGGATCGCAAATTGAAATCTGCTGCACGTTTTCCAAGGTATTGATTCAGGTCAAATTAGACGTTGGGGACACCGTTCTGGGGGTTTTCGGGGCTTCTGAGATCATTGGTGATGGTCCCATGTCCAAATTCTGATCATAAGATGTCGAATTGAGTGCATTGGGATGCGTGCCTCACGATTCCCAATGCAAAACTGATTTATTTTGTCCCAAATCTGTTGCTATATGTCTGATTTCTGTAGTAGATGTTGTTGGGGATGTGTTTCTGCCGTCGATGATGTTGTTTTCCGGTAGAGAAGGTGGTGGATCGGGTGGTTTTGTGGGTGGTAAAGCCATAAGGAGAAGACTCTCCTTTTTCTCCGCCTAGAGAGAAGTCAGAGAGAATTTTTTAGAGAGAGAAACTAGGGTTTACATATCTTAACCCATATTCACACATATGAGTTAATAGACTTGTGCAATTAGATTAGCTATCAAAGTGATAGTGACCAAACAATTTCCAAGAAAACCAAGTCAATCCCCAAGTCTAACAATATGTATGTAGGAACATTACTCTCAAAAGGACACAGACCCAACCTGTGCGTTGCTTACATAATATGGTAAAGTGGGTGACATTGAATAAAAATGGTATCCCACACTCACACCAAAGATGTGTGTATAAAGGAAATTTGTCCATGATTCAGAAGTGAAAGAAAAATATCTTGGATATTAGTAGACAAGTAAAGCTATTTTTTTTGCTCCCAAATATCACTACCCCCTACAACCCATAGTGCTAGCATCGATTTTAGGCTTTTGCTCTCTAAACTCAAAGAAGGACTTTTTATTTGGTTGTAACGGCTTGGGACAAGGCTAATCAAAGAATTATATAAGTGTATAAACAAAGTATGAGTGAGAACCATAGAGATTTTAAGACTATGGTTATTGTGCATTTTCTCCTTCTTTTTTTTTCAAACTTTTTCTAAGTAACCCTTTTTTCTTTTTTGTACATGCACCACATGTAGCGAGAGCACATTTTCCAGCCCTTTACTTTACTCCATATTTTCCATAATAGATATTTATTGACTTTGATCTCTCTCATTTTATACTCTTCATCTTCATTTTCTTTTTTTGCTTCCCCTTCTTCTTCCTTCTTCTTCAATGGTTGTTGCCAACTTTTGTACTGACAAGGCAAGCTATCCCATCATATTTTCCAAATTAGAAATGGATTATGCTTGTGAGTTTTGTGTAGTCCTTATTTCATTTTGAAAACTCCGAGATGGTATGATTCTATTGTTCCAATGTAGCTTGTGTAAATTTTGTGAACTTTTGAAATGTCTCCTCCCATGGTTGTGGTTGTGTAGAGTTTTGAATAAGTTGTCTAGGATTTTGCTGAGGAGTTTGACATGTTGCAACATTCTATTGAGAATCCTGTGACAATGAAAAATTGAGGTGATCTCTCCATCCTAGATTATATATGTTTGGGTAAGGGTTGTATAATGGTTTCTTCATCATGTTGAGGGAATTTACTTGATTAGAATGTGCATCAGGTTGAGTAGACTTGGTAGATGTCAATGAGGCTAACTCGCAGGAAATACTTTTATCATACATTTGACCTCTTTAATTTTTGAACTATGTTCACAGCTTCGAATCTTGCAGGTTTCCATTTTCTTTCCTTCAGTCCTAGAAGATTAACTTTGTCGTTGTGAATTATCAGCTTGCTTTTAAAAGAAGCTCCAAATTTTTGTTGCATTTTTGTACATGAGCTCTCTACCATTTTTTACCATCAGCCACTCTTGAATATGTAATAGTAATCCCTCCAAAAAAATATTGGCATAAGTGCCATTTTCATAGCTGTGAAGCGGACGTTTGATAAGCAGCCCATAAAATCTCTGACATGTTTCATAAAATGGTTCTTCGCCCTTCTACAAACTCTGAAATATCCCTATGAGTAGCATTAGTCTTATTAAAAAATTTAGCAACCATTTGTTCCCAAGATGTAATACCATTGACGGATATTGTATTGAACAATGATCTAATTCTATCTATAATAGATAAAGGAAATGCAGATTTTAACATCATTAGAATAAACATTCTCATATTTAAATGTCTCACGTACAATATAGAAATATGTCAGATGATTATATAGCTCTTCACTATCCAAACCATAGAAACATAGAAGACAATTAAGCACACTTAGTTTTAGTTCAAAATTCCTAGCAAATACTTGTGGGTATTGGATACACGATGTACTCAAATTAGCTAATGGACTAAAAGAGTCTCTAAAAGGCCTTTCTTCATATTTATCACCCATTGTGATTATTACTTCAATTCCTTCAATTTTATCTAATTTAGTGGCTTGCTCTCTATTGTGGAAAGTGCGTTCAATTTCTAAGTCAAGTGCTAAAGACCTAAGACCTAGCATGCATTGTTTGTCTTGTTTTTTTTTTTTTTAACTCAAAGAAATAATAACCTAAATTATAACTAGTCAAAAATTAAATTTACCAAGACCAATTAACTTTTTGACGCAGTCTACGTCAACAGCGTCAAAAACTTGTTGTAAAATTTCAAATAACTCGCAAGCTCACGAATCTATTGGAATGTAGAAAAGTAGCAACAAAGTCGATCCCACATGGACTGCAATGAAGTATAATTTAATTCGAATTAACTATTATTGTAGGCTAGTTTAGTCGAAAGAAGTTTGTTTGAAATAATTTAATTAAAGATCAATTCAACTATTGCTAGAAAGTTAAGTTGAAGAATCAAATGGTTTAAATTACCAAAGTTTCTTAATCCACCGTTTTAATTTAGCAATTATCTTTGATCAATTCCCAAAATCATACAATAACTCAAAATCAATATATTGTCATCTTAGAGGTTTATCAATTAAGTCCAAAAAAATAAAAGAAATCTATGGGGTGTATTCAAATTGGGACTTTTAAGAACTTTTAAGGATTTAATAGTTTTAAGGTATTCAATGTAGACCTTTTAAGACTATCTGAAAGTAATGGTGTAATCAATAGAAAAGTCACGGGATATTCAATTAAAACTTTTAGAAATTTCTATAAGTCATGTGTATTCAAATTAATAATGATTTTAAAGGAATTCTCTACTTACTAATTTTTGGAGACTTTTTGGTGAAAGGTATAAATAGTAAATCTCAAAGAAAATCTCTCGTATACCCATGAGATTTGTGAAAACTCTAGAGCCCTAAAATAAAGAACTACTATTTTCTTTTATAGCATCCCTTCTAGTAAAAAAATTGATTTTTCTTGTTCTAGATACGCCATTTTCTAATTTATGTGAAATATGAACTTATAATTTATGTGAAATCTAAATTTACTATTTTCCAGCGTGCGCTTTTCTTGATTGAATAATGTGACATTTTTAAGAAAATAAAATCAATCGATTTTTTGTTGAATGAATTCTCATGAATGTTAGTTTTGCTTTCTAATTACAACAATTGTGCATTTATGAATTTTTCAATGCATAATAGTCTAGATTTCATTTGATTTCAGATGTGTTTGTCCTCAAAAAAATTATCATTGAATTCATGTGTTTTGTCTTGGAATCATTTTGCTTCTTGAGTCTGTTTTGAATAGTTAATTAAAATGTAAAATTTATCTCCCCCCCACCCCCCACTTCATGTTAATTGATTGATACAGATGCTTGTGAATACATTTGGATTTAGATAGATTTGAAATGGCCTGAATGAGATTGGGGTTGGAATAATTTGATTTTTGAATACTTGTATGTGAATTTCAAAAAGACTTACCAAACTGCAAAAAAAAAAAAAAAAAAAAAAAAATTTATTGGACATTATTAATTTTTTTATTTAAGTTATTGTTTAAGGTGAGTTAATTATATATATATATATATATATATATATATATATATATATATATATATATATATATTTTATTGACATGAAAAATATGATTTATTACTTTGAGTTCTTAATTGCATGGCATGTGGATGATTTAGAAATACGAGAAGTTGTTAACAATAATATTATATTATATAAAAATTTAGATTAATATTTAAAAAAAAAGTCCTTAATGAAAGTCTACACAAGTCTATAAAAATCTTTAATGAAAGTCTAAAGAAGTTTATTGAAGAATTTTGTTAATTTCTAATAAATCCATAAAAGTCACTTACCGAATTTCACAAAAGCCACTCACTTACAAAAGTCTATACAAGTTTTAAAATGTCTCAATTGGACACATCTCACCTAATATCATTTTTCCTTTGCTTCGATCTTAAATTACTCAAGTGTGTATTAAATCAAATTCAAAGAAAACAAAGAATCAAAGTTTTCGCATCCTAAGCAATTCTATGTATCCCTAATCGATAACAAGATAACAGAATATAAAAATAATAATAATAAAACATTTTCAAACACCAAGTACAAATTAAATAAAATAATTTCTAACTATAACATAACACGTGATATTTAAGATTAAAGAATATTCATTTAATTATTCCAACAAGAACGAACAATAAAAGTTTAAGCATCAAAACAGAATTAACACTACAACAAAAAGGGTCTATAGCGGTGATACCTATTGCGACGACACAAAGTCGTCTCTATTGATTCGATACAGTAGAGACGACAAAGAAATGTCGTCGCCACATATGCAAAACTTATAGCGACGACATATGTCGTCGCAATAGATTATATGTCATCGCCATTAAATAGAATCTATAACGACGTCTTTCCATGTCGTCGCCAATTAGTTTTAGAAACGGCGGGAACAAATGGCGGCATTTTGATGCATAAATAACGACGACATATGTCGTCGCAATTGAGTTGCAGATGATGTTGTAAGTCACGTAAATCATAAATTTTCTCGTAAAATGCGATGGGATCTATAGCGACACCATATGTCGTCGCTATATACCTACATCAATTTAAGCGAGAAAATTGGCGCCCAATTGTTGTCTGTAGCGACAACACATGTCGTCGCTATATTCATATTGATTATTTTGGTAGGGACGTGAGTTATTAATTTCTTCGTAAAATGGGAAGGATCCTGTAGTGATGACTTTTATCTATAGCGACGACATTGTCGTTGCTATAGAGTCTTCTTTATCTTCTCCCCATCTCCGCATTTCTGTATTGTAGACTACACGCAAAAAAATTTCTTCTCCATCTCTGCATCTCCCCTGTCAATTGCAATTCTATTGCTTTCCTTCATAATCATCTTCTTTACATTTCATTTCTTCATCTCCATTTATTATCCTTACTGTATTTGTAAGAATATAGTATTTTTCAAGTATGGATATTGATAAAAGTTGGACAACAATTAGAAATCGCACAAAATCTACAGATTTTCGGAACGGTTTGCAAGCATTTATAAACATGGCGAGGCCATACGTTAATGACAGAGGAAGGATTAAATGTCCGTGCAAAAAATGTTTAAACGGTCTCACACATCTATTGGAAATTGTCGAGGCTCACATATTTCGTAATGGTTTTACGGAGAGTTATGTCACCTGGATATATCATGGCGAGACCGATGTTCATACTGCGAATGTGTATAAACAGAATGAGTGAGCTGGTGTGGAGGATGAGATGATGGATGTCATGGACGATGTAGATGGTGATGAGCATGCAGGTACAAGCACCAATGGTTACTATGACGAACCGTTTCAGGCTCTCCATTCAGAACTGTACCCGAGAGTTTCATCATTTTCATCCCTAAATTTTTTAGTCAAGTAGATGCATATTAAAGTTATGAACAAATGGACAAACAAGTCTGTCGATGATCTTTTGAAATTGTTGAAGTTAGCATTCCCAAACATGAACCTGGTTGACTCTCACTACGAAGCTAAGAAGCTGATGACGAAGCTTGGTTTAGGTTACAAATCTATTCATGCCTACAAGAACGACTGTGCATTGTTTTGGGGTGAACATGCTGATAGACAAACTTACCCAATTTGCCAGAAAAGTCGTTGAGTGCACACTTCTGAGAAAGTGAACGGGAAAAATGTTCCGCATAAGGTGTTGCGATATTTTTCCTTGGCCCCCATACTAAAACGTATGTTCGCAACAAAAGATACTGCAAAACTCATGAGGTGGCACAGTATAGGAAGGTCTAGGGACGATGATGAAATGCAGCATCCCCATTGATGGAAAGGCATGGCGAGATTTTGACATGAAACATCCACTGTTTGTAAGTAAGATCAGGAATGTCAGGTTAGGTTTGGCCGCAGAAGGATTCAATCCATTCGGTGACATGAGTCTGTCGTACAGCATGTGGCCAGTAGTTGTAACAGTTTACAACTTGCCACCATTGTTATGCATGAAGTTCGAATACCTCATGCTTACTCTGTTGTTACCTGGTCCTAAAGCACTGGGTAAGGACATTGATGTATTTTTACGACTATTAATGGACGAGTTGAAGGAGTTGTGGGCCAATGGGATTGACATGGGTGATGGTGGAACCAACAACAAGTCGGTATTCAGACTGCGTGCAGCGTTGTTGTGGACTGTTAATGATTTTTCAGCGAGAAGTAGTTTGTCGGGTTGGAGTGGTCAGGGGTATAAGGCATGTCCGACGTGCAACGAGGATACTCCTTCAGTCCATGTGATAGGTAAGATAGCTTATGTGGGTCACCGTCGGTTCCTGCCATCCAGGCATCATTTTTAGAGCAATTTAGACTTCGATGGAAGGATAGAGAGGCGACCACCTCTGCGTCGGTTAACGCCTACAGACATTTTAGCACAGTTAAGCCGTGTCAGTTATAGAAGTCCAGGAAAGCATCTTAATTATGGTAGTGCTACAATTCGGAGAAGTGATGACGAACTAAATTGGAGAAAAAAGAGCATTTTCTATGAGTTGTCGTATTGGACTTCTACAGAGCTCAAACATAACATCGATGTCATGCACATAGGGAATAATGTTTGTGATAGCTTGCTCGGCACAATTATGGACGATCTATTCAAATTAAAAGACACAGTCAATGCAAGGCGCGATCTGATGCAATTAAGGATCAAAAGGAAGTTGCACTTGTATCAGAACGGGAATAGATGGATGAAGCCTACTGCATGTTACACCATGTCGTCTTCAAATTGTAAGAAGTTTTGTAAATTTATCTGATCGGTTGAGTTTCCAGATGGCTTCGCTTCTAATCTTCGGAAGAATATTGCTCATAATGACAGCCGTATTATCGATTGAAGTCACATGATTGCCATATTATCATGCAACGGTTATTGCCAGTCGGATGTCGGGCATTCTTGAATAAAACAATTTCCACGGCAATTATTGAACTGTGCACGTTCTTTAGAAAGCTTTGTGCAAGAACACTAAAGGTTAGCGACATGATACCTTCCTACGATCACCTTGTACTCATTCTCTGTAAGTTCGAACGAATATTTCTGCTAGCCTTCTTCGACATCATGATTCACCTCGTAATGCATTTACTAGAAGAGGCAATCCTTGGAGGTCCGGTGCACATGAGATGGATGTATCCATTCGAGCGATACCTGAAGAAATTGAAGGACTACGTCATAAATCGAGCTTGGCCCGAGGGATCAATAGCTGAAGGGTATGTTGTGGACGAGGTATTGACTTTTTGTTCAAGGTACTTCGAGGACTTAGGGACAAGGTTCGACCGACCAGATAGAAACGAGGATGCTACTGTTCCACATACACAACTTTTTATTTTTCAGTCACAGTGTCGCCCACTTGGAAAGCAGTCACCAACGACGTTTCCTACTCAAGTTCGAAATCCAGTAATTTTTTACGTCCTGAACAACTGTATTGACGTTGAGCCATTCTTGCAGTAGGACGGCGTTAATTCTTGATTATTATTCCTTTATCTCGAATTAACTTTATCATTTGAAATGAACTAATGAACTTTGATCTTCCATACTTTGTTTAGGGAACATAGGCAGGAACTACTGAACAATGGCTGTCCAAACATCAAACTAGTACACAGAAGAGACTTTCACGGTTGGTTCTACAGAAAGGTAAACGAACATCGACCGAATAAAATTGTAAGATTTCAACATAATTTATTTCAATAACTGAGAATAATTCTCATCATGCAGCTATATGCACCACGCCAAAGCCACAACCATCAAGTTTCTCATGAGTTATTTGCGTTGGCCAGTGGATGTTACTAGCAGGTTATGTCATACACAGCTTGTGTTGTCAAAAGAGTTCGGTTCCTGACATATGATCGTGATATTCGAAGAAAAACTCAGAACAGTGGTGTGTCCGTCCCAGAGACTGGGAATGAGATTTACTACGGGCAGTTGCAAGATATACTGGAGTTATAGTATGGACCGAAACTTTCAATTTATTTGTTTCGATGCAAGTGGTTTAGGTGTGATGGGAGACGGATGGTAACTGAGAATAACGTTACTAGTATTGACATCAGTGCAGAGGCATTCAAGGATGATCAGTTCATACTTGCGAGCCAAGCACAACAAGTGTTCTACATTGAAGATCCATCTCGTGATCTGAACTGGCGAGTAATACAAATTGTCCATCACAGGAGCACGTAGGACACAGTGGGAGCTAACATCACAGAGATTGACCTGCTCCACAATAACTACTCTTCCGGTTTATCTCAAGTCGTTGATCTTGGCAACATAGAGCAAGTATCCTTGCACCGGGATGATGATGAAGCTGATGAGATAGAAGCATCGGTTGTCAGGAAAACCTCGTCAGATACTACATGAGAAACTTTTTTTATAAACGACGATGATGTGGAAGACGATACAAATGTAGAATACAAGGATGACGAAACATCGAGTGAAACCAATAAGGACGTCAGTGACGATGATGAGGATCAATCGTATCATGATAGTGAATCAGATTGAAATGTTATTGTGCGTCACTAAATTTTATGAAATAAATTTATAAAAACGCATGTTCAAATTGTTGTTACTGTTTTCGGCTTGAATGTTTGTCGTTCATACTATCATTGCTATTGGTCAAAACACGAGTTTGGATGGAGTTTCAACATTTGTGGACAGAATGTAGGACAAAAAAGGTCTGCAATTGTACAAAAATATGCTATTAGGGACCATTATATCTAACCTTGTAAAACTTGAAGGACTTATGTTGCAAATAAAATTGGATGAAATTGAAATAAAAGAAAAATTATGAGGACCCAAATGAAAAATATTTAAAGTTGAATGACCTAACTGCAAATTACATTGCGATGTGACATTTATACCATGTTTAAAACATATAATATATTAAATTAAATATGAAAAATGCACTAAAAAGAGAAATATTTGTAGAATATTTTTTAGAGTCCAACAATAGTTTAATATTTTTTGTATCATTGAATTTGTTACTTTATACTTTAATATTTTAATTATAAACAATTAAAAAAAATTTTGATAAATTTAAAAATAAAATTATTGATAATATGAAATATTAAAAATTAATAATTATAAAAATTATTTCAAATAAAAAAACCCCCTTCAAATGAGATATCAACATTTAATTTTCTGTATTGTATTGTCAATAGCGACGACATATGTCGTCGCTATATTCCTGAAAATTGGGCGCCACGTTTTAGGCGCGTTTTCTTAAAAGTTGAAAAAAATGTCGTCGATGTAGTGATTAATAGCGACGACATATGTCGTCGCTATTGAGTCAGACCTTTTAATTCACGCCAGATCTTCTTCGTTTCCATTTTGGCTGTGCTTCCTTCTTCCTTTTCCAGCGTCGTCGTCGCCTTCGTTTGCCGCCAGCTTCTCCGCCATCTGTCGTCGTCTTCTCCTGCCCTCTGCCGTCATCTTCTCCGCCGTCTGCCGCAGTAAGAAAGGTAAGCATTCAAAAGAATTTTTTAAGTTTCAATTTGTTTGGATATTTTGTTTTTTGATTTTGTTGATTTCATAGAATTGATGTATTGAGTTGAGGACAAGGAGTTGGAGTTGTGTTTGTTAAGTGGAGTTGGATTTAGGAGCATTTTAGGGATTGAATTGTAAAAAACAAAAGTTTATGGACTAATTTGTAATAAAATAAGTTTAGGGACTAAAGTTGAATTATGGAATGTTGTAAATTTTGGAACTGATTTTTGTACTAATTATGGAATGTTGTAAATTTTTGGACTAAAGTTAAATTTTGGAACTGATTTTGGACTGATTGTTGGAATGATTTTTGCTTACTTGCAATTTTCCTTTAGTTTAGGGGGACTAATTGCCAGTAGCTTATTTTTGGATTAGTTTAGGGACCAAAGTGAAATAAAATATAATACATTCAAATTTTCACATAAATTCAAAATTTAGGGACTTATTTGCAATAAAATAAGTTTAGGGACCAATTTGAAATAAAATATAATAAATTCAAATTTTCACATAAATTCAAAGTTTAGGGACTGATTTGCAATAAAATAAGTTTGGGGACCAATTTGAAATAGAATATAATAAATTCAAATTTTCCTATAAATTCAAAGTTCAGGGACTTATTTGTAATAAAATAAGTTTAGGGACCAAAGTGAAATAAAATATAATACATTCAAATTTTCATATAAATTCAAAGTTTAGGGACTTATTTGCAATAAAATAAGTTTGAGGACCAATTTGAAATAAAATATAATAAATTCAAATTTTCCCATAAATTCAAAGTTTAGGGACTTATTTGCAATAAAATAAGTTTATATTCCAATTTTAAATAAAATATAATAAATTCAAATTTTCCCATAAATTCTAAGTTTAGAAACTTATTTGCAATAAAATAAGTTTAGGGACCAAAGTGAAATAAAATATAATACATTCAAATTTTCCCATAAATTCTAAGTTTAGGGATTTATTTGCAATAAAATAAGTTTATGGACCAATTTGAAATAAAATATAATAAATTCAAATTTTCACATAAATTCAAAGTTTGGGGACTTATTTTCAATAAAATAAGTTTAGGAACCAATTTGAAATAGAATATAATAAATTCAAAATTTCTCATAAATTCAAAGTTTAGGGACTTATTTGCAATAAAATAAGTTTAATGACCAAAGTGAAATAAAATATAATACATTCAAATTTTCACATAAATTCAAAGTTTAGGGACTTATATGCAATAAAATAAGTTTGGGGACCAATTTGAAATAAAATATAATAAATTCAAATTTTCCCAAAAATTCTAAGTTTAGGGACTTATTTGCAATAAAATAAGTTTAGGGACCAATTTGAAATAAAATTTAATACATTCAAATTTTTCCATAAATTCTAAGTTTAGGGACATATTTGCAATAAAATAAGTTTACGGACCAATTTGAAATAAAATATAATACATTCAGATTTTCACATAAATTCTATGTTAGTATGGCTGACGTGATGTTCGCCATTATGTCATTGTGTTAGTATGGTTGACGTGATATCGCACGGAGGTGTGGTGCAGGAGATCATCCACATCAGCCATCTCACCGACTCGCTTCGGCCTGCTAGTCTGGTAACACTTTTCGTTCAAATTGTAATTATTTATTATTTTATACATATCATTGAAAATCGTATGTTAAATACAATTTCCAATTTTTTCAATTCAGCACCCCCGCCAAAGCGACGTGGTATCTCTCGAGGCATCGACCTTGAGATGGTTTGGCAGACTAACGGGAAGATGCCACTTCCTATCGCATTCGACAATGTCGAACGCACAATTCTGCCGACCGGGAATAACGCGAAGTACTTCACGCGCTTGGTTGGGAACCAAGTGAGATTCACCGTGCCCCCGTGCTACCCTTCATGGACAGAAGTTCCAGAGGAGCAGCGGGCACGGTTACGTAGCATTATCGAGGTATGAACTTAAAGTAGTTTTGTTATTAGTACACTTAATAAATAATTGTTCCACGACTTCTATATTAACGTAATTTTTTTCACTCTTGCAGAGTTACTTCGATCTGCAGGGTGATCGGTCGCCCGATCGCCCGACGAGTACTGGGTAGTATGTGCCGCTGTAGATCGTCTGGCGGCCGATCGTTATCGCAATTACAAACTCAAGGCGCATAATCACTTAAAAGCGCATGGACCGAGCCGACCATACGGCGAGATGTCCGCTGAGGACTGGCAGAAGTGCATTGACTTCTTCACCAGTCCTAATTTCGTGGTACGTATTGTTTATATATTTTTTACGATATTTTATATACTTTTTTAACTATTGCATTTTTTGATAATCAATTATATGTTATATCTTCAAAAACGGTCCTCCAAAAATAAGGCCAATCGGGGTAAGGCTAAATACCCGAGCGTGCAGGGGTCGAAGAGCTTCTCTGCCACGCGTTACGATGAGATACAACATATAAATTTTCAATATCATTATACATATCTTCACTACATTACGAAAAATGTCTACTAACTACATTTCACGTTTAAATTGTCGTAGCGGGACCCCGAGACCCAGCAGTGGCCGGGGATTATTGAATCGTTCCGGACGTTTCACACCTTCCGGGATGACAATTGGGTGAACCAGCAGGCGGCTGGTGACTATGTGAGGATTTTTAAATTATGTTAATATAATTTTATCTGACATGCATGATATTATTATTTATTATTATTTTTTGACTGAACAGGATAAACTTGTTGAGTTGAGAGAGACTCAACATACACAGGTCGCCTCCAATAGCACGTCGTTAGACGAGCGTGCTATTGCAAATGAGGTTCTTGGAGAATGACGAGGTCACGTCCGTAAGGTTGGTCGGGTTCCGAAGGGCACCAGCTCTCGCTCACTAGATTCGACTGCTGCATCGTTTACCCCACAAGGAACTTTTCATCAGTTCTCTGGAGACTCCTAGAATAACGATCTTTGGTTTGCCATGTACAAGGATCAGCTACGCCAAATGCAATGTGAAATTGAGGTTCTAAAAAGTAGAATACCAGTTGTGCTTGCGGAGGAGGAAAACGGGGACGAGGACGACGGTTTGGAGGGTCCGTAGATTTTTAGAAATTTTTATACATTATTTATATTATTTGGAAATAAAAAAATTTTTAAAAAAATTCACAAAGTTTATAGCGGAGACATTGTCGTCGCTGTAGTAAAAGAAAACAATTAGTATTAGCGACGACAAAGTCGTCACTATATGAGAAAGACGTATGGCGACGAGATAATAGCGACGTGTTTTTTTTTTTAAAACACGTCGCTATTATTTCGTATAACAGCGACGACTTTGTCGTCCCTTTATATCTTGTTTTTGAGATATAGACCACGACAATGTTGCGACGAAATTGTCGTCGCTATAGATTCAATTATATATAGCGACGACATAAATTCGTCGCTATATATCTAGAGACACTAACATATTGCGGCGACATTGAGCGACGACAAAAATTAAATGGACGACTTTTGATGATTCAGCGAAGACATATGTCGCCGCTATTGACCTCATTCTTGTAGTGTAAAAGGATAACAATATAATCACTTCGTTTAAGTAAGGTTTCAGCGTCTACCTTGACTCGAGAAAATTAGAAGAACATCATTAAATTAAAAACAAAGATTTGATAGAACTGACATGAACTCGAGCAAAGAAATAGTCAAAAAAGTCTTGTTTGCCATGTGATTTTTCTTCTTATTTCTTAGCCATTGTTCCTCTCTTTCTGTGATCCACAAAATGTCCTTATATTGTCTCAACCTTGTATTGAATCTCTTGCACGTGAAAGCATAGAAAAATCTTCGACTTAAAACTGATAATCTATACTAATTCTAAAAGGCCCTAAAAGAGATAAATAATTTTGGACTATTTTACCCTCATATATTAGAACTTTGGACTATTTTACCCTCTTACATTAAATTAAAAAAAATCCAAAACCCTTTCATCTCCCAAATTATTTTACCCTCCTACATTAAATTAAAAAAAATCCAAAACCCTTTCATCTCTCACCATTATTGAACAAAATAAGTTGTTTGGGACCTTTGAACAATTTATCTTTATTTTTTTTTCACTGCAGAATACAAATGATCATATGATGATTCCAAAAACCTTTCATTTTCCACCATCATTGAACAAAATAAGGGGTTGTTTGGGGGCTTTAGACAACTTATCTTCAGTTTTTTTTTAACTGTAGAATACAAATGATCATATGATGATTATGTAATTCCTAAATATGTATTTACGATCATAAAAATAGGACTATTTTACCCTCCCATATTACATTTTTGGACTATTGTACCATCCCATATCTAATCTATATCTATACTACATCTAAAAGGTTCTAAAAGGGAGAAACTTTTTAAGACTATTTTATCCTTATAAAAATTTTTAAATTCCATATTCACTCTTAGTATTCATTAATTAATGTATAATTATTTTTTAGTATTTTGTTTATTACTCTTTTATTGTTCATCATTATTGTACTTATTTTCAACAATTTATTAAATGTACAATTAAATTTTTTAAACATTTAATCTATTAAATTAAATATGAAAGTGAAAAGATGATCTCAAATTTTATTTTATTTTTGCATTATGTAGATGAAAGGAATGAGAAATGTGTTTAAACCCAAAGAAAAATGATTGAGAAAAGTTGTAACTTTATTTATTGCCGCATTAAAATTCAAATCATGGTTGTCAAAACTGTAACGGAGATAAAAAGATTATTTTTAATACGTTAGATTATAGTGATTATGAGCATGTTTGGTTCAGTTTTTTTTAAATTCTTATTTTTTCAAACTCATTTTCAACAACATATTTTGTGGGACATACAACTTTTATCAATTTTTTAATCACGTATTTTACTATTTTTTTTTCAAAATCTTTATACCCCCCCAAATATATACTACAGTTTAGAACTAACGTGTGAAACTTTTTTCATTTTTAATTTAATTTAATTTTATTAATATTAATATATATATATATATATATATATATATATAGGATGTTGTTTTCATCTTACTTATCACTACAAGAAAGGAGGTCAATAGCGGCGACATATGTCGTCACTGAATCATCAAAAGTCGTCCCTATAAATGTATAGAGATGACAAAGTCGTCGCTCAATGTCGCCGCAATAGGTTAGTGTCTCTAGATATCTAGCGACGACATTAAGTCGTCGCTATATATATTTGCATCTACAGCGACGACAACTTCGTCGCAACATTGTCGCGGTCTATATCTCGAAAACAGTTAAAAAGGGACGACAAAGTTGTTGCCAATGTCGTCACTGTTATATGAAGTAATAGCGATGTGAAATACGTCGCTATTATCTCGTCACCATACGTCCTTATCATATAGTCATCCCTAAAACTAATTGATTTCTTTTACTACAGCGACGACAATGTCGCCGCTATAAACTTTTTGAATTTTTTTGAATTTTTTTAATTTCCAAATAATAGAAATAATGTATAAAAAATTCTAAAAATCTACGGACCCTCCAAACCCTCGTCCTCGTCCCCGTTCTCTTCCTCCGCAGGTACAACTGGTATTCTACTTTTCAGAATCTCAATTTCACGCTGCATTTGGCGTAGCTGGGCCTCGTACATGGCAAACCGAGGATCATTATTCTGGGAGTCTCCAGAGAACTGATGGGAAGTTCCTAGTGGGGCAAACGATGCAGCAGTCGAATCTAGTAAGGGAGAGGTGCCCTTCGGAACTCGGCCAACCCCACGGATGTGACCTCGTCGTTCTCCGAGAACCTCCTTTGCAATAGCACGCTCGTCTAATGACGCGCAACTGGAGGCGACCTGTGTATATTGAGTCTCTCCCAACTCAACAAGTTTATCCTGTTTAGTCAAAAAATAATAATAAATAATAATATCATGTTAGATAAAATTATATTAACATAATTTAAAAATCATCACATAGTCACCAGCCGCCTGCTGGTTCACCCAATTGCCATCCCGAAAGGTGTGAAACGTCCGGAACGATTCAATAATCCCCGGCCACTGCTGGGTCTCGGGGTCCCGCTACGACAATTTAAACGTGAAATGTAGTTTGTAGACATTTTTACGTAATGTAGTGAAGATTTGTATAATGATATTGAAAATTTATATGTTGTACCTCATCGTAACGCGTGGCAGAGAAGCTCTTCAACCCCTGCACGCTCGGGTATTTAGCCTTACCCCGATTGGCCTTATTTTTTGAGGACCGTTCCTGAAGGTATAACATATAATTGATTAGCAAAAAATGCAGTAGTTAAAAAAGTATATAAAATATAGTAAAAAATAAATAAACAATACGTACCACGAAAGTAGGACTGGTGAAGAAGTTAATGCACTTCTGCCAGTCCTCGGCGGACATCTCGCCGTATGGTCGTCTCGGTCCATGCGCTTTTAAGTGATTATGCGCCTTGAGTTTGTAATCACGCTAACGATCGGCCGCCAGACGATCTATAGCGGTACATACTGCCAAGTACTCGTTGGGCGACCGATCGTCCTGCAGATCGAAGTAGCTCTACAAGAGTGAAAAAAATTACGTTAATGTAGAAGTCGTGGAACAATTATTTATTGAGTGTACTAATAACAAAACTACTTTAAGTTCATACCTCAATAATGCTACGTAACCGTGCCCGCTGCTCCTCTGGAACCTCTGTCCATGAAGGGTAGCACGGGGACACGGTAAATCTCACTTGGTTCCCAACCAAGCACGTGAAGTACTTCGCGTTATTCTCGATCGGCCGCATTGTGCGTTCGACATTGTCGAACGTGATAGAAAGTGGCATCTTCCCGTTAGCCTGCCAAACTATCTCAAGATTGATGCCTCGAGAGATACCCCGTCGCTTTGGCGGGGGCGCTTAAAATGAAAAATTGGAAATTGTATTTATCATACGATTTTCAACGATATGTATAAAATAATAAATAATTACAATTTGAACGAAAAGTGTTACCAGACTCGCAAGCCAGTCGATGAGATGGCTGTTGTGGAGGATCTCCTGCACCATCACCTCCGTGCGACATCACGTCAGCCATACTAACACATGAAATAATTGCGAACATCAATTAGTGCAGAATAGGTCCCTACATTTAGTGAAATTGATCCTAATAAACTTTTTTCTTTATTTCAAATAGGTCCCTGATGTTCGAAGGTTTTCAAAGTTTCTAATAAGTTTGAAGTTGATGATGAATAAGTCCTTCCACTTCTACTTTATTGTAAATAGGGCTATAAACTTTGACTCTATTTCAAATAGGTCCCTGAACTTTTATGTTATTTCGAATAGGTCCATGAACTTATAAGGTTTTCAAAGTTTCTAATAAGTTTGAAGTTGATGATGAATTAGTCCTTCAACTTATTCCTTATTGTAAATAGGGTCATCAACTATGACTATTTTTCAAAGTTGTCCCTAAACTTTTATTTTATTTCAAATAGGTCCCTGAACTTTGACATTTTACGTAATATCTAGTAAGTTTGAAGATGTTGATGAATTGGTCCTAAAACTTTTAATTTATATGTAATATGTCCCTCAACTTTGAATTTTTTCTTCATTTCTAATAAGTTTCAATTTGTTGTTTAATTGGTCCCACAACTTATTCCTATGTCAAATAGGTCCTTACAATGTGAATTTTATCATAATTTCTAATACGTTTTAATTTTGTTATAAGTAGGTCCCTAATGAAATTATTCATTTCAAATATGTCCATATACTTTTATTTTATTGTAAATAGATCAATTAAATTTCTTTTTTATTTCAAATATGTCCCTGAACTTTGAATTTGGTCATAGTTTCAAATAAGTTTGAAGTTGTTGATGAATTGGTCCTTAAACTTCTATTTATTTTCAACAGGTCCCAAAACTTTGACTGTAGTTCAAATGGGTCCCTACACTTAGAAATATGTTAGGTAGTTTGTAATAAGTTTGAAGTTGTTGAATAATTGGTTCTTAAACTTTTAATTTATATCTAATAGGTCCCTCAACTGTTATTTCTAACAAATTTTAATTAGTTGATTAAATGGCTACCTAAACTTGTGAAATTTCAAATTGTTCCTTACACTTTAAATTTAACGTAATTTGTAATACTTTATAATTTTTCTATTGATAGGTCCATAATGAAAATTTTTATTTCACATCGGTCCCTCAACTTTGACATTTTTCTATTTGTTGATAATCCTAAAATTTACAACATTCCAAAAAAATCATAAAATTTACAACATTCCAAAATAATCCTAAAACATTCCACAATTTAACTTTAGTCCCTACAATTTACAACATTCCAAAATAATCCCAAAACATTCCAAAATTTGACTTTAGTCCCTAAAATTTTCAACATTCCAAAATTATCCTAAAACATTCCATAACTTAACTTTAGTCCCTAAAATTTACAACATTCCAAAATAATCCCAAAACATTCCAAAATTTGACTTTAGTCCTTAAAATTTTCTACATTCCAAAATTAACCTAAAACATTCCATAATTTAACTTTAGTCCCTAAAATTTACAACATTCCATAATTTAACTTTAGTCCCAAAAATTTTATTTTTTACAAATTAGTCCCTAAACTTTTGTTTTTTACAATTTAGTCCCTAAATTGCTCCTAACTCCAACTCCAGTTATAAACAAACCCCAACTCCAACTACTTTTCCACAACTCAATACATCAATACTATGAAATCAACAAAATCAAAAAATAAAAAAATCAAAAAACAAAAACAAACTGAAACTGAAAAAAATGGATTGAATGCTTTGTTACTTACTGCGGTAGACGGTGGAGAAGACGATGGCAGACGACGGCGGTGACGGCGCTAGAAGAAGAAGAAGGAAGCACAGCCAAAATGGAAAAGAAGAAGGTCTGGCGTGAATTAAAAGGTCTGACTCAATAGCGACGACATATCGTCGCTATTAATCACTAAAACGACGACATTTTTTTCAACTTTTAAGAACACGCACCTAAAACGTGGCACCCAATTTTCAAGAATATAGCGACGACATATGTCATCGCTATTGACAATACAATACAGAAAATTAAATTACATATCTCATTTGAAAGTGGTTTTTTCATTTGAAATAATTTTTATAATTATTAATTATTAATATTTAATATTATCAATAAATTTATTTTTAAATTTATCAAAAAAAATTATTTTTTAATTTTTTATAATTAAAATATTAAAGTATAAATTAACAAATTCAGTGATACAAAAAATATTGTACTATTGTTGGAGTCTAAAAAATATTCTAAAAATATTTCTCTTTTTAGTGCATTTTTCATATTTAATTTAATATATTATATGTTTTAAACATGCTATAAATGTCGTCTCGCAATGGTATTAGCAGTTAGGTCCTTCAACTTTAAACATTTTTATTTGGGTCCTCATATTTTTTCTTTTATTTTAATTTCATCCAATTTTATTTGTAATATAAGTCCTTCAAGTTTTACGAGGTTAGATATATAGGTCCCCAGTAGCAAGTTTTTACGAGGTTAGATATAATTTTCCTACATTCTGTCCACAAATGTTGAAACTCCATCCAAACTCGTGTTTTGACCAATAGCAATGATAGTATGAACGAAAAACATTCAAGCCAAAAACAGTAACAACAACAAGAACATGCTTTTTTATAAATTTATTTCATAAAATTTAGTGACGTACAATAACATTTCTATCTGATTCACTATCATGATACGATTGATCCTCATCATCGTCACTGTCGTCCTCATTGATTTCACTCGATATTTCGTCATCCTTGTATTCAGCATTTGTATCGTCTTCCACATCATCATCGTTTATAAACGAAGTTTTTCCTACAGTATCAGACAAAGCTCTCCTGATAACCGATGCTTCTATCTCATCAGCTTCATCATCATCCAAGTGCAAGGATACATGCTCTATGTTGCCAAGATCAACGATTAGAGATAAACCAGAAGAGTAGTTATTGCGGAGCAGGTCAATCTCTGTGATGTTAGCTCCCACTATGTCCTACGTGCTCCTGTGATGGACAATTTGTATTACTCGCCAGTTCGGACCACGAGATGGATCTCCAATGTAGAACACTTGTTATGCTTAGCTCGCAAGTATGAACTGATCATCCTTGAACGTCTCTGCACTGATGTCAATACTGATAACGTTATTCTCAGTTACCATCCGTCTCCCATCACACCTAAACCACTTGCTTCGGAACAAATAAACTGAAAGTTTCGGATCATACTATAGCTCTAGTATATCTTGCAGCTGCCCGTAATAAATCTTACCCCAGTCCCTGGGACGGACACACCACTGTTTTGAGTTTTTCTTCGAATATCACGATCATATGTCAGGAACCAAACTCCTTTGACAACACAAGCCATGTATGACATAACTTGCTGGTAACATCCACTGGCCAATGCAAATAACTCATGAGAAACTTGATGGTCGTGGCTTTGGTGCATTGCATATAACTGCATGACGAAAATTATTCTCAGTTATTGAAAGAAGTTATGTTGAAAACTTGCAATTTTATTCGGTCAATGTTCGTTTACCTTTCTATAGAACCAACCGTGAAAGTCTCTTCTATGCACTAGTTCGATATTTGGACAGCCATTGTTCAGTAGTTCCTGCCTATGTTCCCTGAACAAAGTATGGAATATCAAAGTTCATTAGTTCGTTTCAAATGATAAAGTTTATTCGAGATAAAGGAATAATAATTAGGAATTAACGCCGTCTTACTGCAAGAATGGCTCAACTTCATAACAGTTGTTCAGGACGTGAAAAATCGTTTGATTTCGAACTTGAGTAGAAAATGTCGTTGGTGACTGCTTTCCAAGTGGGCGACACTACAACTGAAAAACAAAAAGTTGTGTCTGTGGAACACTAGCATCTTCGTTTCTGTCTGGTCGGTCGAACATTGTCCCTATGTCCTTGAAATACCTTGAACAAAAAGTTAATGCCTCGTCCACAACATACCCTTCAGCTATTGATTCCTCGGGCCGAGATCGATTTCTGACGTAGTCCTTCAATTTCTTCAGGTATCGCTCAAATGGATACATCCATCTCATGTGCACCGGACCTCCAAGGATTGCCTCTTCTGGTAAATGCATTACGAGGTGAATCGTGATGTCGAAGAAGGCTGGCGGAAATATCCGTTCCAACTTACAGAGAATGAGTACCCGGTGATCGTGGGAAGCTATCATGTCGCTAACCTTTAGTGTTCTTGCACAAAGCTTTCTGAAGAACGTGCACAGTTCAATAATTACCGTAGAAATTGTTTTATTCAAGAACGCCCGACATCTGACTGGAAATAACCATTGCATGATAATATGGCAATCATGTGACTTCAACCCGATAATATGGCTGTCATTAGGAGCAATATTCTTCCGCAGATTAGAAGCGAAGCCATCTGGAAACTCAACCAATCTGATAAATTTACAAAACTTCTTACGATTTGAAGATGACATGGTGTAACATGCGGCAGGCTTCATCCACCTATTCCCGTTCTGATACAAGTGTAACTTTCTTTTGATCCCTAATTACATTAGATCGCGCCTCGCATTGACTGTGTCTTTTGATTTGAATGGATCGTCCATAATTTTTCTGAGCAAGCTATCACAAACATTCTTTTCTACATGCATGACATCGATATTATGTTTGAGCTCTGTAGAACTCCAATACAGCAACTCATAGAAAATGCTCTTTTTCTCCAATTTAGCTCGTTATCACTTCTCCGAATTGTAGCACCACCGTAATTAGGGTGCTTTCCTGGACTTCTATATCTTACATGGCTTAACTGTACTAAAATATCTATAGGCGTTAACCGACGCAGAGGTGGTCGCCTCTCTGTCCTCCCATCGAAGTCTAAATTGCTCCGAAAATGATGCCTGGATGGCAAGAACCGACAGTGACCCACATAAGTTGTCTTACCTATCACACGGACTGAAGGAATATCCTTGTTGCACATAGGACATGCCTTGTACCCTTGACCACTCCAACTCGATAAACTACTTCTCGTTAGAAAATCGTTAACAGTCCACAACAACACTGCACGCAGTCTGAATACCGACTTGTTGTTGGTTCCACCGTCACCCATGTCAATCCCATCGGCCCACAACTCCTTCAACTCGTCCACTAATGGTTGTAAAAATACATCAATGTCCTTACCTGGTGCTTTAGGACCTGGTATCAACAGAGTATGCATGAGGTATTCGGGCTTCATGCATAACCATGGTGGCAAGTTGTAAACTATTACAACTATTGGCCACATGCTGTACGACAGACTCATGTCACTGAATGGATTGAATCTGTCTACGGCCAAACCTAACCTGACATTCCTTATCTCACTTGCGAACAGTGGATGTTTCATGTCAAAATCCTGCCATGCCTTTCCATCAACGGGATGCTGTATTTCATCATCGTCCCTAGAACTTCATATACTGTGCCACCTCATGAGTTTTGCAATATCCTTCGTCGCGAACATACGTTTTAGCCTGGAGGCCAAGGAAAAATATCGCAACACCTTATGCGAAACATTCTTCCCGTTCACTTTCCTAGAAGTGTGTACCCAACGACTTTTCTAGTAAATCAGGCAAGTTTGTCTATCAGCATGTTCACCCCAAAACAGTGCACAATTGTTCTTGCAGGCATGAATGGATTTGTAACCCAAACCAAGCTTCGTCATCAGCTTCTTAGCTTTGTAGTGAGAGTCAACCAGGTTCATGTTTGGGAATGCTAACTTCAACAATTTCAAAAGATCATTGACAGACTTGTTTGTCCATTTGTTCAAAACCTTAATATGCATCAACTTGACTAAAAAATTTAGGGATGAAAATGATGAGACTCCTGGGTACAGTTCTGAATGGAGAGCCTGAAACAATTTGTTATAGTAACCATCAGTGCTTGTACCTGCATGCTCATCACCAGCTACATCGTCCATGACATCTATCATCTCATCCTCCACACCAGCTCGCTCATTCTGTCTATACACATTCGCAGTATGAACATCGGTCTCGCCATGATATATCCAGATGACATAACTCTCCGCAAAACTATTACGAAATATGTGAGCCTCGACAATTTTCAATGGATGTGTGAGACCGTTCAAACATTTTTTGCAAGGACATTTAATCCTTCCCCTGTCATTAACGTATGGCCTCGCCATGTTTATAAATGCTTGCAAACCGTTCCGAAAATCTGTAGATTTTGTGAAGTTTTTAATTGTTGTTCAACTTTTATCAATATCTATACTTGAAAAATACTATATTCTTACAAATACAGTAAGGATAATAAATAGAGATGAAGTAATAAAATGTAAAGAGGATGATTATGAAGGAAAACAATAGAATTGCAAGTGACCGGGGAGATGCAGAGATAGAGAAAAAAAAAATTTGTTTAGCCTGCAATACAGAAATGCGGAGATGGGGAGAAGAAAAATAAGACTCTATAGCGGCGACATTTGTTGTCGCTATATGTAAAGGTCGTCGCTACAGGATCTTTCACATTTTACGAAGAAATTAATAACTCACGTGCCTACCAAACTGATCAATACGTATATGTCGTCGCTATAGACAACAATTGGGCGCCAATTTTCCCGTTTAAATTGATCTAGGTGTATAGCGACGACATATGTCGTCGCTATATATCTCATTGCGTTTTACGAGAAAAATCATGATTCGCGAGACTAACAACAGCATCCGCAATTCAATTGCGACGACTATGTTGTCACTATTTTTACATCAAAATGCCGCCATTTGTTCCCGCCATTTCCGAAACTAATTGGTGACAACATTGAAAGACCTTGTTATAGAGACGACTTATAATCTATTGCGACGACATATAATCTATAGCGACGACTTATAATCTATTGCGACGACATATGTCGTCGCTATAAGTTTTGCATGTGTCGACGACATTTCTTTGTCGTCTCTACTGTATAGAATCAATAGAGACAACTTTGTGTCGTCGCAATTGGTGTCGCCGCTGTAGACGCTTTTTGTTGTAGTGTATGTCCCTCAACAACATTCTCACAACATAGGCAAGCATTGATACTTCTTTAATTTTTGTTTTTTACTTACATTTATAACGTTTTCATTTACGTTGCCAAATCATACACATCTAATAAAAAGAGAACATACACAAAGAATATTATTCATAAAGAAGCACTACTTCAACAAATGTACAATATTATGTAGTCAATCATTATATTCTCTCACAATAAAATTAGTAATTATTAATTTTATTCTTCGTAAGATGCAATCATAGAGATAATTAATTCCATAAGATTTGATATCAAGGGTTCGTCAGTCATCAAAGTTTAAATCACCAAATGGTCTTCATAGGGTTCAAATTATTGTTGATATTATCGTCATATAAAACTATCTCTGATTGTAATTGTACTTGCATGAATGTAATTATCTTTTAATATTTATTTATCACTCTTTTATTGTTCATTATTATCGTACATTAAATTTTTAACAATTTATTAAATGTACAATTAAAATTTGTAAATATTTAATAAATTAAATTAAATATGAAGGTGAAAAGATTATCTCAATTTTTTTTGGCATTACGTAGATGAAAGAAATGAGAAATGGATTTAAAAAAATAAATGGAAAAATTGTAAATTTTTTTATTACCACATTAAAATTCAAATTATGATTGTCAAAATTGAAATGGATATGAAAAGATTGTTTTTAATACATTGGATTACAATGATTATACTTCACAACTGACATTTGAATTTTTTTTAATTTTTAATTTTAATTTAATTTAATTAATAATTATATATATATATATATATATAGTGAGAGAGAGAGAGAGAGAGAGAGAGAGAGAGAGAGAGAGAGAGAGAGAGAACGTTAACACATCTTTAGTTTTTATTTCTTACTTATATTTTTGTTGTTTTATTTACATTGTCAAATCAGACACACTTAACAAAAAGAGAATATACATGAAGAATATTGTTTACAATGAGTACTACTCCAACAAATATACAATATTATATAATCAATCATTACATTCTCTCACAATAAAATTAATAATTGTTATTTTTTTCTGTAAAATACAACCCTAAAGATCTCTATTAATACATCATTAATTTCATACGATTTGATATCAATTGTTCGTCAATCTTAAAAGCTCAAATCACCAAAAGCTCTTCATTGGGTTCAAGTTACTATTCGTATTACCACTATATAAAACTCATCTTTGATTGCAATTGTACTTCTATGAATGTAAATAAAATATCAAAATTGAACAATACAATACAACATATTATCAATAACCGTACTTTTTATCTATATTGCAATAGCGACTTTAATATATTAATTATTAACAATTAAAAAATAAAAATTTTGAAAATATAAAAAATTGACAATATGATTACAAAAACACGTACAACGCACGCATGTCTAACTAGTAATTTAAAAAAAATAAAAAGAAGGTTGAATGGGCAGTTTGCTTGCACTAGCCCAAATCACACCAAACCGAATTTTTCCAAGTGGTTGCGGTCAACCGTGGTTTGCTTGCTGCGGGTTGACCATGGCATACAGAGAATTTATGCTCAAATTCCCATTTTCCAAATTATTTCACGTTTGGTCCTCAGGTTTTCAGAATTTTTCAATTTCGTCCCCCACTTCAATTTTTTTCGTACATCTCTAACCTATATGTTTTAGTACTCAATTAGTCATTATTTGGTGAAGAAGATATATATATATATATATATATATATATATATATATATATGCTGCCTCTTTATATAATTCCCAACATGATCGATCCATATAATTCCCAACATGATCGATCCACCTTGATTTTTGTTATTGCCTAATAGGTGGATCGATCATGTTGGGAATTATATAAAGAGGCAGCATATGCAAACGTTTTCTTTGAATGGCCCTCCAAGTGATAGGAAATTAACCACCTAACACATGATAGTACTTTTTGGAGCTTACCCACCTAACACATGATAGGAAATTGCAAGAATGGTTCAAATATTTTATCTTCTCTCTAACAAATAATTTGTACTTCAAAATTGCATGTTGCAACAAATCTTGAAGAATTTTATAAAATGCTAGGTGAAATTAGTTCTTGATAGTGCTTCACTTACGAGAGTTTTCAGTACTATTGTTGATTTTAATCTAGCATGTGGATGGATCGATTACAAGTAATAAAGTGATGTGAAACGTGTCTAACCTACGAAGACTAGATATCAATTAACCAATTAATTATATAATTAAACTTTAACAAAATTTAAACACATGTTCTTTATAATTTCAATTCCTACGATTATCCTATTCCAATTCAACTTAGTCTAAATTATCACGTAAATGAAAATAGAATAATTATCAAATTCAAGTTTTACTAGCACTAAGATTTATGAATCCACCACCATGTTGCAACAATTAATTATCAATTACTTGTCTTCGCAAATTATTTCCCTAGGTCGAAAATCAATAATCCTAATATAATCAAAAGCCTCTCTCGACGGTCAATCAATTATATACTTCTATATGAACTTAACCATCTCTAGTTAAATTTTCAACACAAATGTATGCATTTAATCACAACGATCATCTAAAAAGATTTTATAAAGTATAATAGTAATCTCTATCTAATATTGGACCTTATTTATTACCACGTGCTCATCTAAATTGAATATCTCGAAAGCAATCTAGACCACAAAAAAGTTTTAATGGAGATGAAACATCAAGATGGAAATAATGAATAATAATAATCAACCCGGAATCAATAAATTTACAAAAACAAATAACTTCTAATTAATCAAAAAATATGAGGTTTCATAGTATATCCTAGATATAATAGATTTAGCCGGACATGATTCCTATGAATATAGCGATATTAATAAAATAATTCATGAACCGGAAGAAAAAGAAGAAAAATAGATACAACCCTTAATCTTGAATTAATCCAAAATCACCGATTGCACTGTGATAAATATTGCCCAAGAATTCTTATTTTCCTTGCTCTTGATCTTTTTCTCTCTTCAATTGCGTAATCCTTTCAAAAGACCTAGAAGAAGTCTATTTATAGTCCTTGGAAAGTGTTCAAAATTATGACTTAAAAGAGTCATAATCCAACTTAACTTTAGAAAACTGCATTTATAAATTTTCTTCAGCGTAGGTCGCACAATGCATTCTGCTACCTAAGTGCAACCTCCAGTTAGTTTTCACTACTACACCTAGGTCGTACCTAGGTCGCACTACCCAAGTGTGACGTTTGTTTTGAAAACTTACAATTTGTTCCTCGATTTGGTTTCTGATGTACGTTTTTGGTCCTTTCTTCAATCCGAAAACTTCCAAATGCATTCTAATTGGTCCTCACCCTTCTAAATTCTTCCAAAGTGGCCTTCCAACTATTCAAAATTGTGCAAATTAGCCCCCAAACTTTTAGAAATCTGATTTTTGCTCCCAAAACTTTTGAATTCACTGCAGAAAGCGTCAATTAAGCTTCAAACTCTTCTTTTTCGTTCTGAGCTCATTCAAATTAGGTTTGTACCTACGTATACAATAATTGAACTCATTTAAATAGAAATCTACTCATATAGTGAATATATAATAAGTTTACAAGTATAAATAAGCGTATAAAATACACTTATTAAACACCTCCAAATTTAAACTCTTGTTCGTCTCGAGCAAGATTATCTACTCAAAATACACAAAATAAAATAAAATAGGAAAAAACATGATGTATTCACCTTAGGATTTGAAACTATTCAACCAATTCATGAAAAGCTTATAAATAATGCTATCAAAACTAATTTTTAACTTATTCGATGTTTGACTGGTGTGTGTGTGTGTGTATAGTCACACCCATTGTCATGAAACTCTAAGTTGGTTCCTTTCCAACCCTGAATGGTCAAATGTTTTCTCCTCTTCTCGTGAGATGTATCTCCAAACTTGATTTTTTTATGAATCTCTCACACGGGGTGTTAATTCTATGGTTGCTCTCAAATGACTCATTATTTTTCTGCTTAAGTTTGGTGGGGTATAACCAATAAAAACAGTTACTTAGATTTATGATGATTCTCCTTAGATTTAAATGCTCCGACCTTCAAGCTTCCATTAGGCAATTCAAACCTGTTAGTTGTCTAAATCCTCATGTTAACTTCGCAATGGACATATTTTGCTGTCTTTGCAAATTTTTTTTTTTAAATCTTATGTGTAAACCTCAGTCCTTTAAGCTTTCTAGATGACCCTTGTAACGAGTTTTAGGCCGATGGCTCTTAGATTTTACAAACCTTCGAGCACCGAGTTTTTAGAACCCATACAGGCTTTATCACTCGAGTAAAAAAGACTACGAATAAAGGTATAAAATAGAGCCAGTGCCAAGTCCTTTGCGTGCAAGAGTTTATGTGTGAGGTCTTGATTTCTAACATTCGATCATCACCTAACTTCATTTTGTTAGCCACAACACTCCACACCAATATTTAACATGCTTGGAATCAACATATCTCCAAATAATTACTCTCACCAGCTCTACCATTCCCAAACAATCTCACACATGGTCATATGATATTTTTGATTTATGTGGTATATGATATATTTATAACTTGGCCACAATTACACAAATATGGCCTGCTTGCATAACGACGGTTGTGACTATAGTGCTCAAAGATATTTAAGTCTCACGTAGATAAGTAATTATACGATATGAGCATATGTAGCATCACTTAATCACCATTCATGAATTGATTATACTTTCCAATATAAATTTCATCATCATAAGCCAGCAAGGCTATCCAACATCACACAAGCATTCACTACATTTTTTTTCATTTTTTTATTTTTTAAAACAATAGACTCCAATTAGATTAAACTTAAAAAAACTCGATAAGCAGATAACATCATACCACTCACAATCATTCAAAATAAAAGGAACACACAGAAACGGAGTACACCCCCAACTTAGACACTACATTGTCTCAATGTAAATAAAAGAAATAAATGAGAAGAGTTTACTATATTTCCCATAGAGGCGTGGTGAACTTTGACTACTTTCTGCTCACGAATCATCCAGAGGTGGTGAAGGATCATGTGGAATTTGACAAACGATCTCCGATTATTACACCATAAACTTTATGCTATCCAAGAAAAGTCTAGAAAGGGATTATGATGATTATTTTTCATCGTTACCTTAAAAATTGGTAAAGCCTACTTTAAGTCCTAAAAGCATAAAAACATACAAAACGTCAAATGAAATCCTAAAACTTAAATGATACGAAAATTGAAATAAAAGAGTAGAAAAATGGGTTGCTTCCCATTAAGCGCTTCTTTAAAGTCATTAGCTTGACTTTGTTGTGATAATCACTCAAGACACTTTGAATAGATATTTGGAGGACTTGATTTACTTGCATCGATTATCCTTGCACCAATTTTTGTTCACCTTCCAGAGTTTGATTTTGTTCTTATTATATTGATATTACTCTATTTTGCCACCCTGCTCGAACTTAACTTTGAAAATCCCAACTTCATCATCGGACAGATGTTCTTCACTCCTTGTTTTTATGATTGGTATATGTTCCTTAGGTCTGACTGGTTTTCCAATGTGAAAGTGTTGGTTCTCTCTTGGTCATGGCATCAATTTGGAAACGGGAATATGAAGAGCTTAGACATTTAGTTGCTTTAAACACATCGAATGTGATAGGCTCATCATTCAATCTCATCTTTAGTTGCCCTTTTTACACATCAATCAATGCCCGACCAGTAGCCAAGAAAGGTTGACCCAAAATAAGTGATACATCCATGTCTTCGCACATATCCAAAATAATAAAATTAGCAGGAAATATGAACTTGTCCACTTTCACTAATATGTCTTCAACGTTCCATCTTAGATGTTTGATAGACCTATCTGCAAACTGCAATGATACTGTTGTTGGCTTTGCTTCTTCCAAACCGAGCTTCTTAAAAATAGAATAAGACATTAAATTCACGCTAGCACCCAAATCACATAGAGTTTTGTCAAAAAATAAACTACCAATAGTGCAAGGAATAGTAAAACTCCATGGATCTTTTAATTTCGAAGGTAGCTTGTTTTGCAATATAGCACTGCATTCCTCTGTAAGCATTACTGTTTCGTGCTCCTCCAACTTCATTTTCCGTGCTCCTCCAACTTCATTTTGTTTGGAAGAATTTCCTTCATAAATTTTGCATGGCTGGGCATTTGAGCTAAAGCGTTGGCAAAAGGTATGTTGATTTGTAGTTTCTTGAATACTTCGAGGAATTTCTTAAATTGCTGGTCTAGCTTATGTTTTCGTAGCCTTTGAAAAAATTGAATTGGAGAGACGTAAGCTGGTGGTGGAATATATTCTGGTGGAGAGTTCCATTTTTTTTGTTCAACTTCTGCATCTGATTTGTTTTCTCTCTCTTTGCTGGACACAATTTCCTTTTCTACACATGGTCTCTTTACATGAATTTCTGGCAATTCAACTCCACTTCTCGTAGTAATTGCATTTACTTGCTCTTTTGGATTAACCTCGTTATTGCTTGGCCATCTGCCTGGTTGTCGCTCGGTCAACAGTTTAGCCAACTGTCCAATATGATTTTCTATATTCTTTATTGCAACATCTTGTCCTTGAGTCCCATCTCCATCTGTTCTAACAATTTAGCAACTATTTCTTTTAATCCTCATTCCCTTTCCAATGGTCTTTCCTAATTTGGCAGATTTTGAATGTTTTGGGTATTGCCTTATGAGAAATTTGGATAATTTCTCCATCTAGGATTGTAGGTCTGTGAGTATAGATTATTCTGCTGTCGCTGAAATTTCTGAGCATATGCATCTTGTTCAAGCGATGACATATAAAAGGTGGTTGAAGGGCATTATGATGATTGATGGTTTGCCCTGCCTGTTGCACATATTGGTTGGGACATCTGAACCATATTGGTTGAGTGAAAATATTTCATTGATTCCATCTGCTTTGACAATGCATCAATTTTCGCCAGTACAAGCGAATTGATTTCCACTTCGTGCGTTCCTGTTGCTTTCTTCTGCAAACCTCTGTATGGCCATATAACAAACTATTCACTCATTGTTTCATATAGGTCATAAAGGTCACTGGTGGATCTATTTTGGATAGAGCCACCTGCTGCAGAATCTATTGAAGAACGATTGTTTGGAGCTAATCCAGAGTAGAAATAATGATTCTGAGCTGCTAGAGGAAAACCATGACTTGGACACTTTCGGAACAGTTCCTTAAATCTTTTCCATGCCTCGTGAAAATTTCCCAACTTAGATTGTTGGAATTTGAATATTTCATGCTTCAGTCTGTTCACTCTAGCTGGAGGGAAGTATTTTAGTGTGAATTTCTGGATCAAATTTGTCCAAGTAGTGATGCTCCCAGACGGTAGAAAATCTAACAATTCTTTAGTTTTATCCTTCAGTGTGTATGGGAAGAGTTTCATCCTAAGTGCCTCTTCATTAACACCGTGGTATCTGAAATTTCTATAGTATTTATCAAAATGACAGATGTGGTAATGAGGATTTTCATCTGTTCTTCTCTAGAATGGCAGATTATTCAATAACAAATTAATTACATCTGGCCTCAACTGGAAGTTATTGTGTCCATAAGGTGGATATATTATGCTAGATCGATTCTCAACAATCGGTGGCATCATATACTCACCCATAAGAATATCTCGTTCATTAACTTCAATTGGTCGAGCCATTGGTGCAAGATTATGTCTCACATCTGAAGGTAATGGATTTTGGATTCAGTTGTCTTCCATTGTGTCTTTTTTCTATTGCTTCTTTTCTCTTCGTTCACGTTGTCGTTGGTGAAATTTGCGTTCGATTTCTGGGTCTAAATCAAAAAGATCAAGATTTTTTGAACGGCGCATACACACTTGACACCTAAAATATTGGAAAATATCTAGAATTCAGCAGTAACAC
Source organism: Forsythia viridissima (assembly GCA_030279155.1). Classification (NCBI taxonomy): domain Eukaryota; kingdom Viridiplantae; phylum Streptophyta; class Magnoliopsida; order Lamiales; family Oleaceae; genus Forsythia; species Forsythia viridissima. Next base: position 9,298,064 of record CM059044.1, read on the forward strand.
GAAGAACTTAGAAGGAAAATAAAAATAAAAATAAAAATAAATAATACAAAAAATAATAATACAAAAAAATGTTAAAACTAAATTATCAATTAATGTAGTAATTAATAAAACTAGTCCCCGACAACGACGCCAAAAACCTGTTGTTGATTTTAATCCCGCAAGTGAACAGATCAGTTACAAGTAATAAAGTGATGTGAAAAGTGTCGAACCCACGAGGACTAGCTATCAATTAACCAATTAATTATATAATTAAACCTTAAAAAAATTTAAACAAATATTCTTTATGATTTCAATTCATACGATTATCCTATTCTAATTCTACTAAGTCTAAATTATCACGTAAACGTAAATAAAATAATTATCAAATTCAAGTTTTACTAGCACTAAGATTGACGAATCCACCACCATGTTTCAACAATTAATTATCAATTACTTGTCTTCGCAAATTATTGCCCTAGGTCGAGAATCGATAATCCTAATATAATCAAAAGCCTCCCTCGACAGTCAATCAATTCTATACCTCTATATGAACCTAACCACCTCTAGTTAAATTTCAAATACTAAGGTATGCATTTAATCACAATGATCATCTAGAAAGATTTCATAAAGCATAATAGTAATCTCTATATATTATTGGACCATATGTTATTTATAACTACGTGCTCATCTAAATTGAATATCTCGAAAGCAATCTAGACCACAATAACGTTTTAATGGCGATCAAACATCAAGACGGAAATAATAAATAATCAACCCAGAATCAATAAATTTACAAAAACCAATAACTTCTAATTAATCAAAAAATATGAGATTTCATCGTTTATCCTAAATATAAAAGATTTAGCCGGACATGATTCCTATGAATATAGTGATATTAATAAAAGAATTCATGAACCAGAAGAAAAAGAAGAAGAATAGATACAACCCTTAATCTTGAATTAATACAAAAGCACTGATTGCACCGTGATGAATGTTGCCCAAGAATTCTTCTTTTCCTTGCTCTTGATCTTTTTCTCTCTTCAATTGTGTAACCCTTTCAAAAGATCTAGAAGAGGTCTACTTATAGTCCTCGGAAAGTCTTCATAATTGTGTCTTAAAAGAGTCCTAATCGCACTTAACTTTAGAAAACCGCATTTATAAATTTTCTTCAGCGTAGGTCGCGCCTAGGTCGCACCTACGTCGCACTTAGGTCGCGTCTAGGTCGTACAATGCATTCTGCTACCTAGGTGTGACCTCCAGTAAGTTTTCACTACCGCACCTAGGTCGCACTATCCAGGTGTGACATTTGTTTTGAAAACTTACAATTTGGTCCCCAATTTGGCTTCTGATGTACGATTTTGGTCATTTCTTCTTTAAATCTTCTCAATTCAATCCAAAAACTTCCAAATGCATTCTAATTGGTCCTCACCTTGCTAAAGTCTTCCAAAGTGGCCTTCCAAACTATTCTAATTGGTCCTCACCCTTCTAGGAGATTATGATAAATATTTTCTCTCATCATCTGAGCGCAACGACGATAGTAGTGGAGACCTGCAAAAAGTTGCAGGAATCTTTTTTCCAGTGTCCAATTCGGTGTGATAATTAGTATATGATTAAAACACGTACAAAATAGCAATATGAAGTGTATAAGAGTTGTGTGTTCTATTTTTACCTGGGGGTTGGCCTCTATGTATATGGATGACCTGCATTTATTGATGATGGGTGTCCCTTCATCTCCCTTATTATTAGGAGTTAATGAAGAATATTTCATCTTCTCAATTGTTGGTGTTTCATCTTTCCAATTGTCGATAGTAACTGTCATTTTATGAGTCGCCTATCTAGTTTGCCTAATGGCAATTGGGTCATTGTTGTCCATCTGTCAGAGATGAACTTATGATACCAACAAGGTGGGCGAGTTGATTAGGCGGGCGTGCTAGGACGTGCCACTAAATTGTCGTCAATGAGAAATAGAAATAATCTACCACACATGATTTTCTCTAAATTTTCAGCTAGAGGCTCATTGCCTTGATTATAAAACATATGCTCATCACCTTGTTTTTCAGACAGAAGTTCATTGCCTTGATTTTTGAACAGAAGCTTATCACCTTATTTTTCAGACAGAGGCTCATTCATCTTGCTTTTCAGACAGAGGCTCATTGCCTTGGTTTTTAAACAAAGGTTCCTTGCCTTGTTTTTCAGACAGAGGCTAATCGCCTTGATTTTTAGCAGTAGCAGCTGGCCTTATTTTTCTGACAGTAGCAGCTGTCATTATTTCTGGCCTTATTTTTCAGACAGTAGCAGCTGGCCTTGTGTTTCAGACAGTATCAGCTGTCATTATTTCTAGCATCGCCTTGATTTTTAAATATAGGATATCGCCTTGATTTTTAAACATATATTTTTTTGGAGCCTTGGGTGAGCTCATCTTAGCTCGAATATTTTTTTCTTAGGCTTTGGGCGAGCTCGCCTCATCTTGGTTGAGCTCGCCTCGCTTAAAATTTTTTTTGAAGCTTTGGGCGAGGCCGCCTCGGCTTGGTTAAGCTCGCTTAAAATTTTTTTTGAACCTTGACTCGGCTAGTTCACCTCGGCTTAGGTGAGGTTGCCTCGACAAATTTTTTTTAGCCAAGGCTTTGTCCTCTCGTCTGACCGTTGCAGTAGTTGAGGATATTTTTTTCATAGGTTGGGTCCAACAGGTGCACTAGGACTTTTCAACTAGCCGGATCTTTTCTTGGTACATTCATCATTTATCCGCCGTCGATGGTTTATTTTCTACTTGCCTTTATCATTTCAAGGTTCGGGCTCGTCCTAAGTCTTCCTTTTGTTAGACTCAGGTTCATTTCGATCTTTCATACTTTTGGTAATGAGATATGCTTCTTCAACATCTACATACTTATCCCCTCTCATGAGTAACTCATGCATTGTATCCGACGGGTTTTTGAAGAGTAACATCTTGAAAGGGCGACTTCGAGTTCTACTCATCATGGCAGTGACTACTGTAGACATCTGTAGATTTTTAATTCTCAGTGTGGCTCTATTGAACCAGGTAATGAAATCTTTCAGTAGTTCGTCCTTTTCCTGGGTCAATTGCATCAGTTCGATGGCAGTTTTTTTAGTACGTTTGCTACTGGCAAAGTGTGTAGCAAAACTTATGAAAAAATTGTCAAATGTACAAATCGATTTGAAGGAATGGGGGCCACCTAGTCTCTGGCCTCCCGGCTAAGTGTTGACAGGAAAGTCCTGCACATAATCGCATCAGGGGTGGCTTGTAACCTCTTCAAGTCAACAAAATCCCTGAGGTGATTGATAGGATCAGAGGATCCATCATACTTCTTCATCTTTGGCTGTTTGAAGTCTCATGGTAAGAGAACTTCCATCACTTCTAGGGAAAAATGATCTTCTTCCAACACCATAGATTGATGCCTACTAATTTTCTTAGAAATAGCCTCAGCTATTTTGCGACCCATCATGCCTTTTAATCGCTGCTCCAGGCTTAACACTGGTGTCTCAACTAGCATAGGCATGGGCACACATTACAGTTACCTCCAATGTGGATTTGGGCCAGATGTCAATGAATGGAAGTGGGGTGCAGAAAGTAGAGCCAAAGAAACTAGAGTCAGCAGTGGAGATCTCGTTGGCGGTGTTTCTATTGCTGGAAAATTAGGAGCCTGGAGAGGAGTCCCTGGCGGTGAGGGCCCTACCTGTGGAGCCAAAAAACTGGAGCCAGCGGTGGATCTACCGTTGGCGGTGTTTCCATTGCTGGAAAGTTAGGAGCTTAAAGAGGAGCCCCTAGCGGTGAGGGCCCTACAGGTGGATGGCTAGGACCATGGAGCAGAGCCTCTGTTGGTAATGATCCTACCAGCAGAAGGTTAGGACCCTACGGTGACTTAGAAACTGTAACGTTTTGATCATGGAGTAGAGCCGTTAAGGCCACCACCTGAGCTTGTAGTGCCGCAAGTTGAGCGGTAGAGTAAATTCTTATTGTGGGTGATTTGTAGCGGCATTAGACTTGGTGTCTACATCCCCGATGGGGGCTGGTGGAGCAGTTACATTCCTTGCTATTCTAATTTAACCCATGACTTTTTGTATTGTTCCTACAGATGGCGCCAATTGATGATAAAGATTTTCTCTTCTCCTCTGAGTGCAGCGGTGATAGTAGTGGAGACTTGTAAAAAGTGGCGGGACTTTTTTTCTCCGTGTCCCCTCTGGTGTGATAATGAGTATATGATTAAAACATATGTGTAGAATAGAAATATGGAGTGTGTAAGAGTTGTGTGTTCTATTTTTACCGGAGGGGTTGGCCTCTATTCGTAGGGTTGTCCTGCAGTTATTGATGACGAGTGTCTCTTCATCTCCCTCATTTGATGATGGGTGTCCCTTCATCTTCCTTATTATTAGGAGTTAATTAGGGATATTTCATCTTCTCAATTGCTGGTGTTTCATGTTCTCAATTGTCGATGATAACTGTCATTTTATGAGTCGCCTCTCTGGTTTGCCTAATGGCAGTTGAGTCATTGTTGTCTATCTGTCAGAGATGAGCTTATGATACCAATGAGGTGGGCGAGTCGGTGAGTCAGGAGTACCAGGATGTGCCACTATTGTCAGACAACATATATCAGCTATGATTATTTCTATCATCTGGAGACATGGGGTTTCTTTCAAGTGGTTAACCATGGCTTACCAAAAAGTGACATGGAGGAGATTAAAAATGGTGTGTGCAGATTTTTTGATCAGGATAATGAGATTAAGAAGCAGTATTATACCAAGGATGCTATTAAACCAGTTGTGTATAACACAAACTTTGACTTGTTTACTGGGATAGGAGCTAAATGGAGGGATACAGTCTTCTGCATGATGTCTCCTAATCCTCCAAAGCCTAAGGAGTTGCATGCAGCTTGCCAGTATGTATGTTCTACATGTTGCACATATATTATTTTACTTACGTGCTATGATTAAAAGTAACTTTCTAGGAAAGTAAATTTTGATAGTAGAAAAAGTAACTTTAAATATCATATTAGCTTAAGAGTAAGTTTGACTATGCACCTGTGTCCACTAGTGCATTTGTTTGACTTTTCACCGAGTATAATGGTGTTTTTGTGCGAATTTTTCTTTTTTCCTTTTTTTTTTATTGTAGCACTTTTATGACATCGTAGAATAGTAAGTTGGCATGGTATATGCAAGGATTACATGCATGGCCGCTATTAGGCATGTGGGGCCTTTGCCCCAGGCCCAAAATAAAGGAAGCTCAAAATTTTGAATTTTTTAATAGTTAGACCAAACCCAGCCTACTAAAAAAAGTGTAAATTATTTATTTGGGCCAACTAATGGCCCGATCCAAAACCATGCCTCTAACTTTTGATTCGCATCCCAAATTCTCAATTTTCATGTCCTAGCCTATGTAAATCTTTCGTCTGTTGACTCATTTCAAAATTCACAAATTAGCTCTAAATTCTAGAATATTTAAGTCAATTGCTACAAAACAAAGAATGTCCGTTGTTTTGTTCTCAAAACTAAGTATTTAGTTAATATTGATGGCTTCTAATATATACTTTAAACCCCTTTGATTCTTGTTCCAAGTTTTGATTTTGATTTTTTGTTGTTGTTGTAATATCTGAATTTAGTGTTTTGATTTGTGGTTTAAAAAGCTTGGAATTTAATTTATGCTCTTTTTTTTTTACCATTTTTATGGTTGTATTTTTGTTCTTGTGTAAATGATTAGTGGTTTTTCAAAATTTGATTATTTTTGATTATATGCTAGATAATTAATTCATAGTAGTTATAGAATTAATTTTGTTTTGTACCCCTTGTCAAGATTTAGATTTAGGATCTTGTTCCTTGTAATTGAGACAACAAAAATATTTAGAAGTGCTTCTTTTTCATGTTCTTTTTGGTAGCTTGAGTATCTAGTATTTTTTAATAGACAACATGAATAGAGCAACAATATTGATTTAAAATTACAAGGTTACTAATATGTCATATGAACACTATTTTAAACTTTTCATTTGATAAATACCAATGAATTCTTATAATAGCACGTTGAATTCTTAGATTGACACTAATTGTAAGATAGTTGAAATATTTTATTACTAAGTTTTAGCCTACTTATTGAACAATGGTCATATTCCATGCGTGAGTTTGGATGGATTGAATCATGCTATTGTTTAGAACTTTGAATTCTTACTATTTTTTCCTTTTGGAATGTTATCGACCTTATAATTTGATTATAACCTAAATATTTTGTATATTATATTTTGGTTGCCGTTTTATTATTGAGTTTTAAGTTAAGAATTAGTTCCATAAAATTTTTATGAATTTTGAATGCATACTACAATTTGGGGTCCATAGGGCCCAATTTATGAAGTTCGCCTCAGGCCCGAAAACTCACATGATGGCACTGATTACACGGAATAACTATTATTATTTGGCTACCAAATAAGCAATATTAGTTAGTTTGGGGACTATGCGATGGGGAATGTGACGGAGTGGTATAATTTGTAACTAAATTAAAGTTCAACCCAAAAAAATTAAAATTAAGTGATTGAGTGACCGTGGATGAAATTAACCCGATTTATTTAAATTGATTTTCAATTTTATATCATAATTTGCCTATGTTTGTAGAGAAATTCAAATGAAATATTCAAAGTAAATAATGGGATTGGGATGCACTTTATTCAAACTTCTTTCAGAGGGTCTTGGGCTCAATCCAAACCATCTCTTAGACATGGAATGTGCAGAGGGGCTTGCAATGCTCTCCCATTACTATCCTCCATGTCCTGAGCCTGAACTCACAATTGGTGCAGGCAAGCATTCTGATAATAGTTTCTTAACAGTGCTACTGCAAGATCAAATAGGAGGCCTTCAAGTACTTCATTAAATCCAGTGGGTTGATATTCCTCCAACACCAGGAGCTTTGAATGTGAATATTGGAGATTATTTATAGGCAAGTCCTTAATTTTGTCATCATACACTTCCTCCCAATCTCCCATCCCCCATTTTATGAAAAAGAAGTTGATCGATATCTACAAAAACACAACAACAACAAACTAAGCCTTATTTTCAATAAATTTAGAGTCAGTTACTGTTGAATGACATGTCTCAGGAGTTGCTGACATGGAATTGAAGTGGTTAAAGTTCTGTTAGGGATTAGGGATTGATCTAGTCTTCAGCTATCTTTTAGGAATTTCTGTTATGTAATATGCAGCAGATTTGGCTGCATTTTTAATGCTTTTTCTGTTTTAAATAAGATGTATAAATAAGTGCTTTTGATGATCAATAATATATATGCTTTTAAGAAGTCTTAAGAATCAGTGTATTACTTACAACAATATGACTATCAAATTGGTATTATAGCCAAATTCTTGAGAGATCTGTGAGGTTGAGTGAGCCTAACTACTTATCTTAAACACTTACCATCTGCCCTATTCAAAACACAGTAGCCTATAACCAACTCAGGATGAGTTTAGTGGCCTCATCGAATGCAATAGCACATCCAGTGTTCGATGGAATCAATTATCAAATGTGGACTGTCCGAATGGAAGCCTACCTTGATGCTAATGATCAGTGGGAAGTCACTGAAAATGAGTATGTAGTTCCTCTTTTGCCTGACGATCCAACTATGGCTCAAATAGAAAATCATAAGGAGATGAGGCAAAGGAAATCAAAAGCAAAAGCTAGCTTATTTGCAGTTGTTTGATCCACAATTTTCACCAGAATCGTGACACTCAAAAAATCAAATGAAATTTGGGACTTCGTAAAGGAGTATGAAGGAAATGAACGAGTCAAAGGCATGCAGGCTCTGAATCTTATCAGAGAATTCGAGATGCAAAAAATGAAAGAATCAGAAACAATCAAAGATTACTTTGACAAACTTCTTGAGATTGTTAACAAAGTAAGGCTTCTTGGTACTGATTTTTCTGATTCTAGAATAGTTCAAAAAAATCCTTGTAACAATTCCTGAAAAGTTTGAGGCCACAATATCATCTCTAGAAAACTTAAAAGTTGTGTCAAGTATTACCTTGGCAGAAGTATTGAATGCATTACAGGCTCAAGAACAAAGGAGACTTATGAGGCAAGAGGGATCTGTAGATGGCGCATTTCAAGCTATATCACAGAAAAATATGTACAAGACAGAGAAGCAAAGCAACAACAATAATAACAGCAATAACACTACATTTCTACCATGTCCTTACTGTAAAAAAATCAATCATCCACAGAAAAGGTATTGGTTGAGGCCGGATATAAAATGTCACAAGTGTGGTCAGTTAGGGCACGTTGAAAGAATATACAAATCTTAATAGTGGCAAAGAGAAGCCAAGATTGTTGTTGAACAACCTCAAGAGGAGCAATTGTTTGTGGCATCATGTTTTGCTACCAGTAGCTCCACAGAAAGCTGGCTTATAGATAGTGGTTGTACAAGCCACATGACTAATGACCAAGAGCATTTCAGAGAGCTTGATAAAACTGCCATTTCTAAATTTTGAATTGGAGATGGAACATATCTTGCAATAAAAGGCAAAAGAACAGTAGCAATTGAAGGTCACACAAGTTTGAAATTAATTTCTAATGTCTTGTATGTTCCTAAAATTAATCAAAACCTTTTGAGTGTTGGTCAGCTACTAGAAAAAGGATATAGGGTGCTGTTTGAGGACAATCATTGCTTGATTACCGATGCACAAGGCAGATGGGTGTTCAAAGTTCAAATGAAAGAGAAAATCTTTACCTTGAGTATGATGGAAGAGGAGCAGGCTGCAGTACACAAAGAAGACAGCAATACAATGCTCTGGCGTAAGAGATTGGGGCACTTTCATCATAAAGCCCTAATTTTTGTGAAAAAGAACAATCTTGGGAAATGTTTGCTTGAATTAGAGGAGGAGCTTCCTACTTGTGCAGCGTGTTAGTATAGGAAGATGACAAGGCTCCCTTTTCCACAAAACAAGGCCTGAAGGGCTGCACAAAAACTGCAGTTGGTGCACACAGATGTGGGAGGACCTCATAAAACTCCATCATTGAATGGCAGTAAGTTTTACATTGCTTTCATTGATGATCACACAAGAATGTGCTGGATTTATTTCATGAAATTTAAATATGAGGTGGCTGACATCTTTTGGAAGTTTAAAGCTTGGGTTGAAAATCAAAGTAGATGCAAAATGCAGGTGATCAGATCTGATAATGGAACTGAATACACCTTAGAAAAATTTAACAAGTTCTGTGAGAATGCAGGCATTGAGCATCAGCTGACAGCACCTTATACCTCTCAATAAAATGGGGTGGTAGAGAGGAAAAACAGAACACTTATGGAGATGACAAGGTGTTTATTGCATGACAAAGGGCTGCCAAAGAAATTGTGGGCCGAGGCTGAAAACACATCAGTTTTTCTGCTGAATAGATTACCAACAAATGCTTTGCAACAAAAGGCTCCATTTGAAGCATGGTATGGCTATAAACCAAGGCTGCAAAATCTAAAAACATTTGGTTGTATTTGTTTCTCTTATATTCCTCAGGTTAAGAGAGACAAATTGGATAAGAAAGTAGAATCTGGGATCTTTGTAAGCTATAGTTTAGTTTCAAAAGCTTACAAAATTTATCTTCCACAAAACAACAAAGTAATTGTTAGCAGGGATGTCAAATTCTTTGAGTTAGATTGCTGGAGCTAGGAGAATAATATGAAGCTTGAGGTCCAGGAAGAAAATGATGACATTGATGACGAACCTGTAAGGACAGCGAAGTCACTTTTTGACATCTATCAGAGGTGGAAAGTTGCTATAATAGAGCCTGCAAGATATGAAGAAGCTACAACAAATAAAAAATGGATGGCTGCAATGAAGGAGGAGATTGAGATGATTGAGAAAAATCAGACTTGGATCCTAGTGGACAGACCTACACATAAAAAGACAATAGGAGTTAAATGGGTTCATAGAACCAAACTCAATCCTGATGGTTCCTTAAACAAACAAAAGACAAGGCTAGTCATTAGAGGATACGCTCAAATGTTTGAGGTGGATTTCTCAGAGACTTTTGACCCAGTCGCTAGATTGGATACCATAAGAATGTTGATGGCCCTTGCTGCTCAAAAGGGCTGGAATATACACCAGATGGATGTCAAATCTGCCTTCTTGAATGGATACTTGGAGGAAGAAATTTTTGTGGAGCAGCCTGAAGGTTTTATTGTTCAAGGGAAAGAGGACAAAATATATCTACTGAAAAAGGCTTTGTATGGTTTAAAGCAAGCACCAAGGGCCTCCTACAGTAGGATTGATGCACATTTGGTAAACTTGGGTTTTAAAAAAGTCTAAGTGAATTTACTCTCTATCTTAGGAAGGTTAGTGATGAAATACTTGTGGTATCTCTTTATGTTGATGATTTACTTGTTACGGGAAGTAGTATGGAGCATATTAACACTTTTAAAAGGGAAATGAAGGATGTTTTTGAGATGACTGATCTTGGAAAGATGACATTCTTCCTTGGCATGGAAGTTCAACAAAAGAAGAATGAGATCTTTACATGTCAACATAAATATGCCAAATAGATTCTCAAAAAATTCAACATGGAGGAATGCAAGCCAACTCCAACCCCAATGAATCAAAAGAAGAAGTTCTGCAAAGAAGATGGAGCTGTAAAGGTTGACAAAAGGCTTTACAGAACCTTAATAGGCTGCTTGATGTACCTGACTGCAACCAGACCAAATATTATGAACGTTGTAAGTCTACTCTCAAGGTACATGCACTGTGCTAGTGAAATTCATTTTCAAGCAGCAAAAAGAATTTTTAGATATATCAAGGGTACGATTGACTATGGTTTGAGTTACTATCAAGTTAAAAATTTCACACTACATGGTTATTCTGATAGTGATTGGGATGGTTGTATTGATGACATGAGAAGTACTTCAGGTTATTGTTTTAGTTTTGGTTCTGCTATTTTCTCATGGTGTTCTAAGAAGCAAGACGTCATAGCTCAGTCCACAACAGAAGCATAATATGTAGCTGCTGCTGTGAATCAAGCTCTCTAGACTAGAAAATTAATGGCAAACCTACATATGGAGCAAAAGGAAAGCAGACAAATACTTGTAGACAACCAAGCTGCAATTTCAATTGCAAATAATCCAGTGTTTCATGGCAAAACAAAACACTTCAAGTTGAAACTCTATTTCCTATAAGAAAGGTACAAAAAGAACGAGAAATACAGCTGGTCTACTGCAAAACAAAAGATCAAAATGCTGACATCCTGACCAAGGCTCTTCCCAAAGCCAGGTATGAGTTCTTGAAACAAAGGCTTGGAGTTTGCAGCTCCAGAGCCAAGGAGGAGTGTTGAATGACATGTTTAAGGAGTTGCTGACATGGAATTGAAGTGGTCAAAGTTCTGTTAGGGATTAGGGATTGATCTAGTCTTCAGCTATCTTTTAGGAATTTCTGTTATGTAATAGGCAGCAGATTTGGCTGCATTTTTAATGCTTTTTCTGTTTTAAATAAGATGTATAAATAAGTGCTTTTGATGATCAATAATATATATGCTTTTGAGAAGTCTTAAGAATCAGTGTATTACTTACAACATTAGAACTATCAGTTACATCAACCTTTTTGTGCCATTTCATTTAAACTTGCAAGGTTAAGTGTTTCAATGTTCACGTGCGGCACTAGATCCAAGGCTAATCTTTTCAAAAAAGTACATAAAGTACTTTGTGTATCAACTTCTATGACACAAGGTATGTGTTAGCATCATACCTAAGGGAATTCTCTATTCGAGCTAGCTTCTAAAAATATGTCTTTGAGATTGTCTTAAGAAAGGGACATCATAATTGGGTTTTTGAATAAGATAACCTTTTGATTTTTCATGTTTTGGTCGAAAGCTAATTAATAAAAATAGGAGGTGTGTTGGGAAACAATTATTAGTGCAATTTCAGTTTAATAATTTTTTTATAATTCTTGTACTCAAGCTAACACATTAACTTTGCTGATCTTGAAAATTATAGATTATGTCAAATGATACATACAAAAGCGTTGAACACAGAGTTTTGTCAAACCGTGTTGGTCCTAGAATATCGGTAGGAAGCTTCTTTACAACAGGTCCCAGGGCATCCCCAAAGCTCTATGCACCAATTAAGGAGTTGTTATCAGAAGAGAACATGCCTAAATATTGTGCATTTACCTTGAAGGAGTATACGGACTACAATCAGACTAAAGGGCTTAATGACGTCTCTGCATTGTTGCATTTCAAACTTTAAATAATTACATGCTTTTGGACTGTGCATGTTGGGTGGACATCCATTGTTGTTACTTGTTAGTATAACAGTGTTTTTGTTTCCCCCTTCCTTGATGTAATGCATATGACCTTTTGTTGTTTCTTTGAATATGTTATAATGAAATGAAATGGATGGTGGTCAGGTTCTTAAAAGTTTTTCAAGATCTGTTTCCTTTTTGTTTCATATTATTGAAGTTCACCTTTTACTTAAAAGTAACTATTTATTTGGCATTAGTACCCTTAAATTACCTTTGAAATTCATTTTTAACTTGTTAGTCGGACTCAAATAAATTAAGCATCGATATCAACATATTGTGGCGAAAAATGATTCACATCTTTCGTGAGAGATTTGACATATGCAAATCATTTAGTAAACATGAGCATTACTTTTAGTTTTGTTGTCATTCAGTAAACAGTCGTCATTTAATTATATTATTAGACCCTCTCATATATAGGGCTTCCAAAAATTAAACATGCCTTGTTATTAATTTGTTAAACACAAAATTCAAGTTATTGATATTCTACAACTTTAAAGAGCTAGAGTTCTGATATTCCATCAATGTCGAATCATCTCTGTTTGAAGGTCAAATTTTAAGTAAGATAAGTGTAACATAGAGTTTCAATATCACCCCTTAATTTAAGTTTTTAGGATCAACATTATTATTTCGAACAAAATTCTGAAAAAGATGAAATTGGAAATGTTCAAGAAAATTTATTAAATTGTTCAAAAAAAGGATCAAAACAAATTATACTGGAAAGCCAACATAAAATTTTAATCTACAACACAGTGGTGGGGGAAGAATAAGATCTATAGGCATAAACTTCGCTAGAAGAATAGAAAGATCGTTAAAAACCAAATAGATGTCTAACAAAACAGTAGAAGGACAATAAAAGATCAGCAAATGCAAGAGCAATTGTGCCAAAGCGTGGGGCAACTCCTCTCACATCTTGGTGCAGCATTCAGCAAGAGGCCAAAGCAGCACAAGGGGATGTAACGTCGCAATGCACGGTAGCATGAAGCTTATGGAAAATATTGTGACATAACTAAATCAACTATATTACGTTAACATGGTGGGGTCACTTATAATCTTGAAATATAACTGGACAACTCTAAATTTAATTTCATGCACCTTTGAATGGTTCTTAAATTTATATGAAAAATAGCAAGCGCACAAGGAAAATTCAAAAGGACTTCCATAACTTCATGATTTTACCGGCAACAATAGATGTCGCCAATATTTATTTGACCAACTAAACATGCTCTTAAAATTGTGATTTTTGAAATGTAGGAACTTGAAACTTTAGAGTACAACATATCAAAAATCTAGACGTTAACCAAGCAATATGATATGACAAAAATGTGGCCAAAGTAGCCTGAAAAACTGTCTTGGGTGCAATTGACGCTGCCAAGAAAAATTGTCATAATAAATTCATACGAAATAATTTTAAAGTGATTCCAAATCTTACTAACATAAAATTTATAAATATATCAAAATCCACTGATTTCACTCAAAAATTCACATTATACAAGAAGTTATGATATTTTGAAATCAGGGGTGAAATTTCAATACATAAAGCTCTAATTTCAAATTTAATTTTCCAAATGGCGAACTGAACATAAATATGGGGTTTCTTCAAATTTATGACATTTAAACATATTCAAACATTGTACATTAATTTACATAAAGCTCAATTATATCGATGCTGAAACATAAATCATTTTCATTTCTATCGCTACTTTACGTCGTCGCGCTGCCGCTAAATCTATTAATCTGAAGAGTAAATAATTTTGGAGCAAGAGCATTTTCTTTTCTATCGCTACTTGAAGACAACCATGCACCACCTGTGTCCGCGTTCCCGAAGGCACCCCTCTCTTTGAAGAGGATTCGCATGTGTCAAGCAAATAACTTTATTGAATTTCACGCTACTGTTTAGGAACATGCTGTAACCCGTATAACGATTACATCAATTTACATACTTTATGTTTTTGTCATTTAACTTAGAAAAACCTTTTAGTTGATCCATATATATTTCTTCATCCAAGTTACCATTCAAAAAGACAGTCTTAACGTCCATTTGTTGAATGATCAGCCTATGAACATAGGCTAAAGCTAACAACGTTCTTATACTAGTTATTCTAACAACACGAGAGTATGTATCAAAATAATCAACTCCTTCTTTTTGAGTGAATCCTTTAGCCACTAATCGAGCTTTTAAGTTTTTCAATACTTCCATAAGGTTTTAACTCCCTTTTAAACACCCACTTACATCCTATTGCCTTATTATCTTGAGGTAAGTAGCATAAAACCTAAGTAGTGTTTAACATAATTGAATCATACTCATCATTGGTAGCTTCTTTCCAATAAGGTGTATCTACATATGACATATCATCTTTACAACTTTGAGGTTCACCTTCAATCAAATATGTAAAGAATTCTTCTCCAAAAGTTCTCTTTTCTACTCCTTTTACTTCTCATAATTTCAAGTTCAGATTCTAAAGGAACTGGATGGAGTACTATTTAAAACCACATTTCTAGAGGTTGAGGGTTCACTTGAGATTCTAGTCTTAAAAGGAAAGACATTTTCGAAATAAGTAGCATCTAACTTCTATGATGGTGTTGTTCGAAATACCACTAACTTCAGAATTTACAACTAAAAACCAATTTTCACTACTATTTTTGAGTATATCCTATAAAGACACTATCCACAGTTTTTGGTCCTATTTTCTTTCTTCTAGATTCATGTATAACTACCTACCTTTGATAAACACCCACACACTTTCAGAAAATCTAACATAGGAGATCTCTTTTTCCATAACTCGTAGGGAGTTTCAATATTATCCTTAACAATTAGTATATTCAATATATATAGCTAGAAACAGCTTCATCCCATATGTTCTCAGGTGCTCCAGAACTTATTAGCATAACGATAATCATATCTAGCAAAGTTCTATTTTTCCTTTCAGCAACACCATTGGATTATGGTGAATAAGGAGGTGTCACTTCATGTACGATACCATTATCCTCACAAAAAAATCTTAAGGGTGTGTTTGATTGCAAGCAAGAAATTTGAGTGGAAAGAAAATGAATTCCAAGGAATTGAATTGCCAAGAAATTATTGATTGGAAAATAAGGCAAATTTTCCATGGAAAATAAAACCTCATCCCTCCCTCCCTAAGAAAATATTTTCCTTGAAAACAAAGAAAATGTGGCCAAAACAAGGAAAATGAGAAAATATTTTACATGGAAAAAAAAAGTTGCAATCAAACACAACATGGAAAAAAAGTGAGAAAATATTTTTTCCATGGAAAATATTGTACAATCAAACATGTCAATTAGAAAATAGGTGGAAAAAGAGGATTTTCCATGGAAAATAAAACATAATCAAATACAGCTTAAGTTCATTAACAGTATAGTCTCCTCCTCTATCAGACCTCATGTTTATTTTACTCTCTAATAGATTTTCATCCTCCGAGCTCTATAGATCTTGAACTTATAATAAACTTCGTTCTTAATTTTTAATAAATAAACATAGCAATACTTAAAGTAATCATATATAAATGTTACAAAATACTTGTTACGAGATCTCGTTGGTAATCTATTCGAATCACAAACATAAATATGAATCAATTTTGAGAGACTTTCTATCCCTTTGAACATATTTGAATGATTTCTTTGTTTGTTTGACTTGTACACAAACCTCACACTTACTATAATCCACTTGAACTTTCAGAATCAAGTTTAGATTAATTAGTTTCTTGATCTTCCTATGACTAACATGCCATAATCTTTCATGCCACGAACAACTAGATTCAACATTAAATATTATAGAAGGATTTTGATATAGATCATCAATAATATTCAATTTTAACAATCCATCAATGATATAACCTTTTCCAACAAAAATACTATTTTTGGTTAGTACAACCTTATTTGATTCCATTACAAGCTTAAAACCTTGTTGAACTAAACACGACCTGCTAAATTTCTTCTAACTTCAGGTACATGCTGAACTTGATCTAGAATCAAAGTCTTCCCAAAAGTCATTTAGAGCTTAACTTTTCTAATTTCTAATTCCCAATACACCAGCAATAGAGTCATTTTCCAATGTTACACTACCTCAACTTGATGTCTAATAAGATTTAAACAATTTTTTATCAAAACAAACATTACATTAGCTCATGAATCAAACCACCATTCATTACTCTCATAAATAAAATTGATTAAAGAAGGTTATTATTCAAACATAAGAGATTCACCATCCTCTAGCATGTTCACTTAATTCTTTTGAGATTTAGTTTTAGCCTTTTATTCCTCAGTCTTCTTGAAGTAAAAATCTCAAGCAATGTGTTGTCATTGCATAGTCTTTGAGTTGTAAAAATGTTGCTGCACAAAGTATTTAAAATAAATGTAATTAGGAAGATTCTTAGTGCATAAACTTACTATAGAAAGTGAATATTAGTTAATCATGTCAGCAAGTTGTGCCACCAAACTTTGATTTACATTTGAGGCAGAGTTTGGAAAATGAACTTTTCTACTCTATTACTACAAATTTAATTTTCAGCTGTGTTTCATAATTTTAAAAAATGGGAAATTAAAAATAATATTTAAAATAAAATAATATTAATATAAAAATTCTTGAATTCGTTAATTCCTGGATTCGTTGATAAAATTTGATTACTTTGATATGAGTGCATATTTGTATTTTAAGCCTATTGTTTGTTTTGAGCCAGAACGAGATGAATTCCAATGTCATAATCGAATTCTTAGTTCTCTTTTTGATAGACTTTATGATATTTATCAAAATATCACTAGTGCTAAAGAGCTTTGGAAAGCGTTAGAGACAATATGAAATTGATGATGCTGGCATAGATATGTTTAATGCGCCAACTTTTAACAAATATGTTATGGTAGACAGAAAACCTATAAATGAACAAATTCACGAGTTTCAAGATTTATTAAGATGTGTGGAAGGAAGATGATCTAATTTTAGTGAAGACAATAAGGTGTCGTGTGTGATAGATAAACTTCCACCCTCTTTGGATTTTGCTAAAGGTCTTAGACATAACCAAGGTTTTTTGACATTGAACCAAGTATTTAATTCTTTGAGGGTAGATTAACAACATATATAGGAAGGCTACACGACTTTAGAGTGTTGTGGAAAATTAGTAATTTTTATAATAAAATTTAAATGAATTTGTATAGGAGAAATAATTCAATAATAATTTAATTAGAAGAGAGTGAGGTTAGAAAGGCTAGTCTAATAGAGTTGTGAAAATGCTGTCCTAAAGTCGTGTAGCCTCTCCTTGGTGCAGGTAATACTGCACGGCACCAAGATAAAACACTTATATAGCTCATGTTACGCCCCGATTCCACGTGGGCAGGGTCATCCCACCTGGAGCTCCACGTGGACACGGTCAAAGTCAACACGCTTGCTTTGGCTCAACTCT
Source organism: Forsythia viridissima (assembly GCA_030279155.1). Classification (NCBI taxonomy): domain Eukaryota; kingdom Viridiplantae; phylum Streptophyta; class Magnoliopsida; order Lamiales; family Oleaceae; genus Forsythia; species Forsythia viridissima. The sequence goes on from CM059044.1 coordinate 9,315,717, forward strand.
TCTCCGAGGCTATTTACGTCGAAGAGCTTGTAAAGCCGAGGCTATTAAAATCCAACCCTAGTTGCGTGATAAGGAAGCCTTCCCTACCAAACCTATTGTATAATCTGGAAAAGACTGATGGGACTGCCTGCCAATAAGGCTTGTCACAGTCATAGCCCCTTAGTTTGCACCTGAAAGTGACTTCCTCATTAAATGCTAGTGACATGACACCAAAGATGTGACTCAAGAGCCCTTCAGATGAAACCACGTGTCGCACATTGATGTTGGTCATTCTTGTAAAATTTGCCTATAAATACTAAGCTTATTTTCACAAGAAATAGATGTTGAATTTTATTACTCTCACTATAGAAATATAAAGTCATCTAGGCTAATTATTGTTCAAGTGTTATAACCACCTGGAAAATCATTAGTAAGGGGCCCTCAAGCTATTATCTCTACCATCGTGTGTTTCTCTGTCTTTTGTTACCTACCCACCCAGTTCGAGGCATATCTGCATAGTTGAACAAGCCATGTGGCAGTCTAAGTAAGAGGAGAAATACACGTAGGAAGAGGAGGCATGGGGTTCCTGTTGGCAGTCATTTTTTGAGGTCAACAGATTGGCACCGTCTGTGGGAACCGTAACAGAAAAGCTTTAGCTACCTTGAACGAAGGAGTTTCCCTGAACAAGGGATCAACCGACCCACCAAAATGAGCAGAAGTAACGAGGATAAAAACCCAAGAAGAACCAGGCCCGCGACGGACGGAGAAACCGTAGCGGGAACAAGGGTTGAGGAAGCTCCCCCGAGGAGGCGTAGAAGGAGGCCTCCCACAAATTTTTGAGCGAGAAATGAGAACAATGGCCGCCAGCGTGAGACAGCTGGCCCAGCACCACGCCCAAATGCAAGGATATATTCAAATGATGCAGGTAAGGGGTGAGAACCGTCCTCATGAGTTTGACCCAGATGATCCTGAGGAAGAGCAGGAAGTTGATAGCCGACACCTCCATGATTCGTAAGTCAGGGGAGAAGCTTTTTGCACTAGGACAAACAGGGGAAGGGCCAAAGCCACTGCATCGGACAGAAAGCCCCAACCAATGATGTCCGCTAGTGTATTTGAAAGGCTAGGAGAACAGGGAAGCAGAAAATGGCCACAGGAGAATCTGCCAAGGAGAGAATGGCCTCAAAGTCCCCCTAGAAATAGGTGGGAAAGGAGGGCAAGGGAGGCGAAAGTCAGGAAAGAATCGGATTTCCAAACCTACATACCCCAGCAAACTGTGCAGCCGCAGTCCCAGGGCTATGGGGACGAACAGGAAGCCCAGCGCCTCCTCCCATTTCCTCCAGAGACAAACATCGGGAAAGAATATCCGAGGCCAACAAGATCATTTGAAGTAGACGACGATGACGAGAACCTCCCATTTTCAACTGGAATCAGGAATGCATCCATCCCTCACGAGTTTTGTGTGCCCAAGATTATCCCCTACACAGGCAGGGGAGATCCATTGGACCACGTGAACACATATAAAACAGAAATGAGTCTCCGAGGAGCTACTCCGGCCTTGAAATGCAGAACTTTTCACCTTACCTTGTCAGGAGGAGCGAGCGATGGTATAATAAAATAGTCGCTTGAAGTATTTCTAGTTGGCTGGAGCTGAAAAAGACGTTCATCAACTACTTCTTGTCATAGAAACCTGCCTCGGCCACAATCCAGCGCCTCCATGATGTAAGGCAATCTCCAAATGAGCCACTACAAAGCTACCTGGGACGTTTCAACGAAGAAATGCTATTCTGTAAAAGAATAACCGATGCCGATGCCTTATCCACTCTGAAGGCTGGGTTGGATATGAACCTCCCGTTTTGGAGATATGTCCGCAACAAAAACCCAGCTACCTTTGACCATCTGGTGGAGATGATCACCGAAGAAATAACCAATGAGAACATGATCCTTCACAAAAATCGAGGTGGACTAGGGGCCAACCCTGCCTCTAGGGCCTGGTACGTCCAAAACCATGACAGACACCCTCTCCAACATAATCTACGCAGGAGAAACTACCCGTCCGATCCAAACGTTAGAATGAGTTATGCGGCCTCTGCACAAGAGGGCCTGTACTCTCCATATACTGCCTCTGCAGAGACGGGCCCAACGGCTGGACTTTATAATTATGGTATGTCCCCACCCACATATTACGAAGCGGGGACAAGCACACCCACGATGCTTCCTACCCCTCAAGCGGCCTCTGTAAAGTATTGCTGCGTCCACCGAAGCTATGGACATAGCACTGATGAATGTCAAGAAGTGGAAGAGCTTGCCAATAAAAGGATTGCCAACCCAGGACACAGGCGTGGGACGAACACCAAACGCGGAGATCAGGCCCCGATGAGAGGGCGTCAGCCACAATTCCTAGACAGGCACCCCCAACAATGGGATAGGAGGCCAGGGGGCCAGGAACAACAGACGAGTCGTAATTCAAGAAGCCCGACTAGATAGCCTCGACTGGAGCACAACCCAGAATCTTGTCTAATTAAAGGTCCTGAAAATGCCCCGATTCGAGAGATAGACACCATCTACAAGGGACCTTATATTGGAGGACAGACCCGAAATGCCCAGAAGAGCTACGCCAAAGAGGCCGAAGGGACCCAAATGACCAACTGGCTCATCAACAGTCGGCCGTCTGGATCAAAAAAGGTAGACCCTATCACCTTCACAGAAGAAGACATGAAGGACGTGCATTACCCTAACTACGATGCCCTTGTAGTAAGAGCGGTGGTGGCTTTGAACGGGTTAGGAAGAATGCTTGTGGATAACTGCAGCTCTGTCAATGTCATCTTGTTAAGCACTTATGAGAAGAGGAACGTGGATGTCCCGTTGGAACCATCGACCGAGCCTGGCGATTGCGTAACACCGAAAGGGATAGTACACCTCGCCGTTACCATGGAAGAGGAGCCTCTCACCACCCACACTTTCATAGAATTTTTGGTGGTAGACAAAAGGTCAGCCTACCATGGAGTCCTAGGCCGACCAGTCCTGAAAGAACTTTGGGCCACAACATCAGTTCACCACCTCTGCATGAAATTTCTAACGGAAGGTGGCGTTGCAACAGTGCGAGGCAACCAGCCCAAAGCCCAAAAATGGTACAGGAACGCCTTGAGAAAGGCAGAAAAAAGAGGTAAATATGATGTTTCTAGGCGTAGAAATGACGGATGCCTCGATAGATACACCAGAGGATGTCCAGATGGAGGATGCGATTCTCACCGAAGATATAGATCCTCGGGTAATAGTAGTTGACTCATAGACTTCGTCCGTTGAGGAGCTGGAAAGCTTCGTGGTGGATCTTAATGATCAGACAAGGAGGCTCCAGGTAGGAAAGGATCTCACAAAAGTACCCAAAGAAAGCCTGAAAAGGTTCCTCGGCCGCAACCTAGATGTTTTTTCCTGGAAACACGAGGATATGACCGGGATCGACCCGAGGGAGAGTTGTCACCGCCTCAATCTCGATCCAAAATTTCCATCCCACCGACAAAAATGGAGGCCCTTGAACCCAGAGAAATACGAGGCATTAAAAGAAGAGGTGGGAAAACTACTCCGTAGCAACTTCATCCAGGAAGCCCACTACCCTAAGTGGGTTTCCAGTCCGGTCTTGGTCAAAAAACCCAATGGAAAAATAAGGATTTGTATAGATTTCTCCAATCTCAACCATGCCTGTCCAAAAGACAGCTTCCCCTTGCCCCGAATTGACCAATTGGTGGACTACACCGCTGGGCATGAGCTTTTAAGCTTCATGGATGCATATTCGGGCTATAACCAAATCCCCATGTATCTCCCGAACGAGCAGCACACCTCGTTTGTGACGGACAATGGCCTTTACTGCTACAGAGTCATGCCCTTTGGCCTGAAAAATGCCGGGACAACATACCAGAGGCTTGTCAACAAGATGTTCGCTGACCAGCTGGGTTTGACGATGGAGGTATATGTGGACGGCATGCTGTTCACGAGTCTGGAAACCGAGAACCATACCCGACACCTGGAGAAGACGTTCCAGGTATTACGTACATACGGAATGAAACTTAATCCTTTGAAATGTGCTTTTGGGGTCGCTTCGGGAAAATTCCTAGGTTACATGGTAAATCAAAGGAAAATAGAGGCGAACCCTGAAAAAATTAAGGCCCTGGTAGAGATGAAATCTCCCAGGAAACCAAAAGATGTACAATGCCTCACCGGAAGGATGGCAGCCCTCAGCAAGTTTGTATCTAAAGCCACTGATAAGTGCCTCTCCTTCTTCAAAATATTAAAAAGAGGCAATAGGTTCGAATGGACGACGGAATGTGAGGTTGCATTCCAAGCCTTGAAAGAATACCTCGGCCAGGCTCTCTTATTGTCAAAACCAAGAACCGGAGAGGCCCTAATACTGTACCTAGCCGTATCTGCTGAATCTGTCAGCTCGGTACTAATCCGAGAGGAAAATCATCAAATGCCTGTTTACTACGTAAGCAAGGCCCTCGTGGGAGAGGAAACACGCTACCCAGACATGGAGAAGTTGGCATTATCGCTCGTAACTACCTCAAGAAAACTTAGGCTATACTTTTTGTCCCACAGCATCCATGTCCACACTAACTTTCCTCTAAGGCAAGTTATGCAAAAGTCGGACGCCTCGAGAAGGCTATTGCAGTGGGCTGTTGAGCTGATCCAGTTCGACATCATCTATAAACCCCGGGCGGCCGTCAAGGGACAAGCTCTGGCCGATTTTGTGGCGGAATTTGCCAACACCCCCGATGTGGAAATCCCAATGACTTCAGCAAAACCACCCACATGGCTCTTATTTGTCTACGGGTCTTCATGAGACGCTGGTTCAGGCGCGGGAGTTGTTCTCACTAGTTCTAAGGGCCACAAATTGAGTTGTACAATTAGATTCGGATTCAAAGCATCAAACAATGTCGCGGAGTACGAGGCCCTATTATCTGGTTTGCACCTTGCTAGGGAGATGAATGTACAGAGGCTATCAGCTTCGAGCGGCTCTCAGCTGATAGTGAGTCAAGTGAAAGGAAGCTTCATCGCCAGAGAAAGGGGGATGGCCTCATATCTAAAATTGGTCAAGGACCTCATCCCTTGCTTCGATAAATTCAAGCTTCTCCAAGTACCCAGGGCCGACAACGCCAATGCCGACGCTTTGGCTAAGCTGGCTAGTAGCAAGGATTCGGAGCTATTGAAAATGGTTCCCATTGAACACCTCGTCAGGCCTTCTATCGAAATTGTTGCTGAGGCAATGTGGATCGAGGAGATTTCCACGTGGATGGATCCCATTCTTGCCTTCTTGAAAAATCAAACTCTCTCTGAAAATAGGGAGGAGGCAAAGAAGTTGAGAAGAAGAGCAGCACACTTTGTGTTATCAGATGATGTCCTCTACAAACGAGGCTATTCCTTACCTCTTCTTAGGTGCGTCGGGCCCGACAAGGCAGATTATATCATCAGAGAAATCCACGAAGGGGTATGTGGCAATCACACTGGAAGACTAGCCCTGGCTTAAAAGATCCTTAAGCAAGGATACTTTTGACGGACAGTTAAAAGGGACGCCTTGCTCCATGTCAAAAAATGTGATAAATGCCAGTGCTTCACCACGATCCCGAGGCAGCCTCACCAGAAACTCACCACGGTATCTAGCCCCTGGCCCTTCGCCAAATGGGGAATAGACTTCATAGGTCCTATGCCTAGGGGGAAAGGAAACGCATGCCACGCTCTAGTTGCTATTGATTACTTCACCAAGTGGGTCGAAACAGAACAAATGATGTAAATCACATAGGCAAACACATCCAAATTCATATGGAAGAATATCATTTGCAGGTTTGGAATCCCCCATTCTTTGGTTTTGAATAATGGGAAACAATTCGACCATAGGAAAATCAAGAATTTGTACGAAGAACTGGGAATTGCGAAATACTTCTCAAGCCCCCACCACCTTCAGGCTAATGGTCAAGTCGAGGCTATTAACAAGACCATTAAATACACCCTCAAGCGGAAACTTGAGGCATCCAAGGGGGCATGGGTCGATGAACTCCCTCACGTTCTTTGGGCTATCAGGACCACGGCCAGGACCCCGACTGGAGAGACCCCATTTTCTATGGCTTATGGATCTGAGGCTATGTGCCCTGTCGAAGTTGGCATACCCTCGCCTCGTCAGCTAATGTTCAACGAGCATACCAACGATGACCTGATGAGAGCAAGCATGGACTTGTTAGGCGAGAAAAGAGATGACTCCCTATCCCAATTGGCCTCTTATCAGATGAAGATGGCCAAGTACTACAACAAAAAAGTGAAAAACCGATCGTTTCGTTTCATAGATCTTGTCTTGAGAAGGGTCTTCCTGTCCTTCAAAGAAATCGGTGCCGGAACTCTTGGCCCCAATTGGGAGGGACCCTATCGAGTCATCAGCGAGACACGACCCGGTACATATAATATTGAAGACATGAGTGCGAAACGGCAGCCTCACCCATGGAACGCGGAACATTTACGTCGATATTACCAATAGCTAAGGGAAATACGTGGTGTTTAGCTTAGAATACCCCCATCCAGACGACTCAGTTGTGTCGGATTGGTCATATGTTTAATATATTATCAAGTTTTTATTCATATAGAAGCATTGAAGAATCCGAACTTCTGTGACTCAATTCGAGCTTATTGTTTGTGCGACACATTGACACTTAGAAAATATTGTTAGCAGTTGGCAACATAGCAAAATATACTTCGGAAATAAAGTTCATTAAAGGGAAATAAACTATCTATTACAATAGTTGGGCGGGACGAGCCTAGCTATTACAAAAACCCTAACTATCTTCGTCTCACTCAACATCGGGTGGGGGAACTTATCTTCTAAAGGCTCAATGTTGAGGCTTGGATAGTCTGCCCTAAGCACGGTCAGGATTTCCCGATGCCCTACCCTAGCAAAGTAATCAGAAAAGTTGGTATAGGCATCGGTGTTGTGGAAATTTGCCACAAAGTCCGCCTCCACATTTCCCAACTTCGCCTCCACCTCCACCTCCACCTCCACCTTCTTGACGAGCAGTCGGGCAACTTATGCTTCAGCCTCTTTCCTTCCTTTTTCAGCGGCTTCAAAGCCCTCCCGCAAGCTGCGGACCTCCTGCTCATGGGACTGGGACTCGTCCAAAAGCCTTCTTTTCTCTTGATTTGCTACATCTAAGGCCTCGGATGCAATCTTCTGAGCGGTGTTGGCGTTGTCCAACTGCTTGGTCATGTTTAAAACGTTGGACTCAGACTCCGCCAGATCAGCCTGAAGGCGCTCATACGCCGTCCGCATGCTGTCCAAGGCAACTTGCAACCCATCCATGGCCTGTCTGTGTTCCTTGTCTGACTTGGAGGCCTCAGCAGTTAGCTTCTTCAGCTCCTGCATACGAGTCCTAAACTCGCCTAGCACCTTCAACTGCAGTGCCGAGGCCCTAATGGTGGCATCCATACCGGCCTCCAGTATATCTTCCAAGTCTCCATAAGAGGCAAACTCTTCCCACTTTAGGGTGAAGTACTTCTTCACGGCCTGTGCCCCCAATGAGGGAGAGAAGGGCATATCTCAAAGTGCATCTTCTGATATCCTGGACCCAGGATCCCCGATCAACTCCCTCAGCTTCTTCTTCAAATCATAAGACCCCCCTCCCCCTCCCGGACGGAACCCTTGGGTTCTGAGTTGCTTGAGCGTCTTCAAGAACAACCTCGCCTGAGGGGTTGACCGCTAGGGTCCGCTGAAGAGGTGGAGTGCCACTGACGGCGTAGTTATCAACAGCCTCAGCGCTTTTCCCTTTAGGCTGAGTGGGGAGAGCCTTTCCCTTCCTCGAGAGGGGCACATCTCCTTCGGAGGGACTTACATCTTCTATCTCAACTACTGCGGGGGTCTGGGCCTCTTCCCTATTTCTCTCCCGACTCAGATCCTCAATGACTTTCTTCTGCTTAACATCTTCAATAGATCCATTCGCCAAGACCCTCGGCCTATGCCTGGTTAGGCATGTAAGAGACGGCCGAGGGCGCTTCTCTTGATCTTTTTTGGCTGCACAAAAACAATCATTAGTAGCTGCGCAAATGCAAAAGGTGGAGAGGAAAATGATACCTTTGGAGGCCATCAAGCCTAATTCTATCAAGCAATTGTGTTGATTCAATATAAATTCGTGCTTTCGAGTCACTGGGGACGCTTGGTATATAGACTGGAGTAACTCCATGTGTTCACTTGAAAGCTCGCAACAAGGAAGCGCGTCTGCAAAAAGATAAACACGTTAAAAATGCATAAGCATTCACATGTAATATATTCTACCGACCCTACTCACTGGCTATTCCATAGGTATTTGACACATCTAAATCCGGTTCCGGATCATCAACGACCCGCTGCCAATTACTCGCCACCCAAAACCACGACTCTTTCCATTGTTTAATGGATGAGGAGCAATCCGTCACTAGAGGCTTGTGAGACCCCCAAGGGCAGAAGTAGTACCACCCAGGCTCCTCTTCCCCGCCTTTCTTCCTCAGTAACTTCCTCGGCTGATAAACAGTCTGGAACACATGCAAGGGCATTTCCTTACCGAATGAATGTCGAAACCATAGGTACAAACCCCCAACCATCTGGCTCCATCCATTCGGGGCCACCTGAGTCGGGGCCAGGCTATAGGCCCGCAGTATCCTCCAAAAGAAAAGATGTAGGACAAACGTATCCCACTTATGAAAGCATTCAAATGTAGGGCAGTGCACCATTCCCTCGGGACACATGCTCTCCCATGAGGCCCAGGGAGTAGAAGCTCGATATCCGAAGGAACCCTGTACACCTCCTTCAACAGGCCCAGATCTTTCGCGTTCATTATTGATGGCACATTCCTGGAGGCCCATCTCACTGTGTCAGTCCTAAACGGATCCTCAGCTTCTCTCAAACTCAGAGCCGAAGTTATGGCCATCAACTCACCCGAGTCTACATCAACGCCTCGGATAGCCAAAACACCCTCCATTGACGGAGACACAAGAGGGAACACTTCATCCCCGCCGTGCCCAGAAGTATCACCCCCAGTAACCCTTACAGACATTTCAACAAAAACAAAATATTCGTGTTTAGCAAAGAAAAGGTTTCGGGAAGAAATGGTTACCTAAAACTAAGCCTTCAATGGAGATGCGGAAGAAGAAGCAGTCGCCGGAAATATATAGATGTCAGTTCTCTCAAAATCCCTCAAAAATACGTAAGGCTGGAAGTGAAACCACATATATATATAAACAACAAGCGGTCATCCCCTGCCGTCGGATCAAATCAAGATCCATCCACGCCGTCCACTGCACCAATCCATCATCACCATTGACGTTTAATGGGTGCCAACAGCCTTTTTGAATCAGCGGTTACGATGCGGACGTGCTTCCCACATGCGCGTCACTTCTCAATCAATTCAAAGCCCCCAAAATTCAATGCACTTATTACCTGCAGCTGCTTATCATCATTTACGATGAGATACCTGTTCATAGGCCCAATATTCTCAAGACTCGCACACTGTCATTTAATGCTCCTACAGCACACGTCTCCATCCTTAGCACCTCTGCTGCTTAACCTAGCAGACTGGGCTCGTCTGCATCTTGCATCACCATCCTTGGAGCCTCGCCTTGCTGCCAAGCCCCTCCCGCTTGGGACTGGGCTTGTCCAAAGCGTGCCTAGGAGCCTCACCTTGCTGCCAAGCCCCTCCTGCTTGAGACTGGGCTCGTCTGCAGCTTCCGTCTCCAACCTAGGAGCCTCGCCTTGCTGCCAAGCCCCTCCCGCTTGAGACTAGGCTCGTCCGCAGCTTCCGTCTCCATCCTTGGAGCCTCGCCTTGCTGTCAAGCCCCTCCCGCTTGGGACTGGGCTCGCCCGCAGCTTTCGTCTCCATCTTTGGAGCCTCGCCCTGCTGCCAAGCCCCTCCCACTTGGGACTAGGCTCACCCGCAACTTTCGTCTCCATCTTTGGAGCCTCGCCTTGCTGCTAAGCCCCTCCCGCTTGGGACTGGGCTCGTCCAAAGCATACGTCTCCATCCTAGGAGCCTCGCCTTGCTGCCAAGCCCCTCCCGCTTGGGACTGGGCTCGTCCGCAGCTTCCGTCTCCATCATTGGAGCCTCACCTTACTACCAAGCCCCGTCCCGCTTGGTACTGGGCTCGTCCAAAGCTTACGTCTCCATCCTAGAAGCCTCGCCTTGCTGCCAAGCCCCTCCCACTTAGGACTCCTCCATCCTATGAGCCTCGTCCAAAGCTCGCGTCTCCACTCCGTGAAGCCTCGCATCTGCCATACCGCTTCAAACTCGTCACCCACTCCAAGTCCATCACCCCTTATAAATAATAGACGTCCTGGACTTGGAGGACTATAATAGAGGAAGGCACTTAACTAACCAAAAATGGGGGCCGTAATGAGGCTCCAAGTATTGAATTGGGTCATGCTGCCCTAGCAAAAGCTTGGTGTGGTTCTCGGTATTGTTACGCCCCAATTCCATGTGGGCAGGTCATCCCACCTGGAGCCCCACGTGGACACGGTCAAAGTCAACATGCTTTGGCTCGACCCTTCTCCGAAGCCGTAACCCTCTTGCCATTTTCCAAACACGTCAACACTGCATCACTACCAAGTCCAGCACCCTTTATAAATAACAGAGGTCCTGAACTTGGGGGACTATTGTTACGCCCCGTTTCTACGTAGGCAGGGTCATCCCACCTGGAGCTCTACGTAGACACGGTCAAAGTAAACACGCTTGCTTTGGCTCAACTCTTCTCCGAGGCTATTTACGTCGAAGAGCTTGTAAAGCCGAGACTAATAAAATCCGACCCAAGTTGCGTGATAAGGAAGCCTTCCCTACCAAACCTACTGTACAATCTGGAAAAGACTGACAGGACTGCCTGCCAATACAGCTTGTCACAATCATAGCCCCTTAGTTTGCGGCTGAAAGTGACTTCCTTATTAAATGCTAGTGACATGACACCAAAGATGTGATTCAAGAGCCCTTCAGATGAAACCACGTATCGCACATCGATGTGGGGCATTCTTGTAAAATTTGCCTATAAATACTAAGCTTATTTTCACAAGAAAGTGATGTTGAATTTTATTACTCTCACTATAGAAATATAAAGTCCTCTAGGCTAATTATTGTTCAAGTGAGGGGCCCTCAAGCTATTATCTCTACCATCGTGTGTTTCTCTGTCTTTTGTTACCTACCCGCCCAGTCCGAGGCATATCTGTATGGTTGAACAAGCCACGTGGCAGTCCAAATAAGAGGAGAAATACACGTAGAAAGAGGAGGCATAGGGTTCCTGTTAGTAGCTATTTTTGGAGGTCAACAGCTCACAACCAGTTTTCCTTCTACAGGCACGTCTATAGAGAGTGAAAGAACTAGCATTTTCTAGTTGCCAAAACTATTGGAAAGTACAAAGTTTGAAGACCATAATGAAAATTAAAGGAAAAAGAAAAAGAAAAAATTAAAATAAATTAATTTAAAGATTAAACCTTTATTTCGGTTACAACATTTATGTTGTTGATCCATCCATGGAAGTGTAATATGTTAAAATAATCAGTAAAATGTTACTCTTCATGCCAGAACAGTCCTAAGTCATAACTAAATTAAAGCAAATGTGGGTAAATTGCATTGGCCGTCATTGAACTTTGAGTAAAATCTCAATTGGATCACTAAACTTTAATTTGTCTCAATTTGGTCACTAAAGTTCAATATTTTTTCAATTGGATAACTGAATTTTAATTTCAATTTCAAATTTCACCACTGCATCTCTTACCGTCTCCTAAATTGATGAAAATTATTTAATTGGTACCACAATCGATCTATCACGTAATCGTTGAGTGACATGTTAACTTTCCACTACACTACATCTATAAGTTAAAAAAAAAAGAACACCCATTTAAACATTTTAATCTAAAGACATTTCCATAACTTTCATTTTACCATTTTTGTTTCTAAGGTACCGCATAGTAATTACGCAGAAGACCAGTTATGATATGGTTGCCAAGTAAGCAATTTCCATTAGTTTGGAGACAGTGTGATGAAATTTGAAAGTAAGTTTAGTAACTCAATTGAGACAAATCAAAGTTTACTAATCTAATTGAGATTTCGTTAAAATTTTAGTGACCGCAAATGAATTTTACCCTCCAATACGAACACTATAGCTTATTGCTTGTTTGCCTTAACATAAATTATAATTTAAGTTGGTCAAATTAGTTAAACATATTTTTTATTTAAACATTTCGTAGGTTTCAAAACTAAGTACCTACTTATTATCAATACATAACCCACAACTTATAAATATTTAAAATAATTTCAGCATCACCAAACATGTACTTAATTGGATCCCGTAAGCAAGTCAACACGATAAATGACTTCACAACTTGAATACAAAGTTACAATCTTCGTATTGGAACCCCACTGTCAATTTTTTTTCTTTTAAGTACCCTAAAACCACATTCAAAATTCATTTCTAATTTATGAGTCCAAACTCCAAACATATTCTATATAAAAATGATTCACATTTTGGCATATGCCAATCATTCAAATAAAATGGACATTAGCTATGTTGTTATTTAATAAGAGATTTCATGACGTGGAAATAACAACCGGAATCTTCAAAGTAGAATAAAATCCGCCACATAATTAAAAAATTATTATCTTTAACCACTCATCAATATAATAATGAACTCGTGTAGGGTACCGTGGCAGCATGAGCACACAAAAAAAAAAATCTTCAAATCTAATATAAATGTCATTTAATAATAATAATTATTATTATCTCATGAGTTTTGATCGAGGAAAAATGATTTAGATATATGCATGGGCGGTTTTGCTTAGGGACAGGGGGGTCCCAGGCCCCTTCTCAACTTTTCATCACATGAGGCCCAATGAAGCCCATTCCCCATTTCATCTACATGCCCCTTTTCAAAAAATAATTGCGAAAATCAAATTTTTCTGATCTTCACTTGATTTCTTTTTTTCTCCCAAAGTAGTTTGTTTCAATATATGCATTGGATTTTTTCAACTTATATTAGGTTATATTCCATTCAAGCTATAACATATGTTGAAAATAGCATATTATGATTCAATACTAGACAATAGCTTCCAAACACATTAATATGTTAAAAATTAATTTTGCAGAGATCAACATTGTAATGTACTACACTGGATATTATATTGAAAAAGCCCACCATATTTTATGTACAACACTGATAGGATGTCCACCATATTTCATAGATTATATTGATTTTGCTTTCTATGTATAATTCGTATTGAAACGTAGTGCCCCTCCTCGAACAAAATTCTATATCCGCCACTGGATATATGTGAGTATTGTCAAAAAAATGAACTGTAATAAAGAAAGTCTAATTTAATCCGAATTAACTATTATTCTAAACTAGTTGATCAGTCCAAAGAAATTGTTTAAAAGAATTTAAATTAAAGACTAATTAAACTATTGTTAGAAAGTTATGTTGATGAATCAAGTGGTTTAAATTACCAAAGTTTCGGAATCCATCGTTGTTGAATTTAGCAATTATCCAATTATCGATCAATTTCAAAAATCGTACGTCAACTCGAAATCAATCTATTGATGTCTTACATATTTATCAATTAAATTCAAAAAAAGAAAATCTAATATCGATTCTCCTTTACTTCAATCTTCAATTTTCCAGATTTTTCACGTTTGGTCCTCAAGGTTTCAGAATTTTTTGTTGGTCCCTACTTCGTGTTTTCATACCAATTTAGTCCTTTTTACTCCAATTTTAAACTTGATCTCACACTTTCAAGAACTTCCACTTGGTCCCCGAATCTTCATAGTCATTCACAATTGGTCATAATGTAAATAAGACATTAATTAGTACTTTTATCAATGAAGAATTACAAACAAAAAAAAGATAAGCAAGTGAAATTTATAGTGAAATTGAGCTCATCAAACACCCTCAAACCTAGATTTTGCTAGTACTCGGGCAAAAAAAATAGAGATAAAAATACTATTTATTCGTCTTGCTATTATTATTATTTTAAATTAAGGCACCATGCATTCATTTCATCAATCAAACTAATAACAATTAATAGATAAAAATACAATCATTTTCAAAGAGTTGGAGAAATATCATTCTCACATCCATCAATTAACACATACCAGTTAATAGACTTGTGCAATTAGATTAGCTATCAAAGTGACAAAGACCAAACAATTTCCAAGAATACCATGTCAATCTCACAATATGTATGTAGAAACATTACTCTCAGAGGGACATAGACACAATTTGTGTGTTGCTCAAATAATATTGTAAAGTAAGCGGCATTATATAAAAATGGTATCCCACTTTCACACCCAAGATGTGCATGTAAAGGAAACTTGTCCATGATTTAGAAGTGAAAGAATAATCTCTCGGATACTAGTAGACATGTAAAGCCATTATTTTCTTGCCAATATCACTATCCCCCTACAACCCATAGTGCTAGCATCGACTTCAGGCTTTTGCTCTCTAAAATCTAGAAGAACTTTTTGTTTGGTTGTAATGGCTCGGGACAGGACTAATCAAATAATTGGACAGGGCTAATCAAATAATTGGATAAGTGGACAAAAAAAAGTATGAGTGAGAACAATAGATATTTTAAGACTTGGGTAATTGTGCCTTTTCTCTCTTTTTTTCTTTTTTTTTTCTTTTTTGTTGTTTCAAACTTTTTATAAATACCTTTTTTCCCTTTTTTGTATGTGCACCATATGTAGCAAGAGCACATTTTTGAACTCTTTTTTTTCCTCCATATTTTCTATAAGAAATACTTGTTGACTTTGATCTCTCTCACTTTACACTCTTCATTCTCATCTTAATTTTCTTTTTGTGACTCCCCTTCTTCTTCAATGGTTGTTGCCAACTGTTGTACCGACGAGGCAAGCTATCCCATCATATTTTTCAAATTAGAAATGGATTGTGCTTGTGAGTTTTGTGTAGTCCTTATTTCATTTTAAAACTCCACAATGGTATGATTATGTTGTTCTAATGCAGCTTGTGTACATTTTGCCAACTTTTGAAATGCCTCCTCCCATGGTTGTGGTTGTGTAGAGTTTTGAATAAGCTGTCTAGGATTTTGCTGAGGAGTTTGACATGTTGCAACATTCTGTTGAAAACCATGAAAATTTGGGGTGGTCTCTCCATCCTAGATTATATGTGTTTGGGTAGGGGTTGTATGGTGGTTTCTTCATCATGTTGAGGGAATTTACTTTATCAGAATGTGCATCTGGTTCAGTGGACTTGGTAGATGTTAATAAGGCTAACTCGCGGGAAATATCTGCTATCATACCTTTGACCTCTTTAATCTTTGAACTAGGTTCACAATTTCGAATCTTGTAGGTTCCACTTACCTTTCCTTTAGTCCTAGAAGATCGACTCTACTGTTGTGAATTGTAAACCTACTTTTAAAAGAAGCTCCAAAATTTTGTTACATTTTTGTACATGAGCTGTCCACCACTTTTGGCCATCAGCTACTCTTGAATATGTGATAGTAATCTCTCCAAAATATATTAGCATAAGTGCCATTTTTCTTATCCGTGATGTGGACGTTTGATAAGCAACCTATTAAATCTCTCCCACGTTCCATAAAATGGTTCTTTGTCCTTCTGCACAAACTCTAAATTATCCCTATGAGTAGCCTTAGTCTTATGAATATGAAAATATTTATTAAAAAATTTAGAAACCATTTGTTCCTAAGATGTAATACTATTGGCAGATATTGTATTGAACAATGATCTAACTCTAACTCTGTTTCTATCTATTAGAGAGAAAGGAAACAGACGGACATTAACATTATTATGATAAACATTCTCACATACAACATACGAATATGTTAGATGATTATAGGGCTTTTCACTATCCAAACCATAGAAACATGGAAGACAATTAAGTACACTTAGTTTTAGCTCAAAATTCTTAGCAGCTACTTCTAGGTATTGGATGCACGACGTGCTCAAATTAGCTAATGGAATACAAGAGTCCCTAAAAGGCCTCTCTTCAATTTCATCACCCATCGTGATTATTACTTTAGTTCTTTCAATTTTATCTAATTTAGTGGCTTGTTTTCCATAGTGGAAAGTGCGTTCAATTTTACTGTCTATATGTTCTAAGTCAAGTACTAAAGACCTACGACCTAGCATGCACTATTTGTCTTGTTTTTTTAATTCGAAGAAATAAAAACCTAAATTATAACTAGTCAAAAATTAAATTAACTTTCCGACGCAGTCCACGACAACGGCGTCAAACAGTTGTTATCAAATTTCAAATAACTCGCAAGCTCATGAATCTATTGGAATATAGAAAAGTAGCAACGATGTCGATCACACGTGTACTGCAATAAAGAAAGTTTAATTTAAATCTTAATTAACTATTATTCTAGGCTAGTTGAGTCGAAAGAAGTTTGTTAGAAATAATTTAAATTAAAAACTAATTCAACTATTGCTAGAAAGTTAAGTTAAAGAATCAAATGGTTTAAATTACCAATGTTTTTGAATCCTTTGTTTTAACTTAGCAATATTTATCATTGATCAATTCCCAAAATTGTACGATAACTCAAAATCAATTTATTGTCGTCTTAAAGGTATATTAATTAAGCCCATAAAAATCTAGAAGGCGTATTCAAATTGGGACTTTTAAGAATTTAAAAGTTTAGGGTATTCAATGTAGACCTTTTAAGATTATGTGTATTCAATAGAGGCTTTTAGAGACTTTAAAAAAATCTTTAAAAGTCACAGTGTATTCAATTAAAACTTTTAGAAGTCTCTATAAATCATGGGTATTCAAATTAATAATGACTTTAAGGGAATTATCTACTTACTAAACTTTTGGAGACTTTTTGGTAAAAAGTATGAATAGAAAATCTCAAAGAAAATCTCTCGTATACCAATGAGATTTGTGAAGACTCCATAGCCTCAAAATAAAAAACTGCTCTTTTCTTTTATCGTATCTCTTCAAGTAAAAATAAAAATTTTACTTGTTCTAGATACGGCATTTTCTAATTTATGTAAAATATTAATTTACAATTTATGTGAAATTCGAATTTACTATTTTCCAGTATGTGCTTTTCTTGATTGAATAACATGATTTTAAATCAATCGATTTTTTGTTGAATAAGTTCTCATGATTGTAACAAGTAGTTTTGCTTTCTAATTATGACAATTATGAATTTTTTCAATGCATAATAGTCTAGATTTCATTTGATGTCAGATTCATTTATCACTACAAGAAAATTATACAACAGCGACAACCAATCGGGTCAAAAGTCACTGGTATTAATTTTTTGTGACAATATAGTCGTCACAAAATGTCGTGGATATTGGTTAGAAGTAACTACTCATTTGAGACGACAATACGACATCGCTATTGAATTTAAATTCAATAGAGATGACAAGTCATCGATATAAAGAGTTGAGAAATTGTGGATACTCTGGTCATTATAGCAAGGACTTGTTGTATGTACTGCATATTCATTACTGACAACTATTTGTCGCATCTAATGTAATAATTTGAAATTTTTTTTAAATTCAGAATAATAAAAATTATATTAAAAATTGATAAGTATAAAAATTATATTAAAAATTAATAATAATAAACAATAATTAAAGTAATCGACAAAATTGAGTGAATACACAAAACAATTATACAAAAACCGATCTAGGGATCCGCTAAATCTTCCTTGTCGTCAGCAGGTTCTTCATCCTCATCAAGATTTATCTCAAGGAACGATTCGCCAAAGAATTTAGAATTCCACATGGTAGTAAATGAATGCAAAACTCCAGCGATCTTATCAAATTTTGCTTCAGAATGCGCCAACTTCTTAGGCATTTATGTTACTTGAGTGAGTGACTGACTCGGAAGACTGAGCGATGACTAGGGGGCATGCGATCCAACAGTAGACTCTAGATCGGGATAGGGAATGCCTTTCAGAATCATTCCAACTCTGCGAATGTGTCTTCTCCTCTCCTCTAGCACCTCTTTGACAACACTGTGCTCGTCCACCGACACGGTACTGGAGCCGATCTGCTGCGTCTACATCTCCCACACCTCGACTAGTTTTGCCTAATATTGGAATTAAAAAAATAACATCACAAAAATTAGTTAAATCATAAATAATGAACTTTATTACAACTTATCATAAATTACTTACGTAATCATTCGCCACCGCCTTGTTCACCCACTCGCTCTTTTTTTTTTTTTATGGAAGCCTGGAATGAGTCTATAATTCCAGGCCACTTCTGCCTCTCTGGTTCCTCTACTAAATATCAAATGTAAAGTTAGTAACAATACCATAATGAAACTTCCAAAGTTGAAAAAACTAAGTACTTATTATTTGATACGTATCATGTAGCCAAGAAACTCTTCGACTCTAGACGGAGACGTACTTCGCTTTAGCCCGATTATCTTTATTCTTGACCGAGCATTCCTGAAAAAATAAAAAATAAATTGTCAATATTACATACATTATGTTTTAGTTAATATAAACAATTTAAATATTTAAATTAAAACAAATATACTTACAGGATCAAGCGGGCTACAAAATAGCTCCACTGTCTTTTGCCAGTCGGCATCACTGATTCTGCAGTATGGACAGTTCGAGCCGTGCTCCATGTAGTGCTATGCACAAGCCGCTTGTAATCCCGAATCGATCAGCTACTAACTTATCGATACAGCTAACAACCGTATTGTTGGGTGAGGGGCTACCGCGAAGATCAAAATATTCCTACAAAATTTAGTATTAGATAACTCATAATTTTTGAGGTAAATGAATTTAGTGAAATCATAATATTTGAATCTACTTACTTCGACGATGTTAAGTACGCGGCTTTTTAGTTCCTCTGGAACATGAGCCCACATAGGAAAGTAGGAAGTACAATGTACCTAATCTGATTCTCCATCAGCCTTGTGAAGAGCTTCCCATTGTCTCCAATAGGTTGAAGAGTCCAATCTACTGTGTTAAAAACAATGGGAAGTGGCTGCTTCCCATTTGCCAGCCACGCTCTCTGCAGCTGTATACATTTTATAGGACCCCTTCTCTTCGGTGGAGGAGATGCAATAATGAGTAACATACAATTATTAGTATGCAACTCAAAAATAAATTAACAAAAGAATTCATAAAAATAATCACTTACCAGTCTCGCAGGGTGGCGGTAACCTGCCTACACCTAGACTATCGCCTCTACCATCACCACCATGAGACATTATATCAGTCATATCTAAAAGTATTTGTGATATTAATTTAATTACTAATCACAGTATGTTTTCTATAAATCATTTCGAATTTGACCCTTTTTATAAATTAAAAAAAAAAGAATTCTTTTAAGATTTTTCCTATAAATCAGTTAAAACCAAAATGTATTTCTTTATAGTCACATCAATTTGCCATCTGACACAAACACTCATTTGGCATTCATTGAAGAAATGATAACTGTGGCACCATTTGACAACAATTTCCCAACAATTGCATACTCTCAACAATGTCAACAACCAGCAATTGCACTCTCTCAACAATTTCCCACCATTGACCATTTGACACAATACATTCTTAAATGTCAACAACCAGCAATTGCATACTCTCAACAATTATTTAACAATAATCAAAATTGATACCATAAAGTACTTTCTTAAGTTTACAGACATATCCAGAATGATGAGAAAATTAATATTAATATAAATTTATTAAATATGAAAAGATATGTCTACAAACTTAAGAGAGGTAACAACGGTACAAAATTTCTCAAACCAGGTGCGAGGTGCCTGTTTGAGACCATAAAGTGCTTTCTTAAGTTTGCAGACATATTCAGAATTATGAGAAACACAGGAGGATGAACCATATAGACGTCCTTCTAAAGGGTTCCATTCAGGAATGCATTTTTAACGTCCAACTGAGAGAGATTCCACTGGCAAACAGAAGCAACTTCAATAAGAGTACGAACAGTAGTCATCTTTGCAACAAGAGCAAAGGTCTCCTCATAATCCAAACCATACTGCTAACTAAACCCCTTAGCAACCAACCTAGCCTTGTATCGCTCAATAGAACCATCAGATTTGGTTTTGATTTTATAGACCCAACGAGAACCAATAGCATGTTTACCCTGAGGTAATGAAACCAAATCCCAAATGTCTGTCTTATGTAAAGCAGAGACTTCATCATCCATAGCCTATTGTCAAATGGAATCTAGAATAGCTTCTTTATAGGAAGAGGGTTCAGAAAGTTTGTGAATAGATGTTAAGAAACAGCAGAAAGATTTTGAATAACAAGAATAAGCAAAATCGGGTAACTGAGTAGACTTACGAATACGTGGAGGATATCGTGGAGAAAGAGGTTGATCAACAATCTCAGATGGTGCTTGGGTGGCCATAGAAGAAGAAGGATCAACAAGAAGAAGGTATGGGAAGGTGAGCTATCAGTATCATCAGAAAATGATCAATATGAATGAGATCAGTCTTAGTCACGATATTAGTATTATTAGAAATAGAAAATAATGGAATATGCTCAAGAAACACAACATGGTGGGAAAACATATATTTTTTTATTAATAGGAACGAAACAACGATAACCCTTTTGTCCCTCCCCATATCCCAAGAAGACACAAATAGCAGAACATGAAGTCAACTTACTACGTTCTACTTGAGGATAAAGGACAAAACATGTGCACCCAAAAACTCTTAGAAGAGAATAGTCAGGATGATGTCCAAACAGTGTTTCAGAAGGTGACTAAACTCGAAGTGGACAGTAATACCATTTTGTTGTGGGGTGTCAATACATGAAGATTGATGAATTGTGCCATCAGAAGCAAGAAATATAGAAAAGTTAGTAGAGGTATACTCCCCCACCCAATTCACATCTAAAGTACTTAATAACAACATAATGTTGAGCTTAAACAAATGCTCTAAAAGAAAGATAAATGGAAAGAAAATCAGAACGTCGTTTCATAAGATAAACTCAACAATAACTACTATAATCATCGATAAACGAGACATAATATCTAGACCCTTTTTTGTAGCAATAGGAGCAGGGCCCCACACATCAGAGTGAACAAGGTCAAATGGTGCAACAGAACGAGAAACACTTTGAGGAAAAGGTAAAGCAAAAAATTTAGCTAATCTGCAATTACTACAATCAGAAATATCATGGGTTCGCAAATCTCCCAATTGTCCTTTAGAAACTAAAAATTTTAAACGACTAGCAGAAAGATGTCCAAGGCGAGAATGCCACAAATAAAAGCTGGATGAAGAATAATTCAAAGAAAATGACGACAAATCAACACTAGAGGCTGCAGCATGCGGTGGTCTCAGATTGTCCAAAACATATAAACCTCCTTTTCTATGGCCTATCCCAATCACCTTCTGAGATTGAGGATCCTGCACATGACAAGCAGTAGAAGAAAATTGAACTAAGTATCCAGAGTCACACAACTGACCAATATATATAAGATTCAAAGAAAGAGCTGAAACACAATAGACATCTAAGAATGATAAATTATGTGTGTTAACAAAACAACCCTTGCCAAAGGCAGTGGAGTGCCATCAGCAGTCATAATATTCAATACCATGTGAAAAAAAATGAACAGAGAAGAAAGAACGAACAACTAACTTTATTAAGTAGATAGCATAATGAAAATACAATTGCAAGAGAGTTTATATAGAAATAAAAACTCTAATCTATATTAGGTAAACAATCACAATATATTCTAATATATTGTCTATATTATAACAGTTAACACAGAGAAAAAGATGCAGAAGAAGATAAAATGAAGTGAAAGATTAGCCAAACATACTAGTTAACACAGAGACAAGAGGCGACGGTGATGTTTGACGGAGAGCAGAAGAGGCGACTGTTGTGGTCGACAGTGGTGGTTGACGGGTATGTGAGCGATGGCCTCAGTTGTGGTTGACGGAGATTTTGGGAGCAGAGGCGGCGGTTGTGGTCGACGACAAAGTTTGGGAGTAGAGGCAGCATCGTTCAATGTTAATAGAGAAAATAGGGCTGAACTCTTGAAAAGAGAAAACGGATTTTGGATTAAAATCCAGAAGAAAAATAGCATTGCCAATAAGTCGTCGTTATACAAATATAGCGACGACTAATTAATATAGGCAGTAAATGAAGCGCCAATTCTGGTCTAAATCATTTCAGCCAAATAGAGACGATATATGTCGTCGCAGTAGGTGTATTAGTCGTCGGTATTAGATGAATTACTAAAAAATTGGTCAATTCATATTATCTAAACATGTAATTAATCAAGAATAATAACAATTTATTAATATGTAAAATATTAATTAAAAATGGCTTTATTAATGAATTATGAAAATATTAATAAAATATTATTAACTACAATCGTAATTATACGAAATTAATATAAATTAATGACTTAGTAAAATATGAATAATTAACTATTATCTAAAAAAGTACTTAATCAAAGTTAATTTAAATTAATCAAAATTAATATGAAATTATTAATTATGACAATATTAATAAATTAATATTCATTAAACATAATCAATCAAAATTAATATAAATTTATTAATTATGAAAAGATTAATAAATTAATATTAACTATAAAGACATAATCAATCAAAATTAATATAAATTATTAACTATTAAGAATATTTAATATAAAGCAATAATGTGAATCAAACCGAATTTAATTATATTGTTAAAAGCATTTTGGTATAGACAACAACATTTACTTTGAGTCACTTTCGTGATATCTACGACCCTCTATGCCATCATCGTTTTCTTCTACATTATTGTCCAGTCTCCCAATGTATCATCATCATCAGTGTAATCATTGATGAATGATGCATCTCTACTAACATTTGAAGACGATGTCCTCTTGTCTGCCTGAGTAACATGAATGGCCTCTCCATAGTCCCGTTGTAAATTTACTTGATATAAACTACCAAGATCGACGAAGAGAGAGAAGTTGGATGTGTTGTTATCGTGCAACAAATCTACCTTAGTAAAGACGTTTTCTAAAATATCCCATGCGCTTTGATGATTGACTTCTTGTACAACTCGCCACTTGGCACCACGAGAAGAATTTTCAATGTAAAAAACTTGTTTCGCTTGAAAAGAAAATATGAATTGATCATCCTTGAATGACTGCACTTATTTCAATACAAGTAATATTGTTTCATGTTACAATTCTCTCGCCATTGCACTTAAACCACTTGCATCTAAACTAAACAACTGGAAACCCATTCAGATAAGAAAGTTCCAATATCTCCTACAACTAGCCGTAAAAAGTATCACCCTCAGTCCCTGACACAGTCACACCACTGTTTTGAATTTTCTGCAGGTTATCACGATCATGAGTGAAAAACCGAACTCTGTTTACAACACATGATGCGTATTAATTAACATGTGAGTTTGATCGAGAAGCCAAAGACAGTAACTCTCGAGTTACCTCAGGAGAATTCTTTTGGTGCATAGCATAAATCTTTAATGTTTATAGTTGAATCTTAGTAACTAATTAAAATAACATATGAATGCAAGCACTTGATTAATTGATTACCTTACTATAAAACCAAGCAGGAACTTATTTCTATGAGCTCGGTCAATATTTGTGCATCCATGTAGGTGCAGCTCCTGCTTGTGTTCATTTTTTAAACTTAAATATATATGTCCTACTAATTACATTACAAAAAGGACTAAGTAATGACATTGAATATAAATGTGTACTTACTTCACGTAGGCTTCAATTTCATGAGAGTTGTTGAGGATGTAAAACTATTCTTGATTCCAAACATCAATTGGAAGGACTTTTGAAATTCTTTTTCCCATCGGCCAACACTGTGATTTAAAAATGGAGAGCTGCCTTTTCGGAACACTTACATCGTCATTCCTGTCCACATGGTTGAATCTTGTCTCTACATCATCGAAATAACGCAAACAGAATGTTAGAGCTTCATCAACAATGTAGCCTTCAGTTACACAGCCCTCGGGTTTTGCTTGATTTCTCACAAAGTCCTTGACCATCTTAATGAATCTCTCGAAAGGATACATCATGTAAATTGGTCCACCAAGTATTGCTTCTTCAGGAAAATGCATCACAAGGTAAATCATGATATCAAAAATGCCAGGAGAAATATTCGTTCAAGCTTGCATAGGATAATTACTAGCTACTCATGAGCCGTAACAATGTCTCTGACCTTCAATGACCTTGCACACAACTGTTTGAAGAAAGTACATAGTTCAATTTTTGTGGACGGAATTATCTTCTTCAAATATGCTCGACAGTCAACAGATAACAACCGTTGCATGATAACGTGGCAATCATGTGACTTCAAACCTTGGAGTCAGTTATCACTAAGAGTTACATTATTTCTCAAATTCGATGCAAAATTATTTGGAAATTTAATCGATTTGATGAAATTACAAAACTTTCGATGGTCAAAAATCGTCAATGTGTATTATGCAGCAGGCTTTATCAACTTTGTCCCATATTGATACAAGTGAAACTCCTTTGTGGTTCCTAAGTTCATCAAATCACGCCTCGCATTCACCATGTCCTTCGATTTGTGAGAATCATCCAATATTATACTGAATAAGCTGTCACAGACATTTTTCTCCACATGCATAACATCAATATTATGTTTCAACTCAATAGTCGACTAGTAAGGTAAATCGTAAAATATGCTATCCTTTCTCCAATTTAGTTCATCTGCACCTCTCTTTCTTTTAACACCCCTATAACTAGGGTGCTTTCCTGGAGTCATGCTTCAGACATGGCTCAACTGTTCCAATATGTCAGTACTAGTCAATCGGTGCAGAGGCTGTCTTCTCTCTGTTAACCCATTAAATTCAGTGTTCATGCACCAAGTATGACGAGTCGACAAGAAACGTCGATGACTGACATAACATGTCTTACCAATTACTCACGTTGACGGTGATGTTCCACAACAGTGCTGTGCGTATTCTGAATACAGCATTATTAATTCCCACATCTCGCGTATCAAAACCAATATTTCATAGCTCCTTCAACTCATCAACAAATGGTCATAAAAATACATCCATGTCCTTACATGGTGATTTAGGACCAGAGATCAAGAAAGTTAGCATTAAGTATTCTTGTTTAATGCATAGCCAAGGTGGCATGTTGTAATTTGTTATAACTGCATGCCACATGCTATAAGACAGGCTCATGTTTCCAAAAGGATTAAATCTGTTAACAGCCAAACCCAGTCGAACATTCTGTATTTCACAGGAAATCCAGGGTGATTATTATCGAATTCTCGCCACGTCTTTCCATCTACGAGATGATTCATCTCATTCTCGTCTTTTGCCTGATCTATACTGTGCCACCTCATGAGTTTTGCAGTAGCCATTGTGGCCATCAAATGTTTAAGTCTAGGGGCCAATGGAAAATAATGCAACACTTTATGCAGAACATTCTTTCCATAATCTTTCCTAGCTACCTATTTTCAATGACTTTCTAAGTAGACTGGACAAATTTTTCTAAAGGCGTGTTCCTTCTAAAGCAGTGCATAGTCATTCTTGCAACCATGAATAAATTCGTACCCCAGACCCAACTTCACCATTAGCTTTTTAGCTTCATAATGAGAGTCGACAAGATTTATTTCATAGAACGCAAACTTCAAAAATTCAACAGTTCATCGACCGACTTATTTGTCCACTTATGCAAAACTTTCAGATGCATCAATTTCACTAAAAATTTAACGACGAGAGAGTCAAAAAGGGTACAATTCTAAACGCATGGCCTCAAACAATTCGTCGTAATAGTGATCATTACATGTCGAGTCATCCTCCACTATATCGTTCAGAACATCCATCATCTTATCTCTCCCTTGATTATGTGCAGGCACGTGCGCATGCTCACTTTGATTCTCTCCATGATGAATCCTTTTATCATTAGTCTCCAAGAACGGTCAATCAATTATATACCTCTATATGAACCTAACCATCTTTAGTTAAATTTCAAACACAAAGGTATGCATTTAATCACAACGATCATCTAGAAAGATTTCATAAAACATAATTGTAATATCTATCTATTATTGGACCCTATGTTATTTATTACAACGTGCTCATCTAAATTGAATCTCTCGAAAGAAATCTAGACCACAAAAACATTTTAATGGCGATCAAACATCAAAATGGAAATAATGAATAATAAAAATCAAACCGGAATCAATAAATTTACAAACACAAATAAATTCTAATTAATAAAAAACGCTATGTTTCATCGTTTATCCTAGATATAAAAGATTTAGCCATACATGATTCTATGAATATAGCGATAATAATGAGAGAATTCATGATCCAGAAGAAGAAGAAATAGATACAACCCTTAATCTTGAATTAATCCAAAATCTTCGTGACGAATGTTGTCCAAGAATTCCTCAATTTCTTGAACTTGATCTCTATCTCTCTTCAATTGCATAACCCCTTCAAAAGACCATGAAGAGGTCTCTTTATAGTCCTTGGAAAGTCTTCAAAGTTGTGTCTTAAAAGAGTCCTCATCCTAATTAACTTTAGAAAAATGCACTTATGACTTTCGTTCAGCGTAGGTAGCACCTAGGTCGCACAATGCATTCTAGGTCGCACCTATGTCGCACAATGCATTCTACTACTTTGGTGTGACCTCCAGTAAGTTTTCACTACCACACCTAGGTATTGTGACCTCCAGTAAGTTTTTACTACCACACCTAGGTAGTGTGACCTACATTAAGTTTTCACTACCGCACCTAGGTCGCACAATGCATTGTGCTACCTAGGTGTGACCTTTTTTTGAAAACTTACAATTTGTTCCTCAATTTGGCTTGTGATGTACGATTTTGATCCTTTCTTCTTTACTTCTTCTCGATTCAATCCAAAAGCTTCCAAATTCATTTTAATTGGTCTTTACCCTTCTAAAGTCTTCTAAAGTGGCCTTCCCACTATTCAAAAATGTGCAAATTAGTCCTCCAACTTTTAGAAATCTGATTATTGCTCCCGAAACTTTGAATTCACCACAGTTGCTTTGTAATTGTTTCAACTTATGTCTGTGACATCCGATTAAGCTTCAATTAAGCCTCAAACTCTTCTTTTTCGCTCTAAACTCATCCAAATTGAGTTTTGTACCTACGTACACAATAATTGAACTTATTTAAATAGAAATCTGCTCATACAGTGATTATATAATAAGTTTACAAGCATAGATAAGCGTATAAAATACACTTATCAAACACCTCCAAACTTAAATTCTTGTTCTTCTTGAGCAAGATTATCTACTCAAAACACACAAAAGAAAAAAAAGAGAAAAAAAAACTAGATTCATTAGATTAGCATGTTGTATTCGCCTTAGGATTTGAAACTGTTCAACCAATTCATGAAAAGCTTATAAATAATACTATCAAAACTAATTTTTTACTTATCCGATATTTGACAAGTGTTTGTATGTGTATAGTCACACCCATTGTCATGAATCTAAGTTGGTTCCTTCCCAACCCTCAATAGTCAAATTTTTTCTCTCCCTCTCATGAGAAGCGTCTCCAAAATTGATTTTTTTTAATCTCTCACCCGGGATGTTAATTCTAAGATTTCTCTCAAATCACTCATTATTTTTTAGTTCAAGTTTGGTTGGGTCTAACAAATAAAAGAAATTACTTAGATCTATGATGATTTTTCTTAGATTTTAGTGCTCCGACCTTCAAGTTTCCACTAGGCAATTCAAACCCGTTAGTAGTCTAAATCCTCATGTTAACTCCGCAGAGGACCCTTTTTGCTGTCTATGCAATAATTTTTTTAATTATTTTTTTTACGATCTTATATGTAAACATCAGTCCCTTAAACATGTGAGGGCTAGATTTCTAACATTGGGTCATCAGCTAGCTTTATTTTGTCAGCCAAAACACTCCACACCAATATTCAACATGCATAGAATCAACATATCTCCAAATAATTACTCTCACTAGTTCTATCATTCCCAAACTGTCTCACACATGACCATATGATATTTTTGATTTATGTGGTATATGATATATTTATAACTTGGCAACCTAACTCTCACAATTACACAAATATAGCCAACTCGCATAACGACGGTTGTGACTATAGTGCTCAAAGATATTTAAGTCTCACATGGATAAGTAATTACACAATATAAACATATGTAGCATCACCTAATCACCAGTCATGAATTGATTACACTTTCTAATATAAATTTCATCATCATAAGCCACCAAGGCTATCAAACATCACGCAAACATGCACTAATTTTTTTTTATTACATTTTTTTTAAAACAACAAACTCCAAATAGATTAAACTTAACATTTGATAGTAGATAACATCACAACAGTCACAATCATTCAAAATAAAAAGCAACACATATAAACAGAGTACGCTCCCAACTTATATTGTCTCAATGTATGAAAGGAGTTTACTATACTTCACGTGGAGGCACTGGCAGAGCCTTATGTAATCTAGTGTAGACAAATGCCTGTGTTGGGATTTTTGGTCCCAAACAAACAAAGGGGCTATGATGATTAAACGGGTCGGTTTAATTATACTTCGTAGGCTTGGCCAATGATCGAAGATGTATTATTAATGCCCAATCTCCAACAATTAGGAAGCCCAATTACAAAGACGGGTCAAAGCACTTTATAGTTAATTTTTAGTAATGGGCCACGACCCAGTTGTTCGGTTAATTAATCTTAGATAACCCACTTACCTTTAGGGCTCTTTTGTAGGTCCTTGGCTGCAATATCCATATATGGTAATTCCTTGGTTGTAATTATTTATATGGTGGCTGCCCTATTTTATTTGTAAGAAAGAAGTGCTATGTGCAGAGAGTTGTTGGCTGGGAGCTTGCGTGAATAGGTTTTCCTTGGTGGATTAAAATACACGCACAGAGAGAGAAATTCTTGGCAGCCATTTTTCTTCTTTCTTCTTCCGCGCCCCTTTGTGCGGGCGCTACTGTCCCTTTGTTTCTTGGCCCTTTCGTCCTCTTCTTCTTCTTTGTGGAGAATAACATTCCCTTTCGTGTGGAATATAGTGGGTTATTTAGGAGTGTGCTTTGGCCAAGATTTATGGTGTTACCATTGTTGGAGATTAGCAAATATGAGCCTCTTTCACACGCCACTGTCATCCCGTTGATTGAAGATTGAAGATTTTCTTTTTGCTTTCAAATATTGTCCATTGTTATTTGTTTCTCATTAATACTATAATCTCATTATTCTTGGTGATTTGCAGATTTATTATTCCAAGAGCCCGCACTGAACTTTGGATGACCTATTAAAAAACAGGCCCAGGGCCTGAGGTGGAATAAAAAAGAAAACTTATCACTTTAAATGAGCCATAAAAAATGGCCCAAAAGGCAATTAAGAATTTAACTCTTTAGTCCCTTGAGTGTTTGTGAGTAAATATTATGTAAATGTTCTATAGAATTTGTTTGGTTAAAGTACTATGTATAATACGAAAGAATAACAAAATTAACTAGAACAGTAAATTATGCTTCTGAATCTTTTAATTAAATCTTAAATTTATGTTGTTGTATAAATTTTTTGATGATGTCTCATGTAAAGAATATAACTCTATGAAAAAAAATGTATATTGCCATCTAGATATTCACGATGAAGCTACTCGAATAATAATATAGGACATCGGCATTTTGGTTTGTGAAAGGAACATGTTGGACTAAAGAGTGACTTCTCCAAAACAATGTGAAAATAATTTTATTATATTTTGCAAAGCTTATAAGCACTAATTTAAGCTTGATTGCAATTAATAATAATTAGAGGCACCTTCTTTAGTGATATTATATGAGCAAATGCCCGAACCAAAATAATTTTATCCTATAGGCTATTAGTTATATGAACATGATTACTTGAAATTGCAATCAATATTTGCAATTGATTATATTTGCTCACTAGTCTATTTAATTGATTAAATTGAATGATAAAAAATTAGATATTTATTATGTTTAAAATTTATTATGTTTAGTTATTTAGAAACTACATTCTATTTAAATTAGCTTGATTGAACTTTCTAAATCTTATCCAGAAGACTTTTCTAAAGTATATCTCTTCATACTTAATGATCAACTTGAAAATTTTATTTTGATATGCACTCTAAACAAGCATTTGAAGAAAAAAATTTCCGCCCGCACTGAATAAAATTTCTAGCTCCGCCCCTGCGTGGAGGTGTGGTGAAATTTAACTGTTTTCTGCTCATATATCATCCAGAGGTGGTGAAGGAGCATGTGGAATTTGGGACAAACGAACTCCGATTGACACCAAAATTTAACCACTATCTCATTACACCATCATGCTGTCCGAGAAAAGTCTGGGAAACAGACTACGGTAACCTCAGTTAAAATTGATCAAAATTCCTATGAAAAAAAAAAAAGATAAAAGGTGTAAAAATTTATCATAATCTAAAAATAAATAAATACACTCATAAGTGAAAAACAAAATTGAAATAAAAATATCTAAGGAAAAGGATGGAAACTTGCCTCCCAATAATCGCTTCTTTCAGGTCATTAGCTTGACTTTATGCAACAATTGTTTCATGACACTTTGAATAGGTCTTTGGAGGACTTGCTTTGCTTTCATCAATTGACTTTGCACCATTTTTCATTTATCTTCTAGAATTTGATTTTTCCCTTCTCAAAAAAATATGATTTTATTTTACCACCAAGCTCGAATTCAACTATGAAAACTTCAACTTCCTCATCAGCTTTGATCACAAAATCAGTTTTAGAAAAAATATGGAAGTCAAAGAATTGATTGATAGGTGCAACATTACTAAATGTCACTTTTTCATTTTGCTCATTTAGGAACAACTTTTTCTTCTCCACATGCTCTTCTTCTCTAGTTGGTGATCTTCAAGTTGAATTACCGATCTATCATCTAAAATCTCAGACAGTTGTTCATTACTCCTTGTTTTAATGATTGGCTTGTGTGTCCATCGAGTTTGACAAGTTTTCAATTGTGAAGATATTAGTTACCTCTGGTCGACGACATCAATCTGGAAACATGAATCTAAAGAGCTCAAAAATTAAGTTGATTTAAACACATTAAATGTAATATGTTCATCATTCAGTCTTAGCATTAGTTGCACTTTTTACACATCAATCAATGCCCGTCTAGTAGCCAAGAAGGGTCGACCCAAAATAAGTGGTACATCCATATTTTCGCACATATCCAAAATGATAAAATCAGCAGAGAATATGAACTTGTCCACTTTCACTAATATGTATTCAACGATCCCATGTGGATGTTTGACAGACCAATCAGTAAGTAAGCTGCAACAATATTGTTGTTGGCTTTGCTTCTCCCAAATCGAGCCGCATGAAAATAGAATAATGCATTAAGTTAATACTAACACCCAAATCACATAGAGCTTTATCAAAGAATAAACTACCAATAGTATAGGAAATAGTAAAAATCATTAGATTTTTTAGTTTTGGTGGTAGCTTGTTTCTCAATATGGCGCTGCATTCCACAGTCAGCATCACGGTTTCATACTCCTCTAGCTTTCTCTTAGTTGAAAGGATCTCCTTCATGAATTTAGTATAGCTAGGCATTTGAGCTAAGGCATCGGCGAATGGTATGTTTATGTTAAGCTTATTGAATACATTCAAGAACATCGCAAACTGCTTGTCCAGCTTATGTTTGTGCAACCGCTGGAGAAATTGAAATGGAGGAACGTAAGTCTTGACCAGGTAGAGGAATATAATCTAGTAGAGAGTTTTCTTTTTGGATTTTCTCTCTTTACTGGACACGGTTTCTTTTTCTACACCTGGTATTTTCACATAAATTTCTAGCAAGTCAACTCCGCTTCTTGTAGTAATTGCATTTACATGCTCTTTTGGATTAACCTTGGTATTACTTAGCCATGTGCCTAGTTATTGCTCGGTCAATAATTTAGCCGACTACCTAATCTAATTTTCTACATTCTTTATCGAGACATCTTGTCTTTTTTATACTTCTTTGAATTTAGATTCCATTCGTTCTGATAACTTAGTGAAAGCTTCTTCCCATCCTCATTCCCTTTCCTGGGGTTTTCCTTGATTTTACGAATTTTGAATGTTTTTATTATTTCCATAGGAAAAGTTTGGATGATTTCTCTACCCTGGATTGTAGGTCTGTGAGTATGGATTATTTTGTTTTCGTTGAAAGTTCTGAGCGTATACTTCTTGCTCAATGGTTAAAGGACACTCCGATGATTGATAATTCGCCCCACAAGTTGCACATACCAGGATAGATAGATGAACCATATTAGTGGATTGGAAGTGCTTTAATAATTCTAAATGATTTTCCAATGAATCAATTTTGTCCAGTAGTAGTGAATTAATTTCTACCCCGTGCATTCATGTTGTTTTCTTTTGGGACCCTCTATCTGAACACATAACAAACTATTTACTCATCATCTCATACGTCATGAAAGTCGCCGGCGGATCAATTTTGGATAGAGCCACATGTTGCAGAATCTACTGAAGAACAACTATTCGGAGCTAATCCAAAATAGAAATAATGATTTTGAGTTGCTAAAGGAAAACCATGACTTTGGCACTTTTTGAGCAGTTCCTTGAATTTTTCCCACGCTTCGTAGAAAATTTCTAGGTCAGATTGTTGAAAATTTGATAATTCATGCTTCAGTCTATTTACTCTAGCCAAATTGAAGTATTTCAGAGTGAATTTCTAGATCAAATCTGTCCAAGTAGTGATGCTTCCAAACGGTAGAGAATCTAATCATTCTCTAGCCATATCTTTCAAAGTGTGTGGGAAGAGTCTCATCCTAAGTGCTTCTTCATTAACACCGTGATATTTGAAGTTTTCACAGTCTTCCATAAAACAAGAAAGATGATAGTGAGGATTTGTGTCTGTTCTCACATAGAACGACTTATTGTTCGAGAACAAATTAATCACATCTGACCTTAATTGAAGTTCTCGAGTCCAAAATGTGGGTAAATTATGCTAGATCGATTCTCAATAATCGGGGAGATCATATAATCACCTATAAGAATATCTCGTTCATTAACTGCAACTAGTCGAGCCACAGGTCCAATAATATTTCTCATATTTGCAGGTGGTGGATCACGGATGAGGTTGTTGTCCTCTGTTGTGGATCTTTGCTGTTTTTTTCTTTTCGCATTATTCATTGTCGTTGGTGAAACCTCTGTTCGATTTCTGGGTTGAAATCAAATAGATCAAGATCTTTTGCACGGCGCATACACAATCGACACCTAAAACTTTAGAAAATAGCTGAAATTCAGCATTTACCCAAAGAACTGAGGATAAAAAAAAAGTAAAAAATATTTGTTAAAACTAAATTAACAATTAATGTAGTAATTAATAAAACTAGTCCTTGACAACGGTGCCAAAAATTTGTTGTAGATTTTAATCCTGTAAGTGGACGGATCGGTTACAAGTAATAAAGTTATGTGAATAGTGTCGAACCCACGGGGACTAACTATGAATTAACCAATTAATGTATACTTTCAATTTTAACAAGATAAAAATACATAATCATTTATATTAAAGTTATTCCACTTGAGTCTAACTAAATCTAAGTTATCACGCAATCAAAAGTAATTTAAGAGCAAATTTGAGTTTTGCTAGCACTAGGATTCACAAATCCACCTACACGTTTCACTAATTAATTATCAATTAATGGTCTTCACAAATTATTGCCCCATGTCTAAAATCGATAATCCTAATATAATCAAAAAGTCTCTCTCGACGGTTAAGCAATTATATACATCTATATGAACCTAAGCATCTCTAGTTAAATTTCAAACACAAAAGTATGCATTTAATAACAACGATAATCTAGAAATATTTTATAAAGCATAATAGTAATCACTATCTATTATTAGACCATATGTTATTTATTACCACGTACTCATCTAAATTAAATCTCTCAAAAGCAATCTTGACCACAAAAATGTTATAATGGAGATCAAACATCAAAATGGAAATAATGAATAATAAATAATCAAATCGGAATTAATACATTTACAAAAACAAATAACTTCTAATTAATTAAATACGTGAGATTTCATCGCTTATCGTAGATATAAAAGATTTAGTTGACATGATTTCTATGAATATAGCAATAATAATGAAAGAATTCATGATTCGGAAGAAAAAAAAGAAGAATAGATAAAAACTCTTAATCTTGAATTAATCCAAAATCTCTGATTGTACCGTGATGAATGCTGTCCAAAATTTCCTCATTTCTTTTTCTTGATCTCTATCTCTCTTCAATTGCGTAACCCCTTCAACAGATCTAGAAGAGGTCTCTTTATAGTTCTTGGGAAGTCTTCAAAGTTGTGTCTTAAAAGAGTCGTCATCCTACTTAACTTTAGAAAAACGCACTTATGACTTTATTTCAACGTAGGTCGCACAATGCATTGTGCTACCTAGGTGTGACCATTTTTTGAAAACGTACAATTTGGTCTCCGATTTGGCTTTTGATGTATAGTTTTGGTCCTTTCATCTTTACATCTTCTCGATTCAATCCAAAAGCTTCCAAATACATTCTAATTGGTCCTCACCCTTCTAAAGACTTCCAAAGTGGCCTTTCAACTATTCAAAAATGTGCAAATTAGTCTCAAAACTTTTAGAAATCTGATTCTTGCTCCCAAAACTTTTGAATTTACCACAGTTGCTTTATAATCTTTTCAACTTATTTCTACGCCATCCGATTAAACTTCAATTAAGCCTCAAACTCTTTTTTTTTTTTTTTTTGCTCTAAACTCATCCAAATTGGGTTTTGTACTTACGTACATAATAATTGAACATATTTAAATAGAAATCTGCTCATATATTGAATATGTAATAAGTTTACAAGCATAAACAAGCATATAAAATACACTTATCATGTGTTCTCAAAAAATCGTCTCTCTTAGTGTGGTCAGCACTGGGTGTTTCCGAGCAACAAAGCTTACACCCATTCGCATTAGTTCATCCAAAGTTCATGCACGAATTACTGAATAAGCCATCTTCCAATCAAGGTTAAGGAGTCAACTGAGCATCTCAACAGCGGGATTGAATATCCGGATCAAATTAGAGTTCATGCCGCCCGCCCTAAACAAATAGGAGGCGTGGGCCACAATTCACACATAAAATATCAATGAATTCATGTGTTTTATCTTGGAATCATTTTGCTTCTTGGTCCATTTTGAACAGTTAATTAAAATGTCAAATTTCTTCCTCCCCCCAACACACACACACACACACACACATACACACACTTCCCGTTAGTTTATTGATATAAATGGTTGTAAATGTATTTGAATTTAGATTGATATGAAATGGCCTGAATGAGATTGGGGTTGAAATGATTTGATTTTTGAATTGTATCTGAATTTGAAATAGACTTACCAAATTGCAAGCATTTTTTTAATGAACATTATTAAAATGTTATTATTATTTTTTTATTTATGTTATTTGTTAATCTAATTTAGATGACTTAATTTTTTTATATATACTTTTTTTTCATATTTTTTATGGAAAAATATGATTTATTACTTTGGGTTCTTAATTATATGTCCTGTGGATGATTGGACATACGAGATTTTGTTAAAAATAATATTACATTAATTAGATAGAAATTTAGCTTAATATTTTTTTTAAAAAAAAGTCATTAAAGAAAGTCTATAAAACTTTACATAAATCTACAGAAGTTTATGGAAGACTTTTGTTAATTTCTAATAAATCCATAAAATTCACTTAACGAATTCCACAAAAGTCACCCACTTACAAAAGTCTATAGAAGTTTTAAAAGTCTCAAATGAATACATTCTCCCTAATATCGTTTCTGATCTTAAATTACTTAAGCGTTTCTCATATTAAACTTAATTGAAAGAAAACAAAGAAATCAAAGTATTCACATCATAAGCAATTCTACGTATCCACAAATCGATAATAAAACAACAGAAAATCAAAAGAAATTAATAGAACATGTTCAAGGACCAAGCACGAATTAATTAAACAAATTTGTAACTATAAAAGAATACATGATATTTAAGATTAAAGAATATTCATTTGATTAATCCAACAAGAACGAAGAATCAAAGTTTAAGGTCGAAAACGTAATTAAAAGGATAACAAGATAATCACTTCATTTAAACAAGGTTTCATCGTCTACATTGGCTCGATAAAATTAGAAGAACATAATGAAATCAAAAACAAAAGATTTGATACAACTCGACATGGACTATGAGTAGAAGAAATCGTCAAAAAAGTCATGTTCGCCATGTGATTTTTCCTCTTATTTCTTAGCCATCGTTCCACTCTTTTTATGACCAACAAAATGTCCTTATATAGTCTCAACCTCATATTGAAACTCTTGAACGTAAAAGGATAGAAAAATCCCGACTTAAAATTGATAATAATATAAAAAAAAAGGCCGGACAGGTGGTTTGCTTGCCGTAGCCCAAACCACAGCATTTTTCCAAGTGGTCGTGGTCAACCGTGGTTTGCTTGCAGCGGTTTGACCGTGGCATACAGAGAATTTATGCTCAAATTTCCATTTTTCAAATTTTTGCACATTTTGTCCTCAAGGTTTCAGAATTTTTCAATTTTGTCCCTACTTCAATTTTTTCGTACATCCTTAACCTATGCGTCTTAGTATACAATTAGTCATTATTTGATGAAAAATATCAATATATCCTTAATTTAAAATTTTGTTATTGCCTAATAGGTGGATCTTGTTTCACGTTCGGAGTTATATAATAGAGGCAGCATATGCAAACTTTTTCTTTGAATGGCCCTCCAAACGAATAAGATAGTATTTTTTAGAGCTTACCCACCTTCACATGATAGGAAATTGCAAGAATAGTTCAAATATTTTACTTTAAAATTGCATGTTGCTGTCAACACATCTTGATGATAAAATGCTGGGTGAAATCAGTTCTTGATAGTGCTTGACTTACGAGAGTTTTCTGTAACATCCCAAGAAACTCCAATTGATACATACACTGAGAAAAAGGAAAAAAAAAAAATGGGGACAGAAAACAAATCTGAAACCAAGCCATACGATCGGCTCAGTGAATTAAAAGCTTTTGATGAAACCAAATCTGGTGTTAAAGGACTCGTCGATTCAGGAATCACCAAGGTACGTCGTATATTCATTCAGCCACAAGATAGTCCAGATAGGGTCACCACTACTCCTAGAAATATCGGATTATGTATTCCGATCATTGATCTTGATGGGGTCGATAAAGATCCGATCAAGTACAAGGATATAGTAGACAAGATCCGAGATGCGTCGGAGACATGGGGTTTCTTTCAAGTGGTTAATCATGGTATACCAGAAAGTGACATGGAGGAGATTAAAAATGGTGTAAGCAGATTCTTTGATCAGGATAATGAGATTAGGAAGCAGTATTATACCCGGGATGCTACTAAACCGGTTGTGTATAACACCAACTTTGATTTGTTTACTGGGATAGCAGCTAACTGGAGGGATACAGTCTACTGCATGATGTCTCCTAATCCTCCAAAGCCTGAGGAATTGCCTGCAGCTTGCCGGTATGTATGTTCTATATGTTGCGCAATATTAAATTAATAGTAAGTTTGACTCTGCATCTGTGTCCGATACAGTGCATTTGTGGGTCTGTGTTCCTCCGTCAAAGCTGGAGCGTGATAGTGGTGAACCATCTCGAATAAGTGCTTAAAGGGTTAAAGAGAAGAAAAATTTATTTCTTTTAACTGTCTTCGATGTATCTGTTCATGTGCAACTTGCAAGCATAATTTATTTATTTATTTATCTTTGGCCTGATATAATTTGCCTGTGTTTGTAGAGACAAATTAAAGTTAATTGATGGAGTGACTGCCGATGAAATTAACCCAATTTGTTTAAATTGATTTTCAACTTTATAACATAATTTTCCTGTGTTTGCACAGAAATTCAAATGAAATATTCAAAGCAAATAACGGAATTGGGATGCACTTTATTCAAACTTCTTTCAGAGGGTCTTGGGCTCAAACCAAACCATCTGTTAGACTTGGATTGTGCAGAGGGGCTTGCAATGATCATCCAGTACTATCCTCCATGTCCTGAGCCTGAACTCACAATTGGTGCAGGCAAGCATTCTGATAATAGTTTCTTAACAGTGCTACTGCAAGATCAAATAGGAGGCCTTCAAGTACTTCATCAAAACCAGTCGGTTGATATTCCTCCAACACCAGGAGCTTTGATTGTGAATATTGGAGATTTTTTACAGGCAAGTCTTTAATTTAGTCATCATACACTTCCTCCCAATACAAAGAAGTTAATCAAAATATATAGAACAACAACTACTACTACTACTACAAATTAAGTCTTATTTTCGATAAATTTGGAGTTGATTACATCAACATTTTTTTAGTGCAATTTCAGTTTTATAAATTTTTTATAATTCTTGTACTCATGCTAACATTAACTTCGCTCATCTTGAAAATTATAGATGATGTCAAATGATAAATACAAAAGCATTGAACACAGAGTTTTGTCAAACCATCTTGGTCCTAGAATATCAGTAGCAAGCTTCTTTACAACAGGCCCCAGGCCATCCTCAAAGCTCTATGCACCAATTCAAGAGTTGTTATCAGGAGAGAATACGCCTAAATATCGCGCGTTTACCGTGAAGGAGTATACGGATCACTTTCGGACTAAAGGGCTTAATGGCGTCTCTCCATTGTTGCATTTCAAACTTTAAATTATTCCATGCTTTTGGTGTTAGTATAACAGTGTTTTTGTTACCCTCCCCCCCCTCCCCCCCTCTCTCTCTCTCTCCCCTCTCTCCTCCTTGATGTAATGCATATGCCCTTTTGTTGTTTCTTTGAATATGTACTGAAGAATTAATGAAATGGATGGTGGTCAGATTGTTTAAAGTTTTTCAATATTTGTTTCCATTTTGTTTCATATTATTGAAGTTCAACATTTACTTAAAAATAACTATTTATTTGACATTAGAACCCTAAAATTGCCTTTGAAATTCATTTTTAACTTGATAGTGTTTCGAGCAGAAAAGTATTCTTTGCTAACAATTAAAAGATTCAGATGATGTGTAAGGAACGCCAAACCTTTTGAGACAAAGTCCCAACAAGGGGTGTTTGATTTATGAAGATTACAATATTAACAAAGGGTGAAAGAATCAAACGAAATGCCTCCAAGGGGCACAAGCACACTGGAATACGCTGCAAAGAAATACTTAAAACTGAAAGGGAATGAAATTACATTTTCTCTGTTTTTTTAGAGTTGTCTTGTTGTCTTTTCCGTTCAATCTTCTTTCTTTTATATTTTACCAAACGGTTTCCTTCAATCTTGCGTCAAAAACTGCTCGTCGCCCAATAACTACCCACTTTCTTCCCTAAATGGCAATAACTACCCACTTCTTCCATGATGATTCAACTGCTTGTAACTCCTAAAACGTGGGGAAATGATAAGAGATAAGGAAAATTGTTCAAGAACGGTTACGCCATAAGGTGACTAATCGTTCTAGTCGCCCAACGTCCTAGGCGTTCTTGGCCTGAGCGACATCCATTCTGGGCATAT
Organism: Forsythia viridissima; assembly: GCA_030279155.1. Lineage (NCBI taxonomy): Eukaryota > Viridiplantae > Streptophyta > Magnoliopsida > Lamiales > Oleaceae > Forsythia > Forsythia viridissima. The sequence continues at coordinate 9,355,194 of CM059044.1, forward strand.
ACATAAAAACGTCCTAGGCATCCATTAGGCATGGGCGACATATACTTCTGGACCTATATGCTTGGGTACTTTCTATGGGCCCATACGTACAATTTTACTTAAGTTTCTTTCTTGGGCCCTTACTCTTTTGTATGTCAACAGTTACCTCCCAATATGGCTAAATTAATATAATCACTGATTAATTAGCCATATTCACTTAGTGGTGCTTTATCTTCTGAAAAGTGCATTTGGCGCTTCGATTCTGATATCCCAAGTGCACGATTTATATAAGCCCAAAAAAGATGCCATTACATTGCACCAATAACCACGTCCTGCTTCCATCACGTCGCCGTCCATCACGTCGTCGCCTCTTTCTTCCTCTATAAAAGGACACTATTCATCCTCTCCTTGATTTCACATTCACTTTTTCAAACTTGTCATTACCTTTGAAATCCTTTCAATTTGCTGAAAAAATGGCTACGTCAAAAACTCCCTCAAAAAATCGTACCACTTTCGAAGATTTCCGAGACCTCCTATCCAAACCTTATGTAAACCCATTGTGCCTTCTACCTTCTAGGCCTGATATGAACGAGTTCTATTTGGGCCCATCGTTCAGGGATGCGAACTCTATTGGGCGACTGGCCGTAGCCCAGTTCTTCCCTTGCACCCAAGAACCTCCTTTCTTGGACCCCTTCTCTTTGAAGCCAATTCGCGAAAAGAGCATTCGTACTTGGCCTAAAGCTGATACCACTTTCCGCCTCTGGCAGGCGCGTATGATGAAACATGGCCCTACGAAAGCGCTTTTTGATCGTGCCAGGATTTCTGACCTTCTGGAAATTGCTACACATCCTCCACTCTATGACCCTGTCCTTTTTCCAATCGCCTTGAGTTTCTGGTCTTCCGAGTACAACACTTTCATTTTTCCTCTTGGCCCAATGTCGATTACTTTAAGGGATGTTGGCGCTTTGGTTAATCTTCCTCCTCTGGGTGATACCATTTCTCATGCCATGCTAATATCCTCTCTTGCTCCAAGGTTTGATAAGAAATATACGGATTCCTATTCAGGCATGCAGGAGCTTTATGACAACTCTGGCAAAGATCCTACTCATGCAGAACGTGTAGCTTTCCTTCAGGTTTGGCTGTGTAGGTATATTCTTTGTGTACCTAGCCTTAAACCTTCTATGGCCTATTTGCCTATCGCCCATGAGTTGGCCCTTGGTAGGTCTTTGAATCTCTGTTCTTTGTTTCTGGCCGCTTTCTATAGAGGCATGGCTTACCTTCAACATCAACTTAGGACCAGTGCTTCTCCCACCGGAAGTGGGCCTCTTTGGCTCGCTCAATTGTGGTTGAGAGCATATTTTCCACAACTTGGTATTCCTTCAATACCCCATCGGCCAGTGAGTTGTTACAAGCTGGTTATCAACCAATTAGCCCCTGTTGATATGTCTAATCGAGATGTCTTTATATTCTTTTATAACTTAAATTCAATTCCCTCTTTCTTTCCTTTTTTTGTTCATCAAGTCCCAATCTATGTTCAACCTCCTCTTACTCTGAACGAAGTGAGTGCTGTCCTGCCCGTTTGGGCCCAATACTTGACTGGGCGAGAATTGTTTCATGACATTCTGACGGGCACCAATGCCAAGGCTGGGGTCGAGGTCTATGCTCCCCAGTTCTTTGCCCGACAACTCGATTTTGGCCAAACTTGGCACATCCCTCCTTGTTATTCGAAAAGCTTCCAGGAACGCTTTCATACTATCAAAAAAGTAGAAGCACAGGCCATAGATGAACGTAATGTTTCTCTGATGACTGGATTTTCTTTGGCTCATTTTAATCCCACTATGGTCGTTCATCCTTTCTTTGAGCAATTTTGGCCTTCTGTGAAACGTAGGTTTTTCACTACTAACGTCAACCATGCTTTCCATATACTCGAGGGATCGGGGTCTTCCAGAACTTCCATTTCTTCTACTCCTATTCATATTCATGATGTGCCCATATCAGTTAAACATCCTGCTCCTTCTTCTTCTCCTTCAAAATCTCCAACAATGCGTACTAGACGTTCTGCCGCAATTTCTACTCAATCCAGTTCTCCTCCCACCCAAACTAGAGATGCAAAAGGTGCATCCAGTCGTAAACGACCAACGTTGGATTCATCAGATCAACCTGATAATAATAGTGATGATGATGATGATGCTCCTCCTATGACCAGAAGAAAGGTAATATGATTTTCCTTTATTTAAAGAACACTTCAATATAGATATTGATATTCTGTTTGTGCTCTAAACCAAAAGGGGCCCATTTCTCCTTTGAAAGATTCTACTTCGCCCGACCCTTCAATTCCTCCATCTTCCGAGCCATTCATCGAGGTGGATTTGCCTGAAAAGGAATTTGAAGACCCAGCCACTTCGATCGCCCAGCCAGTTGGAGAATCTCTATCATTTCAAGGCCCCCTCCAAGCGTAGAACCGGATGGTAACATGTGCACATATTTATGATATTTTTTTCTAATTTCACCATTTGTCATGGCGTTACTCTTGAAAAACTTATCATTGTTCGTCACTTTGCAGAAAGACCAGTTGATTTGCCGGTTGTACCAGAACCAGCACGCTCAGATAAAGATGAATCATCGCAAGTAGTCAAATCGCCCAGTGGCACATTTCCTCCTTCTTCTTCAAAAACTACTGACGAGTCAATCCATGAAGTAGTCTTCTTTCGATTCACTCTACATTGCTTATTGCCATGAGGATGCTAAGTAATCGTATTTACCTTTACAGGACGCTAATACCATCTTGCGCTCTATTCAGGACTTGTTTACGTCTTGGGAACAAGTGAAGGCTAGCTAAACTCTCGTTCATCCTCGGCCAGTGGTCATTCTTCTACATCTACTGCCTTTTCTATAGAAAACATGAACATTCTTAAGCAGGCAGTACTTGAATACACTTCTTTCATGGATATGGATATATCACACGCTAGTGCTGCTAACCAACGAAACAAATTTGAGCGTTTAAGCCGCCAAATGGCCCAAGCACTTGAGCTTCCTTCACTCAGGCTCTCCACAGACCTCAAGTTATCTTTAAAAATCATCCATCAGGAGATAAGTGCGTTGTTGGCTAAAAATGTAGAACTTAAAGCCAAGAAAACTCAATATGTCAATGCTGTGACTGAAAAGGAATCTCTACACCAAGAAATCGACCAAGCTAAAAACAACTTGAACGAGATTTCTTCTGAGGTTATGGTTGAAGATTATTTGATGATGAGTTTGGCTGCTCAGATTAAAGAAATTCAAGAAAAGATGGACGTCTGTAAGGCCAGATTGGCCGCCAAGAAGCGCAATGCTTCTCAAGAAGTTGAATGGGCTAGATCCTTGCTTGAGCGTTATTCAGGTCTAGAAGTGGATGAAGGAATTATGGATGAACTATCCACTGCTTCTGTCGAACAGCGCGATGAATGGGAGAAGCTTAGAGAGCAGATGTGTTCTATTTGGAGAAGACTGTAATTAAGACTTGAACGTTCTAAGGACAATTTCTCTTCTTGTTTTGTCTGATTTCACTTTGTAATGGTAGCCAATCATAGCAACCAAATTATCCAATGAAATGAGTAGTTTTATTCATTTGCAGAACTGTGTCCTTTAATGTTAAACATCTAATCGTTCAAAATCCCAAACTGATGGAACATATTTCTTTAAATATTTACCATTAATAGACCTCACGTGCCTCATACCATCCAAGTTTTCTAGATGATATGCTCCATTTGGTAACACCTCCTTTACTCTGTATGGTCCTTCCCAATTTGGCGACCATTTTCCAAACTTTGGACTACTACTATCCAATGGGAGTATCGTCTTCCAGACCAATTCATTCGCACTAAAACACTTGGCTATAACTTTTTTATTATAATACGAAGCCATTTTTATTTTTTGAATTTGCAATCTATCTAAGACGTTCAACTTCAATTCGTCTAATTCCAATAAATTCTGAAGGAGTAGCTCAGTATGTTCGTCGTCATCTACGCTATTTTGCAAACGTACTCTGATCGATTGCACATTAATTTCCATAAGCAGCACCGTCTCTTGCCCATAAGTTAGCTGGAAAGGAGTCACTTTAGTGCTAGATCGTGGAGAAGTTCTATAAGCCCATAACGCTCTATTCAAACACTCATGCCAGTCTATGGCATTTTTGCCTATCATTTTCCTTATGATATTCTTCAAAACTTTATTTGATGATTCTGCTTGGCCGTTAGATTGTGCGTAATAAGGTGTAGAGTTTGCCAACTTAATTCCAAACTCGCTCAAAAATTCTTTCACTTGACTCCCATTTAAAGAAGTTCCGTGATCTATCACTAAAATTTGAGGTATCCCAAATCTATGTACGATGTGATCACGAATGAACCCTATAACATTTCCTTGAGAGATTTCCTTTAAAGGTATCGTTTCTACCCATTTAGTGAAAAAATCTATAGCAGCTATTACAAAAGTGTGTTGTTTGGACGATGGAGGGTAAATCTTTCCTATCAGATTCGCGCAGAAAAGTATTCTTTGCTAACAATTAAAAGATTCAGACGATGTGTAAGGGACGCCAAACCTTTTGAGACAAAGTCCCAACAAGCGGTGTTTGATTTATGAAGATTACAATATTAACAAAGGGTGAAAGAATAAAACGAAATGCCTCCAAGGGGCACAAGCACACTGGAATACGCTGCAAAGAAATACTTAAAACTGAAAGGGAATGAAATTACATTTTCTCTGTTTTTTTAGAGTTGTCTTGTTGTCTTTTCCGTTCAATCTTCTTTCTTTTATACTTTATCAAACGGTTTCCTTCAATCTTGCGTCAAAAACTGCTCGTCGCCCAATAACTACCCACTTTCTTCCCTAAATGGCAATAACTACCCACTTCTTCCATGATGATTTAACTGCTTATAACTCCTGAAACGTGGAGAAATGATAGGAGATAAGGAAAACTGTTCAAGAACGGTTACTCCATAAGGTGACTAATCGTTCTAGTCACCCAACATCCTGGGCGTTCTTGGCCTGAGCGACATCCATTATGGGCCTATACATAAAAACGTCATGGGCGTCCATTAGGCCTGGGCGACATATACTTCTGGGCCTATATGCTTGGGTACTTTCTATGGGCCCATACGTACAATTTTACTTAAGTTTCTTTCTTGGGCCCTTACTCTTTTGTATGTCAACAGATAGTCGGACTAAAATACATTAAGCATCGATATATCAAACATATTGTAGCGAAAAATGATTCACATTTTTTCGTGAGAGATTTTGACATATGCGAATAATTCAGTAAACATGAGCAATAGTTTTAGTTTTGTTTCCATTCAATAAACAAACGGCATTTAATTATAAACATTGTATCCCTTGAGTCTTTGATGAAAAATGAATGCAGTTGTAAGTGAGAGGACAAGTCGAAATCCTACCTAAATCCATAAGTGAATTTTGAAATATGCCTATTTTTATAATATTTGATGAATTGACCAAATTTTAAAAATTTGGATAAAATTATCCATAGATTACCAACTAACTATCTATTATATCCATTTTCATATCTTTTCAGGCTTACTCTTTATCTCTCTAGTTTAAACACTCTTTCTCCTCACTTCCTCCACCATTGCCGCTACCATAAGCTCCATTTCCCACTCCACTTTGTTATTTTTGTAGCCGAATTCTCTTATTCTGATGCCAAATTCAAATATATTGTCAGATATGTCATTGGTTTTTGAGCCATTTGAAGAAGTCAACCGATTAAAAAATTTTGAAATCAGTTATAAGCTATTAAAAATTCAAAAAATTAGTGTATTTTTTTTATCTAGATTACATGATACTTAAATTTGATATACTATCTCTATTTTTATTTTTATTTTTGTCTATATATTTTATGTTGTTGGGTAATTTTTTTTTTTTTTTAGATATTTGTAAATTAGTGGATTGTATTAGATATTGAGTTTACTTTACAAAAATTTTCAATATAATTTATTGGTATATTTTGTTGTTGGAGAATGAAATTGGTTATATTTGGTCGAAAAAATATAAAAGAAGAGCATAAAACTCGTCTCTTCGTTGACAAAATAGATGATCATTTCGTCGATATTATTGACAAAAGATATCAACAAAATGGGCTCCCATTTTGTCGACATCGACAATGGAAACCAAAGGCTTTGGCACATTTTGTCAATATGCGATATAAAAAAAGTTATTAATTTAGTGTCTATTTAATTTGTGTCTATTTTTTCGATATCATCGATAAAAAAAAAATATCGACATCGATAGTATTTGGTTGATGTCGACCAAATATTGTCGATATATTTTTTGATATCGAAATATTTGGACTGATAATTTCTCTTAGAAGTTATTGTATGACTGTTAACTACCATTAAATCTTAACCATACAAAAAATAGTTCTACAAAATAGTGTATTTGAAATTTTACATCTAAAAAATAACATATTTACAAATATTATAAAAAATTGTCATATTTCCAATCTACTCTTTATTTTTAGGCACATTTGAAAATTCCCCATATAAATATATAGATGTTAAAAAAAATTAGAGGGAGTGATTCAGTAATTAAATCAATTTATAATCTGATTATTTATTGGTTTTTTTATAAAAATATAAAATAAACCCGACATTTATTGACAAAATATTTTAATACGAACAATAATTGGCTGAAAATTTATCTTTCAAGTTGGTTCAGATGTCAAAATATCTTAAACAGGGATTGGTTATTAATTTATTCTGTGATTAGCTGTCATTTAAATAAATTCATATAAATATATTAGTAAGAACCTTTATATAAGACAAATATTTGTCATTTTGTTAAGCCACCCTGCTTGGTCGCTTAATTTATAATTGTTTAATACACGAGCATATTAGTCTACTTAATTGTAAGTACAATCAAAGTTTCACATGTTTGGGTAAGCTCTTTTTCTCTTGATTATAAGTAAAATAATTTGTATGTGTAAATTGGTATAAAGTCTTCAAAGGGTGCGATGACTAGGTGCGACTTTTCAAGTGCAATAGGTGTAGAGGTGGCAAAATTGGTCCGGCCCGCGGGCCAGCCCATATAACCCGGCCTTTTAGGTTGGGCTGGCCCTGGCCCATCTAGCCTAGCCGGGCTAGTTAGGTCGGCCCACTTTGATTTTGATTTTTTTTTTTTTTTTTTTTTTTGCTCCTTAACATTAAGCACTCATTTTGTGAATAGCCCCAATAGATAATCCAAATAATATCAATCTAAAATGATCGAAGACTAAGTCATCAATAAACATTAATCCAAAAATCCCAGGATCCAACATAAAATTGTTTAGATTTATTTAAAATTTAGTTTAATTTAAGTTTGAATCCAAAATATATTTGGTGTGACAAGTAAATTATTTATTTTAAATTTATTTATAAGTAACTTTTTAATTTAAGCTAAACATGCTTATATCTCAAAACATAAGACTAGCATGCTTTTAATATTTGTATTTTTTTTATTTTTTAAAAAAAGTGTCTACAAATAGTTTACAATTAACAAAAAAATTATTATTTTGAGAGAAAATTGACGTTTATCTATTGACTAATACATGAGAGTCCCAATTTTATAAATTAATCTCTTTAAAAATCTCAAAATATATAGTCTAAATTTATCTAAGATTGTATTTGATGTAATGTATTAGACTGTATAAAAAATTTATTTAAAAAAAAGAAAAAAAATTAAGACCAAGTTGGGCCAATGGGCTGGATTGAACTAACATATTTATGGTCCATACAAAACTGAGTTGGGCCAACTCAGTTCAGTTTCATGTGTGACCAAGCTCTAGCGGGTTGAGTTCGCCCAACCTAGCCCAATTACCAGCTCTAAATAGGTACATACTAAAGTGTCATGGACTTTCAAATAAGGTGCAATCTAGAACACCATATCGTATCCCAATCTGAAATAGTGTGATCTAATGGTCTAACTAGATCGATATGTGCTAAAATGTGCACCAATTGTAGACACATTAACGTCTATAAATTGAACCCATTTCATTCCATTTTTTAATCCCAAATCAATTCAAATATAAATTGATTTCTAAATCATTCTCTTTCCAAATTCAGTCAAAATAATTTTCAAATTATTTTGGAGTTATAAATCCCAGAAATTAGTGTCCAAGATTTTAAGAGTTTTTAGTGTTCAATCACTCGATAAGAAGAGTACAATCAAGGCTGGTTTGCCTGTCAAAGTTAATATTATAATGTATTAATTTTGAAGAAGCTTTATATTTTGGGAGGTAGACGTCCAGTTATTCTGTTAGCACCAGTATAAAGGTGAAATCTGTCTTAAGGAGATTTGCAAGCTGCATATCTCATTTCATTATCTTCTACTTCATTTTCTATTTATCTTCTTTTAATTGTTTTAGTTGATTTTTCGACAACAATAGATAATTTTGCATGGTTCTCTTGTACCTCAATTAAGATCCTCCAAAGGGTAATTATATTCACACAACACTTTTTATGTTTTGCACAACATTTTAATTATGTTTAACATTCTTAATCTATGAATATTATAATACTCATGTCCTCAATTTTTTATCACTTTTTTATCTTCAACTTTTTATTAATTAGCACATATTGTGTTTGATAACGGTTTCTGTCTAAAACATTTGTTGAAAATTCGTAAAAAGACTTATTTGTCTGTCATATTTTTAAAAAAATAATAGATATAAAAGTACGGTAAAATATTTTTCCTCATTTCAAAGCACGTAAACAAAATATCTCGACAAAAACTATCATCAATGATGAAATGTGTTAATTAATGAAAGTTGAAGATAAAAATTCAATAACAAAAAGTTAAGAACATAATTGAAACAATGAACAAAAATTGAGGATCTTAAGTACAATTAAAATGTGGTGCACTTATAACAAATTGTAGTGCGAATATAACCACCATCACCCAAAATACATATATTGTTGTGAAGGATGAGGAGAGAAAACAATAAAAGTAAGAACAAAATCTTTTTGGGCTTTGTGGCGGCCCAACCTAGCACGACTGTGCTGAGCCTCGTCTTTCTGTAGATTGCCTAATCTGCCAAAAATGCTCAGGACCCAACACTGGTAGATTTAGAGTGGACTCTAATTTCAAAATTTTTGTTTTGGTTTGAAAAGAAATTAATTTTTATAATTTTGTCTCACAACAGATATAAATATTTAAATTTAGATAAATGTAAATGAAGTTTTTAATCCTAGTAGCAAAGCTTATTATTTTTGTTTGGGTAGATTTGGCTTCAAATCCCTATTGCCATGTTATTTTTTCTTTTTATATTCTTTCGAAAAATTTGTGCAATTAATTTCTAATCTTATTAATAACTTTTAAATCTCTAATCTTTATTTTCATTTGCATATTTTGTCTTTTTACATAATTTTATAAACTTGAGTATTAATTTTTTCATGTTTTAGAATGATAAAATTGACAATACATTATGATTAACACCGAATGTAATACCATCCTAAAGTGCTGCTAAATGGATGAATCTTATCAACGTCCATAAATGATAAATCATAAATCGAACTAGTTGCTATTCTTCTCGTTGCAAAATACAGGATTTTTATCTACATCCTATTTTTTGAATTGAAACAAATTAATCTTTTAGACCTTCAACATTTATTTGATTTTCAATTTTAAAATTTGAAAAATTAAATAAAATACGCTTTTTTTTTTTTTTACATACAAAGCTAGTGAAAATATAGTTGAGTTTCAAAATTTTTGCATGAATAAAATAAGTGGTTTTATTGTTTTCTTCAACGAATCTATATGTACCGGCTACTATTCGGTTACTTACTGTTATAGACGCTACAAGCTAGTGCAGTACCGTCGGCCAGCACTATAGTACTACTAACCGCTATATTGCCCCACAAAATAAAAGTTATGGCTCCGTCCCTTGACCCAAACCCCCTTCTCTACAGTTCTATAACCCTATTTGTGACTGATGTCACACATTAGAATTCCAGATGCATGTACTCTCCAAAATCTGAAGAGCAAGAGACTAAGTTGTCTCTGAAGGTATATCATGGTGTGAATGCCTACTTGTACATCCAATCACTCAAGTCTTAGTTGCAACTAAAGTTATTGAAGAAGGGTCGAGTAGCATTATCAGATACAAGGGTGGGCATAGTTTGGTCGGTCTAAGTAATTTTTGATGATTGATTTAATTGAGAGACTATAAGAAAGTGAAACTACTATAATTAATATTCGATAACAGTTTTTTAAAAGGCGTAAAGCATAGTTAGGCGTGGAGACCAAGTTTCAAATTTTTTTAGCGTAGGTGAGTGCTAGGCGAGGGCAAGACGAGTGTGAAGCGTGAAGTGTGGCTAGACGTAGAGCCTAAGCGACCTAGACAAACTTTGTAAAACAGTGCAATAACTAGACACTACAATAAAAAAAAAATTATATTTTCTTTTCTTTTTTAAACGAAAAATGCTACAGGGATTTGAAGCAGGACGCAAAATGTTGAGAAACTTAAAGCATCTTCAATGCACTCTGTCTATTGAAGTCTACGAGACAGGTAAAATAGATGGACCATATGCCACTACGTCTATTGAATAAACGGTCAAATTAAAAATTCACCTCCAATAGGTTTAGTCTAAAACTAATATTACTGTTTATGTGGCATTGATTTTTTTTTAAATGGCGACTGTTCAATTTTATTTCTATCGTTTGATTTTTTTTTTAAATGTTGAGTTGGATTTAAATTTACTGAGTCACTCCGTCTAGAAATCCGTCTAAATTTAGACGAAGTTCTAGAACGAGTTTATTTTTTTGGTGTACCACGTGAAATAGACAGAGACCTACTTTTAGTTCGGTATTGTTGGTTGGCAACGACAAATATAGAGACCTACTTTTAATTCGGTATAGTTGGTTGACCTACTTTTGGTTCGGTATTGTTGGTTGGCAACAACAAAGACGGATCCCTCTTTGGTTTCTTTGCAAACTTCTCTTTCTCTACGCCAGCTCTCTCTTTTCTCCCGAATACCTTCTCTTCTCTAAATTTATAGGCTTATGCAATCTCTCCCAATTCCACATTTTTACACTTCTACAAACTTCCATTTTGCATAAATAATTAAACAGAGATAGGGTTTTACATAGACATGGCTATCATGTTGCAAGCAATTGGAGTAGCATTAGCATCAGTTGCCTCCTTGTATCACTCCAATAAATTCTCTGTCTCCACTATTCGCTCTCTTCCAGGTTTCATCACTCCCCCCTTCATAATTATTATAGATTTATTTTAGTTACATTTATTTTGTGTTCCTTTAGAATCAAGGAATTATTGAAACAATAAAAAGATAAGATTTTGATTCATGGGTTAATAACCCATTAAGCCAAATAATGGTTTTCGAAGCTTAGTTGAATAAATGCAAGTCAGTAAGGGCCATAACCAGAGCAGTCGTTGTCAGTGTTTTATTTTACCCTCTGGGTGTTCTTTTTTCTTTTTATTCGTTATTCTATAATGTTGAATATTTGCTCTTAGCTCTTCTCAAATTGCTGTTTATTGTGTTATCTGTGGGGTTCTTCAGGCACAGGCTGATAGCTCTCCTACAGCACCTTCTATTACAAAATGAATAATCAATCAAAAAATGATGAAGGAAAGGAAGAACACTCGTTTAATCACAGAATGATAAAGGGAGCTCTATATTGGATATATGGGAAGGTATTGAATCGATTACAAAATAAGTAGTGTAGTTGCCATTTTATACAAACTATTTAACTAACTATAACTATCTTGCAACCAACTAACTTCAACTAACTACAACTAACTCTTTGACAATGCTTTCAAGACTACCCCTCAAATTGGACCATATATGTTTATTAGTCTCATCTTATCAACCAATTCTCTGAATTGTACAGGTTGTAGTGCTTTAGTAAGAGTATCAGCAATCTGGTTTTTGCTTGAAAGGTGTAGAGTCTTTAACACTCCGGCTTGAACCTTTTCTCTAACCAGATGACAATCTTTCTCTATATGTTTGGTCCTCTCATGGAAAACTAGATTTGCCGCTATATGCAATACATCTTGATTATCACAATACAATATTGGAGGTCTGGAATGTTTAACACCAAATTCTTTTAGCAAGGATAATAGCCAAGTTAGTTCACATGTTGCATTTGCCATTAATCTGTACTCTGCCTCAACTAATGACCTAGATATTGTATTCTGTTTATTAGACTTCCAAGATATCTATGAGTCGCCAAGGAATACACAATACCCTGATATAGATCTTCTAGTGTCAGGGCAAACTGCCCAATCTGCATCTGTAAAAATCTTCAACTGCACATCAGTAAGTGAAAAGCTTGTTTTAGCATAGGCTTTTAAAGAAACATCAGATTTGGAAGGGAAGAATAGTCCTTGACCAGGTGTGGACTTAATGTACTGAAGGACCCTATGAGCTGTTGTCAAATGAGGGTCTCTTGGTTCTGCTAGAAACTGGCTTAATCTGTTAACTGGGTATGTTAAATCAGGCCTAGTGATAGTAAGATACAGTAGCCTTCCTATCAATCTTATGTACATAGATTGATCACTTATCAATTCTCCTTCACTTTGACTTAACTTCAAATTTGCTTCCATTGGAGTGTTGGCCGGTTTGCATCCCAAGAATCCTTCAGATAATAATTGTAATGCATATGGTCTTTGAGATACAAATATGCCTCTTGGAGACCTAGCAATCTCGAATCCAAGAAAGAACCTGGGAGGTCCTAAATCTTTCAATTTAAATTTTGAGTCTAGAGTTTGCTTCAACATCTCAAGTGCTACCTCATTGTTGCTGGCTATTATTATGTCATTCACATATTCCAATAGAGCAATAAAAATTGAAGTACTCTTCTTGATAAACAAAGAATGACCTGTGGCAGATTGAGTGACTCCATCTTTTATTATTAGAACATTTGTGAATTTAGCATTCCACTACCTAAAGGCTTGTTTGAGACCATATAAAGATTTATTCAATTTGCAAACAGGATTTGTGAGTGTGTTAGACTTCCCCTTAGGACTATATCTAGATAGAATGATCATATACACATCTTCGAGCAAATCCCCACGCAAGAAGTCATTGTTGACATCCAATTGGTGCAGGGACCATACATAAACTAAGGCTAGTGCTAGTAGAAGTTCGACAGTGAAATTAGAGCAAATGTATCAAGATAATCCACCCCTTCTTCTTGAGTATATCTTTTTGCCTAACTTTGTGTCTTTCTGTGGTTCCATCAAACATGTGTTTTATCTTGAAGAACCACCTACAACCAATAGGTTTATGGCCATAAAGAAGGTCAACAATGGACCAAGTGTGATCGTCCTCAAGAGCTTTCAATTCTGCTGCCATGGCTGCTTCCCATTTTGGTATGCCGCAAGCTTGTGAATAATGTTGTGGCTCAAACTCTGCTGAAACTGACATAACAACCACTTTAAAATTGTTGCTCAACTTGTCATATCCCAATACTTGAGAGAGTGGATGTATAGTGAAAGTATTTGATGTTACAGCTCCACAATGATAGTCATGAAGGTAATCGGGCTTCTTAACTAATCTCCTTGACCTTTTGTGGACTACATGTTCATTAGAAGAGCCATCTACTGAATCATCTGAGATGTGATCATCTATTGGTTCACTGGAAGGTCCATGATGATCAGATTGACAAGATGAGTTGGGATCATAAGGAAGTGGTTGGACAGCTTCTGATAGAAGTTGAGATATATTTTCTGAAGATAATTTATCAAGGAAGGGAAATATGGTCTCATGGAACATAACATCTCTGGAAATAAAAATTCTCCCTGATTCAATGTCTAACAGCTGATAGGCCTTTATACCAAGTGGATATCCAAGCAAAACACATGCCTTTGATCTGGGAGTGAATTTATGTCTTGAACTGGGTAATGTAGATGCATAGCATAGGCAGGCAAATGTTCTAAGATGCTTATAGTTTGGAACTTTTGAATGTAGAATTTCAAAAGGTAACTTGAGCAAAGGAGAAGGCAGCCTGTTGATCAAATGTGTTGCAGTTAACACTGCATCTCTCCAATATCCAAGTAAAATGCCTGATTGAAATAACAATGCACTTGCTACATTTAGAAGATGTTGATGCTTCCTTTCAACCACTGAGTTCTCATGTGGCCTCTCCACACAAGAAAAATGATGTATATAACTCCTTGCTTTTGAAAAAAAAAAATCTAAGAATCTAAGTTTATTTGCATTATCAGATCTTACACATTTAATAGGTACACCATATTGTGTCTTGACCATATTAAAGAACTGGATGATCACTTCTTGAACATCATATTTGTTTTTAAGTAGAAAAGTCCAAGTATGTCTTGAGCAATCATCCACAATAGTGACGAAATATTTGAATCCATTAACAGTAACCACATGAAAAGGTCCCCAAACATCAATATGTAAAAGGTCAAAAACTTTAGCTGAAAAATTGTTATTGGAATTGAAAGATAAACGTTTTTGCTTAGCAAAATGACATATAGAACAATGGAAATCTTTCTCAATTTTGCGATTTGACATTAATCCTTTGTCTTGCTGATGTTTTATTACAAATGAGGGGTGTCCAAGTCTAGAATGCCATAGGTCTTTATTACATGTTGTAGATGAAATGAAGGTATCATGAGAGGTGCTTTCACTTCTATTCTCCAAGGTTGGAAGAATGAGGTAGTATAAATTGACAATCATTCTACCCTTCCCAATCTGAGAGGTTGAAGACTTGCCTTGAATCACACAATAATCATTATTGAATATAAAGGAACAGAAACCATCTATAGTGAGAGCACTAACTGAGATTAGATTGTATTGAAAACTTGGTACATATAGAACTTTGGACAACATGATGTGGGAAGTAAGCATTATTGTACCAACGTTGAAAATATTAGCCTTTTGGCCATTAGGCAAGGACACATGAGAAGCAAAAATAGATTCATCAAAGGAATTGAATAAACTCATGGCATGGCATACATGATGTGTGGCTCCTGTATCAAGAATCCAAGTATGAGTAGGTATAAAAGAGTTTATACCAAAAAAGTTGGAGTAAGAAGGTTGATCTGAATGTTCTTGTGAAAAAGTCTGCAGCTGACTATTGAGAAATGAAATCAATTGTTGGCACTGATTGGCTGATAGTTTATTAGTTGAAGTATTGTTTCCAATCTATGTGTTTTGGACTGATGTTCCCAAGAAAACTTGATGAGCTGAAGGTCTGGAATGTCCTGCAGCATTATGAGAATAATTCTGGTAATTATCTTACTTTCCTTTTCCTATATCAGTGATGTCTTTGTTGTTCGATTTCCAGCCAGGTGGATATCCATGAATTTTATAGCATTTGTCAATGGTGTGTCCAAGATATCCACAGTGAGTACATGTTGGCTTATCTTTCTTCCCTTTAAAGTTATTAGAATTGTTAGGAGAATCTCCATAAGCAGCTGCACTGGGTAGAATTGAAGAGGAAGTTAAACTCCTATGATACCTAGAAGCATAAATGCAATCTAAATCATAACTTAATATCTTATTTTTGTAATCTCCATGATGTCTATAATTGACAGTTCCTTGATAGCAAAGCATACTTATAATGGTGATCGACGTTGCACGGCACGTGAATTTGGAATGTAATTTCCATGTAATGACTACTAGCAAGTACTTGTGGTGGGGTATGGCATAGAGTTAAGAGTCATCCTTGTGATACTAAAAGAGCCAGTTGACATGGAAATTCTGAAAGTAGGACAGACTTGGAGATAGCATGCCAATGAGGACTACATTGTTAGTAAGCAAAAAGAATAGTACAAAATATAATGCTTATATTGTAACGGTTTTGTTCTAATGTCCATGGTGGACATTGTTATAATGCCCACCGGGACACTTATTCAACATTCATTGGATGAGTGTAAAATAGGCCATTGGGCCATTACACTCATCCAATGAGTGTTGGACAAGTGTCCTGGTGGGCATTATAACAATGCCCACCGTGGGCATTAGAACGAAAGTGTATATTGTAATATACTCTTTTAGCCATGAGTTCTAATGATTAACACTTGCCTACTTTAGGAAGACAGGCTAGGGGATTGATGGTTTAATGTAATAGGAGTATGGTTGTAATCATAACCATTTGCATCGCCTATTGCATGTGACCATTTGCATCGTCTATTGCACATAAATATATTAGTCCATTAGGAAACTTTTGGGCAGTGATGGCAACGGGGCAGATCAGGCCTGATCCAATCTGCCCTACAAAAATTATATTCGATCCACTCTGCAAAAATTATAGGAGATCCAAATCTGCCCCGCGATCCACCATTTTTCGGGGTGGATCAGAGCCCTGATCCATTTTTTTTAATAAAATTTTTTTAGCTGACTTCAACTACCTCTAAATTGTAATTTAAGCCCCAAATCTTTCATCTATTTATTATTTAATCATATTTTTTTCAAACGGGACGAATCGGATCGAATCAGGCCTGATCCGCCCCGCCCAGCCCCGTCCTACGATCCGTCTCGATCTGTTCCGATCCCCTCCGCTGATTTGCAGATCAGGAATTTTTCGCTCTATTCAAATCGAGTATCCATCAAGTTCAGGACGAATCGGATATTTTTGTCATCTCTACTTTTGGGCCTCCTCATTTGGCTTAATAGGTTATTAACTGAATAAAATTATTTGGATTGATTAGGAAGCTTTGGAAGCCTTCTGACTTTATGATTTCTACCTTTGAATTTACTTGGACTACTTTTCCCATAGATGTTTGGGGCCTGTACCAATTTAATAGTACTTGACAAGTTCCTTTTTTACCTTATTTCAGTCAACTTGTATCGTATCTAATTTAAGGTTCTATTTGGATTACAGTGGTGGTCTATTATATTTGTTTATGCATCATTCTAAATGAGAAGCTCTGCAGACTTCTGTACTTGAGGAATGCCAAAGACTACCTATGTAGAGTGTATTTCTTTGTGAAATTTTCTTAGTTGTTTTTAGAATACTGGTACTTTCTACGTCCAGGATCAAGCATTTTGGCGAAAAGAATACTATAGTAGTAGAACTTAGCATGCTATTAGGAGTTAATGAACTATTTTTTTTCACTAAGTGGTCAAGTGAAAATGTAAGAAGAAAGAAATGTTTTCAGTCTCAAATTCAAACATGTGGGCACAAAGGGCATTTTCCATTTTCTTAGGAACTTGTGTACAAGAAACAATAGTATCACTTTAAGGAAACTTGTCAAGGAGTGTATAGATATATAATGGTAATCTTTCATCATGAAACAAGAAAGATTCAAGGAATCTCGAATGATATATAATGGTAGCTCTTTTTCTTTAACAAGAAAGTCAAATTTATGTAGATTGGGATGATTAGGGACATGTGTTGTGAAAATAATGTAATTGCAAGTGTACAATATCGCAAACAATGAATAAAGTAGACCTATTGAGTTCGGATTATCGTTCTCACAAATACTATCTTATTTATATACTAGTTAAATTAATCTTAATCCTAATATGTTTAAAACACTTTAAAATAAATTGATTTGAGAGTTTAAATTATAACTATGAATTTTAGAAAACAATGTAATAACTTATGTGAAAGCAAAAATTAAGAATTTAGAAAATATGGTTATTAAAGTGTTTAGATTTACGAGTTCACCATATTTGTTATATCTAATTTCTTCTCTCAAGATTTATTCCTAGAGTTGTATTCGGTTGAATTCACGAATTTAACATAACTTACGTGTCTCGAGTTCAAATTAGTCCTATCTAATTAAGTCACTTATGAAATATGAATGGTCCTTAATTAGATGCATTAAATCTCCTAAAAATTCAATTCAGACCACGACAATAACAAAAGTGTATCTCTACCTTTTATCCAATTGTCGGATTTTACTATGTTATCTAGATTAATAATTTACTTCTCAGTTTATTACAATCCACAATTCAATGACAAATAATGGCCAATTACTTCAAGCATTAAGAGAAGAAGTAAAATCAAATACTTAATTAATTTATAATTCAAAATTTGAGAGTCAAAAACAAAGAATTAAATTATGTTACATCATTCATCCAAACTTTAAGTTTAGCTATTCATAATTCTAGAGAAATAAAAGATGAAGAGATATGAATACATAATCGGATCTTGAATAAACGATTAGAAGAACCTGAATAGCTTGCACCAAGAATTATTTGTCTTCAAGTTCCAATTTTCAATGTTGTCGTCGTTCTCTGTCTTTTTCTCTATCTCTTTCTCAATGATTCCACAACTTTCTTTTGATCTAAGTTAGGTCTTTATATAGTTTTATACTAATTTTGAAACTCATGTATGTGAAAAGACGAAAAAGGTCCCGACTAGAGTTTAAATAAGCCAAAAAGTCCAAACGCGCAAACAGCGTATTGCCGCGGGCAAACTACTGTTTGACCGTAGCAAACAGTAAATAATTGTTGCCAAATTTGATTCCAATCATATTTGCAAGCTTTAGTCCTCTAAGTTTTGATATGTATTTTATTTGATCTCACTTCGTGTTTGTTCATAATTTGTCCTTTTGTCCTTTTATTTGCAGCCCAAGTCCTTCAACTTTAGATTTTGTCCTCTTTAGTCTTCTAATTTCCTCTTTCATTTCAATTTAGTCATCTTTTATTTACAACTCAAGTCCTTTAACTTTTGGATGTTTGTAAGTTGATCCTCATATACAAGTCTTCGTACTCCTTCAGTCCTTTTCGCCTATTTTGCTTTGTTTTTCTCCAATTCTATCTGATCTCAAGTTTTGACCTAAAACAATTAAATCAACACATAATTAAGTAAAAAATTACTTAAGAGTACTTACAATCGTCCACTTTTGATGGTTCAAATAAGTGTAAAACTATACTTATCAAATACTCCCAAACTTGAACATTTGTTCGTCCTCGAACATGACTATTTACTTAAACAATCAAACAAATAATATTAAAATATACTATAATAGATAGCTTGTCGTATTTGCCTCATTTTTTGAAACAACTCAATCAATTCATAAAAAACTTCTAAATTATGCTACCAAAATCAACTTTTACTTATCCAATGCTCGATTGATATATGTGTGTGTGCATAGTCAATCCAATCAACAAAAATCTTTAGATTGGTAATATTCCGCCCCCAATGGTCAAATATTTCATTTTTCTCTCGTAAGAATATATACTCCCATATTGATATTCATTCTCTCACATTGGGTGTTAACTCTAAAGTTGCCTTCAAAATACTTATTCTTTTACCACTCAAACTTTGGTTAGGTGTAGCCAATACAGTTGCTATCTAAATATGTGATGATTATCCATTTATTGAATGATTCGACCATCAAGCTTCCACTAAGAAAGTCAAACCCACTAGTCATCTACATCCCCAAATTATGCACACAAATGCTCAATCTTACTTTTGCTTCTTTTCTTTTTTAAAAAATCTATCTTATGTGCAAGACCATACTCCTTTAAGCTTTCTAGATGAATCTTTGTAGCGAGCTTTAGGCCGATGACTCCCAGGTCTGATAGACCTTAGGGCACTGAGTTTTAAAAACCCATACAGATTTTATCACTCGAGTCAACTAGGCTACGAAGAGAGATATAAGATAATGCAAGTGCAATGCCTTTCATTTTTTTATTTATTTTTTTGTGCAAGATAATTAATCAGGGATTAGATTCCTAGAATTTGGTCAATACCTAGATTCCACATGGTAACCAAATACGCTCCACACAAATATTACTCGTGTACAGAATCAACACCTATCTAAATACCTTCCGCATTGGTTTAATCACCTCCAAACTATCATTTCAACTGGTTAGGTAATTTAGTTGTCAATTGGTGGTCTTGGTTTTCACAACTTAGGTTCACTATTCTTTCATTGTATTCTATTCAATATACCAACAAAAAGTAGTGATATTCATGACTATTCTGCTCACACTTAATCATATTTCACATGGATGAGTATAGTATATAAAAAACATCTTAAGTAGCATCACTGAATCATAATTCATGAATTGATAACAGTTTGAAATAGATATCATCATTAGTCGACAAGGCTATCCAACATACAAGAACACATAATAATTTTTTTTCGTCTACAACACACAAACAATATCGAAAATAATAAAGTCACCCCCAAATTTAAAATTCACATTGTCCTCAATGTGACAAAAGAAAGCGAAATAAATAAAATGGAAAAGTGTTAACTCGAATCAAAAGACGTGGAAACAACATTGAACTTTCAGTTGATCAGTACGCGTTGGGATTGGAATGACGATGTGTAGCCTGAAATATAAAAAAAAAATAAATGTACTTAATTACTAAAAATCAGAAAACATGCTCTACTTCCTAATGCAGTCCTAAAATTCTACATACAATGCAATAAACATATAAGAGATAGAAAAATAGGTTGCCTCCTATTAAGCGATTGATTTATAGTTTAGAGTTCGAATTTTTGCAAGTATCATTTATGGAGGCTTGAATTGGACTTTGGAAGTCTTGCATTGCTCACAATTACCAGCTTTGCATGATTTATTCTTAGCTCTCCATATTTTAAATCGACTATTTTCATCTTTAATAATTGTTGCAACTAGTCCACATGTATCCGGTTTGCAGTTTTCTAGGCCAATTTTCACCACTTCATCAACTCTAAAACACTTTTCGAGGTCGACTGGTTGCTCGGGTATGGTGTACATATTAAATACTGCTCGTTCATCCTGTACCCTCAAGATTAGCTCACATTTTTCAACATCAATAAAGGCTCAACTCATCGCTAAGAATGGTCATCCCAATATGACTGGCATATATTTAGCAGAATAGCTCTACAACCATCAGTTAAAGCTATTATCTTGTATTCATCTGGTTTTCTCTTCTTGGACAACATTTCCTTTATAAATTTTAAATACAGTGGCATCTGGGCTAACACTTCGACAAAAGGAATGTTGATGTGCAGTTTCTTAAAGACTTCACAAAATTTTCCAAACTGCTTGTTGAGCTTGTTCTTCTACAACCTCTAAGAAAATGGAATTGGTGGCACATAAGCTTTGACAAGAATTGGAGCTCTCACTTTTGATGATTCAGCAGATTCCTTTGAAACTTCTTCTTTTGATTTCGCATGTTGTTGTCCATATTCTTCTTCCTCAACTACCAACTATTTGTCATGTTTCTCTGGTCTTTTCACGTGAATTTCTGGCAGTTATACCTCACTCCTAGTAGTGATTTCATTTACCTATTCTTTTGGATTTGTCATTGTATTGCTAGGCAAAGTACCTGGTTTTCCTATCTGACAGTTGCAAAACTAACTGGCCAATTTAAGTCTCTAATTTTCTAATAGACGTCTATTGATTTTGACAGTTTGTGTCCAGCCGCTCCAATACTTTATTAGTTTTCTGCATATACTGTTGAAACATCTCTCCCAAACTTGGTCATCTTTCCTGCTGAGTATTATAGGCATTGCCACTTTGTTGATTCTTAGACCACCTAAAATTTGGATGTTGCTTCCAACCCGTATTGTATATTTGTGAATATGGATTATACTGCTAATGTGTATTATTCTGCACAAAATTGACCTGTTCTGGAGAGGCTAATAATATACAATCTGATGTCGAGTGATCAGCCCCACAGTTTTCGCACATGATGGTTGCTTGGAGTGCATTCACTCCTTGCGTTTGTATTCTGACCAAGAGCTCCACCTGCTTTGTCAAAGCAGTAAGTTAGTGCATTAGTAGTTGATTGACTATCAATCTCATGTATACCTGCTACTTTTCTTGGAGTGGCACGATCAGATGAAAATATGGTATGTGTATTTGCAATCAGCTCGTATACATCTCATACTTTGTTGACATTTTTATTTGCAGTGGACTAGTTTGCAGAGGAGTCCATTGTTGATTTGGACTAATGAGATAGCCCAGAGTAAAAATATTGAGCTTGTTGGCCCATTTTAATACCATGGTTTTGACACTTTATGAGCAACTCCTTTAATCTGTCCCAAGTTTCATGATACTTTTCTCCATCTAGTTGCTGAAAAGTAGAAATTTCTAGCTTCATCTTTGCTACTTTAGCTGGTAAAAAATACTAGTTGCAGAATTTTCTAGCCAAGTCGTCCTAGGTGGTGATACTAGCATGTGGTTCTGAGTCTAACCATTTCAGAGCCCCATCCCTCAATGTATAGAAAAATAACTGAAGTCCAATGGCATCTTCATTTACTTCTTGAAATTGAAAGTTACGGCACATCCGTGGGAATCTGGAGAGATGAGTATTCGGGTTTTCATTCGCCTTTCCATAAAACTGCAGGTTATTGCTGAAGAGATTAATCAGATCGGCCCTTAACTGAAAGTCGTTCCGACCAAAAGCTGAATCGACTATGCTTAAACGATCAGAAGCAGCTGTCGGAGTTAAGAATTGAGCCATTGGCATATTTCCATCATCGTCTTCTTCTTCATCATAATGTTGTTGAATTTGCTGAGCCGCCAATCAGGCTGCTTCTTGTTCATTTTATCTTCTTACTTGTGCATCTGCCATTTGAATTTGTTGATGATCTTATTGTTTTTGGTTGTGTTATTTGCGTCTTCGTCTGAAAGTATGTTCAATCTCAAGATCGAAAGTCTCAAGATTGCGGCCTTGTGTACGGAGCATGCAACAAACACATTTTCTGTATTAAGAAAACAAATAAGACAAATAAAATGTATAATAATAATAATAATTAAAATAACAAAATTAAATAAAATAGAATAAAAAAATTAAACTAACACTAATACTAACGATTAATTTAAACTAATATAAAATAACAATAGTTCCCGACAACGGCGTTAAAAATTTGTTGTGAAAATTATTTAATTGTAAGTGAACAATATTGCACACAGGTAATAAAGTGGACCTATTGAGTCCGGATTATCGTTCTAACGAAGACTATCCTATTTATATACTAGTTCAATTAATTTTAATCAAAATCTATTTAAAACACTTTGGAATTGTTTATTTTAGCTATTAACGTGTAACTATCAATTTAAGAAAATAATATAATAACTTGTGTAAAAGCAAATATCAAGAATTATTCAAAAGTGATAGTTGAAGAATTTGGATTTATGAGTTCACCATAGTTGTCATCTCTAATTTCTCCTCTCGAGATTTATTCTTAAAGTTGTATTCGGTCGAATTCACAAATTTAACCTAGTTTACATCTCTCGAGTTCAAATTAGTCCTATCTAATTAAGTCAACTTATGAAATCTGAATGGTCCTTAACTAAATGCATTAAATCTCCTAAGAATTCAATTCAGACTGCGACAATAACAAAAGCGTATCTCTACCTTTTATCCAATTGTCGAATTTTACTACATGGTCTAGATTATTAATTTAATTCTCAGTTCATTACAATCCACAATTCAATGACAAAAATGGCCAATTATTTCAAGCATTAAGAGAAGAAGTATAATTAAATACTTAATTAATTTATAATTCAAAACTTGAGAGTCGAAAACAGATAATTAAACTATGTTACATTGTTTATCCAAACTTTAAGTTTAGCTATTCATAATTCTAGAGAAAGAAAAGATGAAGAGGTTTGAATACATATCCGGATCTTGAATAAAAGATGAGAATAACTTAAATATCTTGCACTAAGAATTCTTTGTCTTCAATTTTCAATCTTCAATATCGCCGTCGTTCTTCGTCTATTTCTCTATCTCTTCATCAATGATTCCACAACCTTCTTTTGACCTAGGTTAGGTCTTTATATAGTATTTTACTAATTTTGAAACTCATGTACGTGAAAAGACGAAAAAGATCATAACTAGAGTTAAAAATAAGCCAAAAAAAGGTCCAAACGCGCAAACAACGCATTGCCACGGTCAACTACGATTTGATTGCGGCAAACAGTAAATAATTGTTGCCAAATTTTATTCCAATCATATTTGCAAGATTTAGTCCTCTAAGTTTTGATGTGTATTTTATTTAGTCCCCACTTCATGTTTGTTTATAATTTGTCATTTGTCCTCTTATTTGTAGCCCAAGTCCTTTAACTTTGGATTTTATCCTCTTTAGTCTTTTAATTTCTTCTTTCATTTCAATTTAGTCTTCTTTTATTTGCAATCCAAATCTTTAAACTTTTGTATGTTTGCAAGTTGATCTCCATACCTAAGTCTTCGTACGCCTTTAGTCCTTTTTCGCCTATTTTGCTTTATTTTTGTCAATTCCATCCGATCTCGGGTTTTGACTAAAACAATTAAATCAATACATAATTAAGTAAAAAAATTACTTAAAAGTACTTATAATCGTCCACTTTTAATGGTCCAAATAAATGTAAAACCACTCTTATCACATGTTTACACTCAAAAAAGGGTGGCACAACTTGTCTCCAACATTGTTACAGTAACAAGGTACCATAAAGATACGCTAATTTTGTTCTTTAGCAAATGTGTTAGTTCTAAATTGTAATTTGAGCAAGCTCGATAGGCAAAGAGATTATGTGAAGTATTAAATCACTGGCATAATGCATAACTGGCTATTGTGGAGTTTTTTTCTACAACTTGTGTTTCTTCACTCTATTTTCCCCATGGAAGAGGACGCTGTTTTGATTGAAGTTCATCTTTTTTTTCTATTGAATAAGCAAAGATATAATATTCGTACGATTTCAAATATTGGAACAATGACGTGATTGAGAAATGAGCTGTATGACGCAGTTGAGAATTTTTTATTGCAATTTTTAGTAATATCTTCTAAAACTTGCTGTGAGACCAATGTTTCAAAAGATGTTTTTCTTTCTTTTGAAGATTTTAACTCATATGTGTAAATAATGGAAAGGTCTCAGATAATTATTTCACATGTTTAGGCATGAAATCTTTTTGTTTGACGCCCTTAGAGAAGGACTAGAAGAAGAAATGGAAAAAGATCCTCGTGTTTGTGTCTTTGGTGAAGATGTAGGCCACTTTGGAGGCTCGTACAAGGTCACCAAGGGTCTTGCTGAAAAATATGGAGATCTTAAGGTGCTTGATATCCCCATTGCTGAGAATTCTTTTACCAGCATGGCTGTTGGGGCAGCCATGACAGGTCTAAGACCCGTCGTTGAGGGCATGTTCATGGGATTTTTTCTATTGGCTTTCAACCAAATATCTGACAACTGTGGCATGTTACACTACACCTCTGGTGGGCAGTTTACAATTCCAACAGTAATCCGAGGACCTGGAGGGTTGGACACCAACTTGGGGCAGAGAATTCACAGAGGCTTGAGTCTTACTTTCAGTCAATTCCTGGAATCCAGTGCATGTCAACCCCTTATAATGCCAAGGGTCTGATGAAGGCTGCAAGCCGTAGTGAGAACCCTGTGGTCTTTTTCGAGCATGTGCTTCTTTATGACCTCAAGGAGAGAATTCCTGATGAAGAGTATGTATTATCACTTGAAGAGGCGGAGATGGTGAGGCCTGGGGAGCATATTACAATTTTAACGTACTCTCGGATGAGATACCATGTGTTGCAAGCTGCCAAGACTCTTGTCAACAAAGGCTATGATCCGGAGGTCATTGATATTAGGTCTCTGAAATCGTTTGATCTCCACGCCATAGGAATTCTGTGAAGAAAACTCACCGGGTGCTCATTGTTGAAGAGTGCATGCAAACAGGTGGCATTGGGGCAAGCATTATGGCAGCAATAAATGAAAATTTCCATGACTATTTGGAAGCACCAGTTGTATTGGAAGTGCATTGTCCATAGCTATTATAGCTATTATACAGCAGTAGATACAGCAGCAGAGCAGCTGTGCTTTTTTCCCTAAATTAAGGGAAAGTCTTTCTTGTTATTATCAAAAGTTTAGGAGTGACTTAAGGGTGATTAAAAAGTCTGTCTTCACTACCTCTGTCTCTTCTCCTTTTGTATATATACATATGAGTGTGCTGTAATTTATACAAGATATATATACACAATCAAATTTCTACATGGTATCAGAGAAGGAACTCTAAGGCCTAAACCTGCTTCTTTTCCTGTTTACGTTCTTCACTCTATGATGGAGGAAGAAAATTCTTCTAATTCTGAAATTGGGAGCTTGCCTGCTACTTCAAATCTTTATAATGTTGAGGTTAATCCAAATCAACGTCTTAGTTCCGTTTTGTTGAATGAATTCAACTATCTTCCTTGGGCTAGAGCTATCACACTTGCCCTTGGAGGAAGATCTAAGCTTGGTTATGTCAATGGAGTCATACAAATGCCTGAAGCCACTTCTCCTACATACGAGTCTTGGCTATGCAAGGATCAATTGGTCATGTCTTGGCTGCTCAATTCCATGGAACGCAAGATTGCTGTCTCTGGAAGCATGTCAAAGAAATGTATGGAAATCAAAACAACTCTGCTCGTGTTCTTCAGCTAAAGAGAGATATCACTTGCTTACAACAAGAGGACAAGACTTTTGTTCAACATCTTGGCAACTTGACAAGCATGTGGAATGAGTTAGATGTTTATCGACCCCATACCACAAATGCTACTGTATTGTTGAAAAGAGCCGAGGAAGATAAGATCTTTCAACTTTTGTCGAGTATTAGTTCAGAATTTGAAGACCTGAGAAGTCACATCCTAATGAATTCTGAGCTTCCTTCATTCACTAGTGTCTGTGCTACCATTCAAAGAGAAGAGAGGTCAGAAAAAAGGTGATGAATATACAGGCCAAGACTAATATGTCTGAGACTATGGCCTATTTTTCGAATCACAAGCGTATTGAAGAGAGGGTCTACAAGGGCAAACAACCTAAATGCAACTATTGTGATGGGGTTGGACATATTAGAGATAGATGTTGGATTCTCCATCCAGAATTAAAGCCAAAATTCCTGAATGAAAGCAAAGGTCCTCATAGGAGTGGGAACAATTCTTCACACAAAGCAAACCATACAAGTGCATCTTCTACTGAGAGAATGTAGAATTTCACTGCCAATCCAGTAGCATCGATCAGTGAATTTGCAGTCTATCTTCATAAGAAACAGATGCCTGGTGAGTGTGAGGAAACGATCATCCCTGGAAGCAAAAATCATACAGCTCTTCTTGGCAAGTTTGCTGGTTTTCTTGCAGAAACTGACTGTGTACCACAAGGAGATGTCCTTGGTATCTTAAATTCTTTCTCAACTGCTCTTAATGTTGGTTTTATGCATGATTATTGGATTATAGATTCAGGAGCCACGGATCACATGACAAATCAACTTAAAAATTTACATGATTTTGAAAAAATATCCACTCCTTCTCAAGTGTCTGTAGCAAATGGAAAGGGTGCTTCAGTGCTTGGGAAAGGAAAAATAAATTTGATTTCAAATCATATCCAGTCAGTAGCTTTGTATGTCCCCTCATTTCCTTTTCAACTCTTATCTATTGGAAGAATCACAAATTCTTTAAAGTGCATAGCCATCTTTTCTCCTCACAATGTCATTTTTCAGGATCTCACCACCAAGAAGACGATTGGTGAAGGTTTCTTTTTGAATGGACTCTATTATCTATCCAAGGATCCCAAGGTTCCTAAAGGTTTTCAAGTTAGTTCGAGTTTAGCACAGGACCAACAAATTTGGCACCAACGACTGGCTCATCCATTCGAAAAAGTGCTGTCTTTTTTGTTTCCAGATTTTTGTAAAACCAAAAACACATGTGATGTCTGCCATTTGTCTAAATTTACCAGGTTACCTTTTGTTTCTTCCATATCTAGGACTAGTAATCCTTTTGAAATCGTCCATTCAGACATCTGGGGTCCTGTTCTTGAGTCATTCGATGGATATAGGTATTTTGTAACCTTTGTGGATGATTTTACAAGGATCACTTGGTTGTATCTTCTGAAATTTAAACATGAAGTTGCAGATGTATTTAAAGATTTTCATAGACTTGTTATCAATCAATTCTCATCTCATATTCATATTTTAAGATCCGATAATGGCGCTGAATATATGTCACAATACTTGAGCACACACGGCATTCTTCACCAAACAACTTGTGTTGGTACACTACAACAAAATGGAATAGCCGAGAGAAAAAACCGTGACCTACTTGAGAAAACAAGAGCTCTCATGTTTCAAATGCATGTTCCTAAGAAATTTTGGTCTCAAGGCGTACTCACTGCCACATATCTCATTAATAGACTGCCTAGTAGTGTGCTGGGATTCAAATCACCCTATGAAGTGTTGAAGAAACGCAAAATAAATTTATCACACTTAATAGTCTTCAGCTGCTCATGCTTTGTTCACACCCAATCTTCTCATCGTGACAAACTAGATCCTAGAGCTACTAAGTGTGTGTTTTTGGGTTATTCATCTGCACAAAAGGGGTATCGATGCTACAATCCTACTAATAGAAAAATCATAGTATCAAGGGATGTGAGGTTTGATGAAACAACTCCTTATTTCTCAAGAAAATTAGATAGTGATAGCCAGGGGGAGTTTGTTCATGATTTGTTTCCTAGGCCTAGTCCTGCACTTGGTGTTGAATGCGATCAGTCTGTAGCCATCCCCCATACTCAAGAAACACAGGATGTGATAATTGATCCAGAAGCACAACTTGAGTCCTCAATACCTCCTCATTCAACCCATGAGTTAGTGCCTACTCCCCAGGCTTCACTTCGAAGAAATCCTGCACGTGAACGTCATCCTCCATCAAGGCTACTTGACTATGTTACTTACACTACCAGGTACCCTTTGAACAACTTCAACAATTATACAAAATTCTCACCTTCTCATGTTGCTTTTCTTAGCAATCTTGATATTGTTCATGAACCACAAAGTTATCAAGAGGCAAGCCTTCTTGAGATATGGAAGGAAGCCGTGACTGCAGAACTTCAGGCTCTTTATGACAATAAAACATGGAGTATTGTCAAGCTTCCCAAAGGAAAGAAGGCAGTGGGCAGCCGCTGGGTGTATAAAACCAAGTTTCATTCAGATGGGACAGTTGAGAGACATAAGGCTCGGTTAGTGGCTCGTGGTTTTACTCAAACATATGGAGTAGATTACAAGGAAACCTTTGCTCCTGTTGCAAAAATGAACACAGTGAGGGTGTTGTTATCTGTTGCTATCAATCATGCATGGCCTCTATATCAAATGGATGTTAAAAATGCCTTTTTACATGGAGATCTCGAAAATGAAGTTTACATGAAGCTACCCCCAGGTCATCCCCAATCTAATGATCCAGACAAGGTGTGCAAGCTTCATAAATCCATTTACGGGTTAAAACAATCTCCACGTGCATGGTATGCCAAACTTAGTTCAGTCCTTGAGGAAGTTGGTTTTCACAGAAGCAATGCTGATTCTTCACTTTTCATTCGAATTGGTACAGCAGGAAAGCTTGTGGTCCTTATCTATGTTGATGATCTAATAGTGACAGGTGATAATGTTGAAGAAATTAATTCCCTCAAACAAGCTCTTTGGATCAGATTTGCCCTCAAAGATCTGGGCATTCTCAAATATTTTCTTGGTATAGAAATGGCCACATCTCACAAAGGTCTCTTTCTAAACCAACGGAAATATGTCCTTGATCTTCTACAAGATAGTGATATGATGAATTGTAAACCGGCCCAAACTCCTCTTGACAGTAAGCTTCAGCTGAATGTACAAAGTGAGTTTCTCACGAATCTGTGTTATTATCAAAAGTTGGTTGGGAAGCTCATTTATCTTACTATTACACGTCCCGACATATCTTATGCCATAAGCATTGTTAGTCAATTCATGCATGCCCCCACCATTGCTCACCTGAAAATGGTTAAACGCATCCTTCGCTATCTCAAAGGATCAGTTGGTCGAGGTATTCTGATGAGAAACAACGGTAACACTCAAATCATGGGTTACACAGACGCTGATTGGGCCGGCAACTCACTTGATCGTAAGTCCACCACTGGTTTTTGCACATTTGTAGGCGGCAATTTGGTTACATGGAAAAGCAAAAAACAGAATGTCATAGCTCGATCTAGTGCAGAGGCTGAGTATCGAGCAATGGCCTCCGCCGCGTGTGAACTTATTTGGCTAAAAAAGGTCTTCTTTCAGATTTAGGATTTCCCAGCAGTCATCCTACGTCTCTTTTCTGTGATAATCAAGCTGCCATGCACATTGCTTCCAATCCAGTTTTTCATGAGCGGACAAAACATATTGAAGTTGATTGCCATTATATTCAAGCACAAGTCCAATCCGAGGTCATTGACACTCATTATACTCGAAGTCATGATCAGTTGGCTGATATATTCACTAAATCTCTTCCAACTACTCAGTTTCAACGCATCTTGTTCAAGCTTGGCTCAATGAATGAACTCCCTTGATCCAGCTTGAGGGGGAGTATTGGAAGTGCATTGTCCATAGCTATTATAGCTATTATACAGCAGTAGATACAGCAGCGGAGCAGCTGTGCTTTTTTCCCTAAATTAAGGGAAAGTCTTTCTTGTTATTATCAAAAGTTTAGGAGTGATTTAACGGTGATTAAAAAGTCTGTCTTCACTACCTCTGTCTCTTCTCCTTCTGTATATATACATATGAGTGTGCTGTAATTTATACAAGATATATATACACAATCACCTACAGGATGTGCCTACACCTTATGCAGGGACTTTGGAGGAATGGACTGTGGTTCAATCACCGCAGATTGTAGCTGCTGTTGAGAAGCTCTATCAGTAACATCTGCAGTAGCAGGGGTTAGATCTAGTTTAAGGTCCAGTTTCAAGCTTCAAAATCTCTATGGTACCATTTCAGCTCTGTACACTTCCTCAAACTGTGTTGTATTTTCAATTAAGATTTTTAGGAGCCAATGATTTATGTTGAATTTTTAAGTTGATTAGGATAGTAACGAACCTATTACAACTTTTGCTTGATCAAACATTATGTGTATCAAAACAAGAGTGACATTAGAAAATATAACAGTTATTTGATAAATTGTATTTCTTTCTGTTGCTTTGTAATGAAATGTAGTATACTTCTGGATTGTTTTAGATTGTAATTCCTTTCTCACGGGCACCTCTCAAATCAACAGCTTTCAATTTCCTTGTGATTGGAAAAAAATCCACGACAACATGTACAATCTTAGACTAATATGTAGAATCAGGTTTTATTTATAGGATTATAGCTTTCTTCTTGTCACAGTTGAACATATTATACTTTATTCTGTCTGTGATCTATATGAATACAATAAATCTGGCTGTTCGGATGATGTAAAGGTTTTTCCTTCGCTCTTAGATTTACCTAGTGTAGCTCTAAAGTTTTCATAAGATATGTGATGTTCTATATGGTGCCAAAATAGCTCGATAATTAGTTAGTCTCGGTATTTCCTATGAAATGGGGTCCAAATGTTCTTTACTGTCTTCTACCTTTCTTCCCTTTGCTTTGTCTGGTGACTGGATTCAAGCCATATAGGTATTAATGGTGTTCCCATCATAGCGAATACTGTTACATTGGCTACAATGTTTCCATCAATTTTAAAGTCATGCTTTTTCGCAACGCATGCTGCATGAGCCTCTTATGTCTCCGATATAATCTTAGATTTATTCTTGTAGTTATTGAATCTGCACAAGGATTTTACGTAATTTTTTGGGCCATTATAACCAAAACTAGCAGGGTTATGATCAATGTACGTAGAAGTGTTCGCATCAATCTGTTTTTATCATTAAGTTGATGTAATCTTAACAATTTGATGATTTTATCTCAAGCCTTTGTATTGAAAAGAAATTGCTTCCTTCTTTTTCCTCAGTTAAGATCTCTTTCTCACTGAATTGCTTCCTATTTTTACTTTTCTTGTATTTCTGTTTGGCTGTTGTCGACTATCCTCAATTTGTTCGGATATTTTTCGTGACAGTTATATCAAGTGGCAAGGTTATTTTTCTGTTGGACTGGATATCTGGCTTGAAGATGTTCATTATGTTGGAAAATTTTAGAGTTATGCCATATTTGGACATAATTTTGTGTGGGACCCTTTTTTTATTGTGGAAGATAAAAGTATATTTGTGTTTTCCTCCGTGCGAACATCGAATTCATATATTTATTTGCCCAAAATGATGCTCGGGCGAATGAGAAATTGAAGCTCAAAGTAGAGCTAGAAATAGTTGGAATTAAATGAGGTATTGATTATGCAACACCTGAAAGTGCCATATTTATGAAGGAGTTGATAGGTAATATGGGAGCTTATATAACAGGTCTGAATTTTTCACAGTTAGATACAAGAATTTCACTCTGCTCTCTTCCTTCTCAGTTCGTTGGAGTAGAAGCTTTGTGTTAAGCTTGCTACTGATTCCACCGTTATATCCTGAGAGACAGACGCTCGGTAATTCTCAAACACCTACGGTGAGAGAGTGAATATGTTTTAAGGACATTGTATTTATACACGCATGAGTTTGCTTAAATTTGTTCTCTCTTTAATTGTTAATTTCAATGTTTCTGTAGGTGGTGTTCTGTTTTTCATTTAATTAATGAATATATTAAATTATTTCTGTATATTTCTTCTAACACATTACATTGGCACGATGTCGTGTTAGGATTGTGACTTCTGAGATATATCGTATATAGTCTTTGTAAAACTGATATATCCTTCTTCACTGTAATTAGTCTCTTTTACATGCTGTGGTTGTGGTGTACATGTTGGGTCATGCATTCTTGTTGATTAATCATAACCCTGATCTATGAAGTTTTACATGATTTATTAGATTTTGTACTGGTAATCATTTGCTATTTGTAGGTATACTTTATATATAAAATCAAGTCATGTCGAGTCGAGCATTGAGTTAAACATGTTTAGTTAATATGATTTGAAATAAATAGTTCAAGCTCGACTCAGTTTGCTTCTTAATTTGATTTTGTTCAAACTATTGACTCTTTTAAGTGAATGCTAAAAAACTTAAATAAGCAAGATTTGAGTCAATTGAGTTTTGCTCTAGTCTATCTATGAACATTGATTTAATTCTGTAAGCCATCAGACCAAGCACTGGCGGAGCCAACATGGGGGCAGTGGGGTCAACTGCCCCCATTGTGTTCTTGAAAATTAATTACTGAGTACCATACATTGAATTTTTTCTTTTGATTAATAGAATTAATGTATTGTAGTTTGACAAAAAAAAGGATATATATATATATATATATATATATATATATATATATATATACTCAGCCACTGGCGTAGAAGGGTCTTTCTCAAGGTTGGTTGGCAGAGTTGGCAGAGTTAGCAGAGTCTTGTTTAATCTGCTCGATGCGGAAGTCTAAGTCTTCTATTAGTTCTTTTATTTTTTTATAAAAATCTAAAAATTGACTGTCTGGTTCAATAGATTCGTAGATTACAATTTCTTGTAATTCTTCTAATTTTTGTTCTAACAAATTAAAATCTTTATTCTGTATGATAATATGTTCTTCTAATAAAGATGAATCAAATTCTGGCAATTCTTTAATTACTTTATCTAAAATTCTATATTTTTGGCCTAAGCTTTTTCTTACTCTTTCTAGTTCTCTACTTGTATTTTCTAAAAGAAAATTAAAACTTTCTAAGAGGTCTGATGATAATTTGATTTCTTTACTACCTGAACTAGATGCTTTGTTTATATCTATGTTTGATAGGTTCATAAAGTTTTTTGTTTTTCAAAGTTGTATTTTATCCTACTTGGTACTTCCCTTTTCGTAAATTCTTTAAATGTCTTAACAAATCTCCTTTTTTTTTTTTTTTTTTTTTTTTTTTTTTTTTTTTTTAGCTGGGAATTAAAACAATTAAAACACAAATATCACCACCTAAGACATGTTAACTTGAACCTGATTCTTTTCATTAAGGTTACCAATGGCACTCCCTTAATAAATTCCTAAATTAATTAGTTCCCTTTCCCCAACATCTAAAGGACATCTAAGGCTCCCTCCGGCCTACAATCCTTACTTATTTGGGTCACTCAGGATTAATTTAGAAACAGTATGGCTTCTAAGAATCAAGTTATGCTTTTATAACATGCATAGGATGAAATGATGATATAACAAATATTAACAACACATTTCAACTAAATACTTCATAAAAAATATACTGAAAATAACATATTTTTTGGAGATCTGTCTAATACATTAAAGAAAATACTACTAAGGATTTCCCTTTCGGAAAATCCCGAAAATTACAAAAACAAAAACTAAAATTATACCTTACAAACTTTGTACAAGCTTTGGATTGAGAATTTCTTCTATATAAGATGGAGGTTTTTTCGTAAGGGGATAATGGAGAATTTTTTATCTGTGTTTTTTCACTTTGTTCACCATATATCTCTTACGAATATCACTCACCCTTATATAGCAAAATTCTTGGGAGCTGGAAACAAAAGGTCTGAAAACAATTTCAAAAGAAAGATTCCTATTTTCTACGTGTTACAAACTTTCTGTCTTTTCTTCTTTTTCATTTGGCACGCGTTTCACCGAGAAACATCTGGCCAAAATGAATTTCTGCATTTTGATCCACTTGTCCGAAGCATCTTTGAAAAATTTTCCTCTGAATTTGTCTGATCTCAATTTTTTCAAAAGGCTCACAATAACCTGTCTGGATCAAATCTTCTTTTCTAAATTCTGAAGGAAATTCAAAAGTTGAACAGTTCTTCAAATCCGTCTTTTCTGCAAAATTTCTAAAAGTGCACAGGAACTCTTTTGTCTTTTCTGTTTGTCTTGGAATCTTGAAAAGAGACGTCTGTTGAATGTCTTCTGAATTTTCAAAATTCTTACAGCTGGATGAAATCTTTTTCAAAAAGAGAACAGCTTCCTATCTGAAATCTGGCAAAGTTCTTTGTCTGTATTCTAAAGAATCTGATTTTTTCAGAAAGTAAAGATCTGTGAAAAATTTTCTTTATGTGTCAAGATTATGTTCAGCAGTAGGTGAAAATGACATTCCTGAATCTGAATTATTGCAACCAAGTCTTTCGTCTTCCCCTCTAAAATCATCATTTTCATCAGAGGGTTCTGATTTTTCTGGTTCTGGGTTATTGCGTTCTTGGCATTGAATGTCTTTTTCTTTACTAGCTTCTCTTTTAAGCAAAACATTTTCTAAAGCTTTCTCAATAATGGAACCGAGATTCTTTTCTGGATTTTGTTTTTTCTTTCTTCTAAACGTTTTTCTTTTTAAAACTTTCTCATTTTTCTCTAATTTTTGAATTTGGGAAAGAAGTCTATCTAAAGGAATGATATCATCTTCTAGATCTTGGCTATCTTGCATGATTTCTTTTCCTTTACTACAAGACTCTTGAGATGGGTTTTTCTGAGTATCTTTTGGGCTTTCTTGGGATTCTGAAATTTTTTCTGGGTTTTGAGTTGGGCTTGGTGAATAGTTAACAAGAAAATCAAATTCTTTGCCACTGGGCTGGCCAAGCAAATCCCAGATTTGGGTCTGTTTTGGAGACGTAGGGAAATCAACAGTTCCCTGAGTCTGTTGAACTTTGGGCAAGTCCACAGCCATCAACGGATTTGTTGTGTCTTTACCAGCTACCGTTTGGGCTGGACTAGCTATTGATTTTTTGGGCTCAATAGTACCCTTTGGATAAATCATTTTTAAACTCATCACTTCTTTTTCCAATGAAGCAATTTTCTTCTGTAAAAAAATTCTTTCTAAAATTAATGCTTCATTTGATTCGTTCAAAATTTTAAAATTCTTTTGCATACACTCGCAATGAGTGCAAAAAATCTTTTTGTCTTTACTAGGGGAAAAGTCTAATGGTGCATCTTGAAAATTTCTTAATGAAGGAGAAATAAAGAAATTTAAACCTATAAGATGTCTAGCACAATCTAAGGCTTCTTGAAAACTCGTAAAACCTTTGTAAAGAGGGTCTTTAAAATTACTAATGTTTTCAACTACTTCTATCCAGGTATGAAAAATTCCTGGTGTCTTACCTTTGATAACAACATAAAATTTAAACTTATTCTTGTTCTGATTAAAATGTTCTGACAATGCATTCATACAAGCAAGAAAATATTTCTGGTCTCTTGGATTCTTATTATAAGAAATCCACAAATTGTCTAAAATACATTTTTCTTCTTTGGACAATGAAATATGAGGAAAAACTTTAAAAGAAATATTACTCGAAGGAAAGCAAGTAAGTTCTTGATTACCAAATCTAAGTTTGTCTTGGTAATAAATTCTGTTCTGACTATTTGGAGTCTGAAGTAAAGCAGAAGAAGCAAGGGAGTTCCCTGGCGGGATCCCTGGTCTAAGAGGAGGTCTGGACATCTGTAAAATAAACATCAAACAGTTAAAAACTAACATTTAAATTTCCTTAACTGTTATCATTCTACTTAAGATGTCTGCTGATTTATTATCTACTCCTTTTATGTGTTCAAATTCTATATTTATTCCAGTATTTGTAATTCTGTCTACAAAATTTAACCATCTTCTTCTACTACTTTTCTTAGAATCTAATTTTAACTTGTTATGAAAAGAGACAATTGCTGCGCAATCTGTTCTTATTAAAATTTCTTTTTTAGAAACAATAAATAGTTCAAAACTATCTAAAGCATAACTTATTGCTAAGAGTTCTGCGTCAATGCTACTTAAATTACCTTTTTCTTTATAATTTCCGCTACTATATCTACATATTCTTTCCGTAGATTTGTCTGCATATTTGTTGGGTTTACATAACAAAACTGCTCCCCAACCTAAAATACTATCATCTGTTTCTATTATCAAGAAATCTGTATCTAAAGGCATTGCTAATTCTGGCAACTTCCTAATTTTTTCTTTGATTTCTTGGACTAATTTAACATCTTCTATATTAAAATGTCTTTGTCCTGTAGGAGATGTTTTTGAATAAAGTGGTCCTGCAATTTTTCCTAAATCTTTAATAAAGGGTCTAGCATAATTGACTAATCCTAAAAATTTCTGAATTTGCTTTAAATCTTCAAGTCTATCAGGAAATTCTAGTGCTTTCTGTGCAATGTGAGGCTGAAGGGATATTTTCCCTTGTCCTATTTTAACTCCTAAGAAATCTATAAATTCTTTAAAAAGCACCATTTTCTTCTTACTAATAATTAAACCATGTGCTATAAATTCTGAAAAGATAATCTGTAAATGTCCTCTATGGTCTCTTCTATTTTTACTAAAGACTAAAATGTCATCAATATAAGTGACTACAAATTTACTATGCTTATTAAATATGCTATCCATTTTTCTTTGAAAAATACTAGGAGCATTCTTAAGTCCAAATGGCATGACTAGCCATTCAAAATGTCCTTCTGGACAAGTAAAGGCTGTCCATTCTATACTATTTGGATGCATTCTAACTTGCCAAAAACCTGACTTTAAATCAAACTTACTAAAAATCTTACAGTTCTGAATTCTATTAATTAAAACTGTTTTGTCTGGTAATTTGTATGCGTCTTCTATTGTATTATCATTAAGTCTTTTATAATTAAAAACCATTCTACTTTTACCTCTCACTATTTCTGAATGTTTTCTTACTATAAAAGCAGCTGATCTATGGGGACTATCATATTTTCTTATTACTCCTAATTTTAAAAGGTCTTCAACGTGCATTTTAAAATCTTCTAAATCTAAGTTTGTTGCTTCTATGTTTTTACATCTAATTATGTATTCTGGATTCTTGATCTTAAGTTCACATGTAATTTTGTCTTTTTCCCAATATTTTAATACATTTTCTCCTAAAATTTCCATCTTTTCTAATTTGGAAATTAAACTTTCTATGTCTTGTTCTGTTACTAAGGTATAATAAATTCTTTCATTGTCTAGAAATTCTATAGGACTATAATCAAAGTCTTCTATACTATGTGCTTCATCTTCTAATTCCTCTTCTTCTAAATTCTGGTTTTCAATTAATTGACACTCTCTTTCTATTTTACAGGGACATTCTTTACTACTACTACTCCCACCACGCTTCTCAGCGCATTCTGATGGAAAGTATATTGTCTGTGTTGGACTGAATAAAGTATGTTTCTGGAAATGTACAAAATCTTTTGTAATTGTAAGACTACCATTGTCTTTTAATAAAAAACTTAATCCTAAAATGAAATCTGAATCTTTAAGCCTTAAAGGTCTAACCCATGTTGATTCTCTAGGTAATGTATATTCCATACTAAGGCCACAATTTGTTTCAAAACTAATTTTACTATTAGGTCTTAAAAGGTCTGTATATTTATAATGTTCTCCATCCATTTGTTGAGCTTCTATTGGTGTATTTGCCTTTACTATGTATTTTTCTGGAATTAGTTTTTTATTAATTATACAATTACTACATCCGGAATCTATTAATCCTAAACACTTTATAACATAATTGTCTATTCTAATTTGACATTTAACTTTAATACTCTTAAGTTTTTCTGAATTACATACAATTTGAACTAATTCTGGATTTTCTGGGAATTGTTCTTCTTCTATCATGATTGCCTTACCTTTATTATTAGATTCTAAGATTTCTAATCTTTGAACTAATAATCTTTGCATATCTTCTACATTTTCAATTCTTCTTCTAAGAATTCTAATTTCAGAAATCTCAATTTGTTCTGATGTAATTTCTGGTTTAATTTCTTCTTTATCAATTAAACTACTTGTTTCTAAACATTTAATGCATGCTTCTTTATAACATTCTTTACACTTAGCTCTAAGTTTTCTAGCTGGATACCAATTACAAATGAAACACGCTATACTATCTGTACCAGTTCTTTTTTGCCAATTATGATTACAGCTATCTATTGTCTGTACTAAATCTAAATCTTCTTCCGATTCTGATTCTTCACTAATTTTGAAATTTGAAAATTCTTCTAAAATTTCATAATCTGAATCTTCTTTTTGTTCAAAATTTTCTTCTATAGAAACTATACTGTAAATTGACTCATTGTCTGAAATATATTCATCTAAACAAATTAAATCTTCATTAGTACATTCTATTAAAGTACTTTTCTTATCATAACTATTTTGTCTTTTAGGACATGTTCTTGCTAAATGTTCATTACTATTACAAACAAAACAACTAAGCTTATTTTTATAAGTTCTATCTGGCTTAAATTTTCTGACATGTTTATTCTCATTTAAGTAAGGTTTTCTTTTATTAGATCTTCTAAGAAAATATCTTTTCTTTAGAGGTCTCTTTTTACCTTTTCTATCCTTACTATATTTTTTCTTTTGGGTCTTTGAAGCACCATAAGTCTGAGGTGTAAAAATATCTTTACAAAATTTATAATCTGTCTTCTTGAGTTGTTTCTGAATTTGTAAAGTTACACATTTTTCTTCTAAACATCTTATTACATGTTGTATTCTATGTCCTATACTCCATTTCTTTTCTGGAAATTCTTTTACCGATTCTAAATTATTCCATTTTTCTGTAATTTCTAATCCTAATGGGCCTGGTAATTTATGAAATAACTTTTGTCCTAATTCTTGATTAAAAGTATTACCTGAGATTGAGACTAAATAATGATATTCATTTAAAAATTGTTTAACATATTTACCTTTAGTCCACTTATATAAACTAAGTTGTTCTAGGTCTCTCATAGCTTTTCTTTGTACACTCATCTGTCCTGAATTTGGATCTGATCCTGTAATAAGTACTTGTATCTTATTAACGAAATTATATGGATTACTTCCTAAAGCAATTAATTGTTCAAATTCTTCCCTCTTGTCTTGTTTATAGGCTTCCCACATTGCCTTAGTGCTTTCTCCTAAAAATGTTTCTAAATATCTATACATGTCTAATGCTTCCATTTCTTAAAAATTTCTAATATAATGTCCTATAATAGTATTCTTCCATACTTCTATAACATTAGTCCACATTTGAGGGTCATGTGCGGTTAAATTTAAAATCTGAGCTTTTCCTCTAGTCTGAAATTCTATTTTATTTTCTAATGGTCTTTCACTACCTTTAGCTTCATATTTTGAATTTTCTGGAGTCTCACCATATGTAGTATAAGGTCTTCTAGGAGGAAATCCTGGTCCATATGTAAAAGGTTCATGTTTTATAGTCTTATCAAAAGGGGTATCGTCTATGGTCTTATATGCTTGTGTATCCATAAGGTCTTTTTCATGACTTATTTCTGAGAAATTATCACTAAATTCTTCTCGGATTGTTCCTAATCTAATATTTTGATCTAAGTCATAATATAAATATTCATTTTCATTAATCTGTTTACTAAGGTACATTTCATCTTCTAATTTAAGTAATTCTTCTTTACTTAAATTCATTTCTAATTCTTTAGGAAATACTATTCTATCTAGGTCTTCTCCTAAGAGTTCTATATGAACGTTATCTATAAATGGTTCACTAACAGATTCTGTTTCTTCGTTATCTTCTGATTGTCTTTCTACTTGGTCATAATTTATAAACCTAAGACTTGTTCTACCATGTATGTCTCTATAAGTTAAAGCTTCTGTTGGAGAAATGATTGTTTTGTCTTTTTGTTCTAGGAATTTGTCTAAATCCCATTCTAATCCTGCAAGTTGTTCTGGTGGAAATTCTTTTGGCTTAACCATGTTAATACCTTTACTACTCATTAAGTTTACTACTTTATCTATGTAAATCTTATACTTAGTTTGGGCACTAACAGAACATCTTCCTAAAAATCCTATATGAATTAAAAGATTTTCTCCGCTATCAATGTCTTCGTATCCTTTAGTCTGGATTCCTATTTTAATCTTATCTGAAAAATCTTTTATAGTCATTAAAAAATCTGGATTGCAATAAATAATTCCATGGTTACTATTCATGTCTACTTCCATACTGGCTATTTGACTTTTGTCTATATTATTGAATCTTTCATCATAAATTGTGATTAAAGTTTTACATCCTAAATTTTTTCTCGTTAATCCTTTAATTCCTATGACAATTAATCCTAAATGCATGAATCTATAATTTCTCTTTTTTAATTCTTTTTTAGAATCATCTGAAATTAAATTTAATTTTCTTACTTGGCTACCTATGCATTGGATTGAAACTTGTCTACTATGTCTAAAAAATTGAGTCTTTGATTCGAAAATTCCTCTATTATAAAGGACTTCTGGATTTAAAAGTCTATATATATATATATATATATATATATATATATATATATATATATATATATATATATATATATATATATATATATGTATATAAGGTAATGATCTTCTCCCACGGGAGGAGTTATAAAGGCCAAAAGAGAGAAGATCATTACCCTATATATATATATATATATATAACATGTATCTCTATGTATTTGCATTAGGACAAATTAATGATGAAATCTATTTAATTTCGTGTTATCTATTTAATTTCACGTTATGTCTTAAATTATGCCTCAGAAAATAAATTTTCTATTAGACTTCCCTCACAAAATATTTTGACACTTTCAATAAATGTTTCTATTGGCGTTCAAAGGATTAATAGTCCAAGTTTTTTTTATCATTGTACAAAAAATAATAATAAAAAAAGAGCTAGGACATGGTTGGTAGACAATATTGAACAGCACAGATAATGTTTTAACTGTATTGTACAGATTTTTTCGTTGACCCTATTTATTTCCATAAATTAAACATGCTATTAATGTATTACTTCATGAGTTGTACATTTGAATAGTTAATTGCTCAATGCATGAACCTGATAAAGTAATCAAAAAGTCATCAAGATATTGTTCATGATATTTTCCGAATTTTCTTAGACTATTTCCTTAGTTGTTTGATTGGTTAATTCACGTAGAATCTTTTATTTTCTAGTTTACTATAACCCTATAAATAGGGCCTTTTCTTTATAATTATTAGACACAACAATTATACAAGTTCTATTACGTGCCTCAACTACGTTTAATTTATATTATCTAACATCACCAATTTGGAATGATTTTGACTCACTTGGATCGAATAGGATGCTTTGATTTGTCTAAAATAAGGTTACAAGGTACACTATTTTATCATTAAATAACTATTTGAGAGTGTTGGCGGATTTCTATGGAAATGACCCAAAGCAGTAGAAAACCAAAATCGAAATATGGAAGAAAAGATGAAAATAAACCGAGGCAAGAGTTGAACTCTTTGTCCTTAAGTCTATTTTGCCCCGCTACGGTGCCTACGGTAAACGGCAAATGACTCCCAAGATACAACGGCTTCCTACTTGTGGTTAAAGCACTTCAAACCACAAGCACAACGAACCGGAAATCGGTTTTGTACTCCAAGAATGAAATGAAATGAAACACCAAAAAGTTATGCACAAATGCAATGAATTTTTGGTTCAAAGATGGAATATGAGTGAATTAAAATTGCAAAAGTGTTTTCTGTATCATTTCTGTATAAAATGGACGTCTAGAGTCCCTTTTTAACGTTGAGAATCAGTTGGAAACGAAAAGGTATTGAACCAAATCGTGCAACACTTCAAAAGGACATGTCTGTTCACGCAAACCTATGCGATCGCATGGTTTAACCAAGCTGCGATCGCACAGCACAAAAATTAGAACAAGACTTCATCCAGTAAAACCATACGATCGCAAGGCTTTGCCTCCTGCGATCGCATGGAAGGACCAAAATACATTCTGTTAAAAAATAAGCCAACTTGCGATCGCAGGTTTACATACCTGTGCGATCGCATGGTTAAAATTTTGACCCGATTTTGTCCTTTTTCGTAATTTCTCATTTATTCGATATTGGTTTCGAGATGCCAAATATACCCTTTATACATTCAGATAAATCTGAATTTTCTTTCCGGGGGCATTGTCCCCGAGCCCCCACGAGGGGCGCTGCCCCCTCAACCCCCGCGACCTGACCGGGCAGGTCAAACTCCGCGACTTGACCGGGCAGATCGATCCCCGTTCCGGGAGCGTTGCCCCCGAAGCGTGCGTCGACGTGGCAAACAAATTTGCCTAAACGGATTGGATCGGGTCTTGTATATTTGTCCAAGTTGACACGAAGTAACTTAATTAATTTCTCGACATTTTAAACCAATTTCCAACAGAGAGTATGAAAAATCATAGGCAAGAATTGCAATATATCAAATAATATACTATTTTTAATATTTCTATCTTATTGTTTTTTTTTCAAAAAAAAAAATTATTTAAATTACGTCCCCATTAAAATAGAATCATGACTCCGCCCCTAAGACCAAGACTAACTTCATCAGACCATAGGACTAGAAATTTTCATCTCGATTCTTGTGCCTTAACACAAGTGAAAAATCCTTATTTAGAGGCATAAAGTCGATTCACCCGGTTTGACCCGGCTTGCCTCAAATAGGCAAACCATCTTTTTTCTTACGTTCTTTTTTTTTTTTTCCAGGTTATGTTGTCACTTGTCAGCACATTTTCTTTTGTCTAATCGCTTTTTAATTGCAATAAAGGTTTCTAAATTTTTGTTCTGTTAGATTCTCATTATCAGTCTTCCATTAATTAGCATATTTTATACATGATGACAGTTTTCTTCCAAAAAGTCCATTAAAAAGTGTAAAAAGACTTATTTGTCCCTCATATATTTAAATAAGCAAAAAATACAACATAATATTTTACTCCTCATTTCAAAACACGTTAACAGAATATTTGGATAGAAAATTGAAGATAAGAATGCGACAGAAAAAAAAAAAGTAGAAATACAAATATGATAATAAACAAAGATTAAAGATTTTAAATGTAATTAATAAAAGAAAATTAGTATCGACTCACATCAACGCTTGATTTGCACTTCTAATCTCGCGATTGTAGTCCGAGCACGATTGGCCACTAATAGAATAATTGTCGGGTGTCTAATTCAACAAATCAGCTCTATATTCCAAGGAATATGATGCCTTTTTAGAGGTCCACTTGTTCTAACTTTGAATCTTTTTCAAATCAAAAGGAGCCAAGAAAAGAACAGAGAAAGTGAAGCTTTAAACTCAAATATTCTCATACAATGGAAATTTTATTTTAATGCATAATAATATTGATGGGTTAATATTTATTTTAATTTTTATTTTTAGAAAAAAAAAATTCTCGCACTTTTTATTGACGAAACTTATTATTTACTTTTAAATAATTTTACTCTCTTCAGTTCGTAGTTTGAAATTCTTTAAAGGAGTCATTTCTATATAACTAATAATGCTAGACTCATTAAATTATTTTAACAGAAAGAAGAAAAAAAAACAGAGAGAAATTAATTAGTCAAAATTAATTATTGATCTACGTTATTTAAAAGTTTAAGTTATGTCCTCGTAACAAAAGCCAACCATACGCCTAATTTAGGCAGTGGCATAACATATAATATTATATTGAATCACGCATTTAAAAGTTTAAATTATTAAATTTATTTATTTAAATTTTA
Source organism: Forsythia viridissima (assembly GCA_030279155.1). Lineage (NCBI taxonomy): Eukaryota > Viridiplantae > Streptophyta > Magnoliopsida > Lamiales > Oleaceae > Forsythia > Forsythia viridissima. The sequence continues at coordinate 9,399,307 of CM059044.1, forward strand.
TTTTCGTGTGAATATTATACATATATAATTAGATATATATTAACAAAGTGACAACATAAAGCAATTCAAAATATCAAATACCACTAAAATCGCACATCGTAGTCGTTGTTAAAGGCGCTTTTGTTCTTTCGACGCCCTATTAATTAACCATATATTAACCATCATAATATGCTAAAGATCCACAAAAATAACATTAATCTCACGGCATGATCTTTATTTATTAACCAAATATTGCAAAATCATATTGTAGGCAATAAATTTTTCCTTTAATATATGCCATCCCAACACAATTACATTTTTATCATGTTTAAAAACTATTTTTTAAAAAGTAGATAGAGCGTGAGCCACCATTATTACATGGTGAATAATGATATTCATAGTCAGCAACTACCGTAATCCATTTATGTGGTATTAATTAATATATCATCTTAAATGTAGAGTTTTGGATCACATTCAAAATGACTTATCAATTAATGCCACGTAATTGTCAAATAAATTGACTATAGTAATCGCTGACTATAAATAACATTATTCTTAATTTATTTTGAGCCACGAAACTAGTGGGTCAAATACTTATATAAGTACATCCAAACAATTGATAAGATGGCAACTAATTAGTATATTTTTCTTAATTTTATACAATCTTGTATTCTAAGTTTCTAACCAAAGATTTTTGATAGAAATGATTTATTTAAAATCTTGTATTCTTAATTTTAAAATACCAAAAATCTTGTATTCTTAATTTTAAAATGATAAAAATGATTTATTTTTAACTTTACATTTCTACTTAATAATTATTGATTTTTCACTTTGTGAGCTACCTTGAATTAAAGAATAATTACTAATAATTAAAAAAATAAGAATTTGATCTTGCTCTATTTTTAAATCAAACTATCAAAGTGCAAGACAACAATTGCAAAACATTGCCAAAAAGCATTCTAAATTTTTTTTTTTTTTTATCTATTCACTAATTCATTGTAGCATGGTAAAACTAATAATAAATTTTCAGAGTAATTGCATAAATGGTCCCCAATTTATGGAAGACGGAGAATTAGGTCCCTAACATTTTACCTTTAAAGTATTAGAGTCCCCAATGGATGGATACGGTTAATTTGACTATCAAAAAGTCAATTTGTGTGCTAAAAAGATTGGACCCTTCTTTTACATAAAATGAAAATAGAGTCATGATCTTGGGGCCCACCTGTTGAAGTGTCAGCAGGTGGGTAATCCAAGATCAAAATTGATCTTGGATTACCCACCTGCTGACACTTCAACAGGTGGGCAAGATTTTCTTGTCCCCAATGGGCAAGAGATCATTATCCAATGAGGATAATTAAAAAATTATCATCTTGATTAAGCCACCGGTGGCACCACGTCCCTCCACCAGTGCTACCCTTATTTCCACAACCACAAGCACCCCATTTCCACCACCACAAGCACCCTCGTTTCTTTATGACTTGTTTTATGTATTCCTTGTATCGTTTATTCATTTACCTCGGATGCTATTATTGCTTCTTGTTTATGCACGATTGAATTGTTTTGTGTTAAATTTTTTTTGTTGGTAATCTAACTTATACCATATATGCATTCTAATACACATTTTTCCTTAATTTTGTTATTTTAGGGTAAGAGCTCAGGCTAATCAGGGTACAAGTTAAGAAACATAAAAGTCCGTTTGATATAGATTATAAACTAGTTTATTTGACCAAAACAGTTTATTTGACTAAGAATTGTCAAAAATGACGGCTACAAAGGCAATTTTTTTTGTCAAATAAACACTTTTTGGTCAAAATAAACTATTTTGGTCAAATAAACTGGTTTATAAACTCTACCAAACAGGCTCTAAATTGAATATTGAAAAATTGTACACTGATGAATAGGGGGTGACAAAATTAGTTTAAACATTGTCCACAAACTATCTTTTGTTCTTGCCAATTCTTTGGGTGACAACATTTTCTAAAATTGAAGATCAAATTCTTTAAAAAACAAAATCGGCACTCAAATTCTGGGTGAAAGACGGTGTGATGAGACAACCCAAACTCAACTAAAACAAAATTGACACAATTAAAGACTCTCAATTGCAGCTGAAACTTGCACCCAAGCATGCCCAAGGAGTGTGTGAGGTGAGGAGTCATAGACAAGGCGATGAGACAACCCAGCCAGAGTCAGAAGGCTGAGCGGTGCAACACCAAGATTAGGGGCCGAAGGTTAGACTTGAGGGACGCAACTAAAGGTAAAACTAGCATGCAGTGTAGAAAGACAACATGTACAATAGACGAAAATGAGAAAAGACGTCTAAAACATTCTAGAAATTGTGCAGAGTCTGTGGAAAGACTTGATTTTGGAATGTCCAATGAAAGAGGTTGGGGAAAATTTTAATTAGAACATTGTAGAGATGTATGAAGCAATGTGAAGAACCAACATTCTAGAATATTCTATAGAAGGCTTTTGAAAGAAGACCCAAGAATGTTGTAGGAAGAATAAGTGCAAATTAAAAGGAAAGAAAAGCACAAGCAAGAGTCGGCAAGTTGTGCAACTTGACAACTAATACCAAACTCTTCAACAAAGATAAGGGATGGAAATAAAAAGATTGTATAGACCAATTGCACTTCGCTAAATCAAATGTGGAAGACAACATTTTCTAACATTCTATGTAGAGAAAGTGTAGGAAACATATAGAAGTTAACTAGAAGGTTATAGTGGCAACCTTGCTAGAATGTTCTAGGTAAACACATTGTAAAATAATCTTCAAAATTAATATCCAATGTAGGATAAAATCAGTCGACATCAACCATTTAAATGAGGTGGGAGTATAAATAGGCCAAGGAGACCTTATTTGTAACCAAGCTAAAAGAGCTTGAGCTTAATTAAGTGTGCAACCAAGTAAGAGTGAGAGCATTGTAATAGCCTTGAGAGTTTTAATATACGAGTTGTATATTTCTCTTTAAGTTCTCTCTTGCATTACTTGCTAATTTATCGTTCTTTACCTTGGAATATTTTCGAGTGTGCCATCAAATTCACTTGAAAGTGCAATTAATCAAGGGAAGATGATTTTAACTAAGATTTGAGGAGCTAGGTGCCATAATAAACTTGGAAGAGTCATGTATGTGACAAAGTGGTATTACGATTAGTCACTTCAAAAGAAAGTGGTAATTGATTTTGGTCAATATAATAAGGGATTGTGCTGGCAAAGATTTGCATGATAGAAATGATGGTGACGAATCAAACAGTGCAAATGTGATAGACCATGGGCATGAGGTCATCCCAACTCATGGCAATAAGAAGAATACGCCACGTAACAAACCAACAACATAGTTGCATTAAAAGAAATTATTGAATATGTGTGGCGATGATGGATGAGTATCTTGATAAGGTCAATCATGACTTTGAAACTATGGAAGCTCACTTGCTTGGAATTTTTGAATGCAAGCAACATATCAGTGTCCGAGGAGGAAGTGCAAGACGTCGAGGTAGCATGGAATAAATGCATTACTATCTTTGAGGCAAAAGGTGATGTATGTGATTTACGCTATGCAATGCCAACTTTATGGGTGAAGAGCATCAAGGTGATGCAAAGTTATGGTGGGACATGAGGACCTATGCTAGCAGTGCTAGCACGACCTGAGTAGCTTCAAGGTTGGAGTGCCCAAAGTCAAAGGAGTTTAGCGACATAGGGGACGCCAAACTAGTGGAAAACTTCCCATGCCAAAGGGAAATTTTCTTAGAGACGAGATCTTCGGGATGATAACACCAAATTAGTTAAACTCTCACTTTTTTGGACATAAAATCCAATTTATTAAAGATAATTCAACCAAAATCGGCAACAAGAAAAATGGGGAAAACACAAAAACAAAAACAAAAGAGAACACCACTCCAAAGGAAGAAGAAGCACTTGTAACAGAGGACTGGAAAAGTTTTGGGACAATGAGCCATGGAACATTGATGGAACAAAGCAAGACAATAGCATCAAAACTGAACAATGAGCAAGAACAAATGCGTTTCAAAACACGAGTTGAGAGCCCAAATGTACTAATGTGTAAAGGTACGAATTTCAGTCTTATTTCTCTTAAATTTAAAGAAAAACTAAATTATAATTAATATGTATCTCAATTGTAGGCTAATAGTTTGTTTGACTAACATGTTAAACATATTTTTTATCCACGTATTATTCACATTTTGTATAACACTCATAATTTATCAACGACCGTAGAAAATTTCACTCATACTGATACAAAATATCATATACTTCTATCTTCGTCAAAATCAAAGTTAAGAAGAACTCATCTTCTCAAATATCCTCTCCTCAATTTTCTTATTCTCTATTTTGTAAAATTCATTTGTTGAATTTGAATTATAATCATTCGGTCGAATCCTACTACAAATAAACGATATATACTGTTAAATACTTAAAAATTAATTTCAATACTGTTAAAAATAAACTAAATAGATAGAGGGAAAGAAATGAACAAATGAATTGATAAAGTAGTAAAGATTGCAAATCCCAACAAAGAGAGGCAGTTTTGATTTATGAATGCCATATCCCATTATCATAGAAAATAACAAACAAAACAAAAGCCAAACTGTCTTACGTTAGCATCTCACTCATATATATATTTACATTTATACATGTACATTTTTATATTATACATACATATATATATGTATATATATAATAATTATTAATGCATAATTGGCAATTTCTCTCTCTTTCCTAAACGAGAACATAAAGAAGGGTAGGGAAAGCCCAAGGCAAAGTCACCTGTTCCGTCCATAAACCACCACCAAAAGCCACTGCCACTTGCGATTGAAATTGGTTTAGAAGAACCTTGAAATTTTTCGCATTTCACTTTTTAATCTCTCATCATTAATTTTCTACCTTTTTCACCAATGTTTTTTTGGTTATAGACATTCCCTCTATATTGTATTATTACATACACAGTGAGAATCCGCTTGGATTACGTTGAGAGATCATCTAATTCTGAAAGAGAGAAAAATCCATTTCTTGATTGATCTCTATATTTGTATAGAGATAATAAAGATTGGGTTTTTTTTCAAGAGGAGAACATTAAAAGATTGGAGTTTTAATACATTTGAGTCAGAATTCTTGATTTTTTCTTGATAAAATTTCTGTTAATTTAGTAAAGTTTGGGCTTTTCTGTTTGTTTAGGATTTTTTCTGATTTCATGGCTGCTGATACTGAAATGTCTGTTGAGACAGCAGTTGTGGAAATGGAGTCCCCTTCTCATGTTGCTGTTTCATCACCTAAAAACACAGACACTGACAGTGAAAACAGCACCGATCAAAAGGCTAATTCCAATCCTAAGGAATCTGGGAAATGGGATGTAGCTGGTGGTGTTAAGGACTCTGATTCAGATTCAAAATCAGAATTGCAAATGAAGGATATTGTTGACATGCTGAAGAAACTCAAGTTGAATCCCCTGGCCAAGGAATTCTTTCCTTCCTCGTATTATCATGGCCAGATGGGGCCCAACAATTTTGTGCTAGCTGATAAGAACTCCGGCATTGATGGTTCCCCAATAAATCGTAGGGTATAAACTCAGTTTTCCATTTGATTGATATTTTCCACTTTCATTTTTGAATTGATTGATTATACTATGTAATTCTTTTGATGCTTTCATTGATGTGTTATTTTTTGTTTGGGCTTCTGCATGTGATATGGAAATGAATTCTTAATGTTCGTTTTACATTTCTCTGATTTGATATTTACCAAAAACAAAAATAAAAACTCCTCATTTTGAGGTCATTTAGATCATAGTATTTACGGTGGATTCTGTCTGTTATTTGGTGGATATATTGTGGGACTTTCCATCTTCTTTTTTGTCTGTGGTATTGGAATTCTGACGATATTTGCATATATGGGTCGATTTTTTAGTTTGCAGGTGGGAACTGGAATGTGTTCGCAGTGATATAAAATAGAATTTTTAGTGTGCTTTTCATATTTTTCTCGTTTGCAGATTTGGTACTTACCAAAAATAGTAGAATTCCTTGGTCGGAGAAAAATTAGTTCATATAATTAGTGGTGGATTCGGCCTGTTATTTGGTGGATAAATTGTGGGACTTTTTTAGATATGTGGTATTGGAATTATGACGAATGACGATCTATGCATATACGCATCGTATTGTTAGTTTGTAGGTGGGAACTAAAATGTGTTTACATTGAAAGAAGAACAAAATATGCACAGCTGTATTTTAATCCAAAAACATATCTTTAAATTCATACTATAAGAAATGATTGTCGATAGTTCCTATTTATGGATATGAACTTTTGAGACATGACTTCTCATAAATCGAGCAATCAGTTTCTTAGCTCGAATGGTGTAATGAATAGATGCTTTTAGGATTTATCAATGTGAGAAGATGATTCCCAGCTGTTTCCCTATTCTATTTGTGGAGATGAAATTAATGCTTTTGCATTTAAAATCTATTCATAGTGTCAGTTAAGGCAAATTTGACCCAATCTCAAAAATGGCACACACTTCTATCTTTTAATGGATTTTCAACATTTCGGTTTTTCAAGAAATGGATTGCTACACTTGGTTTATCAAACACTGATCATTTGACATTCAGTGGGCTAGATAGTCCACTGAGTTCAGTTTATCATTTTAATGTTGGCGTTCGTTTTATGCGTTCGACATGGATAATTCAAAACCAGATCTTCATCTTGGTCATTGACAATCTATTTCTAGGTTTAGTGCACACGGAGGTTAGTGTATACACATATCTGATTATTAATGGAAAGCTTGGTGCCCAACATTTGCTTATCAGACAATTTAATCTTGTAATATAAAATATGTTACCATTATCAATATTCAGATGATTGCATAGTTAGTGTCATTACTATTATTTGACTTTAACTTCTTGTTTTCGAGTGTTGTAATTACGTTGGTCTGAATTGGCATTCGTCAAATGTTATAATTACAGAGTTTCGGAAACTGTCTATTTCCATTCAATTCCATTGGGTTGACGTTCATGAGCATTTATATATTGCACGCCCTAAGATCCATATTCTTATGTTTTCTCAGAGAAGAAATAACAACAACCAGGGCAGGAGGAGAATGGGTGTTAGAACTTTTAGAGCTCAAAGAGAAGATAGTATTAGGCGAACAGTCTATGTCTCTGACATTGATCACAATGTAAGTAAACAGCAACGAACTTTGCTTAGCTTATTTTATCCTTTCAGAATACATATTAATATAGTTTCTCACCTTGTCAAATAAGGTCACTGAAGAGCGGCTTGCTGCCTTATTCAGCGCCTATGGGCAAGTAAGTTTTTGTGCTCAGATATATTATATATGAATTGTTCTACCTGCATGCCTAGTACTTGATTTCCTTGTACCCAGCTTTTGGGATTATTTTCTGTGTCCATAATTTACTGATAGTTTGAAGATGTTACATTTTTCAAAATTCATAGCCATTGCTAGACCATACATAAGAAGTTCTGACCATATGTTGTAGAATATGGTTTCATTCTGAAATTGATCGAGTGTAAAATGTCAAAAACTTTATGTTATGCATAATGAAGATTAAGGTCTAAAAAATTTAGTGTGCGTGTAAACTGAAAAGGTGCAGTACTGTAACATGAAACAATTTAGTGATGTGGTATTGTAACCTGAAAAACGTGCGTCAATAATCAGATTTGGAACAATGCACTCCTTGTTATGTATGATGCATGCAGTCTTGATTCATCATGTTGTGATGCCTTGATAGTTGACACTGTCATATCTGAAGGAGTATTTACTGTCCGGCATTTCTTCGATCTTGTGCACCAAATAATACTTGTATTTGAAATTTTCTTCATTCTAGTGGGCGTCCCTTAGTCTTAATGGATACCACAAGCCACCTAACAATTGTCGGGAGAATGAGATAGATATGCATTTTCATGCTTTGTCAAAATACACGATTTCTGCTCTGAATAGTTGCCTCTCAATCGAGAGGTGTTCTCTTTTTATAGATATCTTCCAATCCTTATATGGTATTCACAATATCATATATGGTACATAATATTTCTATCCTAAATATACAATATATATTTTCCATATATAATAGGTGAACATATTTTCTATATTCAAGTGGCAATGCTTCTCATAAAGTGGTAATGACAAAAAGACTTGCACCGACCGGTTCTATCCCCATGTCCTGAGATTTCTTATGTGACCACATCCATGTATACTACCTTTGGTTGCGCGCTCTACCAACAAATAGGCATTTACAAGAGCTACATATTCTCTCTAACATATTTGTGTGTGTGTGTGGTTGTGTGTCTCTATACACATGGGTTGGCTCTCCTCCCACTCCTTTTCATAATCAAGCACTTCTCGTTGTATTTTTGGATACACTTAATTTATAGGAATGTAGCACTAAATAAAGACTAACCAAAAGATACCATTTTAGTATGCTATGCCTGTAGGATTAGAAAACAATGATGCTGTGTTGAAAGGCTTTGATTTCCATTTGAAATCTTTTCTGCAAATTTAGTTTTGTGAGTTCCTAAGTATACATTTGAAGCATTGTTACCAATATCTTTGATTCCCTACCAGATGATAGGTTTGATCTCCCACGATGTGAGTTTATCAATTGGTTTGAGAGAATTCAAATAAGCAAGTTAGTAATTAATGTAAAACAAATGAAAGAAACAAGAATTAAATATACTCTAAACACCGTTGGAGTCAAGATTTCTTAAGGAAAATATCTGGAAAAAAAAGTGGGTGTACATAAACTTTTAATAATATTAATTTTGAAAAACATATTACAAAGTTGCATACTTGACGTCATGCTTCTAGATAGTCATGCTTAACTACATCTAATGAGACGTCATGCTTATAGATAGTCAAAACTATTTCCAAAGAGTCGTTAAACTACACTATCCCAAAACATTTATTGACTAACTATTTATTTTCCAAAGGTGCTTTGTTAACTGCATCAATCCCTCTCCAAGAATAAACTCGTTCTCGAGTTTAGCATCGTTCTTGTCTTCAACTTATAAAGATCTGAGACATTAAATGTTGAGTCAATCCCCATATGCTTAGGTAAATCCACTTGATAAGCATTTTCCCCAATATTTTGATGATCTTGTATGGACCAATCTTCTTTTTGCTTAGCTTGGAATATGAAACAGCTAGAAATCTTTCTTTGCGTAGGTAAACCATTACCACTTCTCCCTCTTTGAAAACTATAGCTCGTCTCTTAAAGTCTACGTACTTCTTGTATCTAGCATTCGATTCTTCAATTTTCAGCTTCATTTCCTCACGTAGCCTCTGCATTTTCTCAGCTATGATTTCACCCTTCAAATGACTCTTCCCCATTTGTGGCAAGGGAATTAAGTCATAGAAATGTACTGATTGCTTCTCATAAACAATCTCAAAAGAACTCATCCCCGTAGTCCAATTCTTTGAAAAGTTATAAGCAAATTCAACTTGTGCTATAACAGTTTTCCATTGTTTAGGATTATCTCCGACCAAGTATCGTAGTAGATTTCCCAAGCTTCTATAGATGACTTCAGTTTGTCCGTCTGTTTGGGGGATGATAGGAAGTACTATACTGAAGTTTAGTTCCAAGTTTCTTCTATAATCTCCTCCAGAAATGAGATAGAAATTTTGAATCCCGATATGAGGTGATTGACTTTGGAATCCCATACAAGCGTACAATTTCTCGGAAGTACAAATTTGCAATGTTAGTGGCATCTATTGTCCTTTTGCAGCAAATGAAATGCGCCATTTTTGAGAATCTATCAGCCGCTACAAAGATGGAATCTGAGTTCTTGGCAGCCCTACCAGGACGTCCATGCTTACGTCCTCCTAAAGAGCTGCTTGAAAGGGCAATGAAGTGTAATAACCAATATTTTGTACTTCGCCCTTAGATTCTTGACAAGTATGACATCTCTTGACAAAATAATGCTCTTCTTTCCTTATTTTGGCCAAAGGAACTTTTGTTCAACCATTGCAAGTGTCTTATCTTGCCTAAAGTGTCCACTTAATCCTCCTCCGTGCATATCTTGTGTAATTTTCTCCTTCAACAAACAATTTGGAACACAAAGCTGGTTTTCTTTAAATAAGAAACTGTCGTGGATCAGATATTGACCTTTTTCCTCGTCAATGCAGTTTTTCCATTTGGCCTAAAGAAAGGATCCGAAGGATATAAATCTTTGAAGGAGTCAAATCCTTAGATAGTCGCAACCATACTAGTCACTAGCATAATACTTCTACTTATGTGCCACCTTGTTGCTTACTCCAGACTTGTATTTTATGACGAAGTTGAATCGCTGCAAGAATGTTACCCAATGTGCATGCCTCTTGTTTAACTTCTGTTTGTTGGCTGTTGAGATGCTGTAAGGCCTCATGATATGAATACAATATAAACTCTTGGTGCAACAAATAATGCTCCCAATGTTTAAGTGCCTGAAAAATAGTATAAAATTCTTGATCATAAGTGTTATACCTCCGCCTTGGAACAACCTCAACCCTAATTTTAGAAACATCACATTCAACTTGAAAAGTTTTATTAAAATCTGGCAACACTAAAACAGGTGCAGAACTCAACAACTGCTTGACTTTGTTAAAACTGTTTTCAGCCTCTTCATTCCACTGAAACCTTTCTCTTTCCATGCAGTCACTCATAGGGGCACTTATAGTATTAAATTTCTTGATGAAGCGCCGATAAAATGAAGCTAAACCATGGAAACTTCTAATCTCTCCCACTGTTCTCGGAGTTGCCCAGCTTCTAATAGCTTCAACCTTGCTGTCATCAACCTTTATTCCATCAGCGCTAACCTCATATCCCAGAAAGAGCAATGAATCTGTGAAAAATCTGCACATCTTCATATTGGCATGAAGCTTTTCTTTTTTGAGAACTTCTAATACTTCATTTAGGTGATGTAAATGAGATTCTCTCGAGGGGCTATATATTAGTATATAATCAAAAAACACTTCCACAAACTTTCCAATAAAAGGCTTCAAAACCTGATTCACCAGTCGCATGAAGGTGCTAGGAGCGTTGGACAAACCAAATGGCATCACAGTCCATTCATAAAGCCCATCTTTTGTTTTGAAAGCGGTTTTTCGTTCATCTCCCTCACGAATTCTAATTTGATTATAGCAACTTTTTAGATCAATTTTTGAAAACACTTGGCCCCATATAACATATCCAACATATCATCTAATCTTGGAATTGGAAAGCGAAATCTCACAGTAATTTTGTTCATTGCACGATTGTCAATGCACATCCTCCACGTTCCATCTTTCTTTGGAGTCAAAAGTGTTGGAACTGTGCATGAACTCATAGATTCTCTTATAAAGCCCTTCTGTAGTAATTCTTTAACTTGCTTATGGATTTCTTCATGCTCTCTTGGTGACATCCTATAATGGGGCAAATTTGGTAGGCTTGCTCCAGGCACTAGCTCAATGTGATGTTGAATGCTTCTTTTTGGAGGCAATTCATTCAGCAAATCATCAGGAAATACTTCAATAAATTCTTTCATCACAGTCTTCATTTTTGATGATATTTCTTGATGGTTTCTCACAACTTCCTTAGTAACACAAATGCAACTCCATACTTCAATAAATTCTTTCATCACAGTCTTCATTTTTGATGATATTTCTTGATGGTTTCTCACAACTTCCTTAGTAACACAAATGCAACTCCACTAGCTCCAGCCTCATTTAGAAAGCATTGAGCACTTAAATATGAGTTTAATGTTCTACATTTGACTTAGTACAATCTTTCTTTTTCATTGGGGCAAGTACCACTTTGACTCTATCTTTGTAAAAAGCATATGTGTTCTTTTCTCCATGATGCATCGTCTTATTATCGTACTACCATGGCCTCCCTAAGAGCATGTGACAAGCCTCCATTTCCACTACATTGCACAAAACCTTGTCTGTATAGTTCTTCCTAATTGAAAAGGGAACAAGGCACTGATGTGTAATCTTCACCTCTCCTCCCTTTTCAAACCAAGCAATGTGATAGGGCCTTGGTTGCGGAAGCATCTCTAGATTCAGCTTGGTGACCATCTCCTTGGAAACAAGGTTTTCGCAGGCTCCCTTCATCAATGATAACAGTGCAGAGTCTTCCATTTGATGAACATTTTGTTTTGAAAATGTTATTCCGTTGCAAGTTACATTTTAACTTGGGGGCTAACATTGCATGTTGTATAACCAGGTTTGGAAGGCCATCATCTCTGTATGTGACTTCATCTTCTGCAAATTCTAGCAACCCTTCACAGTCATGCTTTTTTGTTTCATCAAAATCTTCCGTTTCAACTTCTTCTTCGTTAAGCAGCAAATTGTTGGCTTGTTTTCTGCATTCAAAGGATTTGTGCCCCGCTTTTCTACATTTATAACATATAATTATTTGTCCTGAAGGCTGAGATGAGCTGCTGTTGCCTCCAGAAGTATTGTTTTTGTTGTATTACGCATCTGACCTTGAGTTCGACCTTGTGGCTGCATATCATCAGCTATTTCTTCTGACTTTTGCTTCAAATCTGTTCTGTTTTTGTTGATTTGAGATTGACTGCGACATGCCATGCTCTAAAGTGGTTGGCTGCTGGACATTTCTGTTGATTTTCCATCTTCAATGCTAACTCGACAGCACTAGCTAATGTCCAACAGGGCTGCAACTCGACCAACCTTCTAATACTTGGCTTCAATCCCATCAAATAATGATGAATAACTTGCACTTTAGTTTCAGATAGTTGCACTCTTGTTCTCATCTTGTAAAACTCATTAGTGTACTCCCGAACAGATCGTAGGTCTTGTTGAAGAGATTGATACTTCTGAAATAAGAGTCCTTCATAATTTAACGGTATGAATTGACTTCGAATCAGCCACTGCATCTTTGCCCAGCTCAATATCTTATCATTTCCTCATTGAATCCTCGTCATTTTCACTTGTTATCACCAGGATGATGCATACCCCTTTAACTTAATGGATACATGCTTGACTTTTTTTGTGTCTAGCAAGTTGAGAAATTCAAAAATTCTTTCCACCTCGTTCAGCCAATCCAAGACTTCTTCTGGTTCTTCTCCTCCTGAAAATTTTGGAATCTCCATTCTAATGTTTAGCTCTCTGTCACGATTCAGGTTGTGATTAAATGTTAGTTTCCTCTGCAAAAAGATATGTCCTTTCTCATCTGAAAAATCCTCTTATGCTTGTTGGTATTGCTCCACAGCATGTCAATTTCTCTTATTTCTCGGCTGATAATTGTTGGTTTGCTCCCCAGAAAGAAAAGTGATACCCAAGATACCAGCTTGCTCCAATCTAAAAGTGACAATTCGGGTCAGGTTGACCCGGCCCGCAACCGCCCGCACCGATGAAGCTCGGTGACAGCCCACTTTATAAAAAACCCGTGCTACCGCCGGTTGCGGGCCAGGTCAACCTAGCCCACAAAAATTGAATACGAACCCGGTCCACCCGTCGGCTCATCCGGGTCGAGCCCATGTGAGCCGCGGTTCAACCCGATTTTTAATTTTTTTTTTTTAAATTACTACAAAAATTTACTAACTCATTGTACTTCAAAAAACAATGTTTACATTTATATCAAAAAATTTGTTAAATTGCTAAATAAAAAATAAATAACAATGTTTACATTTTTTTTTTAATTATCAAACGGGTCGGCAGTTCAGCGTCCTCGGCCTGTGATCGGCCGGCCCGGTTCACTGGCCGACCTGCGGTTACAGGTCCAGGCGGGTGGCCCGATACAAGTTCAGCCTGTCTGTCCATCTTAACACCTCTACTCTAATTTAGAACACAATTGAGTTATCTATTACAGCAGACTATAGAATTCCTCCTTGGAAACTCCTTCAACAACTCTATTATTTCCTTATCCAGTTATTAATATGTAGTAATGGCAAGCTCTGATACCACTTAATGTAAACCAAATGAAGAAACATGAATTAAATATACTCCAAACACCGTTAGAGTCAAGATTTCTTAAGGGAAAAAACCTTTAAAGAAAATTTTACATAAACTTTTAATAATATTAATTCTGAAAAACTGATTACAAAACTGCATGCTTGACTCTATTTATAATAATAACATACTTACTACATTTAATGAGATTTTATGCTTCTAGATGGTCAAAACTATTTCCAAAGACTCATTAACTATTCCAAGGTTTTTTCTCTATCCCCAAAACATTTATTGATTAACTCTTTATTTTCCAAAGGTGCATTGTTGATTGCATGAGTAAAAAAAGTAAGAATTGTTTAATAGATGAATACATGCTAGTGGTGCTACGCTAAGGAGCACCGAAACCACCGAAGCGAAGTGTTAGTGTCCTACACGTAATTTACACTGACAAGTGCTAGACACGTGTCAGGCATGTCAAGTGGAATGTCCTCTTTTTCTTTTTGGTTCCAAATAGATGGTAGACACGCCGATGACACGGCTCTGACCCGTTATCACTAATCGTAACAAAAAGAAAATCAAAAGAGACAAACCTGAATTATGGCAAAGTAGACGAGTCCTTGTCAATATCCAATTGCAAAAAAAAAAAAAAAAAAAAAAAGAGTACGGGTTGGTCTATTTGAACGATGAAGAACGTGGTGACGATGTAGGGTTGTGATGATGTCTGAAGATTTATCCATGCAAGACTAGACGGCAGCTGTTTGGTAAAAGACTAGAAGACACGTGGTTGATAGAAGACCAAGCGGCACCTGGTGCCTCGTTTGGAGAAGAAGAAATTAGGGGTCTGTCTATATTCCTCGATTATGAGTTTTGGGTGGGTTTTGCTAATTGACTCGAGCATGATAACAATATGGTTCAGTATCTTCCTACATCTTTCCTTGTTCTTTCCTTCATGGTACATATAAACATTTAAGTATATTTCTGTCTTTAAGAGATCGGTGCAATAGTACCTGATAATAACTCTCCCATGGTATCACCATTTACTATTGATGGTCATCTTATTATTGAGAATATGTCCAAGCAATATTGTTTTATTCGTCGTGTTTTGCCAAGTGTTTCTTGATGATCGTTTGTGGTCGAGGAAGCACAGATTCTTCTTGGCTTGAGAATCTGTGTTGGATATGGTTCACCGTGACTCATTCTCTTAGACACATTCAGAGTCTTCAAACATTTGTTGGACATGCGGTGCTTGCTCTTAAAATATGTGTTTGTTTTTTCTTTTTGGGACACTCCAATCTGAGGAAAGGCTTGCGGACGCCTTTTGGACCAAATGCAATTATGGAAAAGGGGTTGGATTACAACATGACCAACTTTAGGGTTTGAGGAGGATAAAAGAGGAAAACGATATTAGACAGGGTAGAAAAAAAGAAAGTAAAGAGACTAATTACCATTGACTTGTGCTACTACCTCCTATGACGTGTCATTGTTTGATACCTGGAATTTTCTCTGTTAAATCCTATTGATTTTTCTTTTTTTTTCCTATTCCTCAATACCTCATTTTATTGACAAGAATCCTAGTTATTCATTATCTACCATTTTAACTATAATTAACTCTAATATTCATTTTTCAATTTCTTTAGTTTCAAAGAATTTTTGGTTGACAAACTTGGTCCTTATGTACAATGGCCCCGACTTCTCTGAAAAAATTGATGTCATGTCCCCCAGTCTGTGCTTCTTAGTTTCACCTTTTATGTTCATATAACATTTGATGTGTTGGTGACTTGGTTTATTTTCTGTATTCATTAAGTTCTAGATATTATGAAACTAGCTTGCAACCTGGGTGGAATATATTTTATGGTATTTTAAGGTAATATAATGGTGCTGTTTAATCACCCAAATTTGTAGACATTACAGAAGTAAATATTCTGTTCTTTCCTGAGGATGGTCCTTAATATTTTATCTGTTGATTCGTGGAATTTTTTCCAACATGATAAGCAACTTGCCCCTTCTCTTTGCCAAGAACAATATTCTCCTCCGTGATTTTTGGTGAATAGAACTGAAACACTTGAGCATCAAATGCTGTATACTATAATAATATATTTGACTTTTCTTCTCCTTCTGTAGGTTGTTGATTGTCGAATTTGTGGCGATGCACACTCCCGTCTTCGCTTTGCTTTTGTAGAATTTTCGGACGAGTGTAAGTCAGATTTCTTTTTCCATTTTTCTTTCTATCAATGCTTAATGCTTGTCTGATATCTGAAACCTGAGTTTTCCATGCCAAACTAAAATCAACAGATTCTGCTCGAGCGTCTCTTAGCCTTTTTGGGACACTGTTAGGTTTCTCTCCTGTTAAGGTGTTACCTTCTAAAACTGCCATTCTTCCTGTGAATCCTACATTCCTTCCCAGGGTATGAACAAATCTCCAGCTTTCCTGATACTATTGAAATAATTGCTTAATGTGCTTCTGTCCCTCCAGTTATTTCTTCCCATTTAGTATCTGATTTCTCTATTATATCAATTTGGTTTGATTATCTATGCCGAATTTTTACCATTAGTCAAAAGACGAACGGGAGATGTGTGCCAGGACAATCTACTGTACCAATATTGATAAGAGGGTATGTACAGCTTGTCTTTTTTATGGTTTACTATGATAATGTTTTTGCTTATGCTTATCTACTGCTACTTGCTGTTTTATCTGATGAATAATCCACTGGCGATTGCATTCTTTTACTCGTGCATAAGTTAGAAGATAAATGACTTTAAATATGTCCGTATGATGAATTTTGCCTTGAGCAGGTTTCCCAGGCTGATGTTAAGAATTTCTTTGAAACAAGATGTGGTGAGGTGTGCCTAAAATTTGAAACATTGGGTTGGATTTTCTTATTGTTGGCTTGGAATTGTTTATTGACCAAATAAATCTCTGTATTGTAGGTTTCTCGCCTGAGGCTCTTGGGGGATCACATGCACTCAACACGGATTGCTTTTGTTGAGTTTTCCATGGTATGCTTATTTATACTGAAATTACTACTGCGTAACTGCTCGTCAATTTTTAGACGTGTGTGAGCAGATGCAGGTAGAAAAATTAACTGGATGACAGTCTGACATTAGTTTTCTCTAACCAGCATTCTTTAGATCAGGTGGGGGATGGGGGACAAGCTCTCTATACCTGTTCATCCTGTGGCTGGTTCTTTGGCATGGATACAAAGACCTTCTAGAACAAACATTGGACCATGAAGAAACATGCGTTAACGTCTAAGCACATTTGGAGTGAAAGGGGGCTTCTTAAAACCACCCTGAGTTTCCCTGTGGTTTCTAAGTGAGCTGGCAGAATTCTATTGGTTGCGTCAATCAAAATGTAAAGATTCATTGAGGAGGAATAATAGTTGTCATTGTTCACCTCATTTACAAATATTACAAGACTGCTATTTCCTTTTACATACCTTTGAAGGCTGAGAGAATGCTGCCAATAAGATTTCCTCTACTCGGTCAATGCAGATGTGTTTGTGGCCCAGGAATATGGCATGCAATCATGCACTATAACATCGTTCCTTTTAGGTTGCACTTGTGCAAAATTATTGGAAGAACAGACCTCATGACACGAGGAGAGGGATAATCAATTACTGATGAATTCTTTTACTGATTTAAGATAGACTCGAGAATAGGATAAAAAAAAAAAAACACAGTTCTCCTTTGTCAGCATTCATTCATTACAACAAATAACCGACTTTATGAATTTTACATATTTTTGACCTGTTAAGACTGCAGGATGCATTATAGATATAATACTTGCTTGATTATTCAAGTGCAGCTTATGTGTGTGTGTGTGTGTGTGTGTGTGTGTGTGTGTGTGTATCAGCATATGCATCGAGAAAATGAAAAGTCAGTTAAAAGTGGATTTAGTTTTTGTACTTATTTTACAGCATGCAATTTGAAAAAAAAAATTAAGAATCTATTTACTTTCACAGGCTGAGAGTGCAATACTCGCCCTTGATTGCTGTGGCGAAATTTTGGGATCTCAACGCATCAGGTACAAGTTATTGGTTGCTGCTAGATCTTTGTCAAGTCGATAGCTTTTCTTTTACTTTTAACAGGTTTGATAATATTGTAGGGTAAGCCCTTCAAAGACTCCTGTGAGACCACGAGTTCCATCCCCAGGAATGCAGTAAGCTGATCATTTGAGTCCAGAATCTTGAAGAAGGTTGGTGTTAATCCTCTTGGAAGAGACTTTCTTCTAGTTGAAGGGGTGGCGAAATTGCCCCTGCTTCGGTTTTTCCCATTTCCTGGCAACACTAACTTTTCTATCGACTGATATAACTCTTGACCTTCAACTGATCAAGTTTTACTGGGATGGTTCCATTCTTCGGTACTTTTACTATGATAAATCATATAACTCTATCTCGGTGCTGTACTGGTGGCCTTGGGTGGAAAGTTTTCCTGCTACACCATTTGATATTTAATCAGTAGCGTAATGTTGTCTTACTTTAGTCTTTGTACCATATGGTAATTTATATGGTAAAGTATAGTTTTGGTTTTGGTTTGTGGAATTCAGTTTCAAGGATAGGTCGAACAATGAGCACGAGTAGTGTTTGAAGTAGTATGCTAGTGAAAAATTAGAAACAGAGTCTAGTGAAGCAATCCTGAACGGGAAAGGCTTCAATCCCGTGGACTTCTCCTCCCTCCAAACTAAGGATGTAGGATACATAAAAAACTTGTGAATGTACGCTTCTCCATAACGTGTTAGAAGAGGGAGGGGGATCCCCGACATGCCTCCCCCGTAAGTGAGATTGGGGCGGGGGCGGGGGCGGGGGCGGGGGTTGGGGAGGGTCACTGTGTCCTATTGTCATTCCTAAGCCATTTTTGATTAGCTAATTCCATTTCTTGTTTTTTTGAGTGTGTATACATGTTCTCCACGGTGTAAATCAGAGATTTTTTCAGAAATAACCACAATAAATAAAATATTTCTTAAAATACTGTCATTTTTTTTAATTTTAAAAATACTATTTTTTTATTTGTTACATTTGTTAATTTAGTTATAATAAATGCACATTTGTTATTAACAAATGTAACAACAAATATTATAAAAATAGAAAACAATATTTTTAGAATAAAAAAAATTAAATAATATTTTTTAAATTATTTTATATTTTGTAGTATACGGTAAAATTATCACTTAATCTTGGCTACGCAACTGTGCTCGAGGGCAACCTTACATATCAACCGTCTAGTCCAGATTATGGACAACCGGTCTCTTTCATTATTTTTATATTTTTCCCCAAAAAATGCAAAACATTTAGAAGAGTTGGTCCAACACGAGCTTGACATGGCCTCGCTTGACCAAAAACAAAACGCAATTAGAAATTGAGTTTTAATATTAAGCAGAAATTTTATTTGATTTTTCTTGCTACAAATGGGACATTAGTTGCTTGTTTCTCAAGGAGCTTTTACCATCATATTCATAGTCATACAAACAAGATTTTATCGTTTCCCATTAGAAGTCTCTTAAGACAACTCATTTATCAAATGTTTGACCATTTAATCTTGACTTCTCCCTATCTAAAAAGTTGAAAACACATATCATCATAAAAAAAAATGCTCGACTTGCGTCTTTTCCTCTCTTTTGTATATGTTTGACAGTATTAAAATTAATATTAAGTACTTTTAATTTTATGGAATATATAGATAATAAATAAATAGTAAATTGTGAGTCATACTAAATGAGTGAATAAAAGTACGTTTGAGCAATTTAACGAGCTTAAATTATAAATTAAGTTTAGTTAAACAAGCACTAACACCTTGTTTGGCAAAACTTAAATTATAATTTAAATTGGTTAAACATACTTTTTATTCACACATTTCATAAGACGCACAACTTCCTACTCAATATTATCCACACATTTCATAGAATCTACAACTTATAAATAATTAAATTATAATTTCAACACTGTCAAACATGTACTAACACACAGACGCCTCATTATAATATAATTCATCTTTGAAGATTAATAAATTGAAGCAAAAAGTATTTAAAAAATACAAAATTGTTGTAAAATTATGAAAAACAATATTGATTATCATATTTAGATATGTCTTACTTATCTTATAAGTCTTTAAAATTTTATATATATGGGTTCATTATTATAATGAAATATACAATTTCTCTCTATTCTCTTATATTATTCTCTTAAGCTTATAGCATATTATCAGCACGAAGAAGCACACCCAAAATAGAGAAAAAATTGAGAGCAATAGTTTAAAAAATTCACAGAATCTGAGCAGCCTGTGCAGCTATAATTAAACATTGATATCTTAATAATCCACGGTCCGATCATCTTGAAATTTGGGCAGCAAGTTTAAAGGGAATTTTACGCAAATATGCTACTATTTGAAAATAATTAGATAAAAAAATATATGTACCATAAATTCCAATTATATTAGGTCTGTCTTTTTTTAATTAGTAATGTTATTTTTAATTACCTTATATACCATAAATTCCAATAGAGTGTCATTGTAATCCAAGATTACAGAATCAACTACTTATAAGCATCAACTCAATCAGTTAACATAAAATGACAAGAACCAAAAATCTCAACAAGATCACATTTGTAACAATTTGTGTTATATATAGTAAAGCTCATGATAATAGCATTAGTAGCACTTCATGATATCTAACATTTGTATCACTTCATATTACATACCATTTGTCATAGAATGTTACAACGCAATCAATTAACATAACATGACAAGACCTAAAAATCTCAACAAGATCACATTTGTAACCGTTCGTCCTACAAACAATAAAGCTCATGATAATAACAGTTGTAGAACATCATATTACATATTATTTGTGATAAGATGTCAATAATCTTACACAATCAATTGACATAATATGGCAAGAATCGAAAATTACACATAAGCATATTTGTTACAATTTATAATACATACGATACTATCAATTGTAACACATAAATCCACATGTGACACATCATGATACATATGGTACTATCAATTGTAATACATAAATCCAAAATTGTCTGATTTCGTTGTACCAGACCTTTGATTTTTTGGAGTTGAATATTTGATGCGCCGGTAACTAGAATCTTCACAATCAAGGCTAGTTTTCTTGAGCCAACAACACATTTTTTGACTTCGAGCGAGATATGCGAGCGCCATTTAGTGTATCCAAACAAATAACTTTCACCTTTATCACAATCGGCTACTCAACTTTGGTTATAGACCAGGTAACCCTTCGATTAAGGGTATCCATTATTGCATTTTTTGTTCTTCGATTTTTGAGCTTCAACCGCTTGACAAAGACGACAATACAGTTCAATGTGTTTTAGAGTTTATGCAATTACAGAATGGAGGAAAATTCGGTTATACTAAAAACACCTGCGATTTTAGGGCTCTATTCAAAAATAGAAAATGACTGCAATTTAAGAATTCATCTTGGATTTCAGAGCTAGATTATAGAAACATTGATAAATTGATTTACATATTTTATCAAACTACTTTAATTTAATATATTATAAAATATAAAATAATATAAAATATTTTTAAAATTAAATTACAATGTTTAGAATATTATAATTATTTTTAGAAAGTCAAGTATATGTCAAGATCCAACAGTTCAATCATAAGAAATCGTTATGGGGACAATAACAAATTTGAATTGATAATTATTATGTTTCAATTCTAAGTATTTATGGAAATGAAACCAATTGAATTAATAAAGTATCATTATTTTCTGTTCATGGACAAATATTAGTATTCTCTTTGCTATCATCTTTTAATATACTTTTTTTTTTATATTGATAAATGGTATACAATTATTACTTGAATATTATTAATTAAGGATAATTGCATCAAAGGTCTCCAACGTTTCAAAATCGTTGGAGATATGTCACTAACCTAAAAAAATAGCACCACACATCATCAACGTATGAAAAATTTAGCGTGGTAGGTCCTTTATGACCAAATTGTCCTTCCCTTTAAATAAAAAAAACAAAAAAAAAAAAGAAAAACATAATTAAAAACTAACCATATGTACCCAAAAAAATAAAAAATAACAAATAGGTCATCTTCTCCAAAAAGTCCTAAAATTTTATTTGTAACAAATATGCCATCTTTCTCCACTGTTTTTGCTACAAATTTTTCAATTCCTCCATTCAACACCTCTACTTCCGAATTTCAATAATGCCTCCTGCAAATTCACATAATTTCTCACTAGAAATCCACAAATCAAACAAACCCAAAACCATCAATTTCTTAAAGAGCACCTTTAATTCAATACATACCTACTTTTCTTTGTAATCTCGTTTCTGGCTCTTCATTTCTTTCCTCTTGATTCAAGCCCTCGTCATTTTTATTACTCGCACTCCTCCACCCTCTCTTCCGGTTGAATACACCGACATCTCCTTCTCTGAAAACCATTTCCACCCTCAAACCATCATCGTCTGCAACAACACTCAATGTAAGTATGAGAAGAAGCCGTTTTCAAATACAGAAGAATGTGGGATCAGGAAAATTTATGTGTACGGCCTTCTTTCCATGTTCAACAAAGACTTGTTGCTAGCCAATTGCACTGGCCTTAACTCGTGGAACTGGCAATGCGGCATAGTTCCAAACCACATATATGACTGCACAGCGACGGAATTGACCAAAATCTTGTCGGGGATTCTTTCTTCGTCTTGGTACCGTACCAATCAGTTCTACCTATAACCAATATTTCACCACCGTATGTTGCACCATAAATGTAGAACATTAGAGCCAAAATCTGCTACGAAATTCTACATACCATTTTATGCTGGACTTACTGTTGGGAAATTCTTGTGGGGTAATGACACTTCTAAATGGGACTGGCATTGCCGCATTATGATTCAATGGGTAAAGAAGCAAAAGTCTTGGAAAAGATCCAACGGTTCAGATCATTTCATGGCGGTAGGCAGAATTACATGGAATTTTCGAAGGTTGGCGAAAAAAAAAAAAATTTAGGACTTTTTTGAGAAGATAGCCTATTTGTTACTTTTTATTTTTTTGGGTTATATTTTTACTTTTTATTTTTTATGGTACATATGGTTAGTTTTTAATTATATTTTTCTTTTTTTTTTTTTTTATTTAAGGGATAATTGTATCAAAGGTCCCCAAACGTTTCAAAATCGTTAGGGATATGCCCCTAACCTAAAATAATGACACCAAACGTCTCCAACGTATGAAAAAATAGGCATTGGAGGTCCCTCTTTATACTTTTAGTTAGTTTTCTCCGTTAAAACCAAAATTTGGACTATACGCACTTTCTCTTTTCAAAAAAGGCGATTGGAATTTCAGAGGCAAGAGTGAATCAACTGTGCGTGTTGAAATCAGATTTTTTAGATCTAGAGCAACCACCTTCATAGCCGCACACCTCCTTTGCTAAATCTGAATTTTTTCTTGCAAAAGGGTTACGCTGTTTTTTGCCCATGAAAAAGAAACTGAAATACAATATTCATCCACTAAAAGAGAACGGTCAAAAGTGAAGACACCCAGCTGAAACTCAAAAACCGAAGCAAGAGCTAGAAATGTGTTCGCGGACCACTGTAGCAGAAATTTGAAAACACATAAACTTTGCTGAAAATGATTTTTAAATGGAGAAAAATCCAAGGAATAGTCAGCGCACTAAAGGAGATTACATTTAGTATGCATTAATGGAGATGAAACAGCATTAATGACCATGATTTGAGCAGACTTTTGAAAAAATGGAAGAGACCAACAGTGAAATTTGGGCGCTTGCGAAAGTGTTTCTCTCTCTAACTTAAATTTTCACAATTACAGACGTTTTCTAATGGGATCGATGGAAGTTCTTATTGCCGATTAGTTGGCGAGTCAATTTATTGATTCTGAAGGGTTTTTGTATGGAAACTCGGAGTCGGAAGCAGGCGGAGGCAAACACCTCAGCAGCGTCTTCTTCTTCTTCTTTTGGCCCGACCACCCGTGCCACCAAGCGTGCTCGTCTTTCTACCTCTAACACCGCCACCACCTCTTCCTCCACAACCTCAACGATATCCACTCGCTCTCATGCTGTTACTCGATCCAAAGACTCAGTTGTTTCATCCACTCTAAAGGACCCAACCCCCGAAGCCTCTGTTGTCTTTGCTTCAACAACTTGTGGTTGCCATGGAAAAAACCCTCGTAATCAAAATTCTGATAACAAAGATAACACCAATTCAAATAAAGGCAAGGAGAAAGAGCATGAAAGCAGGGTTAGGGATAGAGATAGAGAAACTAAAAGGAGCTCAAGGCTGAACATTGATTCCCACATTGGTGACAATGATGATAACGACAGTGAGGGAAGAGCCAGTATTTTGCACCAAAATTTGATTGAATTGTATAGAAAGAGCGAATGAATTGTATTGATCTGAATTTCAATCGCCTTTTTTAGAAAGAGAAAGCGCGTGCATTCTCATTTTGGCATTTAATGGAGAAAATTGACGAAAAGTGTGAAAAGTGACCTACGATGCCTACTTCTTCATACGTTGGGGACGTGTGGTGTTATTTTTTTAGGTTAGGGGCATATCCCCAACGATTTTCAAAGGTTGGGGACCTTTGATGCAATTATCTCTTTATTTAATGGAAAGGTCAATTTGGTCATATAGGACTTACCGTGCCAAGTTTTTCATACGTTGGGGATGTGTTGTACTATTTTTTTAGATTATGGGCATATCTTTAACGATTTTGAAACATTGAGGACCTTTGATGCAATTATACCTATTAATTATTACATATCAATATTCAAAATAATATTGTGTTATTATTCTTAAAGAAATATCAATTTATACAAATCAATATTCTAGAATAATATTGAATTGTTGCTCTTCAATAGCGCAACTTTATAAGTTTTTTTTTTAGTTGTGCTTTTCCTGAAGAAGAAACACAAATTTTTTAATATTCTAGAAGAATGTTACTTGTCTCTAGATAGTGTGACATTACAAATTTAACATTCAAGAAGAATATTGATTTATTGCTCTCTAAAAGCATATTTTTTTGTATTGATATTATTGAAGAAATTTGTATAGTTATCTTTGAAGAATTATCTATTACTAATAATCAATATTTTAAAAGAACATTTTATAATTGTTTTGAAAGAAACACAACTTTGCAAATATCAATATTCTATTAGAAATATTATTTGCTCTCGAAGAGCATAATTGTATAAGATCTAACGTCTATTATGATTTTTTTTCCTGATGAGTAAATCCTTACATAATTTAATATGTTGCTCCTAAAGTAGCACAATATTATATTCTAGTAGAATATTACTTACTTTCGAAAAGTGTAATTTTGTAATATTTAATATTAAGGTATTGCTCTCAAATAGCGTAATTTTATAATAACTAATATTTTGTAAGAATATTATGTTATTGTTCTGTAAGTATAAAATTTATACATGTTAATATTTTAGAAAAATATTAAGTTCATCTTAAAAGAAAAATAATTATTTGTATATTATTATTTTATAAAAATATTGTAGTAATACCACTGAGAAGTATAAAATCGTGTATATCAATATTCTGAAGAAAAATAATATTGTTATTCCTAAAGAAGCACAAAGTAGAGAAATATTCTAGAAGAATATTGTGTTGTTTCTTAAAAAGTACAACTAATTAAACTAATATTATATGATTGCTTTTGAATAAAGATAAATTTATACATATTAATACTCTAGAAAAATATTTTGTTGTCGCTCTTGAAGAAGAACAACTTTACCATTTTAGAATATTAATGTGCAATATTAGATTTTTGATATTCTGAAAGAAGTACAACTTCAACGTTCAATATTTCAAATACTTGAAAAATGTCATATCATCTAATCTTATAAGAGGATAATGTGATTTATACATTAATTTTATAAAATTTAGTTCTATTCGTCGTTCTTGTCAGACAATGAACTTTATTTAGCAACAATCAAGTCAATGATTTAGGTGTTGAATTGTTTGTCTTAGAGAAAAGACAGACTTGCTATATTGTATTGAACCAGATGTTCAATAACTCAAATTTTATTGATGTTACGGCTAAACTATCCTGGAGCAATATGATGCGAATAATTAATGAGAATATGTATTGAAAAACCAGAATATTTTCAATAGAATGAATCATCACATGTTGCTTGTTCTCGTGGTATATAAACCAGTAGGCTTTCACTAGCTAAAATCATAACTAAATTTCATATTTGTCAGAAAATTATTTAGGGTGATGTATAGGGTCCCGTCATCCTTCATATTGACCATCTAAATATTATTTGTATCTAATTGATATGTCTACTAGATAATTGTATGGTTTTATTATTCACAACTTGAAATTTGCTAGATTACTCGTTCAAATTTTAAATTATGAGCATACTTTTCAAATTATACAATCAAGATGTGTTTCTTGTTAATACTAGTAGGCTTAAATCTCAAACTTTTAATAAATGCTAGTTGAGATGATGAGAAATAGTTTAGCACTATTATTTGTTAAATGCTTTCAATTAATTTCTGGAGAACAAAATACTTTCCATTTTTTTTCTAGAGAATGTTATTTTATATAGAACAATACTTATACGCATCATACCAATATAAAAATTATCCCCACTATAGTTAACATACGGTCTAGGTTTGTGGCCTTCAGTTTCAAGGATAGGTTGAACAATAAGCACAAGTAAGAGAGTTTGGTGTTTGAAGTATGCAAGTGAAAAATTAGAAAGAGAGTCTAGTGAGGCAATCATGGACGGGAAAGGTTTCAACCCCATGGACTTATCCTCCCTTTGAACTAAGGATGTATGATACAAATAAAACTTTTGAATGTACCCTTCTTCATAACGTGTTAGTTTATTGTTTCAGGTATAATATTTGGTTGTTTGGTCGTACAGATATTTTAGCAATATTAGGTGACTATAGATATATAATTAATATTTTTAAAAAACTTATAATATTAGATAAATATTATTCTAAATTAATTAAATAGAGAATTATGATAGGGAATGGGGATCCCCGATCCACCTTCTCGTAAGCAGGGGCAGGGGCAGGGACAGGGACAGGGGCAGAGCATTAGAATCCTTGATAGGGCGGGGGGACTGGGGACGGGGGACGGGGAAGGCTACCATGTTATGTTGTCATTTCTAAAACATTTCTAATTTGCTAATTTTTCATTCACTTTCCATTTCTTGTTTTTTGAGTGTGTATATACGAATCTTGATCTTCTACCTACAGTAGACAAAAATTATGTTGTCCACTACTTAGGTGTCTTGTCACTTCACCTAAAATTTTTCAAATAAGTTATAACCACCTTATTCACTAAATTGGACTACAAATTTCATCCCACTACCCTACCTTACCCTACCCTACCCTAACCTAACCTAAAGTCTTCTCTCTCTCTCTCTCTCTCTCTCTCTGCCCTAAAGCTCCCCACTTTCGTCATTCAAATCCACCACCAGACTAATGAGCTCCTTGTTTACTTCTCCAAGTAGTATTTTTGTGGCCATAGCTTGTCCAAGGCCCCTTCCAATTGGTTAACATAGCCTTGCTTGACGAAGAACAAAACGCAATTAGTGAATTAGAGATTGAGTTTTAATATTAAGCAGAAATTTTCTTTGATTTTTTCTTGCTACAAATGAGACATTAGCCAACTGCATGTTTCTCAAGGAGCTTTTAACATCATACAAACAAGATTTTAATTCTGTTTAGTAAATATTTTTATAAATTACAAGCAGTGAATTCTGTTAAATATGTGAATAAAAAAATTGATAAAAATTGTGAATCATATAAAATGTGTAGATAAAAATAATATTTGATTAACTTATAAATATTTATAAGCACTAATAAATATATTATTTCCCATTACCAGTCTGTTAACACACACAAACCCCATTATACTATAAGAAGACTGTTCTACCTACCAATGTATTTGACATATAATCACGGTTCTTAATTTCAATTAATTTAATAGTCTAAATATATTAAAATTTATTAAGATATATTTAGATATGAGTATAAAGATTTAAAATAAGATTTAGACTGTTAAATTAACTTAACTTAAAAATCATAATTAATTATTAAATTTATTGATAAGAGAAACAGTCACTATAATATAATTTTTCTTCAAACCTTAATAAAATAGAAGAAAAAGGTATTTAAAAAATATAAAATCAACTTTGTTTAATACTTGTTGACTGTGCTTCACAATATTCGGTCCAATTTTTGAATTCATAAAGTGTGGTGGAAGTCGCAATTGTCTGTATCTGCGCACACCATAAGGGAGAACAAGTGAAAAAAAAAAAAAAAAAAAAAAAAATTCCGATCAAAAAAAAAAAAAAAAAAAAAAAAAAAGAACAAGTGAAAAAAACCGGTGAGTTTTCATTTATATGGGACCCACTTTGAATCACGTGCAAATAAATTGGAGTGAAATGCCGTACAAGTAATCATATGGGTGGTTTAAAAAAAGTAAACATGAGTTTTTAATAATAAAAAATTGTTTTCAAATATAATTTAGTGTGCGTTTGACAGAGATTATAGACAGTTTATAAATCAATATTGATTTATTTGAGTTGAAATTATTGACTTTTCATGTTAAAAATAGGTTGAAAATTCAAAAATTACGATTAAAAAAAACCAAAATAGATTTTTAATCCTTATCAAACGCACTCTTAGTTGAAAAACAACATTGAGAATTGTGCTTAATTTATTTTCTAGTTTTCTTATTATTTATTATTGTTACATGTTTGGCAAAACTTTTTTTTAAAGTTGATCAAATATATTTTTTATCTACACATTTGTAGGAATTACAATTTACTATTTACTTATTCTTATTTACACATTCTTTAAAATTTACTGTTTACAACAAAAATACGTGACTTTATTAAAAAAAATCAACTTGTTAATTTTGTGTCAACAAAATAGTCTTTGAAAATATTAAAATAAATTGATTTAATTTATTCAACCTCTAGATTTAAGTTCGACTTTAAATTATTTTCGATGAGACTAATTGTTTAGCATTTTAAACGAGACTAATACAAACCAAATTTTAAACAAAAAAAAAAAAAAATTCCTAATGAATCGAGCAACGATGGTCTAATTTTTGTTACTAGGCGGCAAACATCAACTAGCTAAATTGATAGGTATAAAAATAAAAATTAAATTAAAATGGAAGTTCCTAAGAATATTTCGAGGCGTTCAAGTATAGTCCTACAACCAAAGAATATATGTGTTGGGCATGCATACACGTAATCACTATGTCGTCAACAATTCAACGTGAGCAGGTAAAGGGACCCATCTTTTTCAATGTTAATAAAATAAATAATTGACCTCTTATTACATCATATTTAATTACTTTTTTCTATTTTTCTTTTTTTTTCTTTTTGGAAAGTACTAGGTTTTTTTGAAACTTAACATCTTAAAAAACTGAAAATTTCATGTTTCAAAATGGGTATAATAGAGTAATAATTTCTTACCGACAGTATGCAAAAGATCTTTTACTCATTGATAATGTGGACTAATGTAAGAATGTCACATCAATCTACACAACAACTTTGTGTGAACATAAGTGTGTCTACACATAGTAGGTAAATGATCTCCTACCCATCGTGTGTAGGAGATCATTATTAATAATGAAGTAGAAACAATGGTTGGTTGGTTGAGATTTTTGTAAGAATTTGACGAAATGTGAATGTTTTTTTTAATTTGACGAGAGTTCTTGTTTGACTAAGATTTTTAAATCGGTGCAATTTTTACACTATCTTATTTAGTCATCTCCAATTTATTACACCAAATAAACCGTATACCTTTTCTTTTCTTATTTTTATAATTTTTAATAATTAATTTATTTTAAAAATTATTTAATTGCATATTCTATTACTACTTAAATTTTAAAATTAAAATTCTAATTTAATCACATAAAATATTTCATTTATTAAAAAAATTTTAAAAAATGCATTACACTTAATATCACAATTAACAAAATAGAACTTTTAAAATCACAATTTTTTTTACATACAACAAAAAAACATTCAAAAAACAAACATAAAATATAATAATTTCATTTAATACTAATTTTTATATTTTAATGTAATCGTTAATTATTATTTATTACTCGATTACAATTTATTATGTTAATAAAAATAATAAAATAAATAAAATAAAAGGAAAAATAAATTTTTGTATTGTAAAAAAGAATGACAAAGTTGATATAAAATAAAAATTCTAAATTTTACCCCAAATGAACAGACGCAGCATTGTTCATGACACAAAAATAACTTACTATTTTATAGCATGATCGAAGAGCATTTGGAACGTCAAACTAGCGCCCCCATTGTAGATGCTCTTAGAATTGAGTTATGTGTATGACATTAAAAGTAAGAAAAAAAAATTATAAACTTTATCAGATTTTCCAAAAATATACAAAGTTTTACTTTTTCCTCAAGCGAATGTCAAAATAATCATAAAATCATACAATTTGCTCAAACGTAAGGAGCAAGATTTTTCCCAATTGCGTGCCTTGACTGGATCTACGGTCCTTCTAGACTGCCTAAATCACAATGGTCAACTTATTTCATCCAGTTCATAACCGTACGATTCCACACCCACCATTATAAATATAATCCATCACTTCAATTCAGTAATCAGAACAACCACCAGAAGCCACCATCGTTAAGCAAATTCCGCTGTAGTCTTTTAAGCATCTTGATAACTCTCCAGCTTATATTATATATAATATGTCTAGATTCAATAGAGAGCCCGTAAAGGTGGTTATAATCAACACCCAATATGTGGAAACTGATGCCATGAGCTTCAAATCTGTTGTTCAGAGACTCACCGGAAAAGATTCGGTGGTGCCGAAGGCGGAGTCATTTTCCGCAGCCAAACACCCGCCGAGGAGTGAAATTTCCACCATAGCTCCGCCTGTTTTGTCGCGTGGAATGTCGTTTAAGGAATTTGATAGGATGCTTAAGGAGTTGCCATCACTTGATGAACTTTACAGGCTTTGTGCAGAATAACAAGATCCTGTATATTTATTTATTTTCTTGTTTTTTCTCATTTATATATATTTATTCTTCCTCAATGCTCCATTGATTGTTTGGTTTGAGGTTTGTGTGTGTGTGTGTGTGTGTGTGTATACTTTATACAGAATCACAGATAATACATTTGGCAATTCTCACCTAAATTTGTGCCATGGATTCGAGCTGTTTTTTTAAAAGAATAGGTCTTAATTTGTAGGCAATTAACACGAAATAAAGAAGAGTCTTTCTATGGAGGGATGGAAGGCCACGGGCCATGGTAATGTACTCTAAATGTATTTAGGGCATGTTTGGTAACTATTTTTTTTCAAAAAATTAATTTTTTGCTTAGAAATTTTGACTTTTTAAAATTTTTACACTACAAAAAAGTTTGAAAAGTCAATAAAATACTTAAAAAAACTCATTTTTTCCCAAAAAAAACTACACCAAACATGTCCTCAATTACCTCTCATTCAAGTACCGAGAGGCAGGGGCGGATACATTGCACTCCTCTTTGGCTCAACAAATATTTTTTTAGTATAGAATTATTATTTTTTTCGAAAAAACAAATTTTTTACATAGAAATTTTAATTTTTTTTCATATATTAGTTCGTTCTAAATATTTTTTAGCCTTCCGTCTATCGGCTCCTGTCAAAAACTTGATTTAAAGACATTATTATGCTACAAAAAAAATATGTGTTTTTACCATGACAATTTGCCCAAATCCAAGATTACTACGATCTTTTACACAATAAGGCTGTGTTTGATTACAAGTGGAATATTTGGGTGGAAAGAAAATATTTTCCATAGAAATGAATTACCAATAAATTATGGGTTGAAAAAGGTTAACGCCTTTTCTATAGAAAATAAATGGGTTGGAAAAGGTTAACAAATTTTCCATGGAAAATAAATTCTCCTATCCGACAAAGAAAATATTTTCTTTGAAAACAAGGAAAATGAGGCCAAAAGTGGGAAAATGAGAAAAAAAATTTCCATGGAAAAAAAAATGTTGCAATCAAACACAACAAGGAAAATAGGTGGAAAAATTCATTTTCCATGGAAAATTTTTGGCAATCAAACAAACAAGTTGAAAAATATATGGAAAAAATCCATTTTCCATGAAAATTTAAGCCAATCAAACACACCGTAATTGTGTAAAACATCTTAGTGCATGTTTGGTAGTGCTGAAATTATTTTTTAAATATTTATATTATAAATTGTTGGTGAATATGCGGATAAAAAGTGAGTTGAAAGTTGTGGATCCTATGAAATGTATGAATAAAAAATATATTTGACCAATTTGATTAGTTGAAATTTTAATTTAAGCGTTCTCAAACATGTGCTTAGTAAGTAAATCAATGATGGTATCAAACCGTCGTAAAGACCTTTTACAATGGAAGCTCCAAATTGAAGATAACAAGTGTAACACAGAACTTGGAAGAGCCAAATGTATGACATGAAGCTCTAAATTGGAAAGTTTTCATATGCTCAATACAAGAAATTTCAATTTTAACAATGAAATTTTTTGTCGTAGAAAGTTATTTTTATATTATTTTGTTCAAAAATAGTCGTCGAGAGACTTTGCAAGATCAAAATTTTCGTTGTTAAAAGTAAAATTTCTTGTACTGAATATTTCCACTAGAGATGGCAAAATAGACTCGGGCCGGCTTGGTGTAATTTGTATTTTGGGTTGGGCATACATGACCCAGCCGACAGTCGGGCTTGGACTCAGTGGCATTCTATTCAATCAACTACAGATTTCTTTTATTGTAATATGCAGTTTCATGGTTGTTATTTGAAGTATGGTTAACATGTTTATGGAAATCTGGGAGGACTTTGGGATGAACATAATTTGAATGAAATGGTGATTAAACAAGGCAACAAAACAAAAGAAGTGGACAGAAGTTGAAATTGGTTTTGTTTTCTCAAAGATTAATTGGTGACAGATTGCAAATGCCTTAAGATTATTCTTGTTTTTGTTTGAAATTTACTGCAGTATAAGGCACAGTTTCTGATTCAAAATTTATGACCCCGCAGAAACAAAATCAAATCTAAATTAAGGGCATGTTCGGTGTAGTTTTTTTTGGTATTTTATGACTTTTTAAATTTTATTGTAGTGTAAAAAATTCGATAAAATTTAAAAAGTCAAAAATTGTAGAGAAAAAAATAAATTTTTTTGAAAAAAAATAGTTACCGAACATACCTTAAATGAATTATAAATACACAGATATTTCAAAACAAAATTGAAGAAAAAGGGGATTTGGATAATTTGG
The DNA here is from genome assembly GCA_030279155.1 of Forsythia viridissima. Classification (NCBI taxonomy): domain Eukaryota; kingdom Viridiplantae; phylum Streptophyta; class Magnoliopsida; order Lamiales; family Oleaceae; genus Forsythia; species Forsythia viridissima. The sequence goes on from CM059044.1 coordinate 9,432,438, forward strand.
ATTCTGCCATTCTAGACAATAATAAAGAATGACAGATAGATGAATGAGTTGGCATATTTAAAAGTCCCATTTTTTTTTATAAAGAGTAATATATAAATTATTTTATAAGTTTTGTTTTTAACTTATAATACACATTTTTAACATAAAAGATATATTGTTTATCTTTCTAGTTAAAAAAAAAAAATTATAGTTGAGTTGGCCCGATATGCTAGCCTACACAAAACTGGGCTACACGCCTCGACCAGCTCGGGCTATTTTCAAGTATTGTTCAACATAATTCGTTTATCAGCTATAATCCTTGTGATCCATAAATGCATACAAGTGTTTGGTGTTATAGGCTAGCTTCCTTAATATTGGATGATGTTAAAATTGCTTTAATTATAAATTTAAAATGATTTGTTGCCAATGCTAGCTAAGAAATCAAACACTGTTGCCCTCCCTCCATATAAGGGAAAATGTCTTAGAATTGAGTTATGTATGAAATCGAGAAGTGAGGACACAATTATAAATATTCTATATTCGCAATTTGACATAACGAAAAGAATGATTGGTTTTGGATTTACATCCTCCACCAAGGAGGCCCTCAAGATTGGAGTTCAATCTTTTCATATTAAAAAAAAAAAAAAAAAAAAAAAAAAAAAAAAAAAAAAAAGAGAGAAATGATTGGTTTTGGGAAATCAACATAATGGCATCAACAATCTATCTCCCAACACTTCAACACCAATGATTCCACCTACTCCAAGAGCCAAACATCATTGCTTCACAGCATGACCTATGGCACTGACGTTTATGTCATCCATCCACACATCAAATGAAGCATCTTGTAGATTTATTTCCTGAAATTTTTGTTTGTCCTAATAAAACTTGTGATATTTGTCCTATGGAGCTTCTCGAGTCCCCTCTCATTCAAGTGCTCTTTTTTTTTTTCAAATACCATAATTGATGATTTTTCTAGGCACACACGGATATTTCTCATGCATCTTAAATCAGAAACACAAGCCCTATTAAAGTCCCTTTTTTCTTTAGTTCAAAGCTATTTTAATCCTAGAGGGGAGGGGAGGGTCCGGTCCCGCCCCGAAAAAAATCTTTTTTTATAGTGTAAAAAAATAATAATAATAACTCGATCTTAAATTGTAATTTTTTTTTTTCAGTTGCAGCCCAGATTCTAAAAATTTCTAAATCCTCCCATAATTAAGCTTTTGGAGAGAGATTATACTCAATTGTTTATCTCATTAACCATTTATCGACACCTCTCCTTCCAAAGAGAAGTTATTACTAATTGGGCTCCTACTTATACTTAGAGCTGACAAACGGGTTGGGCCGGGTCAGCCCAATCCAACAGAACTGGGCCACACTTGAAATTGGTCTGGGCCAGCCCAGTCCAATTTTGTGTGGGCCAGTATTATGATGGCCGGCCCAGCCCATCGGGCCAACGGGCCAACCCAATTCTATTTTTTTTTTCTTTCTTTAAAATAAGGGTTTGGAACCAAACATGCTAAGCTTGACAGCGTATGAGAGGAAAGGTAGCTCCAACACCTTGGCGAAGATGTGGGGTAGTCGCCGGAGCTTCCTTTGCCCACAGACATTCACTTGAGAGAGGGCCGATGCTATGTCGTACTGCAGAGTGATCGGCATCATATGAACCTTCATGGCAGGGCTATTTCAAGAAATTTGAATCAAAGGTAAAAAAAAAAACCCAGATCGTAACTGTGCAAAAAGGCACAGCAAGATTCGATTTTTGTGGCGAAGAAGTCAAGAAATCGGGTGATTCAAGATTTGTAGGTGACAAATAAAAGGTGTATGTATAGATTGCAAGCGCTGCCGCAAACTTGGGTTCAAGGAAGAGAACGGCGGAGGTAAATATTTGACGTGCACTGATTTTGAGAATTTTGAAATTAGAGGTAGTTCTTTAGATGCAATTCATTATCTAATTTTGATAACTTTAAAACTGTGTACCAATGGAGAGGGATGCTGAAACTTGCCTTCTTCTTAGCACCATGGATATTATACTCACAAGTCAAAACTAAACTTGAGAATCCCTGTGCCAATTTTGAGCTATAAGAATGCTGAAGTTTGTGATGGAATGGAGGGTTGTCTTGGTGGTAATAGTTGAGAATTTCCTTGGTAGGTAGTTAAGGCGGTCACATTTGTATATAGTTGGAAGAGTGGCTGGAGTTCTATACTGTAAATGTCAATCATAAATCCAGAAAAAATATATCTATTAAGCCTACCACAGATCAAAACTCAGTGGACGAGGAAGCAGTAGCCAAATCCAATTCGATTAGTCCATTTTCATTTGGAATCCAGGTAGCCCAATTCATCAGATTCAAAGCAAAAAAAAAAAAAAAAAAAAAAATCGGGCCAGCCTGGGCCAAGCCCGATGGCCCGGTGGGCTATCTGGGCTGGGCCAGTTGAGCCCGATTTTAGTCGGGCCAGTATTTTAATGGGCCCGTCCAACCCAAAATTTGGGTTATACGGGCCGGCCCATCGGGCCGGGCTGAATTTGCCACCTCTACTTATACTAATGAAAAAATTGGCTCCAATGCCTCTTTTCTGAAAAAATTGATATGTACCCTCAAATTTTAGTTTTTACTCACTCCGGCCCACAAAGATAGACTCATTTTCTTTATTTATCTGTTCTAAATTATAAGTCATTTACTTTATAAAGGGTGTATTAAATTTTTCTTTTTTCTATTATACCCTTATTTAATTTACATTGTTATCAACCCAAATAAACGTAACATATTCCAATTATAATAAAAAAAACTACATAAATTTATTCACACATTTACTCAAGTAGGCAATCAATAAATTTCATCTTACCTAGAAAACACCGATCCCTCGATAACAAAATCAACAATTAATTTCATTATTGTTTCAATATAATGCAATTCAATTTCAATTGCATTCCAATTGTAACTTAATGAACATTTAAATTTATTAGATTCATGAATGACTAATATTAAATGGTGGTATAATAGAAAAAATGTATGAAAATTTTATAATTTCAATTACATTAAATGAGATTTCTTAATCTGTGTGAAAATAGAAATGAGACTATCTTTGTGGGACACGGAGGGAGTAATATTTACTCCATTTTAATAATTATGTTAATGAATTTTCCCTAAAATTACAAGGGCTAATATGTAAAAACATATTTATTCCAACGCACCCCAACCAACATAAACCCACACCCATTGAATCCGTTCTTCCAAAAAATCTCTAAATCAATTGCAAGTCAAAATCCCAAATCAAGTACAATACAAATCATTCAATTTTTTTCATCCTAATTTCTTCATCTGTCAGATGATCCGCACAGCCGGAGCCAACCACTATTGCGATGATATGCAATCTCTCTCACACAGATCTGCGCAATCTGTAACCTCCCCCGCGTAAATATACTTTTGCATCGAAATGTGAATTAATTTCTTTTGATTTGATATTCAGTACTCTGAACTTGATATATATTTTCTGGATTTGAATACCTAAGAGTTGCCTAAATTGGATAAAGGGAGAAGTAAGAATATATTCAAAGATTCAGGTAATTTAATGTTTATGTTTTATTTGTGTTTGAAATTCACATTGTATTTTCACTCCCCCTTCTATTGGTTTCAATTTAAATTTATTTAAATTAGTACTTGTTTTTCGGTTTGAATGTTATTAATTTATAATTTATTAATTGAATCACTTTTAAAATATCAGCACAGTGTTTCGTTGGCAAAATTTTACTAATTATTTATTGCATTACTTGTAGAATTATTAATTTTGTAAAAAAAAAAAAAAAAAAAAAGTGATTAATTGAATTTTTATATTTATGGTCAATTCTTTTCTATTTATTATTATTATTATTATTATTATTATTATTATTATTATTATTATTATTATTATTATTAATGTAATAAATTAATTGAAAATAAGATGAGGGTTTGCTCCTTCACTTTCAAACTGTTTGTGAAAAATCCCCATCAAATTTGCAAAACCATTAATTAAGCCGCATTATGATATTGATAATCATTGCATCCATTTGCATAAAATCAATCAGCTATTGGATCAAATTGCAAGAATGAATCAAGCGTTGCTAGCATTTCATAGAGTTTCGAGTACCTCTAACAATCTAGCACTTATCTAGCATGTTGGAATTGGCTTGTCCCCTATATGACTAATGTTGGATGTTGATTGCTAGGTAGAAACGAGACTAAATTTTTTCCCATTTGAATATTATGATTTTTCTCCTTCTTTCAATTAATATGATGGTTCATTGATCTTTCAATTGTTAGGATGGTTTTGAATCTCAATTTGAAACAAATTATTCTGTTATAGTTATTATTGATGGTGTGGATAGTGAACTAGAGAATTAGACGTGAACGTGGGTGATGAATTGCCTTGCGTACAATCATGATAATGGATTTGAGAATGGACAAATTCAGTGATAAATTCCTCAAATTTCATTTGGTTCTAGTTTGGAATGTATAAAATAAAGGAAGTTATGGACTATTGTTGGGGTAGTCATGGTGGTGGTCAGATGTTGGCAGCTCACAAAGAGATTTTGATTTTTTTTTATAAAAGAAGTTTTTACATAAATGAAGCTATGGTCTAGTTTAATAGTTGTGGTAACATATGTGTTATCCTGCAAGGAACACGTATGTTACCATAATTTAAATGTGGGTAATGCATTTGTTACTGTAATTTAAATTAATGGTGGTGGTGAAGCAATGGCGGCGGTAGAGCAGTGTTGGTGGTGGTGGTGTTGGAGCTTCGCGGTGGTGGAAAAGATAGTGGTTGTAGTAACACATATGATAAACTATTTTAAATTAGGGTAACATATGTGTTATTCTAATTTAATATGGATAAAACATGTGTGATCGTAATTTAAATTAGTAGTGGTGGCGGTGGATAAAGATGGTTGCGGTAACACGTGTTATTGTACAAGTAACTTATGTGTTACATTAATTAAAAGAGTAATTTGTACTTTTGGTCTTCAACATTTGTAGTTTGTTACTAATCTACTCTCAACCAATTTTTATAGCACTATACATCCCAAATCTTTTATTTAATTACAAATCATGTCTCTATTGGCATATTATGATAAATTTTTCCTCATCTTTAGATAAAATAAAATAAAATAAGGCTAAAAACAACAAAAATTGAAAGAAATTTGCAAATGAAGTCTCATAACTCTCCATCAACCTCACATCATCTCTCCATAGCCACGACCTCTACACTACCGCTACCACACCACAACCATCGCCACCACCGTCTGATTCTTGTTTGATATGGGAAACAAACGAATGATTTATTTGGGTCTGTTGAATTAAACCCACATAATTCATTGTTGGCCATGCAAGATTTGCAACTAGAAAAGTAGGAGTCTTGGTCTACACGTGTTATTCTAATTTAATATGGATCAAACATGTATAATCGTAATTTAAATTAGTAGTGGTGGCGGTGGGTAAAGATAGTGGCAATAACACGTGTTATTGTACAAGTAACTTATGTGTTACATTAATTAAAAGGGTAATTTGTACTTTTGGTCCTCAACATTTGTAGTTTGTTACTTATCTACCATCAACCAATTTTTATAGCTCCAGACATCCCAAATCTTTTATTTAATTACAAATCACGTCCCCATTGACAGATTTTGACGAATTAGCCCTCATCTTTAGATAAAATAAAATAAAATAAGGCTAAACACAAAAATATGAAAGAAAATTACAAATGAAGTCCCATAATTTTTAAAACATTACAAAGTAACTTCTTCCTCCATCAACCCCACCTCCCACCATAACCACAACCTCTACACTATTGCCGCCACACCACAACCATCGCCGCCACCGTTTGATTCTTGTTTGATATGGGAAACAAACGAATGGTTTATTTGGGTATGTTGAATTAAACCCACATAATTCATTGTTGGCCATGCAAGATTTGCAACTAGAAAAGTAGGAGTCTTGATCTGCATCCCACCATACTTCAAATCATATTCTCAAGATGTTTTCAAGAACTCCAATTATGTCGCATTGGCATTCGGGCAAAAAGTCTTCACGGTAACGCGTGGGGGAGCCACATTCATAGAAGAGGTGGAGATGGTTCTTGATGAGATAACATTCCCAAGAGCAACAGCTACAGTTGGGAAGATTTGGAGGTGGGCACAATTTGAGGATCGAAAGATGGGAGTACGAAGAATTAGAAACACTAAATAGAGAACCGGAGAATGATATAGATCTTTTGATGGTGGAAATTGTGTGTGGAGAAGAACAATTGGGGTGGTGGAGTGGATGAGCTGACTTGAGAGTTTCATTTGAGAGGAAAATTGTTGTGTGGGGTAGGTTTTTGGAGAAGGTGAATTTTTTTCTCTTTTGGCGGTGGCGGTGGCGGTGGCGGTGTTGATGTTGGTGGCGGTGATGTAGAAGTTATGGCTATGGTGGGATGAGGTGAGGTTGGTGAAGAAAAAAGGTTACTTTGTATTTTTTAAAAGTTATGGGACTTCATTTACAATTTTTTTCATTTATTGTTATTTTTAGCTTTTTTATTATTTTTGTTTATCTAAAGATGAGTGCAAATTCGTCAAAATCTTTCAATTGAGACGTGATTTGTAATTAAATGAAATGTTAGAGATGTTTGGTGCTATAAAAATTGGTTGAGAATAGATTAATAATAAACTGCAAAAGTTGAAGATAAAAAATGCAAATTACCCTAATTTAAATTAGTGTAAACATGTGTCACGCTAATTTAAATAAGAATAACACATTTGTTGCTGTAATTTAAATTAGTAGTTGTGGTAACACATGTTATCGTATAAGTAATGTGTGTCACCTTAATTTAAATACGATAACAAGTGTGTTACTCCGGTTGTAATGGATGTGATTATAGTTTTAGATGGTAGTAATAGATCTAAATCCTGCTTTGGTGGTGGTGGTGGTGGTGGTGCAAGTGGTAGCTATGATGGTAGTGGAAGGCAATTGGTAATGGTAACACATATTATCCGTGTAAAAATGATGTTTTGAAATAAAAAATTGAAATATTGATTTTTAATGAAAATAATGTATTTTTTTTAAAAAAAAAAACTATGAAAAGAGATAAATTTTAAAGTATTAATTTTAATGAAAATAAGGAAGTAACACATATGTTACCTTTGTAAAAATGTTGTTTTCAACTGAAAAATTAGAATATTGAATTTAAATGAAATTAATGTATTTTCAAACAAATTATAAAAAGAGATAAATTTTAAAATATTAATTATAATGAAAACTAGGAAGTAACATATGGTAACTTATATATTACCCGTACAAATGTTGTTTTCAATTGAAAAGTTAAAATATTGATTTTAAATGAAATTAATGTATTTTTAAACAAATTATAAAAGAAGATAAATTTTAAAATATTGATTTTAATGAAAACGAGGAAATATCATATGGCAATACATATGTTTCCGTGTAAAAAATGTTGTTTTCAATTAAAAATTAGATATTAAGTTAAAATAAAATTAATGTATTTTTAAACAAATTATAAAATGAGAAAAATTATAAAATATTGATTTTAATAAAAATGATGAAGTAACATATGGTAACACGTATGTTACTGTATAAAAAATATTTTTTTCAATTGAAAAAAATTAAAATATTGATTTTAAATAAAATTTATGTATTTTTAAACAAATTATAAACAAATTGATTTTAATGAAAATGAGGAAGTCACATATGGTAACATATATGTCACATGAGTAAAAATGTTGTTTTTAAATGAAAAAATTGAAAATTTAATTTTAAATAAAAATAATATATTTTAAAAAAAATTATAAAATGAGATAAATTGTAAAATATTGATTTTTATGAAAGTGAGAAACTAACATATAGTAACACATATGGTAACACAAATATTACCCGTGTAAAAATGTATTTTTCAATTGAAAAATTAGAATATTGATTTTAAATGAAATTAATATATTTTTAAACAAATGATAAAAATTTTAAAATATTATTTTAATAAAAATGAGGAAGTAACATATGGTAACACCTATGTTATCCGTGTAAAAATGTTGTTTTTGAATGAAATTTTGATTTTAAATGAAAATAATATATTTTTAAGAAATTATAAATTGAGATAAATTGTAAAATATTGATTTTAATTAAAATGAGGAAGTAATATATAGTAATACATATACTAACCCGTGTAAAAAAAATTTCAATTGAAAAATTAAAATATTGATTTTAAATAAAATTAATGTAGTTTTAACAAATTACACAAGAAGATAAATTTTAAAATATTGATTTAATCAAAATGAGAAAATGACATACGGTTAGAGACCGCAAATGGGCTGCCCGACCAGGCCCAAAATTGATGGGCCATATATGAAATCGGACAGTCCAATTTTCAGACGGGCCAATAAATTTTTGGGCCAGACCAACCCGATTTGGACCACTGGGCCAACCCAGCCAATTTTTTTTTGTATATAGATTTTATTTTTCTTTTCAAAGTAGGCCATAAAAAAAGGAATTTGGAGTCAAATAGGCTTGATTCTGCTAACGATCGAAAGACTGGGCAATCGAAGTTTGGTCTAAGATTGGTTCATTCATAGCCGAATAGCCTAACCAACTAACTATTTACGAGCTGTAACCATGTTCTTATGTAACGTACCATTTCAGGATGGAGAGGCATTAGCAAAGATGTTAATAGATGCTTCATAAGAAAATCATTTCAAATCCAGACCATACAATGTAACATAACTATGTAGCAGACACAGACTACAAACACCTAGTATAAATCTGATACATATTAATGCTTTTGCAACTAAAATAGAAGTTGGAATACCTTATGCTTTGTAGTCACATAATTATTTCAATCTAATATCCATGGCATGTATTATAACATAAACTTACTAATTGCTATGATTTTCTAATATAAGTCAATTCAAAAAACTTCTAGGCAACCTTGTGGCTTTAAATGTTGATACTTCTCATCAAACCGCTTAGGACAAAGGCTACGAACACACTTCAGGTAAACTACCTTCACCATCCACACAGAATTTACTAGCACTTCTCATGATTCCATTCAGACACACCCACCAGACAATCGCCTTATACCTGAAGACTTCTGTCCAACCCATCCATAAAGGCGAGGCTCCTCAAGCTTATAAAATTTATCACTTAGTGAAAGACATGATAAGCTCCATTCAACTAGTCTGGGAAGCTCGGCACAATTTGCAAGTAAGCTGGAGAACACGTAAATATAGTAGATAAAAAAAATACAAAAATAATAGAAATGAATGTAATTAAGAGCAAACATCCAATCACGGAGGAATGGAATATAAAAGCTCAATATCCAAAAAGACGCAGAAACTCACAAAGGGATAGCATCCATATTCTCGATATAGGTCTTTTAAACCCTTTCACTACTTAAATGTATAATCAACTTCCTTTGTTATTACATAAAATACAAAACATGGTCAAATCTTAATTAATTGACTATACATCGACAACAATTAAGAAAACGTAGAAGACATTTCTCCACTGCCAATTTGCAAGTGGTAAGATGGTGCTTCTAAAAGCATGGATTTAAAACATCAGAGAGAGAGAATCTCCAAGCTAACTGCTTACCCTCTTATCTCTATTCAATTCATTATCTTTCTATAAAGGGGGGAGCTGACATTTTTCTCTTTCAAAAGGTTATGAAAATGTAAATGAATAGATGCAAGAGAGGCCAAAAGAATCACATCATTGAGCTAATAAATTCTACGACCAGACTTTCAAAGTGAAACATTAGCACAAAATGACTTGAAAGCTCTAATCTTATAATCAGAAGAGTTAAGCTTAGCTTTCTTCTTGGAGGATTCAACACTATCATTATTCCTACTACTACTAGCAATAGTATTAAGAGTTTCCAAATTTCTAATTCATTGTCGATAAATTCAAGATTGAAATCTATAATTGCAACTCTGCAATACAAATAAATTATAAATTTCACAACACAGAACTAAGCCTTCCTTCAACACAGAAAAATATTATGAAATATAGTTTTAAGTATTTAGAAGAATATATATCTTCTTTCCTTTTTCGAAAACCAACAAAGCAAATAAGAAATTATAGAATTTAAGTAGTTTAAACCTGGTGCATTCGCTTCATTCAATGACACTCTAGCCTCTGAGCTCAAGAATATTACAAAGACATGTTTCCTACAACAACAAATTATTGTATTACCTCAGGGGTTATTGGGTAATTTATGGAAGTAGAAATGAAAATCCTACTTTTGCCCATTAAATTATGGGTGGTTATATTCATACTACAATTATTATAAGTGCACCACATTTTAATTGTTCTTAAGATCCTCAACTTTTGTTCATTATTGCAATTATGTTCTTAACTCTTGGTCATCAAATTTTTATCTTTAACTTTCAATAATTAGCACATTTCATCATGAATGATGGTTTCTGTCGAGATATTTTGTTTACGTGCTTTGAAATAAGGAAAAAATATTTTATCGTACTTTTGTATCTATTTTTTTTTTAAAAAATATGACAGACAAATAAGTCTTTTTACAAATTCTCAACAAATATTTTTTTACAGAAGCCGTTATCAAACACAAGATTTGTTAATTAATAAAAAGTTGAAGACAAAAATGTGATAAAAAAGTTAGGGACATAAGTGCTATAATGTTAAAAGATTAAGGATGTTAAATGTAATTAAAATGTGGTGCAAAAAATAAAAAGTATTGTGGGAATATAATTACCCTTAAATTATTATCTAAATTTGATGCAATTCTCTAAACATGTAACAATACATTTACGCAATTTATATTATAATACTTATATTACACAAATACAAACCAACAATTTGCCAAATAATCACCTTAAAATTTAGAAAGAATAAACAGAAATTCAAGCTTTTCCACTTCGTATCAAAACGTAACACAACTCACAAATTTTACACAAAAACAAAATACAAAAATTAGTGATTGATTTTTGCTCTTCGCAGTCATTTTGTTGGACTCAAATTTTACACTTGCTGATCGGGGAAGAAAATAAATGGAGCTGGCAAGATAGGTCAATGGGTTTTGGGGATGATTTTGACGAATTGAAGCTTGAATTGAGGAAATGGAGTGAAATTGACAACAATTGAATTTATGGGAAGATGAAGTTAGGGTTATTAGTTTATCATGCTTTGAGTATCACGAGAGTTGGGCCTTGGAGAGTTGGAGTGAAGGAAAACAAAATGTAGTGGGCGAGCAAAAAAAAAGGGCTGACCCGAATTTTTCTAGGCTAGATTTTTCAAGGTCGACCCATCCCAAATTTTGGGCTATCGGGTTGGCCCATTTTGCCAGCTCTATACATGATAACACATATGTTATCCGTGTGAAGATGTTGTTTTCAAATGAAAAATTAAAAAAATTGATTTTTAATGAAAATAATGTATTTTCAAAAAATTTATAAAATGAGATAAATTGTAAAATATTGATTTTAATGAAAATAAGGAAGTAACATATTGTGATACATATGGTAACACACATGTTACCCATGTAAAAATATTGTTTTGAATTGTAAAATTAGAATATTGATTTTAAATTAATGTATTTTTAAGCAAATTGTAAAAATAGATAAATTGTAAAATATTGATTTTAATGAAAAATAGAAAGTAACATACCCATGTAAAAATTTTGTTTTCAATTGAAAAGTTAGAATATTGATTTTAAATGAAATTGAAGTATTTTTAAACAAATTATAAAATGAGATAAATTTTAAAATATTGATTTTTATGAAAATGAGGAAGTAAAATATGATAACATATGATAACAAATATGTTACCCGTGTAAAAATGTTGTTTTTAAATTAAAAATAAAAAAATTAATTTTAAATATAAATATAAATATTATATTTTTAAAAAATTGTAAAATATTGATATTAATAAAAATGATGAAGTATGAAAAGTTAGAATATCGATTTTAAATGGAATTAATTTAATTTTAAATAAATTATAAAAGTAGATAAATTTTAAAATATTGATTTTAATGAAAATGAGGAACTAACATATAGTAACCCATGGTAACACAAATATTACCTGGTGTAAAAATGTTGTTTTTAATTAAAAAATTGAAAAATTAATTTTAAAAGAAAATAATGTCTTTTAAAAAAAATTATAAAATGAGATAAATTGTAAAATATTGATTTTAATGAAAATGGTGAAATATATGTTACCCACGTAGTTTTTCAAATAAAAGAATTAAAATATTAATTTTAAATGAAAATAATGAATTAAAAAATTAATAAAAGAAATAAATTGTAAATATTATTATAGTTACTACTATATTTGAAATACTATACAAATATGATATTTTTAGATAATAATAATAATAATAATAATAATAATAATAATAATAATAATAATATATTTTTAGATAAATATAATATAATTTTAGATAATGAAAAATTGGAATATGTGGATTTTAAATGAACTCCCTACTAGGTGGAGGAGAACAACTCTGCTATAATCATTCACGAGTTTTTGAGTGGTGTGTTTTGCCACTAATGTACAGTCCAACAACAAATTTGACCAACGTGCTCGAAAATGTATTTTCCTTGGACATGCCTCAGGTCAAAAGGCTTATAAAGTCCTATAATTTGGAGACTAAATAGATTTTTACGAGTTGAAATGTTATTTTTCGTGAAGATAAATTTCTTTCACTGTTATAAACGAAACAATGACAATGAGTCGCCGTTTTTGCCTTTAACATCACCTAACCAATCACCATCTATAAACCAAAAACCACTAGAATGCATCTTAATCTAGAAACTCCACCACCACCCACAAATAGTGATAACGTCATTGTAGCAGAAACCACCTCATCTTAGCCCACTCAAATTCAACCAAGACAACTTGTGTTGAGAAGATGAGCTCGCATATGTCAACCAGCTCTTTGGCTAAATAATTTCCATTGCCCACAAATCATGTTGCTACACCCAAACTCACTGTCTTCTTCAATGTCGAAGTCTATTAAAGGTACTCAATATCCTTTGGGTAAATTCATTTCGTTGAGTTTTGATTCCAAATAAACCTCGGAGTTGTGATGAGTAAGTTGGTAATCTTCATAGGTTTTGAACTCGGAATTGAAGAAATTTAAAGACCAATCCACAATGTGTCAGTCGAAATAACAAAGAAGGACCAAAGGATTTAATGGATTACTTAGAGGATTAACTATCTTATTGAGTTGTTGCTCAGTGGTCCAATTTATTTGACATATACCTAATATTGACTATTGGATCTAGAGTTTGCTATGATCCAATGATAGGTTGTGTAAAATTGGAATAATGAATAAGTTTTATTCAATAAAAATTCTGTATAGAATGTACAAGTATATATAGTTTACATCTTCTAAATTAACTCCTACGAATCAGTTACTAATTTGACAGTATATTACAAAGAATGAAAGTAATATATTACAATATATTTGAATATATTTGTTCCCTTACAACAATATTTGATATTATAATATATTTTCAACACTCTCCTCAAGTTGGTGAATAAATGTTATGAACTCTCAACTTGGCCAACAAAAAATGAAATATTTCCTTCCCGAGAGCTTTAATGAATATGCCAGCAAGTTGTATATGGATAGAACAAACTTATTCATAATTTTTCCTTCCATAATTTTATTTCGAACAAAGTGACAATCAATCTCGGCGTGTCTTGTTTGTTTGTGAAATACTGGATTTGTTGCAATATGAAGAGCAGCTTGACTATTGTAGAACAAAGTAGTTGGCCTTTGAACTCGAATTCGAAGGCCTCAAAAAAGGTTTTGAAGTCATGTAAGCTCACAACATGTTGTTGCCATGGATCTATACTCGACTTCAACAGAGGATAAGGTTACAATTTTCCGGAGTTTGCTTTTCCATGAAATAAGACAATTTCCAAAGAAAACACAGTAATCAGTTGTTGAATGTCGAGTAGTTGGACATCCTGCCCAGCCAGAGTCATAATATGCTTTCAACTTCAATGTATTTTGGGAAGATACTTCAACATCATGCCTTGTCCCAGTAGATACTTCAAGATTCATAGTGCAGCTTCATAATGAGGCTTTTTGGGGGTGAATGCATAAATTTGCTCAATAAATAAACAGAATATGTAATGTTTGGTCGTATAATAGTGAGATATATCAATTGACCAAGCAATCTTCTATACTTGGCCGAATTATCCAATGGATCACAATCATCATGAATCAATTTAAGATTTTGCTCCATAGAAAAGTTTGAAGGTCGTGATCCTAGAAACCTAACATCATTTATAATATCCAACAGATATGTTCTTTGTAAAATGAAAACACCTTGTTTTGAGCGTGCCACCTCGATTCCCAAAAAATATTTTAAATCACCAAGGTCTTTGATACGAAACTTGGTATTTAAATACTTTTTTAGCTTACTGATTGCTGTCAAATCATTCTCCGTCATTAGTATGTCGTCGACATAGATGAGTAGCATAGTTACCGATTCTCCATTTCTTTTAGAGCATGTTTGAAAATGATTCTTTGGCATAATCAATTTTTTGTAAGCTTCATATGGGTCCTAATGGTTAATAAAAATGTGAAGTCGATGTCCACTTATTCAACCAAGTTGACAATGTACAATAAATATGCTCATAAAATTGTGCAAAATTACTTCTATAGCCCTTATTGCATTATTAGGCAAAACTTGTGAACGTCAAAATCAAGGGTGAAACTGGAATTTAAAGAAATTGAAGATTATGGAAGTCAAATATTGAATAAATGGTGGGCACAGTCTATAAATATTATAATTGCATTTTCAAATTGTAAACTATCAAATTTCTCAAAAAGTAAATTTTAAGAAGATTCAGACAAACACTTACTAAAAAGAAAGTAGTCTGCTTTGGATCGAATATAACCGGCATATTGCATGGCTTGTGAGAATTTGAAGAACCATTGACGAGAGACTTGCTTCAACCCACAAAGTGATTTGTTGAGGCAACATACTAAATTCCTCCTTGTCGCCAAAGACTAGGCGGTGAAAGCATGTAGATTTCCTACATGAGATCATCATGAAGGAAAGTATTATGAACATCGAGTTGATAAAGGGACTATGAGTGAGCGGGATCGAGAGCATGTAAACAATGGAAAGTAACAAGTTTAGCGGTTGGAGAAAAGATGTCATAGTAGTTAATACATTCTAGTTGAGTATAGTCCTTAGCAACCAAACGAGCTTTGTAACGCTCGATACTCCTATTGGATTTTTGTTTAATTTTGTAAACCCACCGACATTCAATGGGTACCTTACCAACTGGAAAAGGAGAAAGTGTCTATATGTCATTAGCTTTAAGAGCCTGAAGTTCCTCATCCATGGCCTGGCGCCATGCAAGACTTTTCGAGGCCTCTGAATAATTGTTAGGTTCTAAAGTAGAAGACAATTGTGCAATGAAGGATTAATATGGGTAAGATAGTCTCAGTTATGACAAGTAACTGGAAAGATGATACCTTGTATTAGGACCAGAGATCGAGGAATGCGTGGAGGGCGACGTAATAGTAGGGCAAACATAATCATGGAGCTTATTTGGTGGAACTTGAACACGACTGGAACATCATAAAGGTGTTGGAGAAGCAACAAGTTCATCAGGTCGGATAGTTTCAGTGTATTTTTCTAGATTGATAGCACTATCTGGAATGGCTAGTTCCGACTCAGTGCTAATGTATGGCTCAGGTTTATTTGTCTTTATGTGAGGATTGGGTTCTCTTTGTATTAGCCCTGACCAAATATTAAGACCTGGGTGATCTGTTTGAGTGATGTGTGTTGGATTAAGGCTATGTTCTCCTTTTGGTAAGGGAAAATATTTTCATGAAATGTGACATCTCGACTTGTAAAAATTTAATTTGAATTGAAGTCGTATAATTTATATGCTTTTTTTTTTTTAAAGGGTAACCAATAAAAATACATTTTGTGGCCCGAACATCAAATTTATGTCATGAGTGAAGATTAGTTGCATAGGCTAAATATCCAAAAGTATGTAGATGTGTGTATATGAGGGACTGTGACCAAATAATTTCTTATAAGAAGTGAGGCTTGATAAGAATGGAGTGGGAATATAGTTAATGAGATATACAGATCTTAAAACACATTCGTCCCAAAAATTCAATGGCATATGAGATTGAAAGTGTAAAGCTCGTGCAATTTGAAGGATATGTATATGTTTACGTTCTACTACCCCATTTTGTTGATGGTGAAAACGAAGGAACGTTGAAAAATAATTCCATGGTCACTAAAGAAAGTATGCATAGAAACAAATTTACTCCCATTATGGATTCTAATTGTTTTGACTTTCTAATGGAATTGTGTTTCAACATATGCAATATATGACTTAAGCAATGTTTGTGTGTCAGATTTATGACGCATGAGATAGACCTAAGTGCACCAAGTAATATCATCAAAAATAGTAAAGAAATAACAAGTACCATAATTGGATGATATTCTATAGGGTCCCCAAATATTACAATTTATAAGTTCAAAAGCATGCTTAGTATTAATACTACTTAATCCAAACGACAAACGAGTTTGTTTTGCCAAAAGGCAAATGTCACAAGGTTTATTTAAAGAACAAGAAAATTCAGGAAAATTTTTAGTTAACAGTTGCAAGCGTAAAGGTGAAGGGTGACCAAGACGGCGATACCATGTGAAGGATAAGACATTGGATATGAAGTAGTTGTAGGTGATGTTTGTTGCTTGGAGTCTACCAAATAATAAAGTCCATTACGTTGTTGCCCCCAACAAATCATCTTCCTTGTCTCTAGGTCCTGTAAAATACAAAAATCAGGATAAAATGTTATCGAATATCCCAATGATCAAGTAATTCGACTGACAGAAATCAAATTGATAAAAAAAAAAAAAAGAAAAGTAATATATTACAATATATTTGTTCTCTTATAATATCAATCTTTGATATTATCATATATTTTCAACAGTCTCTATATATTATAACTCCTCTATACACAATATAAAAGTACATGAAAAATCTTAGAGCTCTGTGCCTATTTTTTCTTGTACCTTTTATGATCCAAATGATGGATTAACAGACTTATTGAGTCGTCGGCCACCCTCTTTTTTGCCTTGGAATTTGTGTCTTTCAAAATTTTGTTCATTGTTTCTCTATGAGTATACAATACTTGTGTGGTTTGAATCAAGCAGTATTACATATTGCAGCAAATATAGTCTTCCATGAACAAACAAAACACTGAAATAAATTTTTATGTGGTTAGAGAAAAAATTCAGTCA
Source organism: Forsythia viridissima (assembly GCA_030279155.1). Lineage (NCBI taxonomy): Eukaryota > Viridiplantae > Streptophyta > Magnoliopsida > Lamiales > Oleaceae > Forsythia > Forsythia viridissima. The sequence continues at coordinate 9,449,695 of CM059044.1, forward strand.
GGCCATTAAAATATACAAGCTGGTAGCACAACTTTAAACTCGTGCACACAACTCTAATTTTAGCCAGTGTTCTAAAAAGCGTAAAGCATGACTAGGCGTGGAGTATGAGCTTCAAGCTTTTCGGACTTAGACGAGGTCTAGACAATGGCGAAACAAGGACAATGCAAGGGCGGGACGTGAGGCATGACTCAGCGTCGAGACCAAGTTTCAAGTCTAGACGGAACCTAAACACCGCATATGCGAGCTTTTTATAACAGTGATTTTATCTAATAATCAAGAACAAGTCCATAAACTTGAGAATAAAAACTCATTGCATTCTTCTTTTCTGATGCTCGGTCTTAGGTCTTCCGTATCAGTCGAACATGAGAAAAAATGTTCAATGATTATATAATTCTCAAGCGGAAAGTCATCTACTTATAAAGTTGATAAGAGTGATGATCAAGTGACCCTTCAGTCTAACATCATCTACCATCAAGTCAAACAGCTAGAGATAGTACGCAAAAATCAGATGATAGCCTGCACTAGTGGGTGCCGGAGGGGTGGTACTTTATATATAGAAGTTGACTCGAAATTATTTGGTCTTCTCAATCTTAATACTAATAGCTATTGATTATGTGGACTCTTATGGTCAGTTAGATTGCTCGACCACAAATACGAGGCAAATGTAGCGATGGAGACCCTAATTTGTCATTATAACTTATAGCAACCATGCATGTAGTATATACTTGGTAGATGTTAGAAAGTATTCGGTTTGCCGACCCCTACATACTTAAGCCGAAGTCTAGCGCTTAAACCGAAATATGCATGTTCGATTTTTGGTTCGGCTCGAAAATTCCTTCATCTCTAAAAGTTGTGCATCACCTTAGTTATCTACATATGTCGCGGTTAAATTAAGTTAAATCATCCCAATCGAACTCCATTGTGTGTCCACACATGTCATAGCCAACTAAGAAATTGGTACAACAATTATGAAATTTACAACCATAATTAGTTTCTACAAAATTAAATTTAACTCTATATGAAGATTTGAACAAGAAAAATGGTTCCAACAACTCTAGTATGACACACTAAACAAAAGAATATTTCATTTGACGTAAATTAGGTGTATCTAATTCCTGGTAATAAATATAAATGTACTTAATTTTGTATTTATACAACATTTAAAAAATATATGTAATAAAAAATTCAAAAATATAATTCGGTAATTGCACGTTTGGTAACACAACTTTCTTAGTACAGTCTATCCAATTCAATTTAACTTTAGAGCTTGTTTAGTGGAGTTTGAAAATCCGTTAAAAAGTTGAAGTCAAAATCAACATTTAATTTTAAACATATATTTAATGGGACCCACAATTTTTAATAACTTTTCGACTATACATTTCATCAATTTATTTTTTATTAAAATCTGTTGAAAAACTTCATCAAACAGGAATTTAATAAACAAACCATCGACGTGTCGTAGAAATGTTAGGAGCATCCTTGAAGTTAACGAAAGGCATAAATAATTATTAGTTAAAGTGAGAACACATTAAAAATAAATAAATTGAAGTTAGGTTTTGTAGTGTGGTGCAGTATGAGATCATGGCTCTTTGTAAGTGCATTGGAGATTATTATGGTTAGGTTTCATTAGGCGGCGGGACTGCAACACATAATACACCAAGTACAAACCTGTTTCACCCTCCCTATCTAAGTGGGTGGCCGGTGGACCAAACACCACTTTTTGTTGGGAATTTGAGTAAATTTTTAGTAAGTGTGACACTTATTTTTCCAGCTTATTATTTAGAGGCTAACCAAAAATGTTATTTTAAACATTATATATATGGTCACCCAATACTTAAGTGATGTCGAGAATGCACTTACAAAGATTTCTAAATACGTTTCGTAAATATTGAGAAATTTTACTTTATTTAGATTTCTAAATGAAAGTTGAAATCATTGTCTAGATTGTTTTGTGATAAATAAAATTTTTTTTGGATATTTTTATCATTTTCAATATGATAGCACGTGAGTGTCACGTCACCATTTAATGATTAAACAAACGTCTTCTATTAGCTGGGACGTAAGTGTAAGTTTTAAAGGATTGAATGATCAATTGGGGACGCGAGCTCCACACTAACAAAAGGTTGGGGACCCCAGTTGAAATTTACCTTGACAAATATTTGAAGGGATAATTGTACCAAAGGTCTCAAACGTTTCAAAATCGTTGGAGATATGTCCCTAACTTTAAAAAAAAAAATTAAAAAAAAAACAAAAAACAAAAAAAAAGAAAAACATAATTGAAAACTAACTATATATACCCAAAAAATAAAAAGAAAAAAATGTATCCCAAAAAAACAAAAAGTAACAATTTGGTCATCTTTTCCAAAAATTCCAAAAATTTTATTTGTATAAAATTTGCCAGAAAACACCACAAACTCACCAAAAAAAAAAAACCACCCCTTTTCTTTGGGCAGGGTCTCTTATCTCGGCGACCCATTTACCCCACGACCGCTGTTGGATGCCCCTGAACTTCCGAGCACCACCACTCGCCACCTTTTGCTCAGCCCCCTTCAGTTTCATTGACTTCTGTTTGACCTGAAACTCACTGCTAATGCCATTGACATGAGTTTTTTTTTAGCTTTTTCGATATTGATTACTTGAATGTATTTCTAAACCTCATCGTCCTTTTTATTGCCGGAGGAGTCTATTGCATCTGGGTCAGTTACCGTTATCCGAAGATTTATGTGAACATTATATTTCTGCTGTTTTTGGGAGGAATTTTTGGGATTTAGATTTGAGGTTTTAGTGATTTTTTTGGTAATACTTCAGTGCTCGGTGAATTTTACCGGCCACAATATACTGTTATCCATTGACACATTCAATATTCAAACTCCTGGCTACTGTTTTCTGGCGAATTTGGTACAAATAAAATTTTAGAACTTTTTGGTGAAGATAACTTATTTGTTACTTTTTATTTTTTGTGAGTACATTTTTTACTTTTTATTTTTTGGGGTACATATGGTTAGTTTTCAATTATATTTTTTTTTCTTGTTTTTCAATTTTTTTTTTTTGTTTATTTAAAGAGAATGGCAATTTGGTCATAAATGACCTACCACGCCATGTTTTTTATACGTTGGAGATGTGTGGTGCTATTTTTTTAGGTTAGGGGTATATTTCTAATAATTTTAAAATATTAGGAACCTTTAATGCAATTATCTCATATTTGAAACTTGCTGAGTATATGATCCCCATAGACACACACACGGGGGTTGAAACATTGATACTTGATAGTTATCCAACTTAGAGCGTTTTTCGAATTTTGGTCATTAATTTTCATTTATATTTTCAAATTAGTCACCGAGTTTTAGTTTTATTTTACTCTAAATTAACTACAATGATAAGATGACTAATATAAAATTTGACGTTATGTAGAAAGTCCGTTAGCATATTACTTTATCATCCAGTCAAAACGACTTGTTAGACTAAGACTAGTTGTACTTTCTTAATTCCCTTTCTAAAAGATATAAAAAAACGAAAACCTTATCAAATTTTGCTCAAATTTAGAAAATTGCCAGACCTATTTTGTGGGAATTACTTTCATGATCAAACTATCACATTAATATTTATATTTACATTTATTTATAAATAATCCTCTTACTCTTTTTTTTTTTTTGAAGGAAAATCCTCCGCGATGATAAAAACGATGACAATTGTTATATGTTATTTGTCAATAGTGGCACGTTTTGACACGCTCGCCTCACCGACTTACTCGTCCCGATAGTCTCATAGCTCGCCTCTGAGAGGTGGATAACAATAAACCAACTATCGTTGGATTAATTAGACAGACAACTCACAGAATGACAGTTATCACTGACGATTGAGAAGATGTAACGTTCTTCATTAACTTCTAGTAATGAGGTAAATGAATGGACACATGTTATTAAAGACCATTAAAAGCCGTAATTGCAGGCTATCCCTATAAATAGAGGTCAATTTCCAAGTAAAAACCAACTCGATTATTCTCTATATTAGTATTCTGCATATTATATATTGATTATCACACCGGAGGGATAGAAGTTCCACCACTATTTTACAGTTTTCCACCACTGTCGCTACCGCGCTCGAAGGAGGAGAAAAATATTTATCATCACTCTCTATCCTTTTTTTAATTTTTGGTAAAATTTGCAATTTTTATTCACAACATTTTCAATCTATTACTAATCTATCTACTCCCAACCTTTCAATTTATTGTAAATAGCGGCCTTATTGATAAATAATGAAGGATTAAATAAACAAAAATAAAAGAAAGCTAAAAACAAAAACAAAAAAAGAAAAGAAAAAAATTGCAAAAATAGTTTCATAATTTTACAAAAAGTACAAAGTATTTTCATCCTCATACATCTTACCCCACTCACACTTTAGATAAGAATGAAGATTTGAACATGGATATGAGATCTAAAACATGAGATCAAGTAGTAACTGCAAACATGAAGTTGAGACTTAAAATCAAAGAAGAAATTTGGTAGCAAAATGTGTGATCTTAGTCCAATTACCCAGTAATTATTTCCTCTTTTGACTTGTAGGCAGGAAATTCATTGTTCGACAAGTTTATGAAAAACTCTCCATTAACAAAACAAAACAAAAGACGCAAAAGCAATAAAATCCAATAGCAGTAGGAAATTCAAAACCATTAGAAAACATTTTTAAAAAGCCATATTTGGTGATTAAACGAGTGTCCAAATTTGATACTAATCTCATATGGTCCACATTTTCGTTGATGAATTGCAAGTACTCATCGGAAACTTCAATATTTTTTAGAATTTTCGGTGGAAGTTTTGGAGGCAATACTACATTTTCAAAAATCTTAGACTAAAATGAAAATGCAATGAAAATCAAAATATTTTTCAAAAATCTATGGCTTGAAAGTTTTTAATAATATAACATGAAAGTGGAATTGGTACGGCAAAAAAATGTGACGGTGTTATGTCCTTTATAAATAATTGGGAGCACCACCATAAATGACTTCAATTCTTGAAGAAGTTAGCAAAAAAACACACATCACATTTTCTAGTTGTAGTAAAAATGTAGAATATTTAATGGCAGATTTAAGGGGACGAACTTTTCTCCATCTTAAATATGTCATTAATGACATATTGATGGATTGTGGCGGTGGCATCGAGGTGGTGGTGGTGTGGAGATGATGACTATCGTGGGGGTGGGGTGGAAAAGATACTTTGTACTTTTTGAAAAGTTATCGACTTTTTCTACAATTTTTTTTTTTAATTTTTTGTTGTTGTTTTTAGCTTTATTTTATTTTTGTTTATTTAAAGAGGAGGACAAATTCGTCATTATCTGTCATTAGGAACGTGATTTGTAATTAATTGAAAATTTTGGGATGTCTATTGCTATAAAAATTGGTTGATTAAAAACATAGTTATCAAACCCGGATCGGCCGACTGAGAAATCAGCGACCCGGTGCGCCAACCGGTCGGTTCTCTTAATTGGACCGCCTAACAATCGAACCGTTTATAACCCGAAAAAATCGCCGATTTTTTAACTAATCCGGTGACTCGTAACTCGGTGATCCATCTGAGTTATTGTATAATGAAATTTTTTATTTTTGTCATTACCTTATTCTACCTAAAAGATGCACCAATTTCTTCTCAACTCTATTAATAAGATGTTAATGTAATGAAGTATAATAATTTATGTTATTTTTTACAATAATTAGTTGATAATAATAGTAGTCTCGTACTTATTTTGCTAAATACATTCGTGGTGGTGATGGTTTTCTACTATATATGTAGTTTTTTTACTATATATGTAGTTTTTTTTGTTTGATTTCTACTTGTAGGGTGATATTTAGTAACAAAATTAATATAATGTTTATTTATTAAAGTGTAATAATCATGATTTTATGTTATATTTAACAAAAATAGAATTATTGGTTCAGCATGAATTGACCAACTGGTTTAACCACCGAATCACCAGTTGAACCAACAACCCGGTGACTCACCTCCTTGTTCGGGACGATGTCCGGGTCTGGTCTGATAACTATGATTAAAAAAGTTGGAGACGAAATTACAAAATTTCCTTTTTTTAATGTACAAAACCATCTCTTCGAATACACATATGTATCTATAAAACAATATCTATGCATCGAATGGAAATTAGGTAATTTCTTTTGTAAATTATAAATAGTAAATTCTACGGAATGTATAGATAAAAATTATAGATCCTATAAAATATAAAATAAAATAATATTTAATCAATTTATAAGAAATTATAAACACTTTTAAAAAGACTCTTAAACCTCAATTTAGTATTGAAGCGTTACAAACACGCATCAGATTGGTGATTGGTGCGTATGCTTTTCCACTTCAAAAGGCATTCCTTCCGGCTCCAGCACTCTACCATCACCATCCTTGCTTCTTACCATAGTTTTCTTAATCTTATCTTAATTAAACAAACATTCAACCTTTGTCATTTTCTTATTTTCTTATTAATTGATGCTTCCAAAGTATTTTTGTGTTAATCTTTTTTTTGTTCACGACAATATCTTTAAGGATTGAATTGCACTTATTAGTTCGACCGAGAAAACTATAAATTGATCTGAGAATCAAATCATAAAACTTGAAAATGAAAAAACAAGTTAAAAAATAAAGAATCAGTCGTTTACTTGAAAACTTCTCGAATTCGATTTTACCCATATTCAAGTTCTACTTTTGACCCATTAAATTTTTATTTTGAAATAATGTTTTGATTGATTTTTCAATAATTTTCACTTATACTTACGACAAAAAAACGTATGTCTGCTTTCACTCTGCACCAACATATTTGGATAACATTTGCTCATATGCTCAAATCTCCTCTCATCATCTATGTCTCTCCACCGTCATTCAATACTTTACGTCGTTTGTCAAAGTATTTTTCAGATTCCATTTTCAGCAGTACCAATATATTCTCTTTGTTCGATATTCACCCTTTTTCATAATAATTACTTTCTATTGAATTTAAATTCTAACCCTAAGTTTGAATTCTATAGCGCTTGACAATCTTTTTACATAAAACATTCCGTCTCTGACGAACAAACAGACGGTCGCAAAAATGAATTATCACATAATTTAAATAAATAGAATAGATAAATACATACATATACAAACAGTCCGCTAGCCTATATTTATAAATGTATATCCAAAAATACACAGATATCCACAGGGAGAAAGTTCTGATCTTGTTTCCTCTTCCCCTCTGTTCATCTCTCCGTCTTCTCTCTGTATAACGCACGTATACATTCATGTATAAAAAAGAAATCGATTTCCTTGCTTTTTTTCTCTGAAAACTCCTGGAAGTTTTGTTTTTTTTTTCCAAGATTTCATTTCAAGGTTCAGCTCCCTCGAGTATTAATTCAATTTCTTTTGACGGGATATATTTTTTCTTGAAGAAATTTAGTGGGCCTCTGTTGTTTTTATGGAAAGTAATGGTTTTTGTCTTAATATCGTTGTTTTGCAGGATATTTCCATGTGTGTCTATTGCAAATTCCGGACTTTCTTGTTCCAGACTGTGATAAGATCTTGTAAATATTGTGAAAAATAGAATTTTCCTTTAAGAACGATAAGAAACTGAAAATTGGAGTTTGTTTTTCAAATATGGGGAATAAATTGGGGAGGAGGAAGCAAGTGGTGGACGAGAAGTACACTAAGCCTCAGGGATTGTACCAACACAAAGATGTGGACCATAAGAAGCTTAGAAAACTCATTCTTGACTCAAAGCTGGCACCTTGTTACCCTGGTGATGATGAATGTGGCTGTGATCTTGAGGAATGTCCCATTTGCTTCTTGGTCTGTTTCTCAAGCTTTTTCTTCATTTCTTGTTTTTTGACTTGGCTGTTTAAAAGTAAATTTGGTTCATGGGTATTTTTGCTTCGATCTTGAGGAATGTCCCATTTGCTTCTTGGTCTATTTCTTTCTGCATTTCTTGTTTTTGGTTGTTTATACTATCATTGGACATTCTTGGTTGTTTAAAAGGAAATTTGGTTCACTTGTTTTTTTGCTGTGAACTCGAGGGATGTCCTGATTGCCTCTTGGTCTGTTTCTCAAGTTTTTTCTTCATTTCTTTTTTCTTTGATTGTTTATGCTATCACTGAATTTTCTTGGTTCTTTAAGTAAATTTGGTTCGTGAGTGTTTTTTTAATTTTGCTTGTTTATGTATTCATCTTTTTCGACTGATCTTAATTGGGTTTTGATATGTTGTCTCCTAGTAATCAAAAAATGAAAAGGAAGTTACATTGGCAAAATAGTTGAAAGAGTGGGATAGAGGAAATAATTGAACTGTTATTTAAAAGTTAGTTTAGCCTGCTAATTATGCTAAATGACAATCTGGAATGGAAATGCGTACATTAGAATTTGTTCACAATTGGGAGTGAAACATTGAGTGAACAAATAATTGTTTGTATTTTGGTTATGCCACAATTTATGCTTGGCTCTTATCCACTTTCTGGACTAGAACAAAGATAATTGTAGTAGTGTTGGAATCAAGAAAGCAAGGTTGTATTCTTGCATGAGAGCTCATAGTCGTATGACATTTTCCCCCACCAAATATACCCTTCTCTCAATATTTTCTTTTATGCTGCATGTTTTCAGTACTATCCAAGTCTAAATCGGTCGAGATGTTGCATGAAAGGCATTTGTACAGGTATGATTTCCACTCTCTAGTTCTTAATGTCATTGATAATCTTTGTAGTTTTCTAAACGATTAAATCATTGAATACATTGGTTCTCAGTCGAATGATTCTTTTGACTTGTTTCTATGTTCCAGAGTGTTTTTTGCAGATGAAAACCCCTAACTCTGCCCGGCCTACACAGTATCCTTGATTTCATTCAGTTAATTTGTCAACATATTTAAGTTTCTATTGGATCAATATGATTATGCATGTGTATGTGTGAGTGTATGCACTTGCTCATCATCATCCCGTCTATTTTGTGTTGTTATTGCAGTTAAAGATTTTCAAACTTTTTTATGCTTACCTTAACCTTAATAGATGTCCTTTCTGTAAAACCTCAAATTATGCTGTGGAGTATCGAGGTGTTAAGACAAAGGAGGAGAAAGGCTTGGAGCAAATTGTATGAATGATTTATCCTGACTAATTCTTTAATCTTTTTCTTCGTTAAGATATTTCAGATGGCGTTCTGAAAATCAAATTGAACTTTGTTCTCATAATTTACATCTGCAGGAAGAACAACGTGTTATAGAAGCCAAAATAAGGATGCGGCAGAAAGAACTTCGGGATGAAGAGGAGAGAATACTGAATCGGAGAGAAATTAGTTCTTCAAGCAGTATTAGAGTACCAAGTGAGGTTGACCATTGCTCAACAGCAGGTATATGACATGAGACTGAGTTAACACCTGTAGGTTTGCTTGCTGTGTTTTCGACCATTCACTTATTTCCTTTCCATTGCAGCACCATCTTTTGCTTCTGCTGTAGAAGGTGAGGAAATTGTTACCTCTCAGGAGTCCTTTGCTGCTTCAGCAATGGGACCACCTTTACGTCCAAGGCAAAATAGGTATTTAACTTTTTTGTTGTCAACTTGCTGTTTAAATCATTTACTGTTTTGGTTCTATGCATTTCTATGTTGTGTGAAGACCACACTGTCTAGAAAGACGTGGCTGTCTGACTAGTGGCAATTTTTATACATGATAATTATCTCTAGAAAATGCTAATTTGAAGTAAAAGTATCTTCCTATATTATTAGTTATTAATTTTTTATTAGAGAAGAATACATTTGTAGGAGCTTGCCTAGACATTTAGTTGCAGCAGGTTCTCTATTTTGTTTACTGTTAGATTGGGGTGCATCTAGATATATAGTATGTAACTGGGTTATATGATGCCCCCTTTCCCGTGAGTTACCTGATTTGTTCAGTCATTAAAGCAGTTCTTGCATTATGTTACCTTTGTCTTCCGGTTGTGGGTCTATACCAATCCAAGTGTCTTGGGTTCTCAATGGAAATTTCAAAATTCATTACTAAAAAGCCCATCGGAATCCTTGGGGTAAAGCTAACCTGAGGCTGATGATTGATTTTTTAATGCCCGTTATATATTTCTTTTCCCCTTGAAAATTATAGTAGCTGAACTGTCATAAATTCTTATATGCGTAATTTAACTTTCTATAGTGGAAATTTTCTTTCCTAATTTGTAGCTGTTACCTTTCTTATTAATGAAGTTAACCCCAGTGAATGTTCAGGAGCTTTTGACGCTCCTTTAGGATGTCGTGGTGCAATCCTATCTAGAGGTTGCAAGTGTTGGGTAATTCTAACATCTAGGCATTTGCAATTTAATTCCGGCAACCACATGGAGAAGCTTCATATGACATAGCAACAAATGCATTGACAGTTTGATAATAACCTAAAGCCAACGCCATTTTTTTTCCTTCTTGGGGAATGTGGGGAACTGGTTCTTATAGTTCATTAGCCTAAATACCATCAATTTTGGTGTGTAGGTAAGCATAAGCATGCATAAATCAATTCTTAGCCGAAAAAAAAAAATACAGACAAGAGCATCATTGAGTCCCTGCAGTGGTCTAATCCTGCCATGGAATGGCGGTACTGTGATGAAGTTTGCTATCTGTCTAAAAGTCCTTGTCTCTCCACCATCTCTTGTCCTAAAACTTGCATTCATATCCTTTCCTTCCTCTGCATTGTTGGGTTTAGAGGTTTCTGGTTTGATTAACAATGAAAGAAGGATTTTGGTTTGGTGCATGACATGGATCTTGTTCTTGACATGTCTCTCCACAGTGTAAGCGGCAAGTATTCATATGTCTTTCAAAAGATGTTTTGAAGGACTACAAACATCAATTAAGAATTGCCTTTTGAGTTCTTCATTTTAGTGGGGGGAATTGCCTGGTGACCATACTTTTGTAAAATTTCCATTAAACAGAGGTTCCTCTCCTTCCTCTTGAACCTCGAAAAAATGACTATATTACTGGTGTATTGAGTTTGGCATGATGGTTTTGAGTTGGTTTATGATTACAATAAAAGTCTGTGTATATGTGGCCACTTGTGAATGGAATTATACGAATAAATTAGTAATTCCTTGGTATACATGGATGTCAAAAGTCCAAAAAATCTATCGACATAAAACCGGCTTCAGGGAAGACTACCCATAACAGAAAACGTCTGCTGGGAGCAGCAAGTCAACTTCAGAAAGAAGATAATGCTACTTTTGGAATTTTTAATGCATTCCAGACGAGGAGCCTGAAGATGCTTACTTATTTTATCAAGAAAATAAAGAGAACCAATTTAATATTCTACCTCAAATTACATATGTTCCTTAAGGAACCGAAATGGTTACTAGTGGACACTAAATTACAGGCCAAATTCATGTGTAGAATGGGCAACCAAAAGAGAAATGAATAAAATCACAAAGTGACGAAAATTATATGAAATAGCAGATTACGACGTGCCATTGGTATTAAATCTCTTAGAGATCAAATTAAGATGGAAAAAGTTATGTAGTTTTGTGAATGTGTTCCTTAGTTGGACATCTGAAGCTGGCAGAAAAATAGATTCAAACTTCAAGTAAATAACGCAAGAAAGAGGGCCAAAGAGCCACTCAGCTCTTAACTACCATTCCTTGCTGTCCTTACAATTTTGTTTCATCACATCTCTTATATTGTTTTACTGTTTATGCATTTCATTAAATTATGTCATAATTAATTTTGTACTCAGTTGCTCTTAATGATGATTTTAATTAGTGATGGAATGTAAAACATTGCTAATTGAACAGTCAATTGATATTTATGCTGAACAGTTGAACTAACACAAATGAAATAATTGTATAAAGGAGAATTAATTCTGAAATTGTGAAATCAAATGGTGGAAGAAACATATTGACATTGAATATGAATTTATTGATTGTAGTATTAAGCTTATAAACTTGAATATTTTTAGGCAATCTCAACCAATCTGATGAAATTTGAACTATAATTTGATAAAACAACTCACTTGGAGGAGAAAAGGATAGTAATTGAGAGCTGGTTTGTCGTCTTTTTAACGAGGCACTACTCTGTAATTTATTCAACTACATTTCTTGACTCAAATTTTATATCAAATCTTATTAGTATTTTCCTTTGCTTTCTTCTTCATAGTAGTGCCAATTTTGGTAAAAAAAAACATGTTCTCTAGCGCTAGTCAATTATCTAGGACAAAAGATTCTCTAATCCATTTGTAAACACTATAGTAGGTGCGAATAATTTCTGAGGATTTGATGTCCACCAATATCGAAATTATTTTATATTTATTCCTCCAAGTGCGAGAATTTTCATAATTCTAATATTTGCTTCTATCTTCATTTAAAAGATACTGATGTATAGAAATTAACTTTTATAGGATATTTAGTTTTTCTCAAAAATGAAAACCTTGTTAAAATCTTACAATTGTTCGAAGAATGTTATGGACTATATTGGAGGCTAAGAGAGGTAGAGAATATTTATGCTCATTTGTTAATAGTTTTGGGAAACATTTACTTATAAATTAATTGTCCATTTCTTCGTTGGCTCTATTGACATGGGCTTGTTGTGGAATATAACAATCCCCTCCCTATTACTCTCTAATACTCTTGCTGACGTAGAATGTAACAAGAAACGAAAGGGAGAGAAGAGAATAAGAAAAGGAGAGGAGGAAAAATATATATTCTTTGATTCAATAGTAATAATAATGTTGTCGTTAAAATGACAAACATAAGTCATTTTTATAGAACATAGTCTTTAGCTTCATGGGAAATGATGGAAAAGGACTAAAGGTCTATTCCAGGTCAAACAAGTAGGAATTAGATTTTTATAGATTTTCTATTCAGTTAAATTAGATTTTCTCATTTTATCGGATATGATTTTGTTTTATTATATTCAAATAAGTTTTTTATTTTGTTCATTGTTATTGATTAGAAGTTTCTTGGAGTTAAAAACTATGTTCTATAAAAAAGGACATATGTTTTTCATTTTAATGATAAGATTATTATTATTGAATCAAAGAATATATATTTTTCTTCCTCTCCTTTTCTTCTTCTCCCCCTTCTCCTTTCTTGTTACGTTCTACATCACCCGCATATGGTTGTGGCATTAATGTTGGCAGTCTTAGGTGCTAACTGATAAGTGAGAATAATTGGTTTTAAGTTATAACACGGTTAACCAGTTTGGACCTAGTTGTAAAGGACGTTAAAGTAATTAGTAGTATTTAGTCCATAAATAAAATGATAATTGCAAACTCAATCTCCATTGCAAAATTCTTGGTATCTTTTATTTAAGTACTTGTTTGGTAAAGCTTTTTGTAGAATGTGTAGATAAAATGAGGATAAAAGTTGTGGATCCTACGAAATGTGTGAATAAAAATGATATTTGACTAGCTTATAAGCACTCCCAAACATCTTTTAAATTAGATCCGCTTTGGGTGCTTGCTTAGATTTTAAATGTCTTCCAAATTTTCTTACATAGAAAAATCATTCTGTAGAATAGATAGCAAATGTGTTTTAGTAAGTTACAGATAAAAGTTTAGAAAGTTATGTTGATAACTGGATCAGCAATTGCTACTCCTGTGATTTTTATAATAAACTTGGGTGTCACGTCCTTCATCTGATGCCCTTATTCTATCTTCTAATGCAGGGAAGACGATTTCGACCTGGATCTTGAGGACATAATGGTTATGGAAGCCATTTGGCTATCTATTCAGGTACTTTTTGCAAAATCAGGCATTTTTATTCATGGTTGGACTCAGAAAATTCACAGCCTTCCGTAAACTTTACTTGGAAAGATTATTTGGTTTTGTCAATCTTGATGCTAAAAACCTTAGTAAAATGTTCTTATTAGCATGATTTAACTTTATGTTGTCTCTCATCTATTTGCAAGCTTTAAAATCTGAACACATTTGTATTTGTTCTAAATTTGGGACCGTATGAGGTACTAATGTCTTGAACATTCTCAAACATTGCAAGAGCATCAGTGCATATATCTTACTGTATGGTATTATTTTCAGTTTCTTTTATAATGTTGGCAAGTTTGACCTTTAATTTTCTACTCTGACCTTTTGTTGACTAGTAGATAATGGGTACTTGTTTATTGTGCACATGTAATGACAGGAGAGTGGCAGGCATCAAAATCTGCCCTATAGTGAAGCAGCTGCCTCAGAAGAATACACAGGAGAAGAGCGTAGTGTGACTAGTGTCTCAGCATTGATGGCCCCGGTGGCCGTTTCTTCACCAACTCCTTCTGGCGGTCTTGCTTGCGCAATAGCAGCCCTAGCCGAGCATCAACAAACTGGAGGAGAGTCCTCTAGTAATTATGGTGGCCACATGTCTACGTATAGCATGCCTGGCTGTAGCAGTTTTTCCAACCAGGAACAAGAATCTGAAAATTACTTTCCTGCAGAAAGTGCCATTGTTGCATCACCTGATAGTCAGTTGGCAATGCCCAGGGATTGTGGAGAATGGGTCGATCATAGATCGGAGGTGACTGAAGTTGGAACCAGCTATGCAGTTTCTGCTGCAGTCCCCCAACAAGATGAGGGTGAGTGTAGCTTACCTGTTGCAGGAACCATCATTCCAGAGAGTTTTGAGGAGCAGATGATGCTAGCCATGGCTGTTTCACTGGCTGAGGCTCGAGCCAGGACAAGTGCACCAGGTGTTGCATGGAACTAGCTAAGGTATAGAGGAATTGCTTACCAATTTACATCCTGGCCTCACATTGATTTCTCCTCCATAAATTCAAAGATGGCATGAGAAAATTTGTTCTTTCCTTGAATATAAATGTACACTTGGAAAATGGTGAAAATGATTCTAGTGAATGAAGGTTGTCTGGCGATTAGATTTTCAACCATTCAGGTACCCTCTTATTCATCAGTGGTGGTGCATAGTTTCTAGCTTTATACCGAGTGCTTTCAGTCTGGATTTAATTGATTGTACGTCTTGTAATTGATTACAGTGACAATAGCGATGAGAATCCTCAGTGAGAGTTATTTGTTTAATATCAAGGATGTGGGGCTTTCATTCGACGTCAGAATATGCACATTTGAATTTGTATATGGTTTTTGGATTCCATTTCAGGAAGAAAGAGATTGGCCACCAGTTGTATTCTTACAGCTGCAGGACAGGAATATGGTCTTGGCAGTCTCAGGTAAGTACAAGAGTAATGTACATATTCTCGACTCGATAGTTGTTCATTCTTTTGTCATGGAATTTACTTTGTCGAACGAGGTTCATCTCAAATCCATTTTTGATCTAGTTCAATTTCATATGCTTTTAAGCATATTTGGTGGAGGTGCAAATGCAATTGCTGTATATTGACATGTCTTCAGTTTTTCCATCTCAATGCACATTTAATTAATTCTGCAAGGTATTCAGATTTGCTTTAAATGTATTATCTGGTGCTTTTGCACAAAGCAGTTTCTTTTCTAGAATTGAGAATGTCCCATTTGTTTCAAGAATCATAGATGATGAAGGCATCCTTCAACAACATAAGAGGAGGTAAGAAGTTTCAATGGACACGTGAATTCCAAAAAGAAATTCCTTTTACCTAGCAATATCTTCGCATGGCACTAGGTAAGCTCTTGTCCAAGAATATAACCAGACACAATTGCCCGTCGAGGCTCAAGCTTTGGCGAATATCACAGCAAAATTACCTACAATTTGAAGAGAACTTGAAACTTGAAATGAGTAACAAAGTTTCCAAACCCCCAAGTCATACTTTACGTAGGCAAACATTCCTCAATACATTCATTAAAGGCAGCACTTTCCAAATTAACCAATCAGGAAGTTGAAATGAGGCCAAAGTGCCAAGACCAAAAACTACCATGACTCTACTGCAACTAATCTCACCAACCAACCAAATTGCATCATATGGGTTTGCACAAGTCCCAAGATCGGATGTCTGTAGCTTGACAAGACTGAGCGATGAGGACAAGTAGAGAAAGGAAAGGGACACAACAGTTTGGCCTAAAAATTCTCTCATCTACTCCGAACTGAATATCTTTGTACCATTGCAATTTTTCAATTTTATAACATTTTTTTAGTAAATACTCTTGAAAGTTGATCAAAGAGTGACACATCATTATTTGAACATCAACATGTTTCGACAAGTTGATTAAAACTTGTTCAATATATGTCACGCATCTTTTGCAAAATGGTCTCATAACTTTCACTTGTTGAAATTTAGTCTTCCAACTCTTTTGTGTTTACCCACTAACATAAAATGATGAGTTAGTTGACGGAATTGTTTATATGGTCATTAATTTTGTCCACCTCAATATCACTTGACAAAAATATTAATTAAATATAAAAAAGAGA
The DNA here is from genome assembly GCA_030279155.1 of Forsythia viridissima. Lineage (NCBI taxonomy): Eukaryota > Viridiplantae > Streptophyta > Magnoliopsida > Lamiales > Oleaceae > Forsythia > Forsythia viridissima. The sequence continues at coordinate 9,466,000 of CM059044.1, forward strand.
CGAAGAAAGAAAAGGAAAAAAATAGAGTTAAATGAAATAACCATCTACTTAAGGGTGGGTGTGGATTGGATTGGATTGGATTGGGTGGTGTCCAACTTAGTCAGTTCAGTTTCTAAGTTGGTTTGGGCTTTGGCCCAAAAAAAAAAATCTACTTATTTTTAATATTTTTTTCTAGCCTGATTTCCATATTATTAAGTTGGTTTGGACTTTGGACTTTTAATGTTCAATTTTGTATTTAGCACTAGAAGTGACCTATATTGTTTTGCACCAAAAAATGGGGGAAAAAAAGGGATCAATTTTGTATGTAACATTAAAGAGAATGCAAAACAGTTTATTACACCATTTGATAATAAAAAAGTGATAATTTTGCCATATTTTTGATTTTATATAAAAATTCTTTTTTTAAATAATTTAACATTTTAAATTTCAAATATAACAAATTTAACAAATATAACACATTTTTTTTTATGAGAAATGTAACAAACGTAACAAATGTAACAAGTGTTACAAAAATAAAAACAATATTTTAAGAATAAAAAAGTTAGATAGTATTTTTTAAATTATTTAATATTTTGCGATATATGGTAACATTAAATTTTGGTGGGTCATTATAAATTTATAATAAAGCACAAATGAACCCAAAAATAAAAAATAAAAAATAAAAAATAGAAACGAAATGAACATTGTCCATGACATGTTCAAACACAAATTAGAGAAAAAAGAAGTGTAATAACAACTAAACATCAAATGTATAAAAATGCAAAAATAAGTAGACATTGTAATAAAGCAAAAATTGTAAAAAAAAAAAAAAAAAAAAAAAAAGTCTAATAAGAACATGTTCAAACCAAATCTCATTATAGACCAAACAAGCACCATATTTGTTACAATTGTCTATCAAGGTATTACAGTTGTTCAACAAGTACATATCAAGTCACAAAAGTATAAATATAATAGTTATCCAACAAAAATAGTCAGTTAACAACTACAAGAATTATAATAGTGATTACTTCATCGCGAATCAGTATCCCAATGGTAATTACTAAGCAAGATACCGAGGCATTTTTTCAACGTATAATCGAAACAAAATTACATACATGATGAAGAAGTCATATGTAAATAGACATTATAAAAGCAATAAATTTATATTGAGAAATAGTAAAGTCATAAGGAAATATTACTTACCTTACAAACTTAGAAAATGCATTAATTGCTTTTCGTTGCTGGAATCTTCACTCTTTTTTCATTGATTCCGAAAAGATCAACAAAACAAAAATAATAATTGAATAAATAATAAATGAAATTGAAACACATATAATTAACATAATTAATGAAAATAATTAATTAAATTCATCTAATTTGTTATAATACTCAACATCTTATATGTAGAATTTTTTTCTCGGTTGGAGTAGATTTGAGCCAATTTTGGGTACAAACCAAAACCTCAATCATCCTAGAAGTTAAAGAACTACAAAAGGAACCAATGATTCTTCCTCCCGTGTTGAAAGCACTTTGCACACTTAAGTCGCCAACACATCTTTTGTAATTTTGGACAATGTACTATACTCGCCTCCATATATACCTTCTACCAAGGACATCAAAATCATTGTTCTTCATATCATTACAAGCACCCAACAAGTACATTTCCACGCTATTTCTTATATAAACTGATTTTTTTGCTACTTGTTTTTCCTTAAACTTAGAAATACGAGCAAAACACGCACTAGAAGTGGAACGGCATGACTTGTAGAAGAAAAACCACTCGTGGAATCCACATCCCTCAACCCTTGACTGCTTTGACTACGTCATTCAAACCTCACACACCAATCATAAATGGACATCAAATTGTCCTTCAATGTTTAAGTCACGGTACGAGCAACTCCGTCATCATTAAAAATACCACAAATAATACTTAACATAATCCAATTTGTATCTTGGATCAAGCACGGTAGCAACCAACAACATTTGGTTGACATTGTCTATCTTCCTCCAATACTTGTCAAATTTATTCTTCATGTTAATAGCCTATTCACTTAAAAGATAATCTTAACTTGATTTCTAACATTCTAAATAAGCTACAAGTGAACATACTTTATGAAGATACACTCGTGTACATCCCTCGATTTACAACTCGCCTGGTCAAGGGGCCTCTGACACAGGTGGGGGAGCTTCGCCTTCGGGACTTTCCCCTTATCAGAAGTATTCAACATTAAAGTGACATCATAAAAACTTTAAGGAATTTAATGTAAATCAATGCATTTTTCCAATCATTTAATGAAAGAGGTCCACCCCTTCTTCTACCCCCATCATTTTCCCGAAAATAGCCTAAGTAATGTCTATCATTCCTTCTAATCGTTCAAAAGCTTTTTGATACTTCAAAGCGGCCTCCAACATCAAATAGGTGGAATTCCGCCTAGTAGGCATATTCATAAATACAAGTGATTACGATTCAATCTTTTCTTTAGTTGCACACTCCTTCAATTTTTTGTATCTAACAAGCAAAGATTTCACATACTTCACTACATTGCAATTTGCAAATATAAATCGTGTGCTTCTTTTAGTCCCTCGCACACTATCAAGTTAACAATATGTGCCCAACATCTCATGTGCCAATATTTGTCATCCAACACACAACTATCATTCCACAACTCATCATCTTCCTCCTAAGATATGAAATAGTAGTTTCATTAACACTAGCATTGTCACCGTAATTGTGAACACCTTATCAATGTCTCATTCCTTAAAGAAATTTTCAATCACCTTCTCAATAGTTTCACCCCTGTAATTAGATAGCACACAAAAATTCAAAATTATTTTTTGAAGCATCAAGTCAGTGTCAACAAAATGGGCTGTGAGAGACATAATTTATATTCTGAATGAATGTCCATGTGTCTGTACTCTGTAGTAAGTGAAACTCTTTACCATTGGGTGGTAAGGATATTTCTCAACTTCAATTTCTCATTCAAATATGGTTAGTAAATATCTTTAACAATAGTTCTACGAGATTGATGATCAAACTTAGGACATGCTACGCTGCAAAAAGTGCGTAAATCCCCTCATTCAAAAAAACTAGTTCATCGATAATTACCATTTTAGCAGATACAAGTCTACACGCTTCCTTGCTAAACTCAATAGTCATAAGATTACTCCCACCACCCTCATCTCGTTTATCAAAACTTAAGATTGTTTGATTTTTGTCTCAACTCTTTCAAGATACCTCTTACAATGACTAATCAAATGAGCCCTTAAAGTACTTGTCCCACACTTCTTAGCCCTACAAGTATAAGACTAGCCACAATATTTACACTCACATCTTCCACTTTTGGGCCTCCTACTATTGTGAAATCATTCCACACATCCGAAGTTTTCCTAGAACTTTTTTATTTTCCTAAAGATGATAGTGGAAGTGGAGGAATATTTGCAGCATCTGTATATGTATTTGATATTGATGGGGATCCACCAATAGATTGAAATTTATCGTCTATATACAAATTAAAATCTCCACACTTTCAAAATTGATTATCCTTTCTTAACCATAACATTTGCAGGTTGAGAACTTAATCATCTATGTGACGTACAATTCAATTCAAGCTTAGGTTGAAAACTTAAACATTGGCAGGACAGGAAGCAACAAAGTATAAAACTGAAATTTTATCCATTTCCCTTCAAGTTCCATCACATTCTGCCATGAAACTCAATGCCCAGACCATGTAACTCATAGCTTATACATAATCAATATTCACCTATTGAAATACAAAATATCCCCTCCCCATTTGAAAAACTGAAACCACTATTCTCATTTGAAAAGAAATACCTTACAAATAAGGCTACAAATTGAAATCAAAAGTAGGAAATTTAAACTAATTACATGAATGATAGGAATTACAAATTAATTTTGTTGACCCAAATAATTGAAGCCAACGAATCTTTACCCACTTTCTCACTCGAAAGAATAATTCAACACTTGTTTGATTGCCGCCTAAGAATTGAGAATCCTAGGAACAAGCTATTTATAAAATTAATCAATAGATGTTTTAGTTTCAGGAATTTTTGGTCTTTTTCCTTTGCACTTCCACGTGTTGCTTCTTTATTGGAAGCTTCATGATTCTAGAATATTTTATGAAACGTGTCCACAATCCATTTCTCCAACCATTAACAGATTTTGTGGCAGTTATCTCCACATGAGTTCTTGCAACTAACTCTGCCACGTAGAGATTTACCATGTGGTCAAATGATGTTTTGTTATTAATAAATGGTGCGTCAGCCAAGCTTAAACCCTTTTGCCAAGTCCTTAATTGAGCTTCGAAAGAAAAAGAACAAAATGAAGTCAAACGCAAGGGCAAAGTATAATTAGACACTCAGACTCAAGACATGTGTTTGCTGAATTAATCAATTTGGATCGAGACAAAAATAGTCAAGCTACTAATTTTGGCAAAAAGAACAAATTTGAGAAACGATATTAACTTACCTAACTCCATTTGTGATGGTGAGAAGAAGACGGACGAAGACGCTCATGGACGAAACAAAAGGCGAGATGCAGATGGCCGATAGAGAATGGCGACTGGCAACCGACGATTGTGGCGAGGGCTAGAGTGGAGAAGGAAATTTCGAGAGAGACGAGAGTATGTTTGATAAAGATTTATATAAATTATAAGTAGTAAATCCTACGTAATGTGTGAATAAAAAGTTGATAAGTTTTGTGGGCCCTACGAAATGTGTAATGTTTGACCAACTTATAAGTGATTCTGAGCACTTACAAACATACTCTTAGGGACAAGCGATTAGATTGACTTCTTCGTGATATTATTTGAACTCAAATTATACTGATTATTAGTTTTAAAATTGACCCAAATCAACCTGATTGAATTGGGTCGGTCGATTTAAACAGTTTTCTAGTTATTTTCCCACATCCACTACCACCCCGGTAGATTTTGCTCGAGGAAATTGAATAAATGATATCCATTTATCATTAAATCTGATCAATAAAAATATTTTTTCTTGGAAATTGAATTGTTTTTAATTACATGGGACTATGATTTTGAACATGTACATTCTTTGTTTGTTCTTAATGAATAAAATGATGAAACTTGATATGACAATTCAATAAATCTTTATTATTTATGGAGATGGAGATACATGACTTTAGTACCTGATTTTGGAACTTTCGCGACAACATTTGGAGAATATCATAGTTGCCCTCGGGTCTGCCAATTATTAGGTTTTCTTTTCATTTCATAGTGCATTTGGATTTTTTTTTTCTTTTTTTTAGTGTTGAAGTTATTTTTTAAGTGTTTATATTATAAGTTGTAGTTGAATGTGTGGATAAAAAGTAGGTTGTAAGTTGTGAGTCCTATGAAATGTGTGAATAAAAAATATGTTTGACCAAATTGACTAGTTGAAATTATAATTTAAGTTCCACCAAACATTAGTCTTTTTGTATTTTGTCCATTCTCAAATTTACGAACTTATAAATTCTCGTTTATGTAGTAAGTGATAGTTCCACGAATGTTTTGTTTTGAGTGGGTATAAATTAAGTAGCAAAATAGTTTTAGAATAATGGGATAATTGCATATTTAGTCCTCAATTTTTTAAAATCGTTGGGGATATGCCCTTAACTTAAAAAAAATAGCATCACACATCCCCAACGTATGAAAAACTTGGAATGATAGGTCTTTTATGACAAAATTGTCATTCCCTTTAAATAAACAAAAAAACAAAAATAAGAAAAAAGAAAAACATTATTGAAAACTAACCAAATGTACCCAAAAAAATAAAAAATAAGAAATGTACCCCAAAAAAATAAAAAGTAACAAAGAGGTAATCTTCTTTATCAAACTCAAAATCTAACCAAAAAAATCCATCTGAATTGGAGAATGTGCCATCAGAAAGCAGGCTAACCATCTCCGGCCGGTACCAGAAAGCCATATGGGTGGAGTCGAAGATTCTGTTCAAACCTGCGGCACCTGCCATTATTGTGTATTTGCTTAACAATACGACTTCAATGTCTACTCAGATTTTTGGTGGGCATCTGGGTAATCTTGAACTTGTTGCTTCTTCTCTTGCCAACAATAGGATTCAATAGTTGAGCAAACAGATACTAATGTGAATAAAAATAGTCATTTTTCTCGCTTGGGTACTCCATTAGCATCAAACATTTTGAAAATACTCCAAGTAAATTTTCTTCAAGAATGTTCGTATCTCGTCCAGAGATGCCATTGACTCGAGAACCATGCATTTCTTCAAGTAGAAGGTTTTCTGATCAGTCAGAGTACTTACAGAATTTTTCAGTTCAAACATCGAGGATTGGTTCTACTGTAGGAGCTAGTGGTTCTAGGATTTCAACTCTTGGATATGCAAACACTTCCTCTTCAACTGGACAATTAGCTTTTGGCTCTAGGGCATCTCCTGCCTTCTATTCGCAAGTGAATTTTCCACAAAGTAGAATTGTACCAGTAAGTGGTGGTTCTCAAGGATTCTTCTCTCGTGAGTGGTTTAATATGATAGTTCACCTCCCAAGTATCTGGATTTGTACGGGAAGCGGCGAGGGTTGCTCAGTGTTCAGATGCTAGAAAGACAGATTGGTTTTCTTGAGATGAGTTTGGATGACTCAATTTTCATAGTACAAGTTGGATTCTTTTTTTTAGTTGATTTTGAGTTTTTGGAGAAGATGACCTCTTTGTTACTTTTTATTTTTTTGAGGTATATTTCTTACTTTTTATTTTTTGGGGTACATTTGGTTAGTGTTTAATCATATTTTTCTTTTTTTCTTGTTTTTTGTTTTTTAGTTTATTTAAAGGGAATGACAATTTTGTTATAAAAGACCTACCATGACAAATTTTTCATACGTTGGAGATGTGTAATACTATTTTTTTAGGTTAAGGGCATATCTCTAACGATTTTAAAAGGTTGGGGACCAAATATGCAATTATCCCTAGAATAATATAACACTAATAAAAATATTTCGATACTTTACAACAATTGTTCTCTACGTATTTTCATACTTTGAAAAATGTTGTGCAATTATATCATTATCAATTTTGTGAAACGACACACTTCCAACGTGGTTATCACGTAATTTCACATTAATATTCAAATATTAATTTTAGTAAAAAAAATTATGAAAATTAATTTTATTAAAATTTAAAATGATGAGCAATTGGTGTTAATTTTCTGTCACTCAAAAACTATTCTAGATTTATAATAAAATATTGTCATTTCTGTGACTTTGTTTGGACCGTCTTTTTCCTTCTCAAGCTCTATTTGACTATTATTTAGCTAGTTAGTCTATATCTAAGAAGTGAGGAAGAAAAAATTAAATAGGTCTGGGTCGGACTCTTTGAAAGAATGACCACGAAGAGAGTAAGCTAAGCCCTCATCTCCTAGTCCTTCTGCGAGCTGGGCAGCGGGGGTTAAAGAATTTAGGGCTGATTTTGGCTCATTATAGCTTTAATTTGAAGAAATATAGTGAAAATTACAATCTGATACAGTTATCTGTTGAGAAGACAATTGAATAGATGATATCATTGAGCTAAGGGACTTGGATATTCATTGGCTTACATGAATTAAAACTTGAAACTTGGGCCAATTTGGGCTGAAACTTGAATTAAAACAATTTGGGTTGGAACTTGAATTTGGGCTAATTTTGGCTAATTTATATTTGGATTTTTTACGTTAATAAGCCACTTTTTGAAAATAATTGTAAAAAGCTTTTTTTGTTACTAATATTCCAAAAATAACGTTTTTAAAAATAATTATTATAATTTAATATATTAATTACCAAATCGTAATTGAATACCTAAAAAGGGGGGATTGTCTGTTATTTTCCTTAAATTTGGATATCTAATTGATTCTTTGCCAAATTAGAAAATAAACAACAACTGAAAATCAGCTGTGCGATTTTCCCGTGAATAACATCATTCTGTGAAAAAAAAATCAATTCGTGAAGAAGATCATTCAGTGAAGAAGATATGTATGTGAAGAAGATCATTCGGCGAAGAAGATATGCACATGAAGAACATCATTCGGTGAAGAAGATATTCCGGTGAGGAACGACTTTGATCAGAATAATTTATAAAGATGATTATTCTGTAACACATGTTACAAAGATGGTTATTATGTAACACATGTTACAGAGATGATTATTATGTAACACATGTTACAGAATTGGTTATTATGTATTACTTACTGATGAAGATGTTACAAATACAATTTTTTGTAAAACTGATTTTTATATGATGTTCTGTAATATTGGAGTGATTATGATGTTATTATGTAACACATGTTATACATGTAGTTATTATGTAACAATAATGATAAAAATGATACAAGATATTATTGTTACATTAGTTGATACATATGATACAATCGAGTATATCATAATTTGTTTTCTGTTAAAACTGTTATGATTTGTAACACCTCAATTTTTTGTAACATAGATTGTTACGCTGTCTTCAACATTATAATTCTGCGATTTGGAGTTTCATTCTTCAACAGAGATAAAAAAAATTTGCTGAGATTTTTGAAAGATTTTGTGCCGGTTTGTAAATGAGAAGTTTATTTTGTTTGAGAGTTTTATGGGCACGATAATCTAAGATATTTACATGCGGTTAAATTTAATTAAAGTTTAAAATTTGATTTTAATTTATTATTAAATTAATTAATGTAATATTAACAATGTATTATTTTTAAAATAAATTATTTAAGTTGTTAGAGTTGGAATTATTCTCAGATTGGTAAGTAGTGGATGTAATTTCCAGTTTATATTTTCGAATTTGGACTTGGACTATTTTCAAAATCTTTACGAGGTCATTTGACCCTCTTAGTCCCTTGATGGGTACCTCGATTTACTATTTGTATATACTATTATTTATTTTTTATAAAAAAAAATATCTTATAATAATTCAAGTATTGTATACGTCATTAGTCCGATCATTTGTAGGAACTACTCGTAATAATGAACTTACAAAATGGATCAACCAATGTATGTGGTTAATCTATTCATTAACATCTTAGCATTTGTTATTCATGCAAGCTTCTGTAATTTTGAATGAGATCCTTAATTAATTTCCTAGATGAAATCTCTTGCTCTGCTTGGATGCTCTCAACATCGAGGAATATGTACTAGGGTGTATGTGCGACTTGTTTAGATTATGAGTTGGCAAAAAAAAAAAAGCAATAAAACCAATCTAATGGGTAAATACAATAAAATTGTGGACTAAATTTTACAATTGAAAGACCAAGACTATTTACGAGCAACGACTAAAGGTTCAGGACCAATCCATTAATAAATACATGGAAAGATATCCTACATATATTAAGAGTGTGAATGTTTGGTGTTACTGTTCAAAATGGTCAACCAAAACGACGTCGTTTTTGCCATTTTGAACACTAACCCAATATTCACAATTTCAACACGCAACGCCACCACCACCGACCACATAACCCTGCCATCGCCACCGCCACCGCCACCGCCACCGTTGTCTACGATCTTTTCTCCATTTCCTTATTTAGTAACGAGATTGCAGGTATTAATCTATTTTCAATTTTTTTTTTTTTTTTGTTTCAATCATCTATTATTTCTTAGTTTAACACAACAAAGAAAGGAAAATAATCTATTTTTTAATTTTTTAGTTTCAATCATCTAATTTTTTTCCCTTTTATTTTTGAAAAAAAAATCAGTTTATTTATTTATTTATTTATTAAAGTGAAATTTGAAAAATTAGTCTTTCAAAACCTAAATCCAGATTTATTTGTTCTTAATTTTTCTTATTGACCATGCAATTATTGGATATTTTCTTGAACATTTTCCTGCTAATTTTGTTGTTTTCTACTGAACTTTTTTCTTTATTAGGACTTGTATGTGTGACTATCAATTCTACTTGTATGGACTAAATTGTAATTGTTGGTTAGTGATTGAATTACTTTTGGGATGGTGGTAGTGTCTGATCTACTTTATTTTTTTTCTTTGGCATTGGTAGTGACAAGAATATTACCAAGGTTTGAATGTGATACCAGGTGGAGCAATTAATGCAATTTTTTCTATTTAAATATGCGACATTTATGAGTTTGGATTTCGTGGCATTACTTTTGTTGGTAAATTCTAATGCTATCTGAATTTTTCATAGGCCAATAAATGGTGTTGTGCAATAATTTTTTAATACGTGTGTGTGTTTATATAAAAGGTGCTTCTATTGTGTGTTCATAGATGCGGAGAGTATAATTTAGTTGGTTGTCTTAAAGTTGAAGTTGTTATCTTGCTCATGAGCTATTTGGAATTTTGACACGATTCAAAATTGTCTTATTGCAATATAGGTGTTACCTAATATGTATATGGGTGATAGATCAGAGTAAAGAGAAGCCAAATGTCAAATTGCAAGAATTATACTATGACCATACATAAATTTTTCATTTCTTAGTTTTTTGTATTGATTCTCTTTTCTGATTTGAAAATCAACATTTTCGGCTGATATTCTGGTTCTCTATGCGCTCAGGTTATGACTAAGTTGCAAGCTTCTGGTAAATCTATAAGAGATAGTTGGAGGACTGAGTTGCTCAGGCCACGACTATAAGGTATGATAATTGAGAAAATGAAAGATAGGAAATAAAATGATTCAACATGGCATGGCAAATGTTCTGGTACAACATATGTTTTGAGTTAATAACATCAGGATCACTTGTAAACTAAGATTTGCCTTGTATTAATTATTCATTATTCCAAGGTTCCATCAAGTTACCGAGTTCATATATATGTTGTGCAGCTACAATGGAAGAAATAAATTTGAAGGGCACTTTTCTTTGATAAATGAACCGCGCTCGATGTTGGTAAGATAAAATTGTACGTTTTGTTTTCTAAATAATTTTAGTTGTTCTATTAAAATTTTTTGATGATTGAGAATAGTGGAAAATTCTTTTCTTACATCTTATCTATAAAATATATAATACTCACTAATTTCATGTGTAATTGGCTCGATCAAACGATAAATGCTTAATTAATTAATTTTGAACCCTTGTAATGTATTCTTTCTGACATCACTCGTTAGTGGTGTTTAATCGCCAAATGAAAGAACAGGTAACATAAACAATTAATTACTTATTGATATTACATTTTGTTCAATTAAATTTATCTTTATTAATTACTCATCGATCATGAAAAATTTTACATATTTTTCCCAATTGAAAATTCTTTCAAACTGTAACTATGCCAATTAGATAGCTAAATAAGTATTGGAAAATGTATTTATTTATATTATGTCAATGTGTGTGTACACATATGCGTTTGTGCATACCAATAATTATCTAGGAAATGATGATATTCTATAGATGGAAAGAGCTCTCGACACAAAATATTTGGACTGGAAAATCTCTATATACCAATGCCTCTAATTCTTTTTAAGTATATTTCTAAATCTTTTTTGTACATTAATAGACCCATAAACTTGAACCTCATTCACTAGGTTGTAAAATATATACTTGCTTTCTTGAAGTTCCATTTTGAGTTCATCTTGTTTGTCAAATTTACTCATTCATTATATTCAGTTTCCTTTGTTTTTTTTTTTTTGAAGTTCCACTTATTTTCCTTTCATTTTCAGTTGAAAATTAATTTTTAATATTTTATTTCACTGGAAATTTTTTTTCCACTCAAAGATTCCAACTTTAAATCCTTTTCTTTTCTCTTTCCCCTTGTTTATATTTGTATAATCTTTCAAAGATTTGATTTTAGAAGTCAATTATCATATTTCATATTCTTTTCATATTTATTTGCACCATCAAGTTTCTTTCAATCCAATGAACTACTCTTTAGTTCATTACATTTAATGCATATCTGTCTTGCTCAAACATTTTTCACAAACAATTCAATCTTTTTTTTTTTTTTTTCAAAAATTAATTTATCAAAATTGATCAAAGTTAATATTGTATTGATTTTTGCTTAATATGAAATATGAAGCTTTTAATGCCTGTTGAAGCAAAAAATAAAGCAACAATAGATCCAAATTGGTTCATTGATCCATATGTGAAGTCACAGTTGGCAAGGCAGAGGTTCACAACTAAAGCTGTAAAGAAGTACTTGAACCCATCATGGTGTGAGAAATTTACTTTCAAAGTCGATGACTTGAAGAAGAGGTCGTAATTTCTGTTTTTGACAAAGATAAGTACTTAATCGATGATTTTATTGGGCGTATGAAAGTGCCTATTATACGGGTTTTTGAAGCCAATGACAAATCCCTTTGTACTTCTAGGTACACATTGCAACTTATGAAAAAGAAAGCCAAGAACAATGATTGTGGTATGCTGTTTACTTTAGCTAATTAGAAGTTTAATGAGTTGTTGTTCTTATATATTAGTAGATAACAACAAATGTTTATCGGATTAGAATTGGATTTTGTTCTTTACATTTCATTTGATGATGTGAAGGAATATTTAGATTTAGTACCTTCCCTTTTGGAAGAGTTGGAATCTAGAAATTCATTTTTCAACTACAAAAATTTAAGAAGTACCAATGTAGATCTTTGAGAATGTGAGTACACATGTGGGTGTGTATATATATTTATATATAGGAAGAAAGAGATGGAGGTAGTGGGAAATGTTTGAAATTGCTTGTTAGTTGTTACATACGAAATTTTTATACACATCTGTTTTTGTTTTTGGACATTTGATATTGAGGTTTGATCATAAAATTTTTTAGACACATGATTTGGTTGTATTTAACTGAATCTAGACATTTAAAATGATAATTTTTAATTTTACTTCTTATTGTTATTTCATTAATAGAAAATACAGTTAAGAACAACATAGATTATATAGTTAAGAATTAATAGCCATATTTAGGAAACTTGAATTTTCCATATTTGTCTTTAAACTTCCAACCAAATACTGCAAAATTTCAATCATGACATAGTTTCGAGGAGAATATTCCTCATCCAAAATGCACCAATATAGGTGGATACGTTTATTGTTGTTTTATGGGATTTTTAGAGGGCATATAAGAAAAATTAAATCTTATTTTGTAATTTTCCCCATACCTACTAAATGAAAGAAGAAACTATTACATGATCCATATCTCCTTTAATTTTTCACTTTGCATTTTTCCTGTGTGCCTAAAGAAGTATGTGCCAGTGTTTCTTTCATAAGTTCATGCGCGAGTTGATAATGCCTCAACAATAGTAGAGGCACTGGACTAATCGAGGAATGAAGCATCAAAACTTTTCTAGGTAAGTAGGCATTAACCAGATAAATCTATCACACACTTTCTCTATTGATGGAATAGAAACTTTTGTTTTAGTATTTGTTTATGCTCTGCATTTTTACATGTTCAAGTGTTGTACATTGTTTCTTATGATTTGGGGATCTATATTCTGAAGTTTCTCAATCGGTTTGTCACCTCTTGTTGACCCTGGGTTGGAACCTTCTGATGGACCTATGCTGCCAACAAAAGGTTCGGATGAATTCAAGCCTTTCATTCGCTGTCTCCAGGAATTCAATTTCTGGTACTATATGTAATAATATTCTTTAAATTGATGCTTGTTGTTTTTTTTCCATTGCAAAGTTTGACTCTACTATTTTGATTTTAACTGATCAGTTGTGGAATACTCTATTGCTGCAAATTTATTAAATTTTACCAATGTTTCTTGTTTCGTTCATCTTACTTGTAATTGTTGCAGTGCTACTTTTCATTTTATATTTGGTTGTTTGGAAAAGTGGTTATTGACTTTCATAGGAAGATATAGAAGATGTGTGACTGAAGAGAACAAAGATTGGTCAAAAGCATAAAAAATAGAATTTGTATATCATTTAAACTACAAGTTTATCACTATTTGCCACACAAATCAATTGAACTAAGCATCAGAAATGCAATAGTACTGCTACTCAAGTAGGATTCAAAACAAATTTTATTAAGCAAGTGTGACGTTTTTTTTATTCAACACACTATCATATCTCCAGTGTGGTTGTCAGGCCTCTACAAAAAAATGATAAGAGGGTTCGGATACCCCAACCATATATAAATAACTCATAAAAAATACATGAAATGGGGCATAAAACCTGACTTCCAATCATAAAAGTTAAAACAAGCAAATAAATGAATAAATATAAAGCAATAAATAATTATGTACTACTTCCTAAACAAATAGTTCTAAAAAATTCTATAGACCCCTAATTGTAGGAAGCCCATGGCTATTAATCTAAACTAAGTTGTGATAACATCACGGTAAGTCTTGAGCGTTGTACTCAAAATAGCAATGACGATCCAACCATCTGAAGCAAGTAAATCAGCCATCTGGTTGCCCTCGCCATAAATATGAGAAATAGTATCACGGTCGAAGGCAGGGAGATGTCTGATGTAGCGAAGAGTGGCCTGAATAGACCAAGGTTTTCTACCTCTAGTGATGCAGTGAATGGCCAAAGTAGAGTCGGACTCAATCCATAAATCTGAGAGTACAATCCTTTAAGCAAGAATGATACCGTCAAGAATAGCCCTGAGCTCGGCCTCTAGAATAGGGCACTCACCATATGAAGAGAAGAAGGCGCAAATACATTGACCCGATGAATCCCTAATAATCCCTCATCCACTCGAAAATCCATCTTTGATGCATCCATCAATGTTGACCTTGTAAGATCACACATGTGGAGTATGCCAATAAATCAAAACAGGAGAAACAATGGATGAAGTAGTAAGAGAGATACCAAAAAGAGGAACAATATCCAAATCTCCTCGCCAATGAATAACCCGAAATAAACGGCCAGTATGTAGTAGGAAGATAGTATGGTATACTTTCCAAATGATCCATCTCGACTTCATAGAGATACCCTGGTACTTCGCATCATTCCTCGCAGTCTAAATAAACCAGAGGATCAAAAGAGGAATGATCGTGCGAATATGACCCTATCTGACAAACTGACCCGAGAAACGCCAAGGCTGAAATCGATACTAAAAACCCTCCATCGACCAAAGGGTTATATGAAAAGTGTGATGTTGTGGACAATACTTTTGAAGAACTGTGAAGGCTAAAGTAGAAATTGTAAACATCAGAATTTGCACTATCCACGCATCAACAGATCTTCAATCACTCATCTGCCAACCTGTATGTTACCTGCACACTATGACGACCGTTAGGCACCAAGATCACTGGAGAAAAAGGTCTGGCGATCATTGGTACTCCTACGATCAAGTCAATTTCTAGTATATAGAATAATATACGGAGAATAAAAACAATTGGGTGTGGGAGAGACAAGCAGGCAGAGATTTGAGCAGAGTTTAGCAGTGATAATAATGCGTAAAAGTGCGTACAAGTGCGTACCTTGGAATAACCAGAGTCCTTGTATTTATAGCTGTAGAGTTCTAATTATTCTGTGTAAGCAATCAATTTATAATTCTGATTGTATTTTCCTTCCTTATTGGACAAAGGGTAATTGGACATGGACACAATCTCCTAGATTTCGTTCTTGATCTGATTGGATTTCTATTATTGTGTTGCCTAATTATTGGAAGATTAGTATTCGTTTTCCTTGTGAGAATCCTTATGGCAATCAAACACAGTTTTTCTTTGATTACTTCTCCAGTTATCCCAAAATATCAGATTGCCTATGGATTACGAGAATGCGAAGACCAGCGAAGCGCTCCAGATTGACCAAGAATGTCGAGGCCCTTCATGGGCTTCGCTGTGATGGATTCAAGAGTGCTAAGATGTTCGATGGGCCTCCGAGGCCTTCTGAAAATTTACAAGGCCCTTGTTAGGCCCCCAAGGCCTTCGCTGGACTTTTGATGATGTGGAGGCCTTACCAAAATTGGATGGTAACAATAGTCCCCCAAGTCCAAACCTATTATTTATATTAAGTGTTGAACATTAAGTAAGAGTATTAAATGAGGATGAAGGCCTTTAGGAAGTGAACCTCCAATGGAATCTGTGGGATCACCTCTCCCAATATATTTCTCCATAGGAGGTATTTTGAACCATGCGGAAAGTTCTCTAGCCTTCAACTCTTTGGAAAAATAGGAGGTCGTCGTCGTCAAGGTCATACGACCGCTCTGGTCTTTCATCTTCAAGATTTACATTTGCAGTCCTAGAGTCTCTTCTCTTTTCTTGGTGGTCATTGCTGGTCTCGCTACGCCGGCTACTCAATGATTGAGGTCGAGCTACAGATGACCTAGTCTCCAACCTGTCGAATACGCTGGTAGATGCGACCAACTTTTCCACTCACAAGGCACGAGGTCTCTCCTGGTTCTTGGGATTTCGCCTGTTGAGAATTGGCAAATCATCTTGAGACCGACGGCTTTCGATAAAGATGGACCTCGAAGGGCTTCGCAGGACACGGCTACGCTTGGGTCCATGTTGAAGAGATTGATTCTCCAACAGTTCAAGCACCGCCTTTATCCGGACATTGTCTAGCTTCAGGTCTTGATTCTCCTGCTCGACCATCTGCTTCTGTCGTTGCCTTCTTCTCTTGCGGCGGGTTACGTTTTGAAGGTCTTGAACATTTTCCTGACGCAAGTCAGTGTGATGGGACTCTACTTCTCCTTCTTCCATATAGTTTTCCATCGACATGCTCTTTCTGGCAGAAAATACATTTTTACCACAAGTGTTTGGTTGTGTAACATTTTTCATTTTCCATAGACAGTGCTAATATGTTGACGTTGGAATCTGCACTGTCTACACGTCAACAGATCTTCAATCACTCCTCTACCAGCATGTATGTTACCTGTACACTAAGACGACCATTAGGCACCAAGATCACCAAGGAAAAAGGGTACGGCGATCGTTGGTACTCCAACGATCAAGTCAACTGCTGGTATATGGAATAATATACGGAGAATAAAAAAAATTAGGTGTGGGAGAGAAAAATATGCAGAGATTTGAGCAGAGTTTAGGGGTGAGAATATTGCTTAAAAGTGCGTACCTTGGAATAATCGAAGTCCTTGTATTTATAGCTGCAGAGTCCTAATTATTCTGTGTAAGCAATCAATTAGAACTCTGATTGGATTCTCCTTCCTTATAGGATAAAGGGTAGTTGGACATGTACACAATCTCTCAAATTTTGGTCTTGATCTGATTGGATTTTCAATATTGTGTTGCCTAATTATTGGAAGATTGATATTCGTTTTCCTTGTGAGAATCTTTATTACAATCAAACACGATTTTTTTTAATTACTTCTTTGGTTATCCCAAAATATTAGATTGCCTGTGGATTACGAAAATGAGAAGACCAACGAAGCGTTGCAGATTGACCAGGAATGTCGATGCCCTTTATAGACTTCGCTGTGATGGATTCAAGAGTGCTAAGATGTTCGATAAGCCTCCAAGGCCTTCTAAGAATTTACGAGGCCTTTGTTGGGCCCCCGAGGCCTTTGCTAGGCTTCCGATGATGTTGAGGTCTTACTAAAATCAGATGGTAATAGAAATAATCATCAAAATTTATATCTCATTCATAGAAACATCAAAACTCATTGTTATTGTTAATTTCTAAGCTATTTATCTACGTTTAGTGGTTTTATTTTATTATCAAGACACCTTTGTTTTTTAGATAGATTTTAAACCAGGCCTTATACAAGGGCGGAGGCAGGGCTGGGGCCCAGCCCTGCACTGAACCACAACTTGGTTCTTTAACAAAAAAAAAATTCCTCCCAAGCCCAATGATCAAAACTAGTGGCCAAGCCCATATTATTTGAATAAGAAATCAGCAACATTTTTAGCCCATATTACCTGAAGAATATGTTGTTTTGATTGTCTGTTATAACTAATATGTGATGTATTAAATACAATACACAAAGAAGAATATTTATTTTAGTTTATAATCCATTTATCAATTAAGCTCATCTTGTATTGTGCATTGTTAGTATTCATTTTAATCCTATATTATATGCTAATGACATATGTTTTTCATATGCTAACTCATATAATATTATTATAAATACAATTTAAACTAAAACTCGTGCACCGCACATAGCTACACTAGTAATTGTACTAAATAATTAAAAGCAAGAGAGGTAAAATTTCTTTGTGAAAATTCCCTAATATATATATAAAGACGTATGACTTCATGCATTGCACCATCACCTTTCATGCCCATTTCGTCTCTTTAATGTTCGCCGCTACCTCCACCCCCGCACAACATAGTAATGTGCAGAATATTAAAATTTTCTATGACTTAGCGTTGGAGAACTTCTGTTAAAGAAATTCAATGTTGTCTTAAACGTGTATTATTTTGCAGATCAATTCTCAAAACTTATTACAATGGATATTCTTGGGCATCTTAACTGTTGACTTATTTTAACGTCAATACATACTATTTGATTCTTTTTTCTTAATGAAGAAATTAAATTCGTGTGACAATAATTTTTTTTTTTATCTAAATATATTGTTATAATTTAATTGAATCTAGTGAGAATATTTCAACTCATGTTTTGGATATTCCAAGTACTGTGGTCCAGTTAGAAGAGTAGACAAATGTGTCACTCGTGGCTGCCAGAACTTGACAAGCACAAAATGCAGTCAATTATTTGTGTGCGGATACAAATATTTATAAATTGGTCAAATATTTTTTTATCTATATATTTTATAAAATTTATAATTTTTATTTTTTATTTACACATTTCATAAAATTCGCTACTTATAATTTATAAAAAAAAATTTCACAAACACTAAGATCCCATTTATTTTTAATTAAAATTTTGCTAAAACACTGAAGTCAAAATTAACAATTAATTTTAGCCACATATTTCATCAAGTTTTTAAAAAAATCTGATTTTAATCTAAATCATAATTCATACACATCCTAAATTAAATTCAAATGCCTTGAAACTCTTATCTTGTTTATGCCAGTTCATACAATGTTAGTACATGTGTTGCATGTGAGTGAAATTGTACGCCACTCATCCATTAAATTCAGTACTTGGAAGGGAAATTAGCATAAATTGTCCCTAACCTTTGCCTTCAACGGGAAATAGTCCCTAATGTTTATTTTTTAGTACAAAATTCCCTAACCTATGTATTTTGATGTGTAATTGATCCTTATCTAATAAAAAAAAATTAATATACCCTTAATTTTAATTAGAAAAAATTATAATTAAATTTCTAACATTTACAAAAAATTCATATGAGTCCGTTACATTTATTAAATAATATTTAGTTTGACATATTGAAATATCATTATAGATATTTCAATTAAATTTTTCATAAGATAAAAATATAAAATTATTGTGCTTTAAGTATATGTAATTTCTATATGATGTGAAAATCTTAAATAAAAATTAAGTTAAATAAATAATAAATTAGCGTATATAATTTTATGACATTGAACCAATCTTATTATGCTTTTTTAACATAAAAATACTAATAAAAATTAATTTATACATAATATGTTCTTTATTTTTAAACGATGATGAAACGATAAATTAAAATATGAAGAATAGAGCTAGAGTTCTAATATTTGTAGTTAATAAACAAATAGTTCAATTAAATAAAAGTATTTGAGCATCAAATTTGTGACAAATTTATTTTTATTTTTATGTTGCAATGATAAAATAAAAGTTTAAATTTTAAGAAGCAACAAACATATTCTACTTTTAGTTATATTCACACCACATTAATTGTTAACCAAGTCACATTTTAATTGTAATGAAAATCTCCAATTATTGCTTATTTTATCATTTATATCCTTAACTTTTTTTTATCATATTATTTTCACTAGCCTATTAATTTACACGTCTTATCTTTGTCTTTGATAGTGATTTCTGTCCAAAAAGCTAATTAAGAGGACATATAAGAATTTGTCTACTTCATGTATTTTCAACAAGGGTGTTCTCCTCCACATAGTGACGAAACTTATTTTTCCCACTAGTCTATGTGGCAAGACAGATCATAAGAAATGGCCCCACCTGAAAATTAAAAAAACAGCAAACACACACCCCAAACACACTCCCCTCATTTATGCACCCCCCAATTTTTTTCTCCCCGTAATCCCCAATCTTGGTGCCCCTAAAAATCCACCGCCGTGGAACCACGTCGACGACCTACCATTGCCGTCGCAGTGTGTTCATACGCACCTCTCTCGCCTCTATCACCGTGTTTTACCTCCGCTATCTTTCCTCATTACGTGCCCTCGCTGTAGCACCTCTATTGCCGTGTTTCTTTCAGTCGCACAGCTCTTGCGCTCGATTTTTTTCCCAGCTAAAACAAGAGTATTGCGATGGAAAATTTGAAAATTTGAATGTCTCAAAAAATGCAACAATGTCTTAAACAGTATGCTCATAGAAGAAAATGAAAATGAAGACCTTGTTATTAAAGTATATTTTAATACGTACAAGATAACTTGGTAATGTTAATGTTGGACTTTTTATTATGGTAGGAATGGAATCGCAAATTGATGACAATGTGTTTGTTCATCAAGTTGCTGTTCATAGTATTCCCGCAACTGGGCAAAAATTTCCATCACATGAGGCGGTCTACCAATTTTATAATCAATATGTTCAGGAAGCTGGATTTAGTACACGAATTGAGAACAGTAAAAAGAATAAGGTTACTAATGAAATATACTGAAAATTGTTTGTGTGTTCGAATGAAGGAAAACCAGATGATACATATAAGAAGAAATATAAAGATTCTGTGCCGCGTGCTGGGAAAAGAAAGCATGGGCAGACATGAGTCGGATATCGCACTAGATTAGCAGTGGTAAAGCAACAAACGGGACAAATGTGGATAGTCAACAAATTTGTTGAGGAACACAATCATACTCTCACTACTCCAAGTCGAGTGCATTTGTTAAGATCTCACCAGACTGTAACGACTAAAAAAAAAAACACTTAGTCAACAATTTGCTTATGCTAATATACCTACGTACCAGCATTTACGGCTTCTGGAGATAGATTCAGGTGGTCCATCATCGATTGGGTATATGGAGAGAGATATTAGAAATCATGAAAGAAACATTCGAGAAGAGCAAATGGGTCATGATGCTGAAACCCTAATTGAACATTTCACATTCGAAAAAGAGAAAAATCCAAATTTCTACTTTGACTATGAGGTCGACAACGCAAATAAGTTTATTCGGTGTTATTGGGCTGATGCAGAATCTCGACGTTCATATGGTTTTTTTGGCAATGTCGTGGTATTTGATACAACCTACAACACGAATAGGTACTTAATGATATTTATCCATGTCGTAGGAATAAATCACCATGGTCAGACTATTATTTTTGGGTGTGGATTTTTTAGTGACGAAACTACAGAGTCTATTGTGTGGTTGTTGTCCAAGTTCATGGAATCGAACTCCAATCAAGCGCCTTGAATGATTATAACCGATCAAGATGCTGCAATTGCGAAGGCCATATCAATAGTCATGCCATCGACATTCCATAGATACTGTATCTGGCACATTTTAAACAAGCTTTCAAAAAAAATAAATGCGATGGTGTACAATGAGCACTTGAGCAGTATCATTTGCTAGTTCGTATTATAAAAAATTCAGAGTTCTCTGCCGAATTTGAGGAACGATGGAATGAAGCAATGGTTAACATAGGTTTGCATTGTCATGAATGGCTACAAACGATGTATAATATCCGTAGTTGATGGGTACCAGCGTACGTTAAACACATCTTCAGTGCATGAATGTCTAGTAGCCAACGATCCGAGAGTGGACACTCATTTCTAAAGAAGTATGTGAATAGAAAGAACTCACTGATGGGATTCACTACGAGGTTCAATAGGGCATTGAGTCATCAACGCCACGAAGAATTAGTATCAAACCGTGTTGATCTTAATGAACAACCACGGGTGACGTCAAGCGTTATGATGGAAAGTCAGATGGTTCAAATCTACACGAAGAATGTGTTTATGTTGTTTCAGACACAAGTTGTAAAGAGTAATTTATACATTTGCTCGAAGAAATAAACTTTCAGCCACATGAAAACTTATGGTGTTCAGAGATTAGAGCATGGACAGAATTTTGATAGGCCCCAGGAGCTGCAATATTACACAGACACTGACTTTGTTTCATGCAGTTGCCAAACTTTTGATGTCGAAGGTTATCCATGTCACCACATGATTTGTTTTCTGAAGAAAAAATAAGTGCTTCTACTTCCAAAAATATATATATTGTGACGTTGGACAAAAAATGCCAAAATGGGTAGTGAATGCGAAACTAATGCAAGTAATTATAGGGACGACTCTTATATCCAATCGTTAATTGGACGCCATGGGCTGTTATCACAGAAGGCTCAAGTGTTGGTGGATGATGCGGCCTTAACAAATGCTCGCAGTACGTTTCTAATAAGTGAGTTTGAAATGTTGAATTTGAGAGTGAAGGAAATTGACAATGGTAAGAATTTCGGCAAAAGCAAGTCCAATAGCCAAAGTCGTGAGGTCCAACAAGTAATAGAAGATCCAAGTGGAGTTCGAGCTAAGGGATGTGGAAAACGATTGAAGTATTCGAAAGAGAAGGCCATAGCAAGATGTAGTAGACAATGTTCAGTTTGCGGTGTAAATGGACATGACAAAAGAACTTGCCCGAGACTTCATGATAGCTACATTATATTCAATTATTTACCCTTTTACTCAGTTAGCAACTATGCAAATTGAATCTGAAAATTTTCATTTTGTAGGTCAAATGTCGACAACTTTCCCGAGACACAATATGACTACGATGACCCACAAAATGACGGGAGAGATGACGCTACTTTTACTTCAATTGCTAGTACTAATTTTCATTTTGGTTTGTAGTATGTACATCTATGAAAGTCATGTTGAATGTGTTTTGTAGTAAATCAAATTGATAATTTATAACTAGTGTTTGCTGGATAATTTATCATTAGTATGGATTTATCACTATCATTTGTATGGATTTACGTTGGTCAAAAGATATAAATGTTGGTTGATCTGTCTCATGTTCGTCCAAGAATTATTGCTCAATGATATTTTTGTTAATAATTGAAATGGAGATGGTATGTGAGCCAAACAGGATAAGGAGATGACATATGGGGAGTAGAAGGTAAAAACCCCATGTATCAATTTGTATTTGAACTTGAGAGTTCTTATAGTTTTTTTTTTTCCTATCATTGTATTCCTCCTTAATTTTTACTATTTCTAGTTAGCTTTGATACTGCTATTTTCATGTGTCATTAGTTTTCTGTAATGCTTAAGTTCAAATGCAGCTCCTGTCATTAGTTTTCATTTGTCATTATTTTTATGGATAAGTAAAACACTTGTTTTATTAAAAAAGATAAGTAAACATTCAAACCTTAAAAGCTAATAAACTAAATAATAATAATCTCTTAATGTTTAAAAGTAGCTGTTATCATTACAAATACCCCATTACATAAACATTTTCCACATTGTCATACTTAGTGATTCATAATTCACACACATAAATTCATTACAACAAACACAAAAACAACAATACATGAAAACATGTCAAAATCCCAGCAATTTTTTCCCCTTCTCAATTCAAGTCGAAGTGAACATACCGTGTTTTCTAACTACTCTACCTTGTCAATTAACCTCCACATATCACACTTTAATTCAGTCAAATCTGTACTTGTATGTTCACGTCCTTCGGACTGCCATCCCACATTAAATTCAACCTCGTCAGCCCAACTAAATCCCCTGCACATTATACCATCATGCAATAGTAAAATTTAATTGAAATCAACGCAATTATCCAATCCAAAAACTACAAGATGAAAGGTCACTTACCTTCATACTATGACATCTCCAATATTAACGATTTGGATTCCTTTCGGAGTGCGAGGTATGAATCCTCATATACGTATCACATCTACATCTAAGTCGTGGCTGGGGATCATTTCCACTAGAAGAAGACATTTCTTACCTATCTGTTATTCGAAGATTACACCAATATCACATGAATACCAATAAATTTCATACGGTATACAATCTATTACGAATTTAGAATTATATCGGAGGCTCAGATCATGTTTCGGACTAGATGCATATTGCACCACCATGGCTGCAGAACGCCGGTTGCATAAAAGTACACAAGACCCCCATTCTCATGCCGTCCGGGCTGCCAAGCCAAGATATAGAACTAATGGTCTAAGTTACCGAAATCGAATAATCATATAAAATCAATAACATTGATCATCACAGCTCGTTAGTCAATTATAGTCTCATTCTCCTGCCCAATTCAGAACAAATTTGCATCACATTTCAAATTCGGGATCAAAGGTACCAAATTTGCATCACATGCCAATTCAAATCAGCATCAAAGGTACCAATTACCGCAAAAAAATTTAGATTTCAACAACACATACGAACCCTGTCATTATAAAATCATTGGGTAGAAATAATATTGGCATCAAACAATAATGATTCCCCAATCTACCTCTACCCTCAGATGTAGTTTTTTGACCACATTCACTGGTTCGCAACAAGCACAATAATAAGTATCCGGTTGCTTTTTAATACAAACATCCAATGACACGAAATTGCGAAATGATGCTCATACCGGATTCGGATGTGGTTTTTAAAGCGAGCGCAGGAGCTGTGCAACCAGAACAAACACGACGATAGAGGTGCTACAGCGAGGGCACATAAGGAAGAAAGATAGCAGACGTAAAATATAGCAATAGAGGTGAGAGAGGTGCACACTGCAACGGTAATGGTAGGTCACGACGTGGTTCCACGGCGGTGGATTTCTAGGGTACTAAGATTGGGGATTACGGAGAGAGAAAAATTGGGGGAAGGGGGGGCAAAAATGAGGGGAGGGTGTTTGGGGGGTGTGTTGGCTGTTTTTATAATTTTCAGGTAGGCCCATTTCTTATGATCTGTCTTGCCACATAGAATAGTGGGGAAAATAAGTTTTCCCACTATGTGGAGGAGAACACCCTTGGTATTTTCAAATAAGCAGAAAAAAAAATACAAAAATTTGAAAAAAAATATTTTTCCCTCATT
The DNA here is from genome assembly GCA_030279155.1 of Forsythia viridissima. Classification (NCBI taxonomy): domain Eukaryota; kingdom Viridiplantae; phylum Streptophyta; class Magnoliopsida; order Lamiales; family Oleaceae; genus Forsythia; species Forsythia viridissima. Next base: position 9,490,893 of record CM059044.1, read on the forward strand.
ATAATCGCATATATTTGGATAAAAATCGTCATCATCAGAGAGGAGTTATGAAAATTAATTGAAAGTTATGATAAAAATTCGAAGAAAAAAATTAGAGACATAAGTGACAAAATATCAAAGGTTATGGAGGACCTTCATTACAATTAAAACGTAGTGTAGATAATAAAAAATGTAGTGTTAATATAATTACCCTTATATATAATCAAAATATCAATTTTAATTTTAATTAATTAAATTAATTCCTCTTTTGTCATGGGTTTATTAGAACTCTAATAATAAAACATCTATTAAAGATAATTAAATTTATTTGATATTTTTCCTATTATATGAAAATAGAGAAATTGAGAAACTAAATTGATGCAAGTCTAATGCATAAAAAAATAATTTTAATTTAATTGATTTTTTACTATATGAATATGCTTTTATTTTTTAATTTTTATAAATTTTGAGATTTAATAAATGTTTATTATTTTGATTTTAAAATAATTATGGTGAATGTATTGTTTTGAAAAAATATTTGATAATATTACATATTGTTATAAAAATATAAATGAATTTTACAATACTACTCATGATAATAAAAATATAGAAGAAAATTATTAAAATCAATGTCTATTTTAATAATTTTGTATAGTCACAGTAATAAATTGCTTTTGCTTTACAAAACGTTCAATGATGATTTTAAAATATACATCAGTTTTAAAATAAGAGTTTACAAAATACTTATCTGATTCTTTCTACAACTGATTCTTTCTGCAGCACAATAAAATCCGATTATCTTAAAAGTACAGCAATACCAAATCAAGCCTAACCGTGCGCCTTACTTTCATGTGTAGTGCAATGCCACAAATGGAGACCAAAATCTGAATACCACTCACCAAAATGTAGCAAATTATTAAGGAACGTTTCAAATAAGAAATTTGCTTCTTGGGTTGAGAGGGCTATACGGTACTGCATGAGCAACACAAACTTCATTGGGCAAACATTTCTCAATTCCTTTTGTAGTTACTAATCTGAGGTCCTACGTCGGATAAGCTTGAATACTTTTTGACTTGGCCAATATGACATATTTGTCAAAGAGAATTAAACACGTCGATGATAGAAGACAACAAAAGAAAATATCATCATTAGATGATGTGTTTTCCATTGATGACAATTCCTCTTAAATTAACCAATCAAGAAGTTGAAATGACAATTGATGCCATAGGGCTAAGATCCAAAATCATCATGACTCCACTGCAGTCGGTCTTACCAACCAATCAAAATGCATCATAAGAGTTTCTACATTAAATGTGTTAATTTTAGTTAATTAAATATTGCCACAAACAATAAAGTGAATGTTATATGATATATCTATATGTTAAGTTTAGTTAGTGTTTGATTATCACATTGGACTAGTCATTTAGCTACTCAACATTTTGTTTAATTAACACACCCATTGTAGATGCTCTACGAGCTTCTACAAGTCATGAGAGACTAAAGGGGTTTCTTACAACCTGTTTTCTTATATAAGGGGAGATAAAGAAAAGGGACACAACAGCTTGGCCTAAAAACTCTCTCATTCCAACTCAGAACTAAAATATCTTTGTACTATTGTGATCGTTCAATTTTATAACACTTTTTTAATAAATACTCTTGAAAGTTGATCAAAGAACAACATGTCATTTTTTGAACATCAACACCTTCCGACGTATACATGATTATATAGAAACTCAATTTGTTCTTTAGATTTTGTTATCTTAAATGTATTCTTTAATTGAATGATTTGATTTTCAAATTGTGTTTCCTTATTTTGTTAAGTCAACTTTGAAATCAATCAATCAATTAGAGTTGCCTGTTTAGCACGTCGACGATTGTTGTGAGTAATGCTTTTGTCAATAAAATTTTTCGTAGTAGAACATTTTTCAGTATGAGTTATTATTTCAAATATTTTGACATTCTTACAAACACTCGTGGACATATGATATCTGAATTTCACGTATCTTTTGCAAATGGTCTCATAACTTTCACTTGCCAAAATTTAGTCCTCCGACTCTTTTGTATTCACCTACTAATAGAAATGATGAGTTAGTTGACGAAATTGTTTATATTGTCTCCCTCAATATCACTTGACAAAAATATTAAAAATAAAAAAGAAAGAAAGAAATAACAGAGTTATTTTAGTTTTTTTTCATTTCATAGTGCATTTGAATTTTTTTTTACACCTTTATTTTAGTTAGACGAACAGAGTGGCATCCTTTCTGAGAAGAGGGTTGAGACTTTTTGTACTTTGTCCATTTTCAAATTCACGAACTTATGAATTCTCGTTTCTGTATTGGACAAATTCATTAATATTTTAGTATTTGTTTTACAGCTTTGGATGAGATCCTTAATTAATATCTTAGATAAAATCCACTACTCTTCGGGCATGTCCTCAGCGTCGAGGAACGTGTAGTGTATATACAACTTGTTGGAAAATAAATAATTGGTGAATGAAATTTAAAGCTCACCTTCCAACTTCTCAAGTCAACCCTTTCATGTATTGTAACTCTTGTAACTCATGTAACTTACCTTGGAATTGGAATTGAAATTGGAAGGTCACTCGTGTATCTATATAAACAAGTCCAAAGTTCCTCAATCAAATCTGTTGACGTCTGAACCTGCACCAGTCCACGTGCCAACAGATCTCCAATCACTCCTCTGCCAGCTCGTATGTTACCTGAACACTAGGACGACAGTTAGGCACCAAGATCTCCGGAGAAAAAGGGTCCGGCGATCGTTGGCACTCCGACGATCAAGTCAACAGCCGGTATATAAGAAATACGCGGGGGCGGGAGCAAAATAGGGGTGTGGGAGAGACAAGCAGGCAGAGGTTTGAGCAGAGTTTAGGGTGGGATTCTTAAGCGTAAAAGTGCGTACCTTGGAACAACCGGAGGCGTTGTATTTATAGTGCGAGAGATCTAATTGATTTAGGAGACCAATCAATTTGATACTCAATCGGATCCTCCTTCCTTATGTGATAAAGATCCTTCCTTATCCATGCAATCTTCGGGATTATCTTCCTTCTTTGAGTTTATCATGCTGCATGATTTTGGGAGATTTCGATCCGGTTTCCTTGTGAGGATTCGTGCGCCAAATCAACGCGATCTTTCTTTAATTACTTCTTTGGCTGCCCTGGCATATCGAGTTGCTCGCTGGTTACGAATGATGCGAGGCCTGACGAGGCCCTATGGTTCGCATAAGGGCGCCGAGGCCCTCCACATAACTCGCGGATTTCTGGCTGCCGAAAGCCCAAGTGCGTGACGGGCCATTCCAAGGCCCTAGCAGGGCCCAGATAGGGCTCTTGATAGATTGCGAACTAGGCCCTTACTGGGCTTAGATGGGGCCTATGCTGACGTGGCGGTCATATCGTAATCGTGTGGTAACAAAATCATAAAAAAAAAATTCAGTTTTTTCTTCTCTTTCCTTCTGTTCATCTAAGTTTTCTTTTCACGGTGATATTGTTCTGGTAGTAAGTCAGTTTGCTGGTACATCCAGTTCTTTCGTTATATCCTGGGAAACAGTCGTTCATAACCTACAGTAGGTCTACGGTAGGGGACGAATCTGTTTTAAGAAAACTATACTTATACATGTCTCGATTTACATTCCTCTTTAATTTATATTCTGAAATTGTATTAGTTATTTGTTTACTGTTTTTTTTAATATGCTGTTTAATGTTTTCCAATTGACGTATAGATTAACAATCTGATAACAATCTTAAAACATATTCGCTAAGCACATATTATATTCAAAACAATGTTCCAAACCAATTTTAGAAACTGAAATAGTTTTTATTAGCAGATTTTTTTTTCCAGCAGTGTTCAAATTTTGAAATCTGTGTCCGTTAAATCTTAAAATTTATTGAAATATTCACCTAACGATTAGACTTCTTATTTGATAATTTATGTTGACCAGGAGCCTTTTAATCAAGTTTTAATACATATGATTAAACTTATTAGTTCCAGTAATTACATTAAAGTGGTAGATTGTTTTTTAATCCTTAACAATTGCTTCATGATTCCAAGAATTCAACTGTGTGTGTTATTTTTTTTCTTTTAACAATTGTTTAATGATTATGAATCAACTATTAACAATTGTTTGTTTACATTATTGAATTTTTTTTTTTCCGTATATGATTCAGACCAGTTTTAGTTGGCAGATTTATGTAGTACATTTTATTATTTAGTTAGCAGACTTATGTGGTTCATTTTATTATTTAGTTGGCAGTTTTCAGTGAATTGTTTTTTATATTTCAGTGATTTCGGTTACATCTAATTAGAAGATTTCACTAAAATAGTTAAAGTGATTACATTATTGTGTTTCATCTCTGAAAAAAAGAAAAAATGAAAAAGGGGGTTTCTATAGAAAAATATTGTTTACACCGTGGAACTGAATTTTCTTCTTATTTCAGAAAATGACAACTGATCTATTTACTGAAATTGTGGCTGATGAAAATCAAAATGTGGCTACTATGCCAAGTCCATCTGTGAACCAGACTGTGACACATGTGCCAAGTTTTGATGTGACCTAAACTGTGACTCGAACTACTGCTCTGATTGTGAATGTTCCAGTTAATCATGGAGAGAAACTGAAGAAATTCAAAGTAATGAATTTCAAAAGGTGGCTGTAAAAAATGCTATTTTATCTGACTACCTTAAATCTTGCAAAATTTTTAATTGAGGATGCTCCAAAACTTAATGAAGGTGAGAAAGATATTCAAACTGTCAGTGCTGTTGAAGTTTGGAAGCATTCTGATTATCTGTGTCAGAATTATGTCATGAATGGCTTGGCAGATTCACTATACAACGTGTATAGTATAATGAAAACAACGAAGGAATTGTGGTAGTCTCTAGGCCACAAATATAAAACTGAGGATGCAGAGGTTAAGAAATTCATTGTTAGCTGCTTCTTCGATTATAAAATGGTGGACTCAAAACATGTCATCAGTTAAGTACAAGAATTGCAAGTGAACTTGCATGAGATTCACGCCGAGGAGATGAGTTTGAGTGAAACTTTCCAAGTGGGAGCTATTATTGAAAAGCTACCTCCAGCCTGGAAAGATTTCAAAAATTATCTCAAACACAAGAGAAAGGAGATGAATATTGAAGAATTAATTGTTAGACTTCGCATTGAAGAAGACAACAAGGGTTCTAAAAGGAAGATGTTCAATTCTGTTGTGGCCAAAGCAAATGTGGTAGAGCATGGTCAAAGCTCTAAGGAGAACAAAAATAAGTTTGTTAAAGGGCCTAAGATGGGTCCGAAAGGAGGTGTGTCTAAGAAGAATTTTTTTAAAAAATGCTACAATTGTGACAGAGTAGGTCACAGATCGTCGGAGTGCAGGTTGCCGAAGAAGAACAACAAAAAAGAAACAAATGTTGTTGATGACATCACATATGATGTGTCTGAAATAAACCTCGCTGCAGTCATTTCTGAAGTGAATTTGGTGGGATCAAATCCAAGAGAATGGTGGATTGACACCGGTGCTACCCGTCATGTCTACTAGGATAAAGAGATGTTCAGTTCTTTTGAAGTAACTGAGAATGGAGAAAATCTGTTTATGGGATATTTAGCTACATCTGAAATAAAGGGCTAAGGCAAAGTGGTTTTGAAGATGACTTTTAGAAAAGAGCTGACTCTTAACAATATACTTTTTGTGCCTAAAATCCGTAAGAACCTGGTATCCGGGTCGCTACTGAACAAGCATGATTTTTGTATGGTATTTGAGTCAGATAAAGTCATTTTATCTAAAAATAGAATGTTTGTTGGAAAATGTTATGTGTCTGATGGGTTTTTTAAGCTCAATGTAATGACCGTTAAGCTGAAAATTAATAAAGTGAATAATTCTTCTACTTACTTGCTTGAGTCTTCTAATTTGTGGCATGGTAGACTATGACATCTTAATTATCATACTTTACGTAGATTAATTAACTTGAATTCCATACCTGCAGTTAGAGATGGCAATGGGCCGAGCCGAGCCAACTCAGCTTGGCCCGTGCCAAATAGGGTCCAGTTCTGCCCTTATCATGGACCGAGCTCGACCCATGAAGAGACGGCTCGGCCCGTGTAAAAAATATGGGTTCAGATCGGTCCATGGTCCGCGGGTCACATGGGCCGAGCCACGGGCCGGTCCGCGGACCCACTTGAAATTTACTTTTTTTTTGTGAAGTTATAAAAATAGAAAAGAAATATGTAAATATAATTGTTAATTGCAATTGTTGGTCCTCAACTTAAAGCTAGGGACCAATTTGGTCCTATTTGGACCACGGGCCAAGTCCGTGGTCCACGGACTAGTTCACGGGCCGGCCTGTGTGTCAATTTACGGCCCAGTCTGGGACCGAGCCATCGTTCGACGAGCCTGGACTGGCCTGGGCCCATCCTTTTACGGATCGGGCTGCCGGGTCGCCCATTCCATTTGCCATCTCTACCTGTATTCTATGTTGATTCTAAACACAAGTGTGAAATGTGTGTTGAGGCAAAATTGACAAGGTCATCATTTCTAACTATTGAAAAAAAACGGAACAACTTGATCTAATTCAAACTGACGTTTGTGATTTAAAATATGTACAAACAAGAAGTGGCAAAAAGTACTTCATTACTTTTATTGATGATAGCACAAAATATTGTTATGTCTATCTACTTAAAAGTAAAGACGAACCTACAGAGAAATTTGTTCTTTGTAAGAATGAAGTTGAGAATCAACTCAACAAGAAAATTAAGGTGTTGAGAAGTGACAGATGTGGTGAATATGAATCACCATTTGATGAATTATGTGCACAAAGTGGAATCACACATGAAACCATATCACTTTATTCACCTTAACAAAATGGTATTACTGAACGAAAAAACCGTACCTTAAAAGAAATGATGAATGCAATGCTATTAAGTTCTGAGTTACCTCAGAACATGTGGGGGGAGGGGGAAAGCTGTTTTATCAACTAATTGCCTTTTAAATAAGGTGCCCAAAAGAAAGAAGAGAAGACCATATACGAGTTGTGGAAAGGAAGGAAGCCTTCCTATAAATATTTGCGAGTGTGGGAGTGTCTAGCCAAAGTAGCTGTACCTACACCTAAAAATGTGAAAATAGGTCCAAAATCAGTTGATTGTATTTTTATTGGCTATGCACATAACAGTAGTGCTTATCGATTTCTTGTGTATGAATCTAAAATCTCAGACATACACAAAAATACGATAATGGAATCGAGAAATACTTCATTTTTTGAACATGTATTTTCATACAGATCCAAAGAAGAACAAGCTCCTCTAAACGGACATATGAAGCCACGAACCAAGAACAAGAAGAAGAAGATGAGATTGAACCAAGACGTAGCAAAAGAGCTAGAACTGAAAAATCTTTTGGTCCATATTTTCTAACTTATATGCTAGAAAGTGAACCTCAAATCTTTAAAGAAGCTGTGAACTCTTAAGAAAGACCTTAATAGAAAAAGATAATTAAAATGAGATAGATTCTATTATGCAAAACCATACATGGGAGCTAATGGATCTTCCTCCAGGATGTAAACCACTAGGCTACAAATGGATTTTCAAAAAGAAAATGAAAGCAGCTGGAATAATCGAAAAGTATAAATCTAGGCTTGTTATAAAAGGATACAGACAACGAGAAGGCCTTGATTACTTTGATACATATTCTCCAGTAACGAGAATAACATCTATCAGAATGACACTTGCAATTGTAGCTTTGCAAAATCTCGAAGTACATCAAATGGATGTGAAAACTGTATTTCTAAATAGAGATTTAGATGAAGAAATCTACATAGAACAACCTGAGAGTTTTTCTGATCCAGAGCAAGAGAACAAAGTCTGTAAATTGGTGAAGTCATTATATAGCTTGAAACAAGTTCCAAAACAATGGCATGACAAGTTTGATCATGTCATGATGGAATGTGGATTTAAAATCAACGAGTGCGACAAATGCGTTTATATCAAAGATACTGAAAATGACTTTGTCATTTTATGTCTTTACGTTGATGACATGCTTATTGTTGGAAGCAACGATTTGAGGTGTCAAGACAGGCGGGGGGGCTAACTGAACCCACATCGGCCCACCCGTCTCGACCCAGAACTGCATGCCGACTTGTGAATCAGACGGGCCGTTCATGGGCCGAGGAAGCCAAACTACGGGTTGTTCACGAGTTGAGGAGGCTAAACTGTGGGCTGGCCCGTGAATCGAACGAACTATTCACTACCTAGGCAGTTCGACTTTTAACCGCTAGCATATTTTGATTTTTTTTATAAATGGCAGAAAGCCGTTTAAAATGAAAGATGTGACAGATGCGTGATGTTTTAGTCTTTAAATATATATTTAAAAAATAGAAATTGAATTAAAAAATTAACAAATGTGAATTTATCATTGTTATTTTTTTTTATTTAGTAATTTAACACATTTGTTGATATATATGTAAATATTTTTGTTTATAATTAAAATAGGTAACTAAATTTTTTTAGTAATTTAAAAAAAAAATTTATTTATATGGACCAAACCGGGTTGAACCGCAGCCCACATGAGCTCAACCCGGATGGGCCAACGGGTGGGTCGGACTCGTGTTTAATTTTTTGTAGGCTAGATTGACCCGACCCGCAATCTGCCATGGCGCAGGCTTTTTCTAATACGGTCGTCATCGGGCTTCATCGAATGCGGGCTGACCTGGCCCGCCTTACCCGAATTGACACTTCTTACAACGATAAAATGATTAAATCTATTAAAGACATGTTAAATTGAAGATTTGACATGAAAGATATGGGCTTAGCGGATGTGATACTTAGGATTAAAATTTCAAGAACATCAGAAGGAATTGTCCTAGGTCAATTACACTATGTGGACAAAATTCTTGACAAATTTAACAAGGATGATTCTTGCATTGCTAGAATACCGATAGATACCAGTCAGCATCTATCAAAGAACAGAGGCGAGAGTATCTCTCAAGTAGAATATTCTAGAATTATCGGAAGTCTGATGTACTTGATGAGTTGTACAAGACCAGACATAGTCTATACAGTTAGCAAACTGAGTAGATACACGAGTAATGCAGGAAATGAATAATAAAAATACTAAGGTATTTGAGATATACTCGTGATTATGAACTGTACTATACCATATATCGGGTAGTTATTGAAGGATACAGCGATGCTAATTGGATATCTTATATAAAAAACTCAAAGTCTACAAGTGGATTTGTGTTCACACTAGGAGGTGCAGCTATATCATGGAAATTCTCTAAACAAACGGTTATAGCCCGATCCATTATGGAATATGAGTTTATAGCCTTGGACAAGTGTAGTGAAGAGGTTGAGTGGTTACGTACTTCCTAGAGGATATTCCTAGATGGTCAAAACATGTGCCAGCAATTTGCATACATTGTGATAGTCAATCTACAATTGGTAGGGCACATAGTAACATATATAATGAAAAGTCTAGACACATACGTCATAGACATAATACCATAAGACAACTATTCTCAACTGGAGTTATCTCTATTGAGTATATAAAGTCAAAGGATAATATTGCAGATCTACTAACTAAAAGTTTGAATAGAGAGTTAGTTGAAAAGTCGTCGAAAGAAATGGGACTTAAGCATTTGGAAGAATAAGTTATTACAATTGAAATCCAACCTAGTTGACTGGAGATCCCAATATCTAGGTTCAAAGGGACAACCTAATTGTAAATACTTAATTAGATCACTGTAGGGGTTCACTCATGTCCATTCCTATGATGAAACAGTGATACTCGTAAAGGAAAGGATAAGCAATAGGTTTATAATGATTCTTAAGCGCGGAGTAGAGCGGGCTACTCTTAATAAGAAATCACCTATGTGAGAGAGAAGTGGCGCTGCTTCTAAGAGAATTGTATAAGACGCAATTCTTAAAATCTCTCGCAGAACCACGCATATGTTCACGACCATAAATGAAAATAACAATGAGAATTGAACTATGTCAGGAAGAATTCTGTGTGAGGTATATCATCGTTTACACAAATGGCAAATCAGTTCAAGGACATCACGTCTATTGGTCAGCTAGTAAAGTAAATATACTTTCACGATGGAAGGTTCAAAGGATAACACTTACCTATTCTATGCAGGTTTCAGACGTTGAACTTTGTCACTAAGTCTTCCGAGTCTCTATTATTTTCCATTTATGTGGAGGATTGTTGGAAAATAAATAATTGGTGAATGAAACTTAAAGCTCACCTTCCAACTTCTCAACTCTCAACCCTTTCATGTATTATAACTCTTGTAATTCATGTAACTTACCTTAGAATTAGAATTGGAAGGTCACTCGTGTATCTATATAAACAAATCCAAAGTTCTTCAATCAAATCATATTAAAAAAAAAAAAAAAAATCAGCTTTTTCCTCTATTTCCTTCTGTTCATCCAAGTTTTCTTTTCACGGTGATATTGTTCTGATAGTAGGTCAGTTAGTTGGTACAGCCAGTTCTTCCGTTGTATCATGGAAAATAGTCGTTCATAACCTACAGTAGAGAATGAATCTGTTTTAAAGAAACTGTACTTGTACATGCCTCAGTTTGTATTCTTTTTCAATTTATATTCTGAAACTGTACTAGTTATTTGTTTACTGTTATTTTTAATATGATGTTTAATATTTTTCAATTGACGTATAGATTAACAATCTGATAAACATTAAACAGCATATTAAAAAAATAGTAAACAAATAACTAGTACAATTTTAGAATATAAAGTGAAGAGGAATGCAAACAGAGGCCTGTACAAGTACAGTTTGCTTAAAACAGATTCGTCCCCTACTGTAGGTTATGAACGACTATTTCACAGGATAAAACGGAAGAACTGGTTGTACTAGCGAATTGACCTACTGCCAGAACAATATCACCGTGAAAAGAAAACTTGGATGAACAGAAGGAAAGAGAGAAAAAAGCTAATTTTTTTTTTTTTTTTTTTATGATTTGATTGAGGAACTTTGGACTTGAGTTACATACACGAGTGACCATCTAATTCTAATTCCAAAGTAAGTTACATGAGTTACAAGAATTAAAATACATGAAAATGTTGAGAATTGAAAAGTTAGAAGGTGAGCTTTAAATTTCATTCACCAATTATTTATTTTCCATCACAACTTGTTTAAATTATCAGCTGGCAAAAAAGAAAAAAAACAATAAAATTGATATAACTAGGGGTGACCCAAACATGAAATGCCAAAGCCCTAAATCTATTCAGCTTTATGTGGATTTCAGCTTTTTTGATCAACAAATTCATTGTATTTAATTTTGAAGAAAAGTCAATTTATTCAGAAAACAAAAGCTAAGATTATGACATTGTGCATGTCATTGTTGACCCAAAATGTGTCCGCAATTATCAAATTGCCACCATTTATGTTGAAAGGGAAATCAGATTGGGAATTTCGAAAGTAAAGTAGTTGGGGGTAGTTTTGAAATTTATTGAAAGTTTGGTAATGTCAATTACCGTGTTCCTGCAACTTTCTAAAATGGCAGGACCCATAAAATTAATTTCTTTTGGACGTTTGCATGTGGATTTTATCAAAATCAAAAGAAAAATCGATATCAGACACACTTTCAATCTTTGTCTCCATCTCTCTCTGTTTCTCACACGGCGTCCGTGACTCTACCGACGACTAACTCAGTCCTCGATCTTCAATTGTGAAGTTGGTGTATAGAACGTGGTAGTCGCATCCCAAACCACTAAATAGAACGGACCCGATCAAAACCAATTCGGTTCAGGTCGGGTTGGTTTAATGAACCCAACTTGATCGTTTTCAGTTTGGAAATCATCCAACTCGATCCGTGTCAACTCCTCAATATAACGGGTTAAATACAATAAAAGTGGGAACTAAATTTTGCAACTGAAAGATCAGGACTATTTGCAAGCAACGAATAAAGGTTGGGAAGTACCAACAAAATTTTAATCCAAATTGAAATAAAGATCACCATCTTTATTTTCAGTCAATCCATTGTTATACTTTGTAAATTGAAATAAAGATTATGAAAAATGGGATCGTTCCTATTACTAATGAATTTGACAAATAATCACGGGTCTTAATTTAAATTAATCTAACGATCCATATCTATTAGAATTTTTAAATTTTTTACATTCACTTTCAAATACGTCTCAATAAATTTTTTAATATATTTAAACCGTTAGATTAGTTGAAATCAAAGATCATAATTATTTATCAAATTTATTTGTCAAATACGTTGGTAATTACGGTATCCATGAAAAAATACAAAACTTATTTTTGCTTACAGTAAAATGACAAATGGGAGTAGGAATTTTATATTTATGATATTAAATTAAATTAAATCCCTTAAAATTCTATCTTGAAAATTTTCATTAATAATTAATAAAATATACATACATATGCTGCACGTGGAGTAAATTTTACACCACCAATCCATTGAGAAATAAGAAGCACGTGGAAAGATAGAATTGTACTAAATGGTAAAAAGCAAGTAGGGTAAAATTTCATGGTGAAAATTCCCTAATATACAGATGTATGAGTTCTTGCATTCCACCTTCACTTTTTAGTTTTTATTAGCGTAAAGTGTTGTTAGGCGCGAATGTTAAATTTTAAATTTTTTGAACTTAAGCAAGGACGAAGCGAAAGTTGAAAAAACGTTTTCTTATTTTTAATATTATCTTAAATATTAAAAAAAAAAAGATAAAAAAATTCAAACAAAAAAGCATCTGTCTAAGTGTGATTAAGCGAGGCTAGACATGAGTTTTTTGATTAAAAAATACAGTTGATCACTTAATTACACGTTTATATATTAAGCGAGAAGTGAAAGTTATGATTCACATGTTGACGTATTATTTAGAATATTGCCTTTCATATACAATTATATATAACCATAATATATGCCAATTTCACCGCCACCTACCCTTCCTTTTTGCCTTTCTCCGGTGAGCAGTCCATTCATCCCTAAGGGCACTATTCATTTCCACTTGTCGTGCAATGCCACAAATGAAGAGCAAATTATATTCAAGGTCCCCATTCAATTTTAAATGCATATATCATCCCCAATTTTTTAAGTAATTCAAGTAGATAATTATTCTTGACAATTCTACCATCTAACTTAATAAACTAGAAAGCAACAATGAAAAATAAATTGAGAAAATTACAATTGAGATATCTAATCTTGTCAAAGTGCAAATAAGTGTCCAAAATCTCCACCCATTCACCCGCCAACTACCACTAACATCGCCTTTTATGACAAAAAGAATAAAAAAACTTAAAAAAAATGAAAGACTTCACCTTCTCCCACCCTCCTCTACCACCAAGCTCTGACACCCCTTCCAAGCCACACTACTACTCCTAGCCACCACCTAAAGCCAATCGTTGGCAATTGTCGTCACCATTTCCACCATCAAAACAAACTTATGCCTTCAACAATACCCAATCCATCACCACCAACGAAATCAAATTCATACCCCACCAAGGTGCGAAGCGCTAGTTCGCACATGGTAGTGCTCTTGGAAAGATAGAATATCATCACATGAACATAACATTAAATTACAAATACTTCTGAATCAAACAGATAAAACATGTGAATAAAGCCAGATTGACATCATTATTTCAAAATCCAATGAATAAACCTAGCAAAATTCCAGGAACATGTACGTGAAGGGATTGAAACAAGTTATACAACAATCAACTTCAACTTTAACTTTAATTTTTTTGCAAATGGATTTTTGTTCTATTTTTTTTTTTTTTTTTTTTTTTTTTTCCCCTTTCTCATATTCGTTTAAATAGCATAGCCTCCGCTACAAGAAGAACACCATATGTTTAACTTCAGTTTTCGGAGAAAAAAACCTATTAATCTAAAATCATTTCAAATTTAATAAAATAAAATAAAATATAAAATATAATTAACACTACCACCAGAAACTTTCAGACTTCAAAAAATCCTCAACAAAATTAGTTTGATTTTGGGGTGATGGACTTGTACTTGCATATTTTGGGTGGTGGATCTGTACAAACAAAATTTAAATGTTTCTTGTTTAAAAGATTGTTTTCTTTTGTGGACTGAAATTTTCCTTCACATAATTCCATCTTTAAAAACTCTAATCTTATACTACTTACTGAAATATTCTAAAAAGAGTCGATGGACCGACCATTTTCGAGCGCAAATAGTAGTTCAAACTTCCTTTTCAACACATGCAATTCATAATGTTGAGTATAGAATTTGCCTAATTTAACATTGTCAAATTAGTAGTAGGTTTCTTAACCATGTGACAATTATTGTTTCCCTATTTTTCTATAGCAATTTCCCATAACTTCTCATCCTATTATAGGAAGTTTTCATAATTTTGAGATAGAATCAATTAGGGAATAAAATAGGTAACCAATTAATTACTAAATAAAGGAATTTCTATAAAATTCTATTAATTATTAAATGCAAATGTAATAAAATCAATAAATCTTATATACCATATATGAGACACGAAGTTGTCTTAGGTTCATAATATTCAAATTTCTCATCTGACTTGAACTTATCTGTTAGGTTAAATTCAAATGTGGTCCAGTTAAACGTGGTCACTGGCAAAAAAGAATCTAACTGGACCACATTTGAAGTTAATTAGGATATTACGTACGTGTTGCATGTGACTGAAATTGTACACCACTCATCCATTAAATTCAGTACATGGAAAGATAGAATTGCACAAAAAAATTTTAAAAAAAAAAATTTTAAGATTGAATTTCATGGTGAATATCTCCTATATATACACATGTCGCCGTCACCAACACCACCTGCAAACCATCTAATTGCGTATGTTTAGTGGTGCTGAAATTATTTTTTAAATACTTATAAATTGTAGGTCCTATGGAATGTGTATATAATAAATATGTAGTAAGTTGTGGGTCCTACAAAATTTATGGATAAAAAATATGTTTAACCAGTAGAAATTATACACCTTCAATTATTTTCTAAATTCTAATTTTACTATTCAAGTTTTTTTATTGTGATAGTTTTGCTACATACTTGATTTTTTAATTAAAATTCTACAATTACTTTTTAATATTTTAAACTCCAAAAATAACAAATGTAACACACATTTTTTATAAGAAATATATCAAACGTAACAAATATAACAATAAATATTACAAAAATAAAAACAGTATCTTTAGAATAAAAAAAGTTAGATAATATTTTATGGTTAATAATGAAACTATCCCATTTTTTATTTCAGAAATAATGTTTTCAAAAAAGCCCAAATATAATATTAATAATAGTCTAGCTATAGAAGCCCACATTACCTACTGATAACCCAAATTCATCGGCAATTTCACCCCCAAATTCAAAACATCGGTCGAATTTGACTCGTCAGAAGGGACCCAAATCGTGTTTGCATAATGAGAATCTCCTAATTTCACCCCCAAATTCAAAATCTTCTAATTTTACTCCAGAATTTCGATCGATTCATTGTAAATTTACAGAAATCAGAAAACACAGATATATCCTCTTCTGAAAAACCCAAAACTGAAACTAGCAATCTGTTGTTTTTCTTGAATTGCACAAAAAAAAATTGTGAATTAGAATTATTAAGCATGATTTTGCAGTGTTTCTAAGTTAGGAATAGTCCTTGCGTGCCTACAAAAACTTGCCCCGAGAGCAATATTAGCTCGATTAGAAAAATTTAGAAAACCTAGCCCAAACATGTAGTTCATAGAAGAAAAAAGAAGTTCAGCCCTATAAACCACATGTTAATAAACTTTTCAATTTTATAATATGTTATCTATATTACACATTTATGCAATGTTCAATCCCATTAAGGTTTTGTTACTTAATACATTTATGCAATATTTTACATTTTTCTGCAATGGGTTATTTGAGTGAATAATTTTACTCTGCCCATCATAGTGTGAATTAGGTTATTTGAGTGAATAATTTTTTTTGCCCACCATAGTGTGAATTATTTCTATTTTACAGTTTTCATGGTGGATCCGTGTGAATAATTTTGTGCCTATCATTGTGTACATTGTTGCAATATAACAATTTCTATGATGATGGAACATATCATGGATTTGAATGAAAATATGTGTTCTGTATTATGTATTTGAATGAGTACAATGAGTTATATAATAAGTTACACTTGACCTAATGACCTTATTTGTGAAATTCATTTACATGATAAATGTCCTTGCCATAAAATGTGACCAACTGGAAATCCGTGCAAGTAGAAAAACAATCAATGAGATGGTCGTTTCGATCATAATAGTTACATTTGAGTATCTTCTTGGAGTCCCATTTTCCTATAGTGTAGATGGTCGAATTATGTCATCTCATGTGAATAAATAAATTGCATTGAATGATGATTAGTATTTGTCTCACCTCGAGACATTCTTTCTATTGCAGAAGTATATTCTATCATCAATAAAGCTGTGAAAGTTGGAATACTTCATCTAAATATAGGAGCGATTGCTAGAAGAAAGAAAGCCATTATGATTTTAGCGTGAAGTTATGCAGAATTACACTCGTTGTCTCACACGTTCAACATCAAAGAACAAGTCCCCAACTGATATTATTGAACATATGGACTCTTCTAGCCATCGTGTATCTCACTCGTCCAAGCAAAAATGCACCCGAAGTTAAGGATGAGAAGAGTGCGAAAACGAGTAGAAAAATCCTACCGGAGGAGTCACCATCCAAAAAAAAGAATGAAATTAGTAGGCAATATGAAGCACTCTTGTCGTTTTTTATTTAAATATTCCTTGTGAAATACCTTTTATTCTAATTCTAACCAAGAAGTGTACATTTTAATTTTTTTGTTGATGTGTGTCCAAGTGATCTGCATGCCCTATATGAATTTTTTGATTGATCTGTTTCGTTGATGTGCTTTCCATGGTCTGCAGCCCATATATATGTATCTAGACATCTTTGTTGCACGTAGTGGGGCTAATAAATCTTACATGCCACTAATTGTTATTCCATATATGTTGCGTTTTGATGGTAGCAATTAGGAATGGCTCGGCTCGGCCGATAAAATACGAGCTCGGCTCGCCCAAACGGACGAGTCAAGCTTCGCGGCTCGTCTCGTCTCCAAAATGCTAGCTCGGTTTGGTCCACGAGCTCGTGGGCTGAACGGGCCGAGTCGAGCTGCCCTCAAATTTTTTTTTATTTTTATTTTTAATTTTGAAAATGAGAAAGAAATACAATATCGGGTATAAGATTGAAAACCATCATCCTTAGAATAAGAGTATTTATAGAAAAATAATGAAATTAAAAAACAAAAAATAAAAAAAAATGGTGTGACCGTTGGATGATCATCCAACGGTCACTTAATACACGAGCCACGAGCCGAGCCAGCTCGTGGCTCGTGCTTTTGGGCTCGTGGGACGAGCGGGCTCATTTTTTGGCCGAGCTAGCTTTTTTTTTTAGCTCGGTCCTTCTGGACCGAGCTTTTACAAGCCGAGCCAATGAGCCCACAAGCCGGCGAGCTTTTTTGCTATCCCTAGTAGCAATCCTCTCTTATCTGTTGTGTATTCAATACATTTCACTGTTTAGGTAATGGAATTGTGTACTTGTAGGCACATGATACATGTGACTACTCTAAACTGCAGGCACTGTTTTGAGCAGATTTCACGGGGCACAGATTTAAGAGGCAATATATATGAAATAATTTTGGACATCATGACACGTTCATACTACTTTTTCTGGAAAATTATTTGAGAGATATATGCAAGTTCATCATTTTTTTTTCTGTTCCTTATTTACGGTAGCAGAAAACGAATTATCAATGGCTTTTGAAATTTTTTGTTGTACCAAAATACCTTTCATTTTTTGTTACCAAGTAAAAAAATCATATTTTTCATTGAATACACTCAAGCCAAAATGATGCATTGCCATCTTAACAAATAAGACACACATCAAAAACAATCATCAAGAAATAATCACACAGAATAAGTATATACACAGTTTTAGATTCCCAGGTTTCGTAAGACTCATGATCTCAGATCAAAAGAATTATAGAGACGGGTAAGGTCTAGGTGATAATTCTAACAAAATAAAAACTACAACAAAAAATAGAAATCACAAAAAGTCAAAAAACCAAGGACGATGATATCACAGTTAATAGGAAAATAATTCCTAAATTCTAGCAACATGCGATAGTTACCCCACACGATAACCTCCAAACCTAATGGCCACCTCATACGATGACCTGTTATTACATGAATATAAAAGAGATCAGCTAATTTACCATAATAGACCAATATGTGGTCCGTTTTTAATTTAGAAAAATGCAAAACACTAGGGCCACACACTATTCGCTCTAGAATTGTAAACACATCAACAAAAGCAACCACAAAAGCTTAAAACAACCACAAAGGTTAAAAACATCGAATGTGTCTACTACCGATCCGCTATCCAGACTGTTCGAACTACTAGTGATGGAATGGACCACCCTAGAACGTCAAAAACAATAACATAAGATTTTCATCATCAAGCAGTCACCAAACGGGCCCCATACACACCCGTACGCACTGAAAAGAGATCTCCATGCACTGCCTTCGGAGAGCCCACACACTGCACTGGGAGCTCCACCATGACATCCCGAACTTGAATCTAGCTTCCTTTTGTCCAGACGACATTTGTTCTGGTCGAAAATAGGATGAGCAGATTCAATTTTTAATCTTCTTCATTTATCCAACAACCTAAAATGTTTTTCTTCCACCACAGAATGCCACTAACGCTCTGATACTACTTTGTAGAGAAAATCGACGCCAGATCGTTACGAAGATTGTAAGCTAAACATAGCTCAAATTAATAGTCAAAAACCTGACGTCCCAAACCTAGACATGTCATCCTTTTACCCAGACGATGCTTGGCCAGGTTTTTGGATAATATGGCAATACCAAAGAGGCTCAAAACCTAAGGATTTAACTCACCTAGATTAGTTAAATTTCAAATTCCTATTCTACTATGAAAATCAATAGTTAGTACGTGTTAAAGTTGGTGACATTGTATCCAATGAGAAAATGGAATGAGGTTTTTAAGAAATCGACAAATGGCTTAGTTGCAAACCCATGGTTCATCTACAAAAGTCCAAAGTGGCAACCACTATTACAGCTCCGTTGCCACCAGTTTTATGTGACATTGGACAAATTTGTCACAATTGTTGTTCCGAGGGCTAAGAAATCAAGAAAACAATAAGACAAGGAAAAATAAGAGGAATATCTTGTGATTGAAAGGATTGAGGTTGACACACTACCTCTAAAATTTGTTGATCGCTTCAATCCATCTATCTCAATTTATTATCTCCAAAATCTGTTCAGTTTTTCAATCAATTTGTAAAGTTTGATGTTTTTGTGAATGATGAAGGTGAAGATGTTGATAAAGTTGACATGCCCAGTTCGTAGAGACATTTGGACAGGTTTCCACATAAACATAAAGAATCTAAAAAGATAGAGCTAACGCTTAGATATGCTATAACAGAGCTGTTAGGGAAGGCTGGGGATGATGATGTAGTGTCGGTGACTTTGGTGCCAAAATTAGGTTGCAATGATGTCACCACTGGTGGTCTCAAGATTAAGCACTTGTTTGGTAAAAAACATTTGTAGATTATAAATAATGTCTTAGAAAATGTGTGGATAAAAATTTTGAATCCCATTGAAAGTGTAAATAAAAATGATGTTTTAACCAGTTTATAAGTGTTTATAAACTCTAAATAACATGCTTTACATACGCTGCTATCTAACCAAAAAAATTCAAGATTTTATTGAAAAGTATGGTATTGCTTGAGAATGTTGATTGTTGGTTTTTGTAATTTCTTGGCCCAATTATTTGGTTTTTTATATCGGATGAGCACATGAAAATTGGAGAATTTAGTGCAAATGGTCATTAATCTTTTAACCTCAGTAATAAAATAGTATCTAACGTTTGTTTTTTGGCATGGACATTCCTAATCTATGTGTTTTGGTGCGCAATTGGTCCTTATTAAATAAAAGAGACCAATATACCCTTTATTTTAATTAAAGAAGTTACTAATTTTTGTAAATGGTCCAGTACCTTTATTTAATAATACTTATGGGTGTGTTTGATTCAAACATTTTCCATGGAAAATGTCACTTCCATGGAAAATCTTGTCAAATCCATGGTTTTTATTTTCCCACTTTGTTGTTTGATTGGCACATGGAAAATCTAATACATTTTCTAAGTACAAGCATTTAAAGCATGGATTTGCCTTGTTTCTTGGAAAATATTTTCTTGCCTAGATAGTGGAATTTATTTTCCCACTTCCATGGAAAATATTTTCATTTTCCACCCTTTTTCCATGCTACCAATCAAACACACCCTAAGATAAATTGCACTCACATTACAAATCTTTGCAGGTTTGTAATAATTTTATCCACGTTCAATTTTATTTACATATATCATCCCAACTTTCATTAATTTGCACAAATGGTCCATTTAGAGATTTTTTCCATGACTTCAATTAATTATAATAGTAAAAAAAGGAAAACACAATAGAAAAATTGTAGTTGGGGTCCCTAACCTTTTCAAAAGTACAAATAAATTTTGAACATTTTATTTTTTTACATATTATCAATTAAAATAATAATACACGTATCATCAAGTCCCGAACCTTCTAATCATGACACATACATGTCCCGCAATATATGTGTGTCGAAAGGACCTCTAAAGTCTGGACGAATTTCGTCCAAAAGTATGTTAGTTAACAAAAAGTCAAGTTCGTGACTTAAATTGATCAATTTAACAAAGGCAAAATAATATCTTCAAATTATAATATTTAAAATAATTAAAAAAAAAAGAAACAAAAACAAAAACAAAAACAAAACCGAAACCGAAACCATAACCAAAAAAAGAAGAAAAAACATCGTCTTCTTCCCAAACCTTCTAATCATGGCACATATGTCCTACAATATATGTGTGTCGAAAGTACCTCTGGAGTCTGGACGAATTTCGTCTAAAAGTATGTTAGTTAACAAAAAGTCGTTCGTGACTTAAATTGATCGATTTAACAAAGGCAAAATATTATCTTCATATTCTAATATCTAAAATAATTAAAAAAGAAACAAACAAATACAAAACCAAAACCAAAACCAAAAAAAGAAGAAAAAACACCCCACCCCACCCCACCCCACCATTCACCAACCGGTGGGGGGTTTCTCCACTGGTTTCTAACTCAAACTCTCCAAAGTTTGTTAACACTTTTATTAATAATTATGAGCTTAAATTTTAATTATTTTATAATATTTCTTATGAAATAATTAAAATTTACTTTAATTCAAAATAATTCAAAACAAAACAAAAAAAGAACTCATTAGTTTACTTTAGTTTTTTATAGAAGAAATTTACACTTTTTGTAAAAGTTAAGAATCCAATTGTCATTTTCTACAAATAAAATTAAGGACATATTAGTCTTTTTTATCAAATAAGGATCAATTATGCACCAAAACATATAAATTTGGGATGTTCACGCCAAACAAATAAATATTAAGAATCATTTCTACACTGATGACAAAGAGTAGAGACCATTCCAAATTCCCTAAAAATTAGTGTTTGTTTGATAGAGTATAAAAATAGTTTTTTAAGATATTTTGAATAAAGTTGGTAAAATGTTTGGTTGAAAAATTGTAGATCTCATAAAATATGTAGTTAAAAATAAATTTGAGAAAAAAAAGAATTAATAAAAATTATACTTCTAAAAAAGTCCAACTATTGGTTTAAAGTATAGAAAGATAGTTGATCTACATGTTTGATCGTAATTTAAATATAAAAATCGTATTCATTTAGAACATATTTATCAATTTACTTTAGATTATATAATTTTATCCAAATATCAAATGGACTACAACCGACCATATCTAATATGTGATGCTCTTACTCGACTTATCGAGAGTAGGTAATGTTGGATCCAATATTCCTCTAGTGGACTAAAAGTATATATAAATAGTAAACGTGCTCTAAATTTCAAAAGCTCGTTTTGCTTTACAATCCCACAATAATTGTACCCCTCTTTGTTTCTGGAGAAAAGGACAAAACTACGTGTCGCAAGTTGAGTGATAAAAACAGAACATGTGGGGGACTAAAATCCATTATAAATACATAGACATGCATTCATGCATTGCACCATACAAATCTCTAACCTATGTCGTCTCTCTCATGTTCATGGGCTGTTCCCGTAGTCACCACCAACACCACCACCTCTTCTCCTTCTTTCTCTCGCAAGCCATCCATTGCTAAGCGTACGCAACGTTTTCACGTTTCGTGCAATTCAACAAATGATGATGACCAAAATGCACCAACCTCCCAAGGGAAATTTGAAAGGAGAAATTTGCTTCTTGGCTTGGGAGGCCTATATAGTGCAACCCAGCTAACATCCAATCCCCAGGCACTCGCCGCACCGATACAACCACCTGATCTTAGCAAATGTGGTCCTGCTACAAACTTAAACACAGGCCAACAATTGGACTACAATTGTTGTCCCCCTGTAACCAACAGGATTATTGATTACCAGCTTCCTAGACCGACTGTCATGCGGTTCAGACCGTCTGCACATTTGGTCACTAAGGATTACATATTCAAGTATAACAGAGCCGTTGAACTCATGAAAGCACTTCCGGCCGATGATCCACGTAATTACACGCAACAAGCCAACATCCATTGTGCTTATTGCAATGGTGCATATGATCAAGTAGGGTTTCAAGATTTGGACATTCAAGTTCACAATTGTTGGCTATTCTTTCCTTTCCACAGGTGGTACTTGTATTTTTATGAAAGAATCTTGGGCAATTTGATTGGAGATCCCACTTTTGGTTTGCCGTTTTGGAATTGGGATAATCCACAGGGTATGACTATTCCACCCATGTTTAACAACTCGAGGTCGGCCATATACGACGAAAAACGTAACCAGAATCATCTTACGAGTATAATTGATCTCGGGTACAATGGTACAGACAGCGGAAATACTCCATTGCAAACGGTGGGCAACAATTTGAACATAATGTATAGCGAAATGATTCGTAATGTTAAGGTCATCGAGGATTTTATGGGACAACCTTATCGTGCAGGAGATGCGGTCAACCCGGGGCCCGGAACTTCGGAGCGTGGTTCTCACACCGCGGTCCATATATGGGGTGGAGACCCGAGGCAGCCTAGTGGAGAGAATCTAGGCAACTTTTACTCGGCTGGTCGAGATTCATTGTTCTATAGCCACCACGCAAACGTGGACCGGATGTGGAAGCTATGGCGAGATCTAAGAGGCTCAAATCCTAAGGATTTCACCGATAGGGATTGGTTGAATGCGAGTTTTGTATTCTACGATGAAAATGCACGATTAGTGCGTGTTAGAGTTTCGGACAGTGTGTCCAATGAAAGAATGGGATATGTTTTTCAAAAAGTGGACATTCCATGGCTCAATAACAGGCCTCAACCCCGTGTACAAAAGTCAAGAGTGGCAACCACTTCCGGTGCTCAGACGGCAGCCGATGTTAAGTTCCCGCTGACCTTAGACAAAATTGTGAAAATCCTTGTCCCTCGGCCGAAGAAATCGAGGAAAGAAACGGACAAGGACAAAGAAGAGGAATTATTGGTAATCGAAAAGATAGAAGTGGACACGACTAAGTTTGTGAAGTTCGATGTTTTTGTGAACGACGAAGACGATAAGATTGATGAATTGGACAAGTCGGAGTACGCGGGCACCTTTGCACAGGTACCACATAAACATAAAGGACCTGTTAAGGTGAAGCCATCGATTAGGCTTGGATTAACAGAGCTGTTGGAGGATTTGGATGTAGAAGATGATGATTCAATCTTGGTGAGTTTGGTGCCACGAGCTGGTGATGTGACCATTGGTGGTATCAAGATTATATATGCTTCTAAATAAGAACTAAGTTTAATTTTTATTGTTTATTTAAATATTTCTACTTTTAAGTCATGCAGCTTGATGTTCCTCTCTAATGTTTGTATGATTTTGATTTGTTGGCACTTAGTTTAAGCTTGCTTTTGCACTTTATTTGTGTTTCAAATCAACTTATCCGACTTTTATTTTATGACTCAATTAGTGCAAAATTAATATTAATTAGTACAATTATTTGTCTCGCTTAAGTCTCGACAATAAAGAAAAATTTGAAGCAAGTCATTAAAGACATATCATATTTAGTGTCCGTTTTTTGTGGATTATAAACTGGTTTATTTGACCAATAACAGTCAAAAATGTCATGTTAGAAGGCAAAAAGTTTGGTCAAATAAACTGTTTTTGGTCAAATAAATCATTTGATCAAATAAACTAGTTTATAATCCACACCAAACAGACTCTTAACAAATATGAATATTTGATATCAAAGTCGGTGCATATGATTGGACAATCAATTTAGTTGTATCATTTGCTATGATCCTTCGTTATGAATCTAGGCTATATCTTATTATTACCACAAAAAAGACGCGGAGACTCATTATCAACCAAACTAATGATTTACCCATAATGGTCGTAACTTGATAAAAAAAAAAATATTAAACTGGATTGATGAATACGTTTAATTTACTAAATTGAAGATGATTATATACTATTAAAGCGAAGAAATAAGTGAAAAAATTTATTAATTATTTTATCAATTCAAAATTTTGTGCTAAATTAAATATTGGACCTAAGTGCACAAACATAAATATATCCAGTCCACTTTATGTAATAGAGGACGACATAGACTGAACGTCTAAAGAAAAATCCAAGGTTAAAATAAAGGTGGACCATTATATTGGAATGTTGAATTGCATTAGCCACTATGTCCAATTATTGGATTGATTCACTAATGGTCACTGAAGCTCATGCAAAATTTGAAATTGGTCATTAAAATATTTTTGTGATCAGACTAATGTCCATCAAAGGCTCAAAGCTATCGATCCTTCCAAGCTGACCTCATATTTTATCTATGTCGCCACTTTTTAATGTTTATTAATGATGAAAAATAGGACTACAGTTAAGGAGAGGTGTTTGGAATTTTTAGACTAAAGTTGAGGTTATTTCTCCTAAGAAACACAAATTATTTTGAAGATATATCTTGGAGTGCAACGATAGTTAGTGGATGTCAAATTTTTAACGGGTCGGTGTGGGATATGAAGTTGATGTCGTTAAAGGAGTGATCAATTATTTAACATTATTTAACTTTAATAACTAAACTAGTATACCACATGTGCGATGCACAGTACTTGTTTTTCAAGATAGTGATTTAAAAATATTTTAAGAGTATATTGTTTATTTATTACATTCAAATAATAAAATATTATTATGTAATAAAACATTAATAAAATTTAACGTTGATTATTTAACGTTCATAACCTATCATTTGTTTAGAATTAACCCTTTTGAGGAGCTTGAATCTGAGGCGGGCTTTAAATCGTATGAATATAATTTTGAAATTATCATATTTAGTTTCTTAGTTTAATCGAATTATTATTTTTAATCAATAAATTAGATTCATTGATAACATAACACAATTATATAGTTTCCATGTATTGAATTTTTTTTTTTTAAAACTGCCCTCACTATGGGAAACATAAAAAATTTGTTGGGAATAAGTCCATTTTTGGTAAACTATTGCATTATTGCCAATAGTTCTCGTGTATTGATATTTAATTTTTTTGAAAACATAACTTATTTAAATCCCTCAACCGTTAAGACACACATAACTTCATATGTTTTGTGTTTTGAAGTGAATTTATTTTGTTCTGGAAGATGTGCATTTTTTTTTTTGAAAATGTTAATTCTTAATATTATTCATTTTAACCGAATATCATATAAAATTGAAACATTAGAAAGCTCATCCTTTAATTGTATTGGAATACTGATTATTTATATTGGAATACTGATTATTAATTACGTGAAGTTGGGTAATTAATTAAATTTAAATATTATAAAATATTAAAATTATGTTATTTGATTTAATTTTTGTTGACTATGCGTAATAATAATAATAATAATAATAATAATAATAATAATAATAATAATAATATAATATAATAATATTGTTTAATATATAATATAAATAATATAATATTAAAACTTATTGAGCAATTTTCTATTATAATTTGAAAAATAATTTTCGAGTATGCATATGTTAGTTTTTTTAATAATCGATACAAACATTATTAGATGGATTAATTTTTCATATACAATAACAGTTTAAATCTTATTATTCGTTCAAATCAAATGAATTTATTTTCATATTTCTATTTAACAGTCAGATTATATATTTATATATATTTTGTAAATTGTAACTAATTTTAACTGTTTCTTAATTAACGTGGGAAAAAAAAACAGAATTTAAAGGAATCCTTGATTATCATTTTCTAATTTTTAAGAAGTGCTTCCGGGTTAAATTTTGGCGCGGCACATTAAATAACACACTAATTTTTAAATTATAATTTGAAAATTGATTTTCTAAATTATAAAAATGCAGATTGCGTTAATAATGTTGTGCAAATTTATTATTTTTCTATTTGTAGATAATTAGTACTCCCCCCGTCCCAAATATATAGGTCACATTTCCTTTTTCTCTTGTCCCAAATATATAGGCTTGTTTCTATTTTGAGGTATTTTTTTTAGTTCCTTTACTAAAATACCCTTATTTAATTTGCTTATTTATAACCATTTTTCTCAACTTAATCTTGAAATTGTACATTCATAAATTACCCATATTTATTATTCAATGCTTGAAAATTTCAAATATTTAATGGTTTCTACACATTAGGAGCTTTGGCATGGAGTTAATAGGAAACTAATTAATATGTTCACTCAATTCATAGATATTTGAGAATTGAAGGTGAATTAGGAATAATTATTATTTTTAAATAATACTCATAGAATAAGGAAAAATTAGGAAAACTATTGGTAAAATTTACTTTTTCAATAATATTCTTATTCCGTGTGAAAAATCCAATCAGCCTATATATTTGGGACGGATGGAGTAATATTTACATACTCTAAATTTTATATTGATTAATTAATGTAGCACTTAAATTTGTTATTACCAATGTTCATAAAACCTGACCGAACCGGTCAGTTCGATCGAAAAAACCAGGAACCGGCCTTAAAACCGGTCCGAGCTTGTATATAAACCGCCTACTGAAGAACCGGACCGAAAACCGGCTTTGGGAGCGGTTCAACCGCGAAACCGTGAACCGGTTTAATGAATGGGTAACCGGAGTCAGAGTATTTTTAGGTCAAAAACCCAATTTTTCCCAATTTTCTTCTTCTTCCCGCTGAGGCGACGCGGCTGGTTCCTCATTTCACTCATCTTCTCCAATTCTGTCTTCAACGCTGCTCCCTTAATCCATCAAAGTTTCTTATGGTTGTGGTATCGCGAAAGTGAATTCTTCTCCTTCAACAGAGTTCGCGCACAAATTATGTTAAAACTCAGTTTGTTTTGTTCCAAATTTCAAATTGGAAATTGTTGTTTCTTTTTTATGTTGGTATTCAATTGCTGCTTTCAAATTAGGCTAGAACTTAGAACTTAGAACTCAGTTGTTGTTGAATTTTTGCTGCTGGTTTTCGGTTTTTCCTTCAAGGCTTGAATAGAGTGATAACTATTTGTTGCTGGTTTTTGAAGTCTTTGTTAATATTGTGTAATTTAATAATTTTGACATCAAATTTTTGGGTTAATGTTCATGTTCTGGAGTTCTGGTTCTTTATTTTTTTTTTATTTGTCTGATTTTCGTTTTCCAATTTCAATGGTCATTGTTCTTGTTTTCTGATTTTCCAATTGCAAATTGCATTGAACGAACACGAATCTAACCAAAAATCGTTGTTCTATATTACAACAGAATGCTGAAAAAACAAAAATTAATCTGTATATAGCTCTGTTTTCTGTGCTCAAGTGTTGGAATTTCTTTGAGGATTGATTGTGTACTGCAAATAAGAATTTTTTCTGCTTGATGTATTAAATTTTTGGTGATATTTTGTAATTATTATATACTTATATAAGGCAATTAGTTCCCTCCTAATTTTTCGTAAGTTCATCAAATTGTTCATCAAATGGACTGCAAAACAGTGAAACATAGAAATGAAGTGATTTTTACATCAAATCCAGCTGCTTCCTGATGAAGAAGTGCCCTAAAACTAAGAAATAGAAATGACTGAAATGTAATTCCTATGTTTACAATGTAGACTATTAAGAGTGTAATTGTTCTAGACCATTATTTTGTAATTGTAATTGTAGTTGGGTTTGTGTTTGTTATTGGCATATTGGCTTCTTCTTGTAAGAAATTTATTTTTCGGCCAGTTTTTGTTTTCTTCTTCGCTTGTTTACTTCTTCTTGCTGCTTGTTCATGTCATGACTCACGTTGCTTCTTGATTGCGTAGGATGAGCACTCCACCATCATCAGAGGGACAATCAACTACCTCCACTCCTTCTGTTCGTGTGAAGAGTGATCCGGCATGGGAGCACTTCACTTCTACTCGTGATAACGATGGTAAAGATCATTACACATGCCTTTATTGTAGCAATACCTTTAAGGGTGGGGGTATTAACCGAATGAAATATCACTTAGCTAGAATTAAAGGTCAAATATCTCAATGTAAGAGGGTCCATTTTGATGTTAAGTCTCAAATGCATAAAATACTTACTGAAATATCTCAAAAGAAAAAGCAAGCAAAAGAGGCTCATGAATATACATTTGGTGATGATCATATGGATATTGGAGAGAATAGGGATGATGATATAGAAGAGATAAGTGTCCACTTACAAGGAAATGAGAAATCAAAAGGAAAGAGAAAAGCAGTGGAAGGAATTGATAACTATTTTGCACCAAGAACTACTCTAGGTTCTCAACCTAGTATTAAGAGTGTTTTAGCTGGTAAAGAAGTAATAAAAAAGCACATATGGCATGGGCTAGATGGTTTTATGATGCTTGCATTCCGTTTAATGTTTTGCAATCACCTTACTTTCAACTTGCATTAGATTCTAATTCTGCAATTGGCCCTGGATATAAAGGCCCATCATACGATGATGTTCGTATTAATTTGTTGAGAGACTGTAAGAGAGAATGCCAATTACTTATCGATGGTTATAGACAAAAATGGGCTAATAGTGGGTGCACACTAATGGCAGATGGTTGGAGTGATCAAAGGCAAAGGACTTTGATTAATTTTCTAGTGTATTGCTCTTCTGGAGTTACATTTATCAAATCTGTTAATGCATCTGATGTTGTGAAAGATGTTAAAACATTGTGCGATTTATTCACAGAGGTTGTTGAATGGGTTGGGCCACAAAATTTAGTACATATGGTTACTAATAATGCAACAAACTACGTAGCTGCAGGGAATTTGTTGCATCAAAAATATGATCATATTTTTTGGTCTCCTTGTGCTACACATTGTTTGAATCTTGTTTTGAAGGAAATTGGTAGCATGCATCATATACACTCTCTTGCATTGCGTACTTCAAAAATTACAATATTTGTGTATAATCACACCATTTTCTTATCTTGGTTGAGAAAAAGACCCGAATGGAAAGAGATTGTACGCCCAGCAACCACTCATTTTGCTACAACCTTCATTACATTGAAAAATATTTATGAACACAAGCAAGTACTTCAAAGTTTAGTGACAAGTAAACATTTCACAACCCACAAACTTTCAAGAACTGCAAAAGGGAAACTTGTAAGCTCTATTATCTAAGATAACAAATTTTGGGATGATTGTTTGATGATAGTGAAAATTGTGGCACCGTTTATAAGATTGCTACGCATTGTCGATGCGAATGAGAAACCTTCTTTAGGATATGTGTATGATGGCATGGATAGGGTAGAAAAGACAATCAAGAACATATTTTTGAACAAAGAAAGATTGTACAAGTCTTATATTGATAGAATTGATGAAAGATGGGACAAGCATTTTCGGCATGACATACATGTAACATCATACTTTCTTAATCCCACTTTTATTTACAATGAAGGATTTTGTCAAAAATTAGAAGTCATGAATGGTCTCCTCAATTTGCTTGAGATCAAAAGTATTTGTTCCGACGAGCAACAAGCAATGAAAGAAATAAGGATATATCAAGAACGTCAAGAGAGTTTCAGTATACCATCTGCATTAAAAGCTTGCAAAAATTTGCAGCCTGGTAAGCATTAAAATTGTAGCTCTTGTTATTTTATTTTTACATAATCTAAAATATTGATTCAAGATCATTTTACTTTAATTTAATATATAGATGAATGGTGGAAACTATTTGGAGCAAGTGATCCTAATTTGCAAAAGATAGCCATTCGAATTCTTAGTTAAACATCATCTGCTTCGGGATGTGAAAGAAATTGGAGTGTTATTTAGCGTATTCACACGAAGAAACGAAATAGATTGGAACATCAAAGACTAAATGATATTGTTTACATGTCTTATAACATTAAATTGCGATTGAATAATAGGTATGATATCTCTTCAATACATTTTAATTGAATATGTCTATATCAAAATGTGTTAGTTAAATTGTTATTTTTTTGTGTTATTTTTTTTTTTTTTTTGTAATACCTTACAGACTTCATTACAAGAAGAGAAGTTATGATCCAATTGATTATGAGTGCATTGACAAGACGGACTTTTGAATTGAAGAAGAAATATCGCCTCAAGAACTTGATTATGAAGAGTTGGAGGATGCAATTTATGAGGACAATGCAATTCCCAATGTTGATTGTCATGTCAATTATGCTTCAACTCAAAGTTAGTATATACAATCATCTTATTCGTTCAATTTTATTTTTTCTTATACAAGTGAAATATATATAATATAATTAATTATTTTTTCTCTTAATATATATGTTTGTTAGATAACAATCAAAATATGGAGGAGCTTCATACCCAAAACGTGGATGATCCAGATGTCATTCATTGTTTTGGTGTTCAAGTGATTTTGAGATGCTGCAAAGATTCATGCTTATAGATGAGATTGATTCAGATGATAATTGACCATGATTTATTTGTTTCACTTTGCTTTAGTCACCGTTTGTGCTACATTAATGTTTTTTTGTGCTACATTAATGTTTTGTACTTTAAATTTTGAACTTTGGACATGTATTTCGAGTTTGGACTATTTTCTACTAATATTGGATATGGGTATTATGAAAAGTCTATTTAAAGCTAATTTTTGTGAGTTATATTGTCTATAAATGTTGGTTTATTTGAAACCAATTAAGAAAATAGATTCCTATGCAGCATTTTAATGACCAATTTAGGGGAATTTTCAAATATATCCAAAAATAAATAGTGGATTTGAAATATAACAATTTTTTATAACATTTGCAAATATGTTATCTTTTTTATGCAAAATTTCAAATATACATTTTTATAAAAATGATCACTTTTTGTGTGATTAAGATTTAAAGGTAGTTGACAATCATACAATAGATTCTAATAGAAGTTATCAATTCAAAAATCGACAAATCAGTACAAAAAATCGATAATTAAATTTTTTGTTAAAAAAAATTGAGAGATTAGTCCGAAAAATAGACATTTAATTTTTTTTGTACTACGATGATATACACAAATTTATATCACTTAGTCTAGACATTTATTTAATTTCAACTTTTAATTACTGAATGCTAATTTAAACTGAACATTGAAAAAAAATTATATCAGAACAAATATTTTTCGATATCAAAAATTTTGTAGACATCGACAAAAAATTTGTCGACATCGACCAAATATTGTCGTTGTCGACAAATAAATTTGTCGATATCCACAAAATTTCTATTCATTTTTATTGATAATATCGACAAAATAGTTAGTACCATTTTGTCGATATAAAAATGGGCACGAAGTTGGTGCCCATTTTATATGAACAAAATGGGCTTTGGCTTTCATTTTGTGGATGACAAAATTGGTTCCCATTTTGTTTAGCCCATTTTGTCAATGTCGACAAGATAGACGGTTATTTTATCGATATATTTGTTTCGATAATATCAACAAAATGATCGTTTTATGTCGACGGAGATACTGGGTTTTGTGTCCATTTTTCTGCTTGTTTTCGACAACAAAATATACCAACAAATTAGATCAGCAAAATTTATAAATTAAACTTAATATCTAATACAATCCACTAATATACAAATTAAATTGAAAAAAATATCCTGCAACATAAAATAGAGATATAGTATATCAAATTTAAGTTTCATGTAATCTACATAAAAAATACACTAATTTTCTCAATTTTTAAAAGTTTTTAACTGATTTCAAAATTTTCAAATCAGTCGACTTCTTCAAATGGCTCAAAAATCAGTGTCAGACTTATAATATATTTGAATCTGGAATAAGAATGAGAGAATTCGACCATAAAAATAATAATGGAGAAGTGGAAAATGGAGCTTATGGCAGCAGCAATGGTAGAAGAAGTGGGGAGATGGTGTGTTTAAGTTAGAAAGAGAGAAAATAAGCTTGGAAAGATAATAAAATAGATATAATAGATATTCTAGGAGTAATTTTGTCTAAATTTTTAAAATTTCATCAATTCATCAAATGTTATAAAAAATTGGTAAATTTCAAAATACACTTCTGGATTTAAGTAGTTTGTCAATTTCCTCTTTAAAATTTCACCTAAACTTCATTGACCGTTTGTGAAATTGACTCCCAATTATTTGATAGAAAAAGTTTCTCTTGCAACACAAACATGTCCAATAACGACTAGGGTCACATGTTAGACAAGAAGATATTTGAAAAAAGATTCTATTGGCGTCGGTGTTAACCTTCAAATTTGTAAAGTAGTTCCATGCAATTGAAAAGGGGTTATTTTCATCGATTGTCATTGAAGTTTATAAAAAATAAAATAAAATAATCATTAAAGTCAATTTCTTATTTTATTAATCATTGAATTTTATAATAATTTTAAAAAAAAAGCCGTTTAATTAGAAAAACAAACATAAAATCTTACTTGTCACTATGAACTAATAGATGTTATTATGTATTAAATGTTATTATGTACGGTACGTAAGACATTATCGTGTTTCTATAAAAAAAAAAAAAAAAAATCGTACATGTAAAAAATAATAATTTTATGTGTAAAAATTAAGTCGAATATGAATTTACTCTAAAATTTAGATCGTTTTTTAGCCATCCGATTTTTTGGTCAAATTTATGAGGAAAATGTTCAAACATTATCTATTTGCTGATGAATGACATGTAACTTGGAAAACGGAAATGCATTTTTTGAAGTGGTACTCTTGCTATGCTGTTCATCATCAGCAATAATTGCATTAAATAAAGGAATCTAAGACCTGATTGTTTGAACATATTGTGCCCATATTCAGCATATTCCCATAACTTTCACATCTTAGGATAGGACCTGATTATCTTCTAATGTTGATTGATTTTTTTTTTCTATAGGTCTTTCTATTTCTCTTTTTGGAATAGAAGCTAATACAATACTTAGCTCTAAATAGAGTTGGTAAATGAGCTGCTAATATTGATTGTATTCTTTTTATCTCTAGGTCTTTCTATTTCTCTTTTTAGAATAGGAGCTAATACAACATTTAGCTCTAAATAGAGCTGGCAAATGAGTTGTCCAACTCGCCAGAGCAGGGCTACACATAAAACTGAACTGGATTGGCCCAACCCGATTTTGTATAGGTCAGAAATGTACTAGTCCAGTCCAGCCTATTAGCCCAACTTGTCTTAATTTTTTTTTTAAATAAATTTTTTATACAATCTAATACATTACATCAAATACAATCTTAGATAAATTTAGACTATATATTTTGAGATTTTTAAAGAGATTAATTTATAAAATTGGACCTCTTATGTATTAGTTAATAGATAAACGTCAATTTTCTTTCAAAATAATAATTTTTTTTGTTAATTGTAAACTATTTATAGACACTTTTAAAAAAATATATACAAATATTAAAAACATACTAGTCCTATTGTTTTGAGATATAAGCATGTTTGGCTTAAATTAAAATATTTACTTATAAGTAAATTTAAAATAAATAATTTATTTGTCACACCAAATATATTTTGGATTAAAACTTAAATTAAACTAAATTTTAATTAAATTTAAACACTTTTATGTTGGATCCTGAGATTTTTGGACTAATGTTTATTGATGATTTTGGCTTATATCATTTTATATTGATATTATTTGAATTATATATTAGAGTTATTCACAAAATGAGTGATAAGTGTTAAGAAGCAAAAAAAAAATAATTAAAAAAATTAAAATCGGGCCAGCCCAACTAGCCCGCGGGCTAGATGGGCTGAGCCATCTTGGCCCGATTTTATTTGGGCCAGGACCAACCCAACTAAAAAAGGCAGGCTAAATGGGCGCCCGGGGCAATTTTGCCACATCTAGCTCTAAATAATCTTACATTGTCCAGTTAACATGATCCTAAAGTGGCACAATACTTTCTTGGTATATTGCAATGTAAGCTTCTCTTGTATGGTACTTCGAACAATAAGTGTATATTACTTGATGTTTTTTACGGATAACTGCTAATGCATGTTGGTACGGAATTCTATTTACTTGAAACATATTACAAGTGCATGTGCCTTCTTGCATGTCGACTAAATGCTGTGAATTCTCATCACTAATTTGATATAGAACATCATTTGAAGCCGACACCTATAATAGTATGACAAATTTTCTATATTACACAATAATTTGATTTTCCATCTAAAACCAAAAGGCAAGGTTAATAAGTTAAGCAATCTGCAATAGTAAATTTACAATAAACAAGATAATTCACCAATCAAATTTATAACATAATATTTATGAAGAAATCATTTGAAATGACATAGCTTGTTACCTTCATTTTCATGCATTTCTTAGAATTTGCCCTCAACTGATTTTTCTTTTTGCTTGCAAGTTTTGTAAACGTTGATAGCGCGTTATTCCAATTCTTGTAGAACCAGCTCTGCAAACGATTCTAAGAAATTGTCTATAGGATAATTCTTACCGCTTTTATTACCGACTCAACGATGTTTGATGTCATTGTTGAAAATCTGTTAGTCCACATGTATGATCTCGACCATTTATCATATCCTACATCTTTCTATATGAAAAAAATTTCACTTGTTAATCAACACTAATATAGTATAAAATATCACATTTTGATAAATATCATTCAATCTTACAAGATATAGCCGAATGAAAAAAATCATTCAATTTTATTCATCATGACATGGGTTTTTTCAGCTAGCAATCACCTAAACCTACAAACTTTTCTTCACTAAAAGATTAACTACATGTCCTGCTCTTCTTTTTCAACTTTTTTTTAGCATTTATGAATAGAACTTATGTCAAATATTACATTAAATTATCATTCTAAATAAAAGTGATGTATTTGAAAATTGCAAAATATATTAGTTAACTGTAATACATGTCAAAGGCTCCATACTGGGTACCACCTACCAAAAATGTTTCAAAATCCCGTTTCAAAGATTGATCATAAAAGTATCTGCCGAGGTCCAGTCGGCATTAACCTTAACCGTCGATTGTGAAAACGTGGCTTATTAAAGGTAGCAATCCACTAGATTAGGGAAGCGATTTGATGTCAGATGCTTGACTGATGATGGCCAGCAGTCTTCTACTTCTAGTCGACTGCTTTATGATGGGCTTCCCTGTTTCCTGGGCTCTGCTTGCTTCATCTACGCTCCGACCCTAATAATTGAAAAACGATATTTCCTTGCCCTGCATTAAGATTGAAAACTTGTCGTAAAAAAAAAGCTTGTTCAAATCGACTCGAAAACCTTGGTTTGGTTTTAGCTCTCTTGTGAGTTCAAATCTTTTCTCCTTGATTTGGCCAGGAAAGACTGCACTGCTTTGGGCCCAGGAAGCGAAGCGAATGAGCTCGGCTGCTTCTCCTCCACACTTATTTTTCTCCGTGCCCGTTCCGCATGCGCTTCGCGCGCAATTGGCGCTTTGCTGATAAGTGCGTTTTATGCACTTATTTTGGCATTTGAATTAATCTTTTATGTCGTCATATAGTTGATTTTCTACTTATCTAGTATATTATTGTTCTATTTCAGTTTTGGACGCGTTTGTAAACAATTGGAGAAGAATGGACGAAAAGAGCAATAATTTGACGAAATCGACGAGTAAGTTGAGTTTTTGAAGTGAGTATCAAGAGCCAAACATTTGAGGATGAGGAAGAAGGGAAAATCAATAAGTTTAAGGTGTTTTGGAGTGACAACAAAGAGTTTAATCAATGGATCAAACACCGGAAAGCCAAAGAACCAAATTGGGAAACTACCTACCGAAGCATGTGGAGAAATTAGAGTACAACTTTTGATATTAAAATCTCCACAAGGCAAATGATATACCATTGGAAATATAATTGAATTACGAGTCCAAAACTTTTTACGGATCTCAATTTGGAGTTTCCTACAAGAAGTTATGGCCATTTGAAAATCAGCCGCCGGGAAAAATAAGCTGGGCGATCGCCCAGGCTTATATCTGGGCGAGCGCCCAACACTTGAATCAACAAGCAGAGACCAAAAAGACCTCCTGGGCGATCGCCTGGGAATGGCCTGGGCGATCGCCCAGGCCAAATCCGGCTGCAGATTTGGTTTTTATTTTCTTTCCTTTTTTGAGTCCCAATTCAACTAGGAAACGTTTTGAACGAATTTTTTAGGTTTTCTTGGGATTTTTGTGGCACATTAGAGGCAATATAAATATGAGATACATTCTCAGAACACGGGTTGAATTTTTGGAGAGCAAATCAAGAGAAGACGGAAGAGATCAAGACAACAAGACTCCTCGACTATCAAGACTTCTTCAAAGATTTCTTCTCCTTGAATCCATGCCGGGTTTTACCATTTATTGTTTTCTTAGTTTAATCATGTTCTTCTAGTTTTCTTTATCCAAGGTAGACGATGAAACCTTGTTTTGATTAAGTGATTATTCCGTTATTCATCTAATTCCTTCTTAAGAGCTTTAACGTTTATGGCTTGTTCTTAATTAAATTAATTAAACATGATTTCTTTCATCTTAAATATCATGTATTTTTGATAGTTAGATCTTGGTTTAATTAATCCGTGCTTGATGCTTAAATGGTTCTATTAATTTCTTTTGATTTTTCATCTTCTTTTATTCGTATTGGGATACATGGAATGCTTAGGTAATCTTTGATTCTTTGTCTTCTTTCAATGGAATTTGATATGAAAAATGCTTAAGTGATTTATGTTTGAAGCATAAGGGGAGCCTATATTTGATTTTCTGCTTTTGGACTTAATTGATAAATCTTTAGGGACGACAATAGATTGATTTCGTATTGTCGTGTGTGTTTTTGGGAATTAATGAATGATTGGATGATTGCTAAGTTAGACAATGGTGGATTCCGAAACCTTGGCCTTTTACACAATTTGAATTCTAAATTCATCTTTTTAGCATACTTCTTTAGTCTTTTAGTTAAACAATTTCAACAACAAATCTTTTCGACTCAACTAGACTAGAATAACAGTTAATTTGGATTAAGTTGCACCTTCCTCATAGCAGTCTCTGTGGGATCGACCTCGTTTTTACTTATCTATATTCCAATAGATTCGTACACTTGCGAGTTAATTAAAATTTGACATCATTTGCTCTCCTCTTATTCTTCATTGTTCGAATCCTTTTACTCCAGATTATGAACACCCGATCGGATCTGTCAAGAACGAGCTGACGACTACAGGGGAAGCGGCTTCCCCCGTCTCTTGTCCGGCCTCTATGCGTCCTCGCAGAGGTTCGTCGCTCATTGTATTCGCTCCTCAACTCTGCTCCCCGCAGCCGGCTCGAGCCCGTCTCATCTCACTACGGATCTCCGATCGGGAAACCGTATCCAAGCTCCGTGGCTAGTCTGTGCTCTTTGGACTTTTCAAACTTAGCGAACTGAAACATCTAAGTAGCTAAAGGAAGGGAAATCAACCGAGACCCCGTTAGTAGCGGCGAGCGAGAGCGGATTGATTACCAGAGGGAATTGCCTCTACGTGCCCAAGGTTGGAGACTTAAGGAATGAGATCTTAAGGGAGTGCCATGCGGCTGGTCACCCACGGAGGACACTGGCCCTTATAGCACGAGGTGACTACTGGCCAAAGATGGAGATGTTTTCTAGAGTCTTGAACCCCTTTATTTAACACTTTGAAACCAAATTTTGATTAAAAAAAATTCAATCTTACCAGATATGGCTGAATTTTTTTGTCTATGTTATCGAGTTGCTTTATTTGGTAATCAAATTCAGCAACTGTGTAAGCTCTAGCAGCCGCATTGAATGACTTGGTGATGTTTTGTTCTACTCTTCCCGAAAAATGACTTTAGATTTTGTAACAAATGATATGAACACAAGTCATACATTAAATTTGAATATACCCTCCCAATTGCATTTTTAATGCTTTTATGTCGGTCCGATACAATACACATTTGTTGTTTTCGTTATCACCAATCCCAAATACAAGAACAAAAATATTGTTATTTGCATCATGTGTGCAAGCTGTGAATAGAGTCCCACTATAACGTCTAGTTAGGAATGTTCCATCTATCACGACAATTCGCTTGCAATTTTTCCAACCCTATATAGATGCCCCCAATGCCATAAACATGTAAACAAATTGATTATCTGCATTAGTTTCAATCCGTATTATTGTTCCACTGTTCTTTTCTTGTAACATGTGAAGACACATTGACACATTTTCTTATGATTCTTCATGATTTTCTATTATAGTCTCCAATGCATGCTCTCGAGCCCTCGAAGCTTTGCCAAAACTCAATATCAATCCGTATATCCTTGCCATGTCATTTATAATATCCTGAGGAGTGTAAATAGTTTTTGCAGCTGTATACTTGTGTTTAATGCAATCTCCAACTACTCTACATGTTGCTTGTCTATGATCACCTAAAATAATATCCATTGAGCAAGAATGTCAATTTCTAATATATCTTATTTTAAACATATCTGTTTTACCAAGTTTAGAAGATCTAAATTTTCACATGCAACTATCAATATTCTAAAAAGCGTAAAGCGTGACTAGGCATCGATGCTAAGTTTCAAGCTTTTCGGGCTTATGCGAGGCCTAGACAAGAGCGAGACAATGGAAAAGTAAGGGCGATGTGTGAGGCGTGGCTAAGCGTGGAGGACAAGCTTCACACCTAGGCAGAGCCTAAGCTAAGCTTATGCGGGCTTTTTAGAACAGTGGCAACTATAAGCTAGACATTTGAGTACATATTATGTTTGTCCGACTTGTACACTTTGTATTGAAAATTGTTCTCAATAGCATACAATGTCATGGTCTTCGTCAACAATTATATATTTTGGAATATCATGTCTTTTGCTATTGCTTCAATGTTAGGATGTGAAATCACATTTATCTCTGACTCACTATTCACATCCTCTAATTCTGGTATAGATTTATAACACTAGAAGCAAAACTCTCTAGTGCGGACAATCCTTTAGATGTTGATGTTACATAGTTATGTCATTCGCTAACATGTAGCTCAATAATCTCAAAATCAGATGGCCTCAAAACATGCATGTCTAGAAAATTTTCCAAGAATGGTGCAACTTCAACTCGCAATGGATAACTTGTGTGTTGTTAGTCTTTTCGCTTGAGTTCCATGTAGAACAAAACTGAGTTGTCATTCGTAATCTTCATTGGAGCCATGTTTTCATATTGTATTGTGACCATTTTTTTTTCGATTCAACTATAACACCAATAATATCATATCAACGAGTTTAATGTACGTGCAGTCCATTGGGACGAGAATTCCAGTCGTCTCACCATAGTATGTAATAAAGATATTTAACATTTTTATACCTGCAAATCATTGAAGTGGATAAGTACATTGGTCAATAATTAGCAGATGCAAGTAGAAAAATACATTTGCAAAATAGAAATTAAACAAATCATATCCGTCTAACAAGTTGATTGAATTGTAACATATATTACACATTACTACAATAAAAAAAAATAGTTTTGTATGTATCTAAAGTTGGTCCAATATATGAACTAAATACACATAAATCATGTCAAGATGATCAATATTTAATCAACACAAAAGTTGAATTAGATTTAATTTCTAAACAGATAATAAATAATATAATTTGTTACATTTATAATTCTGAAATAACATAACTTGTTACATTTGTTATAATCACATGAATTATAGTGAAATTAGAAGGGAATGAAGACAATAACTATACAATGGCACATCAGATGCAGTGTATACCTGAAGTTCAAAGTGTTGATTATCAATATTCAATTGTCTATCAACTAGAGACTCTAAATTAATGGATTCGGACTTTAAGAACCAATATTTCTTAGCATGTTATTTGATATTTGGACTATTATCAAACAACATAAGTCATCCAACAAACAAATAAAGGCAAATCATTGAAGTGGATAAGCACATTGGTCAACAATTAGCATATGAAAATAGAAAAACATGATTGCAAAATAGAAATTAAACAAAACAGATCCGTCTAACAAGCTGGTAGAATTGTAACATATGTTACATATTACTACAATAAAACAAAATGGTTTTATAGGTATCTAAAGTTGGTCTAATTTATGAACTAAATAAACATAAATCATGTCAATATGATCAATTTATAAACAACACATAAGTTGAATTAGATTTAAATTCTAAACAAATAATAACTTAACTTGTTACATTTATAATTTTGAAATAACATAAGTTGTTACATTTGTTACAATTACATGAATTATGGTGACATTAGAAGGGAGTGAAGACAGGAACTATACAATGGCACATTAGATGCAGTGTATACCTGAAGTTCAAAATGATGATTAAAAATATTTAATTGTCTATCAGCTAGAGAATCTAAATTAATGGATTCGAACTCTAAGAACCAATATTGCTTAGCATGTTATTTGATATTTGGAATAATATCAAACAACATAAGTCATCCAACAAACAACTAGAGGCAGATCATAGATGTGGATAAACACATTGGTCAACAATTAGCAAATGTAAGTAGAAAAACACAATTGCAAAATAAAAATTAAATAAAATAGATCTGTTTAAGAAGTTGATATAATTGTAACATATATTACTTATTACTACAATAAAACAAAATAATTTTGTAGGTATCTAAAATTGGTCCAATATATGAACTAAATACACATAAATCATGTCAAGATAATCAATCTATAAAAAACACAGAAGTTGAATTAGATTTAAATTTTAAACAGATAATAACACAAGTTTTTACATTTATAATTTTGAATTAATATAACTTGTTACATTTGTTACAATGACATGAATTATGGTGAAATTAGAAAGGAGTAGAGACATGAAGTATACAATGGCACATCAGGTGCAGTGTATTCTTCAAGTTCAAAATGATGGTTAAAAATATTCAATTATCTATCAACTAGAGACTCCAAATTAATGGATTCGGATTACCTTTCATACACTTATTTTAGGGTAGGGTCTCTAGCCCCATCTACTCTACTCTTTGGTATGGGTGACATATAAATATACGAAAAAGATATTGTAAGTGCCTTGTCGTCCTTCTCATTATAATCTTCCTAAAATCAATAGCATTTCGTCAAACAGTGCTTCTTTTTTTTTTCCCCCCCAAAAAATTGGAGATAGGTGTAAAAGACGCTGCAAAGGCCACAACCAAGCATAATGAGGTTCTTGCGTCTAATAACCAATATTTCTTAGCATGTTATTTGATATTTGGAATATTATCAAACAACATAAGTTATCCAACAAACAACTAGAGGCAAATTATTGAAGTGGATAAACACATTGGTCAACAATTAGTAGATGAAAGTAGAAAAACACAATTGCAAAATAGAAATTAAACAAAACAAATACGTCTAACAAACTGATAGAATTGTAACATATATTATATATTACTCAATTAAAAAATTAGTTTTGTAGGTATCTAAAGTTGGTCCAATATATGAACTAAATACACATAAATTATGTCAAGATGATCAATTTATAAACAACACAAAAGTTGAATTAGATTTAAATTCTAAACAAATAATAATATAACTTGTTACATTTATAATTCTCAAATAACATAAGTTGTTACATTTTTTACAATGATATAATCGAACATCTGATGATCAATGTGGGGTTGTGATTAATACGCATCAATTGAACATGTTACCTGTATAGATGATGGATGGAAGTGAGTTTTCCATCCAATTTGTTCTGCAATTTAATGGACGATTTCTGTAAATTCACGTCTAATTTGTTTAATTTGGATGAAATTTCACATATGATGGCTAGAAGTGAGATTTTTCTGTCCAACTTCATTCTGCAATTTTGTGTCCAATTTGTTTTTGGGGATTAAATCTGAATTTATTTGGAATCTCACCTCTCCTCGTTAGCTGTGATTTATAATGTAGGAATGTGAGTCTTTTGTGATTTAGATTAATGGAAAGTTTCCAGTTTTTCTGATTTTGATTCTTAAAACATTAGTTGAAATATACAGTATTTTCAAATTTTAAAAAGTAAGACGTTATTTTAAGAAATATTTTATTTATTGTGGTTATTTGTGAAAAGAACCAAAATAATAATTTAAGATGAGTCAAACAATCACCAAGTTTAAGGGTCCGTTTGAGATTAATTTTAGAATTCAATTTCTGATTGTTAAACTATCAAAAATTGTTTTAGGCGTTTGGTAAATTCAATGTTCTAAAAAGCCGTCTAGGCTCAGCCTAAGCGTGAGGCGCAGTCTCTATGGAATCTTTCCTAGAAGCCTAGTATGTGGTTTGTAACGAACATGTAATTTCACCTACAAGTCTTTCGCCGAGGGGCTATTCTGTGCGCCGTTATCTTGCATACATTCTCTCTTAAGAGAAACTTATGATGAATGCTTGCATCAATTGAATAGTTACACTTACACATTTTAATAACTCCTTCACCTAGCCTAACAATGAAAACTGTACTCTAACACTCCTACAGAAATTAGATTAATGTATGCACCTAATATTTATTAATGTATGCACAAAGTCATTGTCAATTTAACAGTCATATTACCAATACTAGTAAATTTATAAACAACACCACCCTATGCAACTACATGTCTATGATCGGACTCATGCAAATAATCAAACCAATGTTTATTAGATGTGATATGAAAAAATACACCGGAGTCAAGAATCTACTCATGCATATGAAGGTTCATAGACAGGTTAATTTCAGTGGGTTTAGAATTTAATAGCATGTAAATCTCACCAGGTTTATCTATAGAGGACACTACATATGCATCACTTTGATCTTTTCTTCTCTGATCTATTTTTTTTTTTCTCTTTATAACAATCACTTATAAAATGTCCTAGTTTCTCACATCCATAACATTTCTTCCCTTTTGCATTCCCCAGTGACCTAGAGAGACCTATACCCTTCTTCTTACCACTATTGTTTTGCCTTTCTCTATCCCTAGTTTGAGACATACCCCTCATTAGGTGAATCTCTCAATTTTCTCTCCTGTTTATTTCAGCTTTCATCTCCATCTCTTTACTTTTTGAGAAATCAATGACAATATCAGGTGTAAGGGCCTCTCTCCCATATTTGATTGCATTCTCTCGACTTCTATATACATATCGAGATTGGCATTCAAAATGATTATAGCTTTATACTTTTCAAAAACATTTTCACCACAATTTGTAATGTCTTGAACAAGTTTATTGAAAATATCAAGATTGTCATCCAAATCATTTGAGGGATCAAGTTTGAAACTAAAAAAAACTTTCAAGTAAGAAAAGTTTGTTGGGGGTAAATTGTGTCAAATAAAGTTCTTCAAATTTTTTACAAAGTCTTTCAGTAGAATCATGTTTACCAACTTTACGCAAACCAGAATCAGATAGATGCAAGATAACAGAGGTATACGCAAGTTCATCGTATTCCTTTTATGTTCCTCATTTACGGTAGCAGAAATTATCAATAGCTTTTGAAATTTTTTGTTGTACAAAAATACCTTTCATTTTTTTT
This sequence comes from Forsythia viridissima, assembly GCA_030279155.1. Classification (NCBI taxonomy): domain Eukaryota; kingdom Viridiplantae; phylum Streptophyta; class Magnoliopsida; order Lamiales; family Oleaceae; genus Forsythia; species Forsythia viridissima. Next base: position 9,534,805 of record CM059044.1, read on the forward strand.
TTTTTTGTTACTAAAAAGAAAATTCACATTTTCCATTGAAGACACCCAAGTCAAAATGATGCATGGCCATCTTAACAAATAAGACAAAGCAAAAACAATCCTCAAGAAATAATCACACATAATAAGTCCTAAGGCCACTATATACACCGTTCTAGATCAGAGTTTCGTAAGACTTGTAATCTCAGAAACAAAAAGTCAAAAAACCAAGCACGATGATATCACAGTTAGTAGGCAAATAATTCCTAAATTCTAGCCTCCCACAAGGTAACCTCCAAACCTAGTGGTCATCTCATACGATGGTCTACTAGTACATGAATATAAAAGAGATAAGCCAATTTACCAAATCGGACCAATCTGCTGGTCCGTTTTAATTCAGAAATATGCAAAACATTAGGGCCACACACTATTCACCCTAGGATTGTAAACACAACAGCAAAAGCAACCACAAAAGCTTAAAACAATCACAAAGGTTAAAAACACCGAACGCGTCTACTACTAAACTGCTATCCGGACTATTCAAACTACCAGTGATGGAATGGACCACTATAGAATGTCAAAAACAGTAACATAAGATTGTCGTCGTCGAGCAGTCACCAAATAGACCCCACACGAACCCATACGCACAAAAAAGAGATATGCCACAGCTATTGCTGGAGATCCCACGCTCTGCACCGAGAGCTTCGCCATGACGTCTCAAACTTGAATCTAGCCTCTTTTTGTCCAGACGACGTCTGGTCAGGTCAGAAATAGGACGATCAAATTCGATTTTTCATCTTCTTCGTTTATCCGACAACCTAATTTTTTTTCTTGCACCACAGAATGCCACTAAGGCTCTGATACTAATTTTTAGATAAAATCCATCCCAAATCATTACAAAGATTGTAAGATAAACATGGCTCAGATTAATAGTCCAAAACTTGACGTCCCAAACCTAATTATGTCATCCTTTTACCCAGACGATGCTTGGTCTAGTTTGTGGACAATATGATGAAACCAAATAGGCTCAAAACCAAAGGATTTAACTCACCCATATTGGTTAAATTTTGAATCCTATTCTACGATGAAAATCAATAGTTTAGTACGTGTTAAAGTTGGTGACATTGTATCCAAAGAGAAAATGGAATGAGTTTTTCAAGAAATCGACAAACCATGGCTTAATTGCAGACCCAAGGTCGGTCTACAAAAGTCCACTCCGACAACAATCACCACCGGTTTTCTGTGACAATAGACAATGTTGTCGCAATTGTTGTTCCGAGGGCTAAGAAATCAAGAAAACAAAAAGACAAGGAAAAATAAGAGGAATATCTTGTGATTAAAAGGATTGAGGTTGACACAATGAAATTTGTAAAGTTTGATGTTTTTGTGAATGACGGAAATGAAGACACTGATAAAGTTGACACGCCCAATTCACATGGACATTTGGACTAGTTTCCACATAAACATAAAGAATCTAAAAAGATAAAGCTAACGCTTAGGTATGCAATAACATAGTTGTTAGGGAAGGTTGAAGATGATGATGTAGTGCCTGTAACTTTGATGCCAAAATCAGGTTGCAATGATGTCACCACATGTGGTCTCAAGATTATGCACTTGTTTCGTAAAAAAAATTTGTAGATTATAAACATTGGGTCTTATAAAATATGTGGATAAAAAATAGATAAAAATTCTGGATCCTACCGAAGGTGTCGATAAAAATAGTGTTTAACCAGTTTATAAGTGTTTTATTAATTTGCACAGATTTTCTATTTTGACGATTTTTTTCTTGACTTCAATTAATTATAATAGTAAAAAAAAAAAAAAACACACAATGGAAAAATTGTAGTTGGGGTCCCTAACCTTTTTAAAAGTACAAATAAATTATGAACCTTTTATTTTTTACAAATTTTCACTTAAAATAATAAAACAAGTGTCATCAAGTCTCAAACTTTCTAATCATAGTACATATGTCCCTCAGTATATGTGCATAGAAAGAACCTCTGGAGTCCGACCGAATTTCGTCCAAATGTATGTTAATTAACAAAAAGTCAAGTCCGTGACCTAAATTTGATCAATTTAACAAGGACAAAATAGTCTCTTCATATTCTATTATTTAAAATAATTTTTTTTTTAAAAAGAAACAAAAACAAAAACAAAACAAAACAAAAAAGAAAAAAAAACAGTGTCTTCTTCCCACCCCTGGGAGGGTTTATCCCCCTCCCCTGGTTTTGGATTCAAACTCTCCGAAGTTTGTTAATACGTTTTGTTAATAATTATGAGCTTAAATTTTAATTATTTCATAAAAGTTCTTAAAATAAACAAAATAATTTACATATATTATGAATCTGGTCAATAAAGTATTAATTCAAAGCAAAACAAAAAAGAATTCATTAGTTTTCTTTAATTTTTTATAAAAAAAAATGAAGTTACTGAACCCATTTGCACATTTGTAAAAGTTAAGAACCTAATTGTAATTTTTTCTAAATAAAATTAAGGGCATAGTGGTCTTTTTCTTCAAATAAAGATCAATTGTGCACCAAAACACATAAGTTTGAGATGTTCGTGCCTACCATTTCTGCACTGATGACAAAGATTAGAGAATTCCTTGAAAATTAGTGTTTGTTTGGTGGAGTATAAAAATAGTTTTTTGAGAGATTTTGAATAAAGTTGGTGAAATATATGGTTAAAAAATTGGTAAAAGTTGTAGTTTCAATAAAGGGTAATTAGCACAAAATATCCTTACTTTTTAAAGTCATTGTGCAAATCGTCCATATATTTAAAATTTTAGCATTTTCACCATCACCTTCATATTTTCCTGTGCAAAACGTCCTTTCCGTCAATTGTCATTCAAAAACTGATGTTAACCCACTTCCACAACACGACTCGCACCACAAAGAAAGGGTAATTTCGTCAATTTTGTCCATACACTTTCTTCTCTACAGCTAAAACCTTCTCTCTCTCCACCTCTCTCTACTTCAAGAATCATCATGTTGATTTTTGACAAGGTTTCAACGCATACAAGCCTTAAATGCTTTTTGGATTGTGTAACTCCTTTCTCTTTTTTTGTTTCTTCTTCTCGAATATGATGATCTGATTGTATCGACTTTTGAGCATCATCCCCCCTTACAAACCTAAGGATGGGTTTGTTACTTGAAATGTTTATTTCATTAAATTGTATTTATGATTGTTGATATATTGGCCCTTTTGTTCTTTGATGATTTTGTGAACAGAGTGACATGATAAAACTGAATAGTTTATGGCATCCATGCGATTGTTATGATGAATGGAGTGCTTATGGGGCTGGAGTTCCAATCACTCTTGATGATGGCCAAAATTTAGTGTAGTATTTTGTGCCTTATCTCTCTGCAATTCAAATCTTCACCACTAATTGAGATATCTGGGTGTAGATCACCCGTAGTTCTTTTCGTTTGATTATTTGGTATTTAGTTTCAGATTGGTGCCAGAGAAAAATGTGTATGGACGAAATTAGTCTTCTTTTGTGGTGCGAATCATGTTGTGGAAGAAGGTTAACGGCAGCTTTTGGATGACAATGGACGAAAATGACGTTTTGAGAAAAGATGTAGGTGATGGTGAAAATGCCAAAATTTTAAAGGTATGGACAATTTGCACAATAACTTTAAAAGATAGAGACATTTTGTGCTAAATAACCCTTCTATAAAATATGTATTTGAAAATAAATATGAAAAAAAAAAAAAAAGAGTATATAAAAATTTATACCAAACATGTTCTAAAAAGGTCCAACTATTGGTTTAAAGTAGGGAGACCAACTTTGCAATATTGATTACAAAACATTTAGGGGCATTTTTCTTTCTTGCCAGTGGACACACACGTACAGAAATTTTAAAAAAAGGGGAGAGAGGCTGCCATTGATGTGTATTAGAAATTGGAGGAGAAATGTTGGGTTCTTCAAGCTTGGTCTAGAAAAGTTAATTTAGTCATCAGATTTTGTCAAAGTTAGGTATAGAAATATAGTTGATCTATATGTTTGATCGTAATTTAGATTTAAAGGTCGTATTCATTCATAACACATTTACCGATTTGATTTAGATTATATAATTTAATACAATTATCGAATGAACTACAATTATATAATTTAAAGATCTTATTCATTCATAACATGTTTGATCTTACTCGACTTATCGAGAATGGGTAATGTTGGATCCAATTTTCCTCCTCACACTATCACCAATAATAATGGACTAAAGTATAAATAAATGGTAAATGTGCTCTAAATTTCAAAGCTCGTTTTGCTTGAAAATCCCACAATAATTGTACCCTTTTTTGTTTATGGAGAAATGGACAAAACTACGTGTCGCAAGTTGAGTGATAAAAATGTATTAAAAACAGAACATGTGGGGGACTAAAATCCATTATAAATATTTAAATACAGAGACATGCATTCATCCATTGCACCATACAAATATATAACTACATACAACCTGTGTCGTCTCTCTCATGTTCACAACAATCACCACCACCACCATTATTTTTTAATTTTTTAATTTTATAAAAATCTCGACATTATCTTTTAACAAATAAACATACACATCTAGACAAATCATCAATAATAGATAAAAAATATTTATTGCCATCAAAAATAATATTGTTATCAGGACCCCACAAATCAATATGAATGTATTTTAACACTCTAGATTTCTTATATGTGTTAAATGAGAATGATATCCTATGATGTTTGTTAAACACACAATGATCACAGAATAGTATGTCAGACATCTGATCTTTACCAAACACACCATTTTTGTTAAAGAACTTAAGTCTCTTAACATTAGCATGAGCTAACATATTGTGCCACTTTTGTGTGTGTGATCAGTGTCAACATGTGTAATATATATGCCATTTCTCCAGTAGCTTTAAAAGCTCTAAGTGCACCATTTGTAACATTCACGGACTTTTTTCTGTAAGACTTTCGATTTTGTGCTATTTCGTGCACCATTAGCTTACGTAATGTCCACTAGAGGTTATCCAATTGGTATTAGCATTCAACATAAGTCTTTTTTAACGGGGAGGTCAAGGGTTCAAATTGCTGGAGACCTAAAATAAATCTAGTTTGAGGCACAATCTTCAGTGGCGTAAGCTAACGGTGCACAAAATAGTTCCTAGGAGAAAGTCCGTGGTCGTCACTAAAAAAAACGTATTTTTTATAACAATCACGAACTTTTTCCTACAAGTCTTTCGCCTAGGGACTATTCCGTGTATCGTTAGCTTACGTACTGTTCACTAGGGTTTCGCTCCAAACTGGATTTCTTTCATGTCTCTAGGGAGTCGAACCCTTGACCTCTCACCTTAAGAGGAACTTATAGTGAATGCTGGTACCAATTAAGCAGTTACACTTACACATTTTAATCACTCCATCACCAAGCCCACCATGAAATCTGTACTCTCTAACTCACCTACAAAAATCAGATTTCTACCCATATATAGAATGTATTTGACTTCTCTTGATGTATGCACAAAGTCATTATCAATTTAACAATCACATCACCAATATTAGTGATTTTATAAGCAACACCACCCTATACAACTACATGTCCATGATGAGACTCATGCAAATGATCAAACAAATGTTTATTAGATGTGATATGAAAAAATGCACCGAAATCAAGAATCCACTCATGCATATGGAAGTTCATAGATAGGTTAATTTCAGTAGATTCAGAATTTAATAGCTTGTAAACCTCAACAGGTTTATCTATAGAGGACACTACATATGCTTCATTCTAATATTTTCCTCTCTGATCTCTTTTTTGGTTTTTCTCTTTATAACAATCATTTATGAAATGTCCTATTTTCTCACACCCATAACATTTATTCCCTTTTGCCTTCTCCTGTGACCTAGAGAGACCTCTACCCTTCTTCTTTCCACCACTATTTTGCCTCTCTCTATCCCTAGTTTTAGACATACCCCTCATTAGCTGAATCTTTCCATTTTTTCTCTCGTTTATTTTAGTTTTCATCTCCATCTCCTTACTCTTTGAGGAGTCAATGACGATATCAGGTGTAAGGGTCTCCCTCCTATATTTGATTGCATTATTGACTTCTCTATACATATCAAGATTGGCATTCAAACGATTATATCTTTATACTCTTCGAAAACATTTTCACCACAATTTGTAATGTCTTCAACAAGTTTATTGAAAATATCAAGATTGTCATCTAAATCCTTTGAGTGATCAATTTTGAAACTTTCAAGTAAGAAAAAAGTTTGTTAGGGGTAGATTGTGTCAAATAAAGTTCTTCCAATTTTTTTCAAAGTCTTTCAGTGGAATCATGTTTACCAACTTTATGCAAAACAGAATCAGATAGATGCAAGATAACAGAGGTAAACGAAAGTTCATCGTATTCCTTTTTATGTCCCTCATTGACGATAGCAGAAAACGAATTATCAATGACTTTTGAAATTTTTTATTGAACCAAAATACCTTTCATTTTTGTTGCCAAATAAAATAAATCACATTTTTTATTGAAGACACCCAAATCAAAATGATGCATGGCCATCTTAACAAATAAGAAAGAGAAAAAACAATCCTCAAGAAATAATCACACGGAATAAGTCATAAGGCTGCTATATACACCATTCTAGATTCTCAGATTATCGTAAAACTTGTGATCTCATATTAAGGGAATGGTAGAGACGGGTAAGGTTTACGTGATAAATCTAACAAAATAATAACCACAAAAAAAAAATAGAAATCACAAAAAGTCAAAAAAAATAAGCACGATGATATCACAATTAATAGGAAAATGATTCTTAAATTCTAGGAACAGGCAATGATTACCCCCACATGGTAACTTCCAAACCTAATGGTCATCCCATAGGTTGACCTTTTAGTACAGAAATATAAAAGATCAGCCAACATACTAAAACAGACCAATCTGCTGGTCTGTTTTAATTCAGAAAGATGCAAAACACTAAGGCCACACACTATTTGCCTTAGGATTGTAAACACAGCAACAAAAGCAACCACAAAAGTTTAAAACAACCACGAAAGTTAAAAACATTGAATGCGTCTGCTATTGAACCGCTATCCGAACTGTTTGAACTATCAGTGATGGAATAGACCACCATTCTGAGGGCTAAGAAATTAAGAAAACAACAAGACAAGGAAAAATAAGAGGAATATCTTGTGATTGAAAGGATTAACATTGACACAATGAAATTTGTAAAGTCTGATGTTTTTGTGAATGACGAAGATAAAGATATTGATAAAATTGACATGCCCAGTTCGCATGGACATTTGGACAAGTTTCCACATAAATACAAAGAATCTAAAAAGATAAAGCTAACTCTTAGGTACGCAATAAATGAGTTGTTAGGGAGGGCTGAAGATGAAGATGTAGTGCCGGTGACTTTGGTGCCAAAATCAGGTTGCAATGATATCATCACTAGTGGTCTCAAGATTATGCACTTGTTTTGTAAAAAAAAAAAATTGTAGATTATAAGCAGCTGGTCTTAAAAAATGTGTGAATAAAAAATGGATAAAAATTTTGGATCCTACCGAAGGTGTCGATAAAATTGATATTTAACTACTTTATAAGTGTTTATAAACTCTAACAAATATGCTTTACATATATTGCTATCTAACCAAAAAAATTCAATATTTTACTGATAAGTATGTTATTGTTTAATAACGTTGATTGTTGATTTTGTAATTTCTTGGCCCAATTATTTGGTTTATTAAATAGGACGAGAATTTGAAAATTGGAGAATTTAGTGCAAATAGTCATTAATTTTTTGTCCTCAATATGAAAATAGTCTGTAACATTTTTTTTTTGGCATGAACGTTCTTAACCTATGTGTTTTGGTGTGCAATTAATTCTTATTTTGTAAGAAAGACTAATATGTCCTTTATTTTAATTAGAAAATTACTAACTTTTGAAAAATGTGTAAATGGGTTCAGTACTTTTATTTAATAATAGTTAGAATAAATTACACTCATATTACCAATCTTTTCAGGTTTGTAGCAATTTTATCCACGTTCAATTTTATTCGCATGTATCATCCCAAAGTTTTCATTAATTTTCACATAGGGTCCATTTTAACGATTTTTTCCTTAACTTCTATTAATTATAACAGTAAAAAATGAAAACACAATGGAAAAAAAATGTAGTTGGAGTCCCCAACCTTTTCAAAAGTACAAATAAATTATGAACCTTTAATTTTTTTTATTGATTCTCACTTAAAATAATTAAACATGTGTCATTAAGTCTCAAATCTTCTAATCATAGTACATATGTCCCTCAGTATATGTGCGTCAAAAGGACATCTGGAGTCTGGACAGATTTCGTCCAAATGTACATTAGTTAACAAAAAGTCAAGTCCGTGACCTAAATTTGATCAATTTAACAAGGGTAAAATAGTCTTTTTATATTCTATTATTTAAAATAATTTAAAAAAAGAAACAAAAACAAAAAAAAACACCAGAAAAAGGAAGAAAAACATCATTTTCTTCTCCACCCCACCGGTGGAGGGTTTCTCCCCCCTCCTCCTAATTTCGGATGCAAACTCTCCAAAGTTTGTTAACACGTTTGTTAATAATTATAGGATTAAATTTTAATTATTTCATAATAGTTCTTTAAATATGCAAAACAATTTACATATATTATCAATCTGGTCAATAAAATCTTAATTGGAAATAAAATAAAAAAAGAACTCATTAGTTTTCTTTAATTTTTTATAAAAAGAAATGAAGTTACTGGACCATTTGCACATTTTGTAAAAGTTAAGAATCTAATTGTAATTTTCTCTAAATAAAATTAAAAACATATTGATCTTTTTCATCAAATAAACATCAATTGTACACCAAAATACATAAGTTTGTGATGTTCGTGTCCAAAAAAATAAATATTAAGAACTATATCTGCACTGATGACAAAGATTATGGACCATTCCAAATTCCCTGAAAATTAGTGTTTGTTTGGTAGAGTATAAAAATAGTTTTTAAAAGATTTTGAATAAAATTAGTGAAATGTATGGTTAAAAATTGTAGTACTTATAAAATATGTAGTTGAAAATGAATTTAAGAAAAAAAGAGTTTAAAAAAATTTATACCAAACGTGTTCTAAAAAGGTCCAACTATTGGTTTAAAGTTTGGAGACCAGCTTTGCAATATTGATTACAAAACATTTAGGGACATTTTTCTTTCTTGCCAGTGGACACACGTATAGAAATTTAATAAAAAAGGGGGAGAGAGAGAAATTGGTAGAGAAATCTTGGGTTCTTCAAGCTTGGTCTAGAAAAGTTAATTTAGTCATCAGATTTTGTCAAGTTAGGTATAGAAAGATAGTTGATCTACATATTTGATCGTAATTTAGATTTAAAGATCATATTTATTCGTAACATATTTATCGAGATTTGATTAGATTATATAAGGGAAATTGGCGCAAATTGTTCTTAACGTATGATATTAGTGTGCAAATAGTCCATAACATTTTATTTTTGGCAGAATAATCCCTAACATATCTATTTAGGTGCGCAATTAGTCCTTTTTGACGGATTCCGTTAAAAACCTATTATTTAGGTGCGCAAATGATCGCTCTCATTTTTTGTCTTTATTAGTGGGTGTAAAATTGTCAAATTATATTTTTTTTTCATTCTTTCAATTGGCACATATAGTCCCTAACCTTAGTTTTAATTAAAAAAATTTACAATTAGATTCATAACCTTTGTAAAAAGTGAAAATGGATCCGCTACTTTAATTTTTTTTCAAAAAATTAAAAGAAACTAAAGTGTTTTTAGACCGGTAAATATTTTTTTGGACCCAATCCATTTATCTACCCAACCACCCCACCCCTACACCCCCACCCCACACCAAAAATGGGGAAAAATTATCCCTTGTTTCTAATACGACGGTGATCTGCGCTCTCGCAAATCTGGTGCGCGGGAGATCTGCGAGACACGCGGATCTGGCGCTACCGGATATGTGAGCTTGCAGATCCAATGCTAGATTAGCGTGCATGCATGGCGCAGATCCAACATCGTGGTAAGTGCGACGCAGTGTGTGGCTCGCAGATCTCACTGATTAAGCTGTTTTCGCGAAATCAGAGCTCACGCGAGCTCCGGTTTCGACCAGATCTCCCCCCACTCCTCACCTCCACTCTCCACCCCCTGATCTGGTTGACTTACGGTGGGGGTGGGGGTGGGGGTGGGGGTGGGGGTGGGGTGGGGGTGGCGTGGAGGTGAAGACTTTTTTTTTCTTTTTTAAATAGAAAAATAAATTAAAATTTAAAATTGGGCTGACCCAGTAGCCCTATAGCTCAAAAGTGGGCTGGGTTGGCCCAGTAAATGTGAGACCGTATACAATCTGGAAGGGTTAAGCATAATTAAAATTTTTATAGGTAAATTCAAGGTCACTGTTTTGGCACTTATGGGCTCTAAAGTCATATGTTCAAAACTAAATTCAATTAAAGTCACATTTGAGAGTTAAAAGACCAACATACCCTTAATTGTAAAAAATGCTAATTGTGATACTGTTTTTTTGTGATACTATTTTGTTGTGATACTGTTTCTTTGTCATGCTATTTTTTTGTGATACTGTTTTTTGTTATACTGTTAAACCTATGATTTTGTAATATTAATGAAATATTTTAAGAACAATATTATTCTATTGTTTATTCTCTACTGATTAATTCGTCTACCATTAAACACCATATATATTTATACTTATCTATCCAATGGGAATCTATGTCCTAATTGAATCTCAAACATGTTCATAGACACGACAAATCTCTCTAACAAGTTGAAATTTCAACAACATCGAATTCATGACTTACCTTGAGATTCACGAATCAGCTTAAAACCTTGGAGTTTTCGATATGACCATGTTGGAGTTTTTTATATGACCATGGTTTCTACATAAAATATATTCAAACACCAGTTTTGTGGTAACTATTCATAAAGTTTTGGTGTTATGAATAGTCAAGTACAAGTTTATGATTCTTGTAGTGAACCTTGTTTAGGATATGATCAATCAAGAACTAGGAGTGTTAATGAAAAAAGATCAAGCTCAAAGGATGTTCAATAAGAGAAAGATGAAGAGTGGCTTCAATAAAAATACATTTATCCGTGATACTGTTTTAGACGATGTGTGATATTATTTTGACAAGAAAAATTAAATATTGTCATTTTAAGTTAAAGAGACGACTTCAAACGGGTAAAATCCATTGTATGCAGTGGCAAAGCGACTGATCTTGACCGGCTCGTCGAGACCATTCCGAAAACATATTATAATAAAAATTTTGAACACGTATGCGAATTCTATATTCATTTTTATTGTGATACTGTTTTGTATAATACAGTATCAAACAACACACATGACTATAATACCATGCTTTTATCTTTGATACTGTTTAATTAGTCACGTGTATTGTTTGATACTGTATTATGCAAAACATTATCAATATAATTACTTCAATTAGTAATACTGTTTTATTTAGATAAAGTGATATAGTATACTTATACCATGTTTTTATCTTTAATATTGTTTTATTATGATAATGTTTCAACCTATGATACTGTTATTTAATCTATGATATTGTTGTTTTATTGGGTTGTAGTTTATGTATGTAATACTGTTTTATTAAGATTTTTTTTTTGTATAATACTAATATATTAAGGTACATTTATAGGTGATACTGTTTTAGCATTTATGATACTGTTTTGACAAGAAAAATTAAATATTGTTATTTTAAGCTAAAGATACGATTTCAAACGGCTAAAATCCATCGGACACAGTGGCAAAGCCACTGGTCTTGACCGGCTCGTCGAGACCATTCTGAAAACTTATTATAACAAAAATTTTGAGCACGTATGCGAATTCTATGTTCATTTCTATTGTGATACTGTTTTCTGTGATACTGTTTTGTATAATATAGTATCAAACAACACACATGACTAATTACAATAATCTAATGACCAACTTCGGTCGTAGCAATGCCCACATCGAACTTTTTCATTCATACAGAAATTCAAGCTGCTATTTACAACAACAAATCATAGCAACTTTACAGAAATTCATCAAACAAATCTTTCTTAATGTTTTCTATAATACAGTATCACGATACAAATGTGTTTATAATACTGTTTCTCATTCTTGATTACAAAACTACCCGTTACCATTCTCTCAAATCTACATTCATTATCTTCATCAAATCAGTAAATCAGTTTCAAGATCTACGCAAAATCACTCACAATTCTTCAAGAATTTATTTCCTCTCACAAGAATATTTTGTTCACTCCAGTCTTTACTGTCTAGTGTAGAATTTCTGTTTATCAATGGCAGCTAATTCGAATAGATAGTCTTCATCACTTTTCACAAGACCCGTTAATCCAAATATTAGAAATTCAGAATTTAATACTGGAGCCAGAAGAAGTTTAAGTAGAAACCTTTTTCAAAAACCCTCCGTACACACAAATCTAATAGGGCCTTGAATTTACACTTCAATCCTCTGTAAATCTAAATTTATTTGTTTGTTTGCAGACAGAAGCAAGCTGGTAGATCATTTTTACCATCTTGAACACCAGAAAGAAGATTTAAAGAAGAAGAAAGAATCAGATCTTATATTTGGTGCGTCTACAGTGAGTTTCAGATGTACCGTGAGCTAAGTTTAGGGATTAAACAAAGCACTGTGAGCTAAGTTTAAGAATTAAAAGAGCTGTTGGCGACGGCAGCGGTGGCGGTGGAAGCAGAGCCAAAGACAATGTTTGTGGCAAATATGAATTAGAAGGATAATTTTAGGATTAATATAATAAATTGATGAAGAGTATGACTTATTGACAATTTTAAAAATTGTCTTGACCTAATTTGAAACAAGTCACTTGCAGGTGATTTTTAGGCAATTTTCTCAATTTTTATCTATGACAAATTTATTTTTCTTTTTATGTTGTAATGATAAAAATAAAGTTTGAATTTTGAATAATATAATTACTTAACAATAATAAAATAATTTTAATTAGCACATTTGTTAATAAATGAGTTTAAATTTTAGTTATTTTATAATAGTTTATAAAATATATAAAATAATTTAGTATATTATCAATTTGTTATTTTTTTTTAATTTTTAATAAAAAAAATTAAAGTATTGGACCCTTTTTCACTTTTTGCAAAGGTGCGGAATATAATTGCAATTTTCTTTAATTAAAACTAAAGTTAGAAACCATTTGCGCCAATTGAAAGACAAAAGTTGTAATTTGACAATTTTACTCTATTAATAAAGACAAAAAAAATGAAAGGGACCATTTGCACACCTAAATAATAGGTTTTTAACGGATTTTAACAGAATCCGTCAAAAATGACCAATTGTGCACGTTATGGACCATTCCGCCAAAAATGAAAAGTTAGAGATCATTTGCGCACTAATATCATACATTATGGACCATTTGCGCCAATTTCCCATTATATAATTTGATACAATTATCGAATGAACTACAATTATATAATTTAAAAGTTGTATTCATTCATAACATGTTTGATCTTATTAAGAATAGGTAATAGCCCCCAGGGCATATCTCAAGTGGCAAAGGGGCATGTGGATAAGGCTCAGCGCGGCGGGGTGCAGGGTTCGAATCCTGAAATATTGAATTTGTACCTTGTCGCAAGCGGGAGTTAACATATGATTAACAGCCTAGGCTTATCCATGAATTCTACACCCTAGCTCCTGGAGACACATCATGCGATTTACCTCCTCCACCAAGGATCTAAGACAAAGTCGGTGGTGACCCTCGAGATGGAGTTCAACCTTTAACAGAAGAATAGGTAATGGTGGATCTAATTTTCCTCCTCACGCGATCACCAATAATAATGGACTAAAGTATAAATAAATGGTAAACGTGCTCTAAATTACAAAGCTCGTTTTGCTTGACAATCCCACAATAATTGTACCCTTTTTTGTTTATGGAGAAATGGACAACTACGTGTCGCAAGTTGATTGATAAAAACAGAATACGTGGGGACTAAAATCCAATACAAATACAGAGACTGAGAGACATTCATTCATGCATTGCACCATATAAGTATCTAACTTAAATACAACCTATGTCGTCCCTCTCCTGTTCATGGGCTGTTCCTGTCGTCACCACCACCACCTCTTCTCCGCCTTTCTCTCGCAAGCCATCCATTGCAAAGCGTACGCAACGTTTTCACGTGTCGTGCAATGCAACAAATGATGATGACCAAAATGCACAGACGAGCTCCCAAGGGAAATTTGAAAGGAGAAATTTGCTTCTTGGCTTGGGAGGCGTATACAGTGCAACCCAGCTAATGTCCAATCCCCAGGCACTCGCCGCCCCGATACAGCCACCTGATCTTAGCAAATGTGGTCCTGCTACAAACTTAAACACAGGGCAACAACTGGACTACAATTGTTGTCCCCCTTTAACCAACAGGATTATTGATTACCAGCTTCCTAAACCGGCTGTCATGCGGTTCAGACCGGCTGCACATTTGGTCACTAGGGAATACATAGCCAAGTATAACAAAGCTGTTGAACTCATGAAGGCACTTCCGGCCGATGATCCACGTAATTACACGCAACAAGCCAACATCCATTGTGCTTATTGCAATGGTGCATATGATCAAGTTGGGTTCCAAGATTTGGACATTCAAGTTCACAATTGTTGGCTCTTCTTTCCTTTCCACAGATGGTACTTGTATTTTTATGAAAGAATCTTGGGCAAATTGATTGGAGATCCCACTTTTGGTTTGCCATTTTGGAATTGGGATAATCCAAAGGGTATGACTATTCCACCCATATTTAACGATACGAAGGCGGCCATATACGACGAAAAACGTAACCAGAATCATCTTACGAGTATAATTGATCTCGGGTACAATGGTAAAGACAGCGGAAATACTCCATTGCAAACGGTGGCCAACAATTTGAACATAATGTATAGCGAAATGATTCGTAATGTTAAGGTCATCGAGGATTTTATGGGACAACCTTATCGTGCAGGAGACGCGGTCAACCCGGGGCCCGGAACTTCGGAGCGTGGTTCTCACACCGCGGTCCATGTATGGGGTGGAGACCCGAGGCAGCCTAGTGGAGAGAATCTAGGCAACTTTTACTCGGCTGGTCGAGATTCATTGTTCTATAGCCACCACGTAAACGTTGACCGGATGTGGAAGATATGGCGAGAGCTAAGAGGCACAAAACCTAAGGATTTCAACGATAAGGATTGGTTGAATGCGAGTTTCCTATTCTACGATGAAAACGCACAATTAGTGCGTGTTAAAGTTTCGGACACTTTGTCCCATGAGAAAATGGGATATGTTTTTCAACAAGTGGACATTCCATGGCTCAAATCCAGGCCTCA
This sequence comes from Forsythia viridissima, assembly GCA_030279155.1. Classification (NCBI taxonomy): domain Eukaryota; kingdom Viridiplantae; phylum Streptophyta; class Magnoliopsida; order Lamiales; family Oleaceae; genus Forsythia; species Forsythia viridissima. The sequence goes on from CM059044.1 coordinate 9,550,133, forward strand.
AGCCCGTGTACAAAAGTCAAGAGTGGCAACAACTTCCGGTGCTCCGACGGCAGCCAAGGTTAAGTTCCCGCTGACCTTAGACAAAATCGTGAAAATCCTCGTCCCTCGGCCGAAGAAATCGAGGAAACAAACGGACAAGGACAAAGAAGAGGAATTATTGGTAATTGAAAAGATAGAAGTGGACACGACTAAGTTTGTGAAGTTCGATGTTTTTGTGAACGATGAAGACGATAAGATCGATGAATTGGACAAGTCGGAGTACGTGGGCACCTTTGCACAGGTACCACATAGACATAAAGGACCTGTTAAGGTGAAGCCATCGATTAGGCTTGGATTAACAGAGCTGTTGGAGGATTTGGATGTAGAAGACGATGATTCAATCTTAGTGACTTTGGTGCCACGAGCTGGTGATGTGACCATTGGTGGTATCAAGATTATATATGCTTCTACATAAGAACAGAGTTTAAGTTTTATTGTTTATTTTCTACTTATAAGTCGTGGAGCTTGACGTTCCACTCTAATGTTTGTGTTGGGTATTTGTTGTTAAACAATTTCGAACGGGCAATGATGTTTAAGATTAATTTCATAGGCGTTAGTCAATGATTGAAATTAAAAAAAAAAACGACAGTACTTAGCAAATCCAATTAAAGATCGACTCAAAACTTAGTAGACTATTTGAAGTGACTTATCTTATATAGTTACTCAATGGTCCACTCTATTGTTAAGGCCCAAATTGTGTGTTTTGTCTAATTGGGGCTACGGTGGCAAAAATATTCGATCCGCCCCAAAGCCGATGGATACCCGGTTTGAATGGAACGAAAAATTCTCGATCCGCAGATCAGCGGAGCGATTCGGAGCGGGTTGGATCATGTGTGATCCGATCTGATCCGCCCTATTTGAAAAATAAAAAAAGAAAAAGATAGAAAAAAGTAGTAAAGTTTGTTTCAATGTTTGTTTAATTTTTTAAATGACAATTGACCCAAAAAAAGTAAAAAAATTATACACAAATCAGTCTGCAGATCAAAGCAGTGATCCGCCCTGATCCAGATCTGATCCGCCACGAGAAATGGCTGATCAATCTGCTAATTTGGGTCTTCTAAAATTGATCTGAGACAGATACGGATCAGGCCGATCTGATCCGAATCTACCCCGTTGCCATCACCACTTGTGGCCCAATTGTTTGGCTCATTGGTTGACCTAATTAAAAGATTGCTTCCTTCTTCATTTTATTCTATTACGACAGGTTTTGGTTTCTTCGCCTTGTGAGAGAGAGAGAGTGCTGCGTTCTTCTTCTTCTTTCATTGTGGCTACTTCCATTGTTGGTTGGTTTCTCTCTTTTGTGAGATTACTTAGTTCTTGGTGAGCAACACTTGATTTGGGTCAATATAGGTGTTTTGGTTTGAGCTATTTTTGAAGTTTTTAGTAGTGTTTAGTTTTTAAACTGAGCCCTAAACACTTGTGGTGATTTATTTTTCAACAAATTAGTATCAAAACTTGGATTTAGTATCCTTGGGGTGAGAAAAATCATCAAAATCCGTTTAAGAAACTGGATATTCTCAAAAATTCGAGACTTTCAACATTGTTTTCGGCCAACCAAGGAGTCTTTTTCGTGAACGAAGCCCCATATTCCATGTCCTGAAGACGAGGCGATCCTCTCCTGCTAGTGCGAGAGGCTTGTGAAACACTATAGCGGCAGTGCGTGAATCAAACGCTCGAAGACCTAGGTGGTGCGTGCAGGCGCGTGGGTGATCTTCTCGATTCTATCAAAAAATACATATTGCTCCTTGCTGTTTTTGGGACCTACTAGTGGTGTTAGTTTTGTCACCGGTATAGTATGCCAAAATCTAGACAAATTTGTCCTTAGGCGCGTTTGGCAGTTTATGTGGCAGTTGCTGCAAGCCTAGGTTATAAAAATTTTGCATCTCTCCTAAAATACGAACAATAGATTTGTTCGTTCTGGTATTGTACTAACTGTTAATTTTCGCAGTCAAAGATATCGTGTGGGGTAGCCATTTATTTTTTTGAAATAGAAAGTCATCGTGTTGGGTGATCGTTAAGATTGTGGTTACAGTGTGGGGTAACCATTGCCTGTTGCTAGACCTAAGATATTATTTGCTGAAATTGCTTACTGATTATTTTGTAACTTATTATGTGAAAATTGCTTTAGTGAGAAATTTTTTTGTTGGATTATCTCTATGGTTGCAAAATTTGGACTATTTTAGTAGTCTTGTGAAAATTGTGTTTTGTATTTTTTTTTTTTTTTTTTTTGTTGATTTAAGTCCTAAAAATGACAACTCACAATTTTGAATTGAAAATTTGTAATGAAAAAGGAGATTTCTCAATTTTGCAACAAAAGATAAGAGAGGTTTTTGATAAAACAAAAAGTTTCAAAAGCTATATATGGCAATTTTTCTGCAGATTTGACTAAAAAATGAAAAGAATAATCAGATGAACTTGCTTGCTCTACCATTATATTACACTTTTCAGATGTTGATTTAAGAAAAGTTGGTAGACTTAAAACTACAAAAGAACTTTGAAAAAAGTTATAGGACATTTATTTGCTTGAAACTTTTCTTGCTAGAGAAATTATTCAGTTTTAAAATGGATCATTCAAAGGATCTAGATGACAATGTGAATATATTTAACAAACTTGTGCAAGATATTGTTAATTGTGGTAAGTGGTGCCCGAACATTATAAGGCTATAATATTGTTTAATTCAATTCTTGAAACTTATAAAGAAGTAAAAAGTGCAATTAAGTATGGTATGGACACTTTAACACCTGAGATTGTACTTGATTCCCTTAGAAGTAAGAAGATGAGATGAAAGCTAAAAATGTGATAAGAAAAGTGGTGAAATTCACATGATGAGGGGTGGAACACAATTTAGGCAAACTGGTAGCCAAGAGTATCAAAGCAATAGCGAGTCTAGTAATAATGGGAGTAAAAAGAAGGGTAAGAGTTGTTCTAGATCTAAATCTAGAGTGAACGGTAAAAATTATTATAGTTGTGGTAATAATGGGCATTTTATAAAAGATTGCCACAAAGTGAAGAACAAACAAACCAGTAAGGGGAGAGATGAAGTGAATATTATGTCTTCTTCTAATTCTAATCAGGGTTAGGTCTATATATTAATTAATTATGTTGATGATACTACTGAATTGAATCTAACTGTCAAATCTAGTTTGCATGAGCGGGTACTTGTTTCTGGTGTATCTTTTCATGTGACATCTCATAAAGATTGGTTTGAAAATTAGCATGAATTTGATGATGGACATGTTGTTTTGTGTGACAAATTTGTTTATACTGTTGCTAGAATTGGTGATGTTACTTTAAAGTTTGACACAAGTTTTGTGTATACTTTAAAAGATGTTTGATTTATTCCTGAATTGAGTATGAATTTAATTTCAGTAGGGTAACTGAAGAAAATTGGCATGCATGAATGTAAATCGGTTACATTGTCTTTAGCTAATCACATTGTGTTAAATACATATCAAGCTCATTGTAATGAGGAAGACGTTGAATACACGAGTATTCATACCATATTCTAATGTGGTTGGTTCTATTATATATTTGATGGTAGTACTAGACTGGATTTAGCCTTTGCGGTAAGTACCCTTAGTAAGCTTATGTCTAATCCGGGTCCTAGTCATTGGGAGGTCTTGAAGTGGCTCCTTAGATATTTGAGGGGTCGGGTAATGTAGGTCTAATGTTTGGTTGTAGTAAGGAATGAGTGAAATTGAAGTGTTTTGTAGATGCGGACTATACGGGGGATAGGATAATAGGAAACTACTTCCTCTTATGTATTTACTTTGTCTAATTCTTACATTAGTTAGAAGTCTCAATAACAACACATAATTGTTTTATCTACTATCGAATCTAAATATATTGCTACCACCAAAGCAATTAAAGAAGCTTTGTGGCTTAGAGGATTGCTAAGTGAACTTTGTGTTTTGAATGATGATGATGTGGTAATATATTTAGATAGTCGATCTTCTATACATTTGTGTAAAAATCCCGTTTTTCATGAGCGTACCAAACATATTAATATTAGACTACATTTCATTAGAGATATTGTGTCATAAGAAGTAATAAATCTTGAGAAAGTGCTTTCACAATATAATCCCTCGGATATGGGCACTAAGGTGTTGCCTGTTGTGCGATATATATCCCGCAAGTGGACGGATCGTGGACAAGTAATATAATGATGAAATAAAGTGTCGAACCCACGAGGACTAGATACTAAATTACCAATTAAGTTCACAACTCAAATTTTAACAATGGAAATTAACACATATTCGATTTTTTATTCTTAAGATTCTAAACTAATTAACTATTTTGATTAAATTGAAATTCACAATAAAAAGCAACTTTGAAATATGAGAACGAATTAGGGTTTAACAATACTAGGATTCACGAATCCACCGACACGTTCTACTCAATTATCTGTTAATCACTTTTTAGCTTTTAATTACCTTGGACTGAAAATCGGCGTTCCTAAATTAATTGAAAACCTCTCTCGATGGTCAATCAAATCTATATGTTATGCGAACTTCATTATCTCTAATTAAGCTTCGAACATAAACACATGCATTAAAATCTCAAGAACACCTAAATGGATTTCATAAGGCATAATAGTAATCTCTATCTATTATTGGATCCTATGTTATTCAATACCACGTGCTTAATCTATATTGAATCTCTCGACTTCAATACAGATCACAATATATTCTAATGATGCACAAGCATTAAAATAATAAAGAAACTGAATAAAGAATAATCAATCCACGGCAATTAATTACTAAAAAGGGAAAAACTGCTTAATTAATCAAAACGTGAGGTTTCATCGTTCATCCTAGATAAAGAAATTAGCCGGACATGATTTCCTCAATTAAAGGAAGAATTGAATTCATCATAGTCCGGAGAAAGGAAAACAAAAAGTAAAATAAAACCCGTAATCCTCGGCTTGATGGTCTTCGATTTCGCCTTGATCTTCGTTTTTTTTTTCTTGTATCTTGTTCCTCTCAAATTCGTCTCCCGCGAAAAGTCTGTCTTCTGCCTTTTATACTCCTCCCCCAAGACCTCCAAACGTGTGTTTGGTTGCTGAAGTTATATGGATCGGTAGAATTCTAATTGAAACAGGTTTCTGCAAAATTTCTGCCCGATTGCCCTATGCGATCGCATGGCATACATAGCTGCGATCGCATGGCTTTGCTGTTTAACATTCTGCCATTTTTTTCCATTGCCTTGCGATCGCACCAGGATAACACCATGCGATCGCATGGTGTATCCTGGTTCTGAATTTGAATTTCCCGCCTATGTATTTGCACATCAAGTCCCTGAAGTTCCATTTCTTTAGCAATTAGGTCCCCTTATCTTCATTTTGCTCTCATTTTCATCCCATTTATACTTGACTTTGATTATTTCCTAAATTGATAAGAAAACATATGCAATTAAACTGTAAACAACCAAAAGAACTTATAATTGTCCATTTTTGTGAGATAAGATAAGTACAAAATCGTACTTATCAAATACCCCCAAACTTGAACTATTATTCGTCCTCGAATAAACTACTACAAACAATCTTGTACTAAATGGAATAAGCAATAATAAAGTTCACAACATAAATAGCTTGCCGTCTTTGCTTCAGATTTTTGCAAAAAGAAAACAAAACTTATAATTCATGACGAGTGTTCAGGTTATACAGTTGTAAACGTGATTCCACTTAAACATATTTGAATCGTGTGTGAGGGCAGTTCATCTGATCAGCTTTAATTCTATGGAGGTGATAGCCCGACCACTTAGTCAATTTTTCCTTACCCTCTCGTGAGATACACATCCCCCAAAATAATTGTTTTCTCTCAAAATTCCGAGATTTCTGGGTCTAAGGTTGTTCACTTTCTTTTCTTTCAAGAGGCTGGTTGAGAAAACTTATGATTTTGACAACCTAAGCTTATGAAGATTCTCCAATTTATGAGCACTCTTGACCAGAAATTTTCTACTGAGTAAGTCAAACCCATTAGTCATCTAATCCTCAGGTTACTTTGCAAAGAAATTTTATTATTTTTATTTTCTTATTTTTAATCTTATGTGCAGAACTCAGTTCATTAAGCTTTCTAAATGACCCATGTAAAGAGCTTTAGGCCGATGACTCCCGAGTCTTTCGAACTTTAGGGCATCGGGTTTTGAGAAACCCCTACGGGCCTTTTTACTCGAGTCAAATAGGCTACAAAAAGAGTTATAAGATATTTAGTCGTATGCGAAACTCATTCCATTAAGCTTTCTAAATGACCCATGTAACGAGCTTTTGGTCAATGACTTTATCACTCGAGTCAAAAAGGCTTCGAAATGAGTTATTTAAAATTAAAAGCCTTGTTCTTTGCGTGCAATAAGTTTATGCTGAGGGATTAGATTCCTAGCATTCGGTCATTACTTAGTTTCCTCTAACTGGTCTAAAGTGCTCCACACAATTTTATTTTTTTCGACATACACGGAATCCAACATAATCTAGATAGCCGCCATCACAGTTTACTCCCTACAATCACTCACTTCATTGGTTACTTAGTTGGGATACAGATAATTTGAAGGTTTTGGGGATCCTATTGTTTTCAACTTAAGTGCACCAACATAGCTATTTATCATTTTCACTGGCCGACACAACACAATATCATATATGATTTCATAGTCTCATATTTAAACAACAATATATTTTGTTCACAAGTCATGATTTACAGTGAAAATTAAATGAAAATTATCATCATTAGCCGGCAAGGCTATTCATACCACACAAGCATGCAAACGGAAAAAAAAAAAACGAACTAAGTCAACAGTCAAATATCATATCATTAAATATCATGAATATGTCAGATTGAGCAAAATTCAAAATTTTTATCAACCACCCCCAAACTTAAAACGTGCATTGTCCCCAATCGCATGTAAAATAAAGAAATACATAAAAATTTAGGTACTTCCCGGAGGTGGATCGGAGGGTGCCGGCAGAAGGAGTGTGGAGGGATCAACCGGTGGAGGAGCAGGCGTAGGTGTCGGGCGGCATATCTGATCATGGATGTCATCCAGCTTGCCCGCACATCTGTCTAGTCGTCGCTTGACCTGGTCACAGTCAGCCCGAATCTGACTCTGCTCAAGGGAAGTCTGACTTAGGGTAAACTCCATAGTCGACTGAGTATGTCTGCCTGCATCCACTCGGGCTCGTAGAGTCGCCAACTCCTGCTGCACTGTGCGGAGCTCAGTCCGGGTGGCGATGATGAGACGTGTCTGCTCAGCCTGACCCTCTAGTAAGCGATGTAACAGGGCGGTGTTATCTCCAGGTGCTGCTGGCTGGGGTGCTGCTGGCTGGGGTGTGGCTGGCTGGGGTGCGGCTGGCTGCTCCTCAGCAGGGTGCTCGTCTGCAGCTGGGGCTGCCCCCATAACTCGTGCAGTGGCCCGTTTGGCATTCTCCAAGGCAAAGCGGTTGATGGGTCCCTTTCCCCGAAAAACTGGCTCCGTCGGTGAAATCGGGACCCCTGCTGCTGCACAGATACCACTGATCAGCGCGGGGAAGATGGCTGTGTGCCTCTTGTCCGTCTGGGAAGCCAGCAAGCTGATCAGGTCGTAGATGTAACTCCCCAGGTCGATCTTCCTCCCGTGAGCCAAATGGTATAGCAATCGAGCCCTAGCATCATTAATGGTGGTGCGATGCGTAGTCGGGTCGATGTTGTGACTCACAAACACGTTCAGGATAAGGAAGGAGTCTGTCAGCTTACTGTGCTCGAAGTCCCTCCCGGGCAGTGGCCATGCATCTGCTCGACCATACAAGAACCGGGCTACCTCGCCCATATCCTGAATGTCTGGCAGAGGGTGAACATCGTCAGAAGATAGGCCATAAAAATCGTCGATGACCCTCGGGGTGAACATGATCCATTTGCCCCGGACCCAAGTCTGCCCGTAGTGCTCTGTCCCATGAATATCTATCTCCTGGTTGAAGTTCGTGTAGAACTCATGGACGAGCTGGGAGTACATGCGATGTGGAGTATCGGCCACCTTGGCCCATCGGCAGACGTCAATAAGGTTGAAGAGCTAGGAATGAGGAAAGTCGTCTAAGTGCACTCTTCGCTCCCCCCAAAGGGACCACTGGCTCACGGCATTGGTGAACCTCTCTTTATGCTCTTCAGATAAATAAAGGTGAGAGGCGGCGGTGTCTGCCGTATCGACCCGAGCCCTCTTGGAAGTGCCGCCGGTAGCCTTCTTTTTCCCCTTTTCGGCGGCAGTCGGTGGTCGTTTCGGGGCCATAATCTGCAAAATGAACAAAAATATGTTAGAAGTGTATTAAAACATATATGGATCAAGCTAGAACCCCCAAACTTGTTGAAACATTAGGTAAAAATTCGACAAAAACATGATAGACGAGGCTATTACGTGTATCGAGAAATATACCTAGGAAATTTCAAAAGTGAAACGGCCAAGTGTGGCATGAAAGTGCATGATAAGGTCTATCACATAGTCAAATTTGACATAATTCCGAGGTCATTAGGGTCAAACGGATGGTGGACGAAGTTTCTAACGGAAGCAGGCCGTTGTGGCATGCCTGTGGGCTGCCATGGCAGCCTGCAGGCTTAGTGATTACGTTTGGAACTATTTCGTCCTAAACACGTGTGCAAGCTAAATTGCATGACCCTAGATGATTGCTTTAGTGTAATGGATCACCCCAAGTTGTGGTTTACAACAATTTTGGCCAAAAACGTGGATGAGGCAATATATCAAACACCTAGCATGCATGTTATGTTCTTCAAAGATATGACAACCATGGGGGAAGGAACAAAACCAAAAATTTTACCCAACAAAATCAACTAAACCCAATTGAAGTACATGTCCCAACTCGATTCAAGCCTAATCCAACCACTATTTTCTCCATACTATGTAAAACCCGACTCGGAAGCTAAGTGAATGAAAAAAAAACGAAAATTCAACAATCAAAATGTGGAATTTACCTTTCAAATTGTGTGATTTACGGTTATGATGGACGAGTGAGTGCCAATTGAAGCCCAAGATGCTCGGTTTTGATGTTAGAGATCAAGGAATGAAGAGGAATGGGTATTTGAAGTTCAAAAGTTGCAAAATGAGGATGAGAGCTGATTCCCGGTTTTTACTTGAAATGATAGTCCATGCGATCGCATGGACTAAAATGGGTGCGATCGCACGGTGGTCAAAATCTGGGCAGAATGTAATCTGCCCAGTCTATGCGATCGCAGGTGTGTGAACCATGCGATCGCATGGTTCAACACCTGATTTCAAATTTTTTTTTTTTTTTTTTTTTTTAAAAAAAAACTAAAACATAACTTTAAGATATTATAAACGTGCATATGCTAAATGACGATGATGAGATCCTCGAAACCCAAGAACTAAAACGTATTCCAAAACTTAAACCTAAAACGTGCAAAAACGTGCTAGGACTCATAAAACTGAAATCATGCTGTAAATGTAAATAAAAGGGAAGAAAATGGGTTGCCTCCCATTGAGCGCTTGTTTAAAGTCTTTAGCTCGACTTTGTCGCGGTGATTACTCCGGATTGCTCAACGTGGTAAACGACTTTTCTTTCGAAAAATCACCCTCCAAGTAATGTTTGAGTCTTTGTCCGTTCACTTTGAACCTGCCCTTCGTGTCATGAGCCACCTCCACCGCTCCATGTGGATAGACTTTCACCACCGTGAATGGCCCGGACCACCTTGAACGCAATTTCCCAAGGAAGAGCTTGAGTCGAGAGTTGAATAAGAGGACTTTTTGCCCTGCTAAAAACTGCCGTTTTTGAATGTTTTTGTCATGCCAATTCTTGGTTTTCTCTTTGTACAGTTTGGCATTTTCATAAGCCTCGAACCTGAATTCCTCCATTTCATTCAACTGGAGCAGTCTTTTCTCACCGGCTTCTTTCAAGTCGAAATTTAACTTCCTCAATGCCCAATAGGCTCGGTGCTCCAACTCAACTGGTAAATGGCACGCCTTCCCAAAAACTAGGCGATAAGGTGACATTTCAATTGGAGTTTTGAATGCAGTTCGATATGCCCAAAGGGCATCATCCAGTTTTCTCGACCAATCCTTCCTCGATGAACTCACCGTAAGCTCCAAGATCCTTTTCAACTCCCGGTTGGAGATTTTCACCTGCCCGCTAGTTTGTGGATGATATGGAGTAGCCACACGGTGCTTCACACCGTATTTTGCCAAAAGAGTGTCAAACTGTCTATTGCAAAAATGCTTTCCCCCATCACTGATAATTGCCCGAGGAGTCCCGAAACGCGTAAATATATTCTTTTTGAGAAAGTTCACCACCACCTTGCCATCATTGGTCGGTAAGGCTACAGCTTCTACCCATTTGGACACGTAATCCACAGCCACCAAAATGTAAGAATTTGAGAATGATGGTGGAAACGGGCCCATGAAGTCAATACCCCATACGTCGAAAAGTTCAACCTCTAGAATGCTTCGTAGGGGCATTTCTTGCTTCTGAGATATGTTCCCCGTTCTTTGGCACCTGTCACATTTTTTAACCAGAGTGTAGGCATCTTTGAATAAAGTCGGCCAATAAAACCCAGATTGTAGGACTTTGGCTGCTGTTTTGGTAGCCCCGAAATGACCTCCGTATGGCGAAGAATGACATTGCTCCAAGACAGTCTCCATTTCTTCTTCAGGTAGGCATCTCCGAATTACTTGATCAGCTCCCCTTCTGTAAAGAATAGGATCTTCCCAAAAATAGTGTTTAAGTTCTGAAAAGAACTTTTTCCTACGTTGATGATCATAATCCGGTGGCATGATATTGCTAGCAAGGTAATTCACATAATCTGCATACCACGGTGCAATCCCCAACTGTTCAATCCTAAAAATCTGCTCATCTGGAAACTTCTCATTTATTTCACCTTCCTCATTGCCTTCCGTCTGCTCGATTCTTGACAAGTGGTCGGATACCACGTTCTCAACCCCTTTTTTGTCCTTAATTTCCAAGTCAAATTCTTGGAGAAGTAAGATCCACCGAATAAGTCTTGGCTTTGCATCTTTTTTAGCAAAAAGATACTTCAACGCTGCATGGTCTGTGTGCACTATCACCTTCGACCCAATGAGGTAAGATCGAAATTTCTCGAAGGCAAATACTACAGCTAGTAATTCCTTCTCTGTAGTGGCATAATTCATCTGAGCGTCATTAAGAGTTCGGCTGGCATAGTAGATGGTATGTATGACTTTTGCTCTACGTTGCCCCAAAACTGCCCCAATGGCAAAGTCACTTGCATCACACATGAGCTCAAAAGGTAGATCCCAATCCGGTGGTACAATGACAGGTGCTGAGATTAGACTGTTTTTGAGAGTGTTGAAAGCTTTGAGACAGTCAACAGAAAATTCGAACTTGGCATCTTTCTCCAGCAAACTGCACAACGGTTTGGTTATTTTTGAGAAATCCTTAATGAACCGTCTATAGAAACCCGCATGTCCCAGAAAAGATCGAATTCTTTTAACTGATGTCGGAGGAGGCAGTTTCTCTATAACCTGAATCTTTGCTTTGTCGACCTCAATACCCTTTTTTGATATCCTGTGTCCCAACACGATGCCTTCTTGGACCATAAAGTGGCATTTTTCCCAATTTAGTACCAAGTTGGTTTTCTCGCAACGCTGAAGTACCAGGGTCAGATTTCTGAGGCAATCGTCGAATGATGCTCCAAAAACTGAAAAATCATCCATGAAAACCTCAATGAATTTTTCGACCATATCCGAGAAAATTGACATCATACAACGCTGAAATGTGGCTGGGACGTTGCATAGGCCAAACGGCATACGCCTATAAGAAAATGTGCCATAAGGACAGGTAAAGGTAGTCTTTTCTTGATCTTCCGGCGCGATATGAATCTGATTGTAGCCTGAATATCCGTCAAGAAAGCAATAGTGGGAATGACCTGCCAATCGCTCCAACATCTGATCAATGAAAGGTAGAGGAAAGTGGTCTTTTCGAGTGGCATCATTCAACTTCCTGTAGTCAATACAAACTCGCCAACCGGTGGTCAATCTGACTGGAATGAGCTCGTTTTTATCATTCTTCTCGACTGTGATCCCTCCATTCTTTGGTACCACCTGGACCGGGCTTACCCAAGTACTATCTGAAATAGGATAGATAATACCTGCGTCAAGCAGTTTCAACACTTCAGCTCGGACTACTTCTTGCAAATGGGGATTCAGTCTGCGTTGATGTTGCACTGTCGGTTTATAAGCCTCTTCCATTAGAATCTTGTGCATGCATAAAGATGGGCTTATGCCTCTGATGTCTGCTATAGTCCACCCGATGGCTGATTTGTAATTTCTCAAGACTCGGAGTAATTTATCCTCCTGATCCTGATCAATAGAGTTGGCGATAATGACTGGAAGGGTGGATGATTCACCGAGATAAGCATACCTAAGGTGAGAAGGTAATTGCTTTAACTCGAGAATTGGTGCCTTTTGGACTGAGGGAGGCTGCTGAGGAAGTGTGGTACCCAAATCCATAAATCTACTCCGTCGTTCAATCTGTTCGGCTCCTTGTAAATATCTGGCACATTCCTCAAGGACTGGAAACTCGGAGTTTTCATCTTGAGAATGCATAATACACGCTTCCCATGGATTTGTAGGATTCTCCAAGGTAAATGTGTTAGCAGCCTCGTGGTCGATGATATCGAATCTAAATATATTGCTACCACCAAAGCAATTAAAGAAGCTTTGTGGCTTAGAGGATTGCTAAGTGAACTTTGTGTTTTGAATGATGATGATGTGGTAATATATTTAGATAGTCGATCTTCTATACATTTGTGTAAAAATCCCGTTTTTCATGAGCGTACCAAACATATTAATATTAGACTACATTTCATTAGAGATATTGTGTCATAAGAAGTAATAAATCTTGAGAAAGTGCTTTCACAATATAATCCCTCGGATATGGGCACTAAGGTGTTGCCTGTTGTGCGATATATATCCCGCAAGTGGACGGATCGTGGACAAGTAATATAATGATGAAATAAAGTGTCGAACCCACGAGGACTAGATACTAAATTACCAATTAAGTTCACAACTCAAATTTTAACAATGGAAATTAACACATATTCGATTTTTGATTCTTAAGATTCTAAACTAATTAACTATTTTGATTAAATTGAAATTCACAATAAAAAGCAACTTTGAAATATGAGAACGAATTAGGGTTTAACAATACTAGGATTCACGAATCCACCGACACGTTCTACTCAATTATCTGTTAATCACTTTTTAGCTTTTAATTACCTTGGACTGAAAATCGGCGTTCCTAAATTAATTGAAAACCTCTCTCGATGGTCAATCAAATCTATATGTTATGCGAACTTCATTATCTCTAATTAAGCTTCGAACATAAACACATGCATTAAAATCTCAAGAACACCTAAATGGATTTCATAAGGCATAATAGTAATCTCTATCTATTATTGGACCCTATGTTATTCAATACCACGTGCTTAATCTATATTGAATCTCTCGACTTCAATACAGATCACAATATATTCTAATGATGCGCAAGCATTAAAATAATAAAGAAACTGAATAAAGAATAATCAATCCACAGCAATTAATTACTAAAAAGGGAAAAACTGCTTAATTAATCAAAACGTGAGGTTTCATCGTTCATCCTAGATAAAGAAATTAGCCGGACATGATTTCCTCAATTAAAGGAAGAATTGAATTCATCATAGTCCGGAGAAAGGAAAACAAAAAGTAAAATAAAACCCGTAATCCTCGGCTTGATGGTCTTCGATTTCGCCTTGATCTTCGTTTTTTTTTCTTGTATCTTGTTCCTCTCAAATTCGTCTCCCGCGAAAAGTCTGTCTTCTGCCTTTTATACTCCTCCCCCAAGACCTCCAAACGTGTGTTTGGTTGCTGAAGTTATATGGATCGGTAGAATTCTAATTGAAACAGGTTTCTGCAAAATTTCTGCCCGATTGCCCTATGCGATCGCATGGCATACATAGCTGCGATCGCATGGCTTTGCTGTTTAACATTCTGCCATTTTTTTCCATTGCCTTGCGATCGCACCAGGATAACACCAAGCGATCGCATGGTGTATCCTGGTTCTGAATTTGAATTTCCCGCCTATGTATTTGCACATCAAGTCCCTGAAGTTCCATTTCTTTAGCAATTAGGTCCCCTTATCTTCATTTTGCTCTCATTTTCATCCCATTTATACTTGACTTTGATTATTTCCTAAATTGATAAGAAAACATATGCAATTAAACTGTAAACAACCAAAAGAACTTATAATTGTCCATTTTTGTGAGATAAGATAAGTACAAAATCGTACTTATCATTGCCCTTGGTGAAGTTTAGAAGTTGTTTGGATCTTCTAAGCATCGATGGAGGTAAATAGTTTACAATTTTATTGGTTCTCCTTTTGGAGTTGTCACTAATGAGTGATTTTTTTTTTTTTTTTTTTGTAGACGAAGGTGCTAAGGAAGGGTTACTTCATTTGTTCAAGAGTTATTTGACACGAAGGTGGAGGTTTGTTGAGTATTAGTTGCCAAACAACCTCAAACGGGTAATGATGATTAAGATTAATTTCATAGGCGTTAGCCGATGATTGAAATTGAGAAAAAATCATACCAGTTAGCGAATTCAATTAAAGCTCAACCCGAAACTTAGCGGGCCATTTGAAGTGATGTATCTTATATAGTTGCTTAATGGTCCACTCTATTGTTAAGGTGCAAATTGTGTGTTTTGTCTAATTGGACTTGTGGCCCAATTGTTTGGCTCATTGGTTGACCTAATTAAAAGGTTACTACCTTATCTATCCAGCAGCTTTTGGATTCTTTGCCTTGTGAGAGAGAGCACTGCGTTCTTCTTCTTCCTTTAGTATAGATGCCTCCTGTGTTGGTTGGTATCTCTCTTTTGTGAAATTACTTAATTCTTAGTGAGTTACACTTGATTTGGGTCATTAGAGGTATTCTGGGTTGAGCTATTTTTAAGATTTCTAGTGGTGTTTAGGTTTTAAACTGAGCTTCAAATACTTGTCGTGATTTATTTTTTCGACAATTTGTATGATTTTGACTTGTTGACACTTAATTTGCTTGCTTTTGCACTTTACTTGCGTTTCAAATCAACATATCCAACTTTTATTTTATGACTCAAAATTAATGCAAAATTAATATTAATTAGTATAAAGATTTATTTCGCTAATTCTTGACAACAAAGAAAAATTCGAAGCACGCCTTTAAAGGCAAATTGTATTTAACAAATATGAATATTTGAGATCAAAGTCGGTGGATATGATTGGACAATCAAGTTAGTTGCATCATTTGCTATTATCTTCGTTGTAAATCTAGGCTACATCTTATTATTATCACAAAAAAGACGTGGAGACTCAATTATCGACAAGATTAATGATTCACCGATAATGGTCGTAACTTGATAAAAAGAATATAAAGCTGAATTGATGAATTCGTTTAATTTACTAAATTGAATATGATTAGACACGATTAAAGTGAAGAAATAAGTGAAAAAATGTATTAATTATTTTATCAATTCAAAATCTTGTGCTAAACTAAATAATAGACCTACAAACATAAATACATCGAGGTCCACTTTATGTAATAGAGGACAACATAGACTGAACATCTATAGAAAAATCCAAGGGGAAAATAAAGGTGGACCATTACAAATATTATATTGGAATGTTGAATTGCAATACCCACGTCCAATTATTGTGTTGATTCATCAATGGTCATTGAAGTTAAGGCAAATTTTTAAATTGGTTAGTAAATATTTTTATGATCAATTTAGTCACTTAAATTAACTTATGTTACATAAATGATCCTTCCGTTAACCTGATTAACGTCATATTAGCTTTTAAACCTTCATGTCAACTAATGACCATCAAAGACTCAAAGCAATCGATCCCTCCTAGCTCGTCTCATGTTTTATATATGTCACTACTTTTTGACTATTTATTAATGATGAAAAATAGGACTATAGTGAGGAGAGGTGTTTGGAATTTTTAGACCAGCGTTGAGTTTATTTCTCTTAAAAAAACAAATTATTTTGACGATACGTAATTTGCAGCATAGAGTACAACGATCGTTAGTCAATGTCAAATTTTAACGGGTTAGTGTTGGGTTTGGAGTGGATGTCGCTAAATGAGTGGTCAATTATTTAACATTATTTAATTTTAATAAATATTGAGTCACAACTCACAAAAATATTTTAATGACCAATTTAATTTTCACTTAAACTTCACTGACCATTTGTGAAATTAAGTCCCAATTATTTGATAGGAAAAGTCTCTCTTGCTACACAAACATGTCCAATTACGACTAGGGTCACATTTTAGGCAACAAGATATCTGAAAAAAGATTTTATTGGTGTCAGTGCTAACCTTCAAATTTGTAAAGTAGTTCCATGCAATTGAAAAGGAGTTATTTTTGAAGTTTATAAAATAAAATAAAATAATTATTAAAGTAATTTTCTTACTTTATTCATCTTTGAATTTTATAATTGTTCGACAAATAATCACTCAATTAAAAAAACAAACATAAAATCTTACTTGTCACTGTTAAAAGTGTTAAAGCAAACTAATAGACGTTATTATATAATAGATGTTATAATTGTTCGACAAATAATCACTCAATTAAAAAAACAAACGTAAAATCTTACTTGTCACTGTTAAAAGTGTTAAAGCAAACTAATAGACGTTATTATATAATAGATGTTATTATGTACGTGTCAAAAATAATGGTTCTATGTGTAAAAATTAAGTCGAGTCTAATTTTAATATGAAATTCAGATAGTTTCTTATCCATACGATTTTTTGGTCAAAGATATGTGGAAAATGTAACTTGGGAAATGGAAATGCATTTTTTGAATTGGTACTCTTGCTACGCTGCTCATCATCAGCAATAATTGCATTAGTTAAAGGAATCTAAGACCTCGAGACAGAGCCAATTTTTCGAAAATGGGAACATTCCACCTTAAAATATGACTCTATTATGAAGGAAAGAAAATTATGTCCTCTCTTAGGATTCAGGGATCTAACTATGGTGGTTGTGTCGCTTCTATTTTGCTCTATTGTTGAAGCAAAAAGAAAGGGCAATTGTTCTCGAAAGAATCCAAGGAAGTGGATTCTGCGTCACAATTGGCTTCTCTTTTGATGGTTCAAACTTCGAAAGTTTTTTGTCAATAGGATCTTGCACCCAGCGTCTCAGATTGTAACATCAATCAGTTCAATGCTCTGATCCTCCCCTACTAGGACATGTTTGGAAGTTGGGACTGATTAGACCATATTGTACATCCTCTTATAGACATTTAGATCGATCCTAAGAGCCTCTTATGTGCTACGTCCTACTCTTATTGCAGATAGATGCCGTCCCGCTTGATTACTTGACTCTGCATACTTTTGTATCTCAACAATAAAATAACAAAGGAAATCAATCTCTAAACTATTTAATTTCTTATACTCTTTGTAATTAAGGACATATTCTCTTTGTTCGCTTCGTATAAGAGTACAACTCGGAAAAATAATATATTTTGAGTGCCTCAAAATATGTATGAATTTAAGCAAGTAATTCAATGAAATTATTTCAAACAAAGACCCTCTCCGTGTGTGTATGAAAAGTTCTTTCCAACCCTTGCTGGACACACAAACAGGATCATGTAAATAAGTGACCGTTAGCCTTCTCAACCATCAACCCAAGTCCCATTGGTCCAAGTTTATCTCACTTTACTCGTGTAGCTTGACTGCTCTTCAATGTCTTCTATAAATCCCCTAAGGTGTCCTATAACAAATTAAGGGGTGTATTTAATTTAGACTTTTAAACACATATTTTTCAAGTGACTGACTTTAATAGATTTCATTAACTTTTATTGACTTTTATAGATTTTAATAGACTCCTATAGACTTTTATGAATTTTTATAGATTTTATTTTGAAAGATTTTTTCAAACTTTCACATACTTTTATGGACTTTTATATCTTTATTTTTTCAATTAAAAATTTTAAATATACAAATTTAATATCCCACAATTAAAAAGATTGTGAGAAAAGCCCAGTAATAATTTATTTAATTATATTAATATTATTAAATTAATAAAAAATGTTCTATTTAATTGTTGCAAGTAAACTATGTCAAAAGTTAGTGAGGTAAATTATTAGCTCACTCTATTTTTTTTCTTTTGGATAAAATTATAAACATTCAAATAGCTTGTGGATAAATTCAACAAATTATGGCATGCGACTCTTTTTAAAAAATTTTTCCAACCAAAATTAAAAAAATAATCCAGTTTATAATCTTCTTTTTTATATTTAATAATCTATATGTAACATATCATTATTAGTCACCACTATTGCATAAATAAATAATCAATATACCAATTTATCAAGAAAAACAATGCAACCATAAATAGAAAAAACTAGAACGAAAATAAAAATAAAAAATATATTTCTCTATCTCCTATCTAAACTTATAATTTTTATCGAAAGTGATAAAATACATATTTTACCTCTCAATTTCAATACGGTTCATAAAACATTAAGTCCGGCCAAGAATATATAAAAGCATTAATAGCAATGATTAAAAAAAAATTAACATGTCAAAACTCGAAAAACTGAAATTAAACAACAAAAACTAGGCTAGATAGTTCGTCCAAACTACAAATTTTGCTTCTCATCATCTTGCAAGAATACAAAATGAATTTAAAATACATCATCAAGTTTTGAAGAAAATGTAAATAAACATGAAGTACAACAATCGACGTTCGAAGCTCGAACTCCAACAATTCTAGCTTGATCTTTATATCTTTGCTCTTCAATTTGAAAACCTAACCCGAGTAGGGATGGCAACAGGGCGAAATGGTGATTATTATCCATGCTTTGTCGGAGATTTTTTGGAAGAATGGTGGGGATTGGAAAATCTCTATTTATCGCTTCGTTTAGTTAATTAATTAATTTTTAATATTAATTTTTATATTTTTAAATACGATTTAAATTTTAAACACATAAAAATAAAATAATATAAAAAGATTCAGGGCGGGGTATTACTGGGCGCCTTTTTTTCTAGCACGGAAAGGGGTATCGTGCGACAGTAGTCTACTATGCTAGACTACCTTCCGCCTGTCTCGATCAATTCAATAATAAAAAATAATTTAAAGAAAGCTTTACAACAGAAGATTTGAATGTATTGTAAATAGTTTGTTCATTGATTAACGAAAGCAGAAAATTACAATAGATGGTGCAGAGGGTGAACCAGTAAGCTTGACAAGACTTTGAATTCCAACTACCCTCTATAATAACTTAAGTAACAAAAACCTAGACGTATAAAATCTGAAGAATAATAATGGAAAATAAAATATTACAAGCTAACGGAACTAACAACTGAAACTAATATTTACAATATGCGGTCGAAGTTGGGCAATTGCGGCTGCAAGTGCTATCAGGGGACTAAGAATAGTTGTGGGCCCTGACATTCTTCCCATTTGATTTGGCGACGTCCTCGGAGCTATCTTTGCATGATATTCTTCAAGTAGAAGTTTGAAGGCTCCAAGGCCTTTAACTCTTTCTCAAGTATTCACCTTGCTGTTGCATCCACTCCATTTAACTAAGTACTCCTGATGATCTTTCTTGGAAACCCAGGTAACTCAGTGATCAATAATAGATTCAACAATTTTCTTACATGTTTTCTTCAATTCAAATGTAGGTCGCTTTGGCTTATTTCTGGATATATCCTCTTTATCTGCAAAATATGGCTTGAGTGCACTAACATGAAGGACATTGTGGGTTTTGCACCATGAAGGAAGTTCTATTCTGTAAGCAACTCTTCCAATCTACTTTATGATGTGTAATAGCCCGATATATGTTGGCATCAATCGAGAATTTTTCTCTCTTATTGTCTTATAATGGTGTTTTTCAGGGAGTTTCACAATCATCAAATATCTCACGTTGAATTTTAGATAACGACGTTTCTAATCAGTAGCTTTTTTGTACCGTTTATGTGCTTTCTCAAGATAACTCCAAGCAATTTCAATATTTCGTTTCCATTCTTGAGAGAAGCTCTTAGCTTGAGGAGATTTGGTACTTTGATCAATGTCCACAGTATGAGGGAGTAACGGTTGCTGGCCAGTAATAATCTCAAAATGACTCTTATTGGTAGAAGAGCTTTTTGGGCATTGAAGCAAATCTGAGTCGCATCCAAAAGTTTCACCCAGTTTTTCTGTGAAGTAAAGATAAAGTGTCGAAGATATTCTTCCAGCATAGAATTGAGCATCTCTGTCTGTATGTCAGATTGTGGGTAAAAAAGAGAACTCATGCTCAAAGTTGAACCAAGGAGTTTGAACAACTCGGTCCAAAATGTGCCGGTGAATTGAGGGTCTTGATCACTAACTATATCTGTAAGTAGCCCCCAGTATTTGACAATCTTCTTGAAGAATAGGTAAGCGATCTCTTCAGCAGATACATACCTAGGTGATGCAATAAATGTTACATATTTTGATAAATTGTCCACCACAACGATGATAGTGTCAAGATCTCCAACCTTTGGCAAGCTAATAATGTAGTCAGCTAACAATGTAGTCCATCGATACACTCTCAAAGGGTCTAGTTGGAACAGGAAAGGTATCTAGTAAGCCCGCCTTTTTCTGATGATCTGGCTTATCATGTTGACAAATCAAACAAGTTTTCACATAAGTCGCAATGTCATTCCTCATTTGCAGCCATTAGTATGCACGCTGCAACAGTGCAGAAGTCCGTTCCTCCCCCTGATGTCTAGCCCAAAATGTGTCGTGGCATTCCGTGATTAAGGATTTCCTCAGATCTCCACTTTTTGGAACATAAAGGCGGTTTCCTTTTGTCTTCAACAGACCCTCATCCAACCAGAGCTGTCGAATTTTTCCCTGCTTGACGAGGTCGACCAAATAATGTATTGCAGGGTCCTTCTCCTGAAGTTTGAGTGCATCGGTCCCTTGTGGTTGTAGTAACATCGCTCCCTAAAAGGGCAGCCATTGAGCAAATAGTAGCCAAGTCAGCCCATCGACAGAGTGCATCTGCTACATGATTGCTGGATCGAGCACAATACTACAATACAAAGTTGAACTCTGAAGAAGTTTCTGCTAATGAGCCTGCTTGCTCGAAAGTTTCGGTTGTGATATAAAGTGACTCACAGCAGTATTATATATCTTCACAATTAAAAGAGACCCAAGTAGATAGTGCCGCCACACTCTTAGGCAATGGTATACTGCCAACAACTCATTTTCACATGCCGAATAAAGGCGCTCTACATTATTCAGCTTTCGACTCTCATATGCCACCAGATGCCCTTCTTGCATTAAGACTCATCCAAGAGCAAAATCTAATGCATCAGTCTATACTTCAAAAGCTTTAGTCATATCTGGTAAGGCCAAAATTGGATCTGTCCACATAAACTCCTTCATTTTCTCAAAAGCAGCTTAGCATTGTGCTGACCACTCCCAAGCTTTCTCATTCTTTGTTAACTCGGTTAGCGACAGTGTGATTTTTGAATATCTATTCACAAATCTTCGATAATAGTTGGCCAACCCGAGGACGAGCGTACATCATGTAAGTGCCTTAGCAGTTGCAAATCTTTGATAGCCTCAACCTTTTTAGTATCCATGTGGACTTTTCCTTGCTCAATAATGTGACCCAAAACACTGATCGAAGTCTGGGCGAATGAACATTTCGATGATTTTGCATAAAGTTCATTCTCTTGTAGCCAAATAAGAACTTTTTTCACATGCTGAACATGCTCCTCCAGAGTCTCGCTATAAATTACGATGTCGTCTAAGTACACTACCATGAAATCATCTAAAAAGCCATGCAGTACTTGATTCATCATTGTACAGAATGTTGTTGGAGCATTTTTCAAGCTAAAAGGCTTAACTTTAAATTCGAATGTTCCATATCTAGTTACTACTGTAGTATTCGCTTCATCTCCTTCTTTGATCCGAACTTGCCAATATCCAGACCTTAGATCAATTTTTGTGTAGTACTTCGTCCTACTCAAATGGTAGAAGCAATCTACCATTAGCAGAATCGGATAACTATTTTTTACTGTGATTTTGTTCAAAGCTCGATAGTCACAGCACATCTGAAAAGAACCATCCGCTTTTTCTGAAATAGCACTGGAGCTCCATGTAGAGATTTCACAGGCACGATAATTCCACTATCCAGCATTTCATCCAATTGCTTCCTAAGCTCCTCTAGTTCAAGTTGAGCCATGCGGTACGGTGCCCTAGAAGGAGGCTTATCACCTAGTATAAGCTCAATTTTATGATCAATAGCCCTCATTGGCGGCAATCTCCTTAGCAATTCCTCTGGCATGACATCATCAAATTCTTGTAGAAGTCTTCTAACAGGTTTTGGGATAGGGACGGTTGCTTCCTCAACCTCTTCCAGTCGAAGAGTACACAAAAATGAGGGTTCATTTCGCTTAAAGCCCTTACTGAACTATATGGCTGAGATGCTCTTCTCACCCATTTTCCTAACTAGCGTAGGGACGACACAAGGCTTGCTCTCTATCATCATCAAAGAATCAAAAAATAGCAACACTGCTATCTTTGTATCCCGAAGAAACTCCAATCCTAAAATCAGCTTGAAGTCATCCATCTGGACTGCAGACAATTAGTCCTCCCTACATAAGGACCAACTTTAATGAGCACGGACTTGGCTAATCCGGCAATCGATTGAGCAACTGAGTTTATTTCCTTGAGCTTCACACTACCTTTCTCCAACACAAGCCCAATGTGCTCTACTTCAGGATTTGCAAGATAGTTGTGAGTATCACTAGTATCTACCATGGTCTTGATTGGTTTCTTGTTGATCTTCACATCAATGTACATCAAGCTTTTAGCCTTAAAAACACGAGGTTTTGGCTCTTCTTTTTCTACATTTTTCTGGGATACACTACCATTTTCAATCACCCGATGTGATATTGTGCTGAATCGGTGCAAGAATGCACCAACGACATCCTTATCCTTATTGGAATCGGCCTTGCAATACTGCTAGCCTGCGAAATGTGTTGCTTCGAACTTGATGCATTCACAAGCTATTTCTACTAGAAATCCTTCACCCGATGAGGCCCACCACATAAGAAGCATCCATCATTTCTAGGAGTAGTACTTGATTTGCTCTTTGGCACCTTTCCTTTATTCCAATGGCTGTCCTGATGGCCTCCCTTATGGTGAGAGTAGCGTTTTCACCCATTTGAGTTTGATGTGGGATTGAATGATCTATTTCCTCTCACTTGGGATTGGCTATTTACTTGTAGCCGCTCTTTTCTGGTTCTGATTGATAGTCCATCAAGCATTTAGCAACTCTCAATGTCTTGCTTACATCAGCCACCTTCTGTCTTTGGAGTTCAGTTCTCTCCCATGGTTTCACATTTCCATGAAAGTGAAGTGCTTGTCCTTTTCAGACATGTCTCGGATGTCCAGCATATGTCCTGAAAAAGGTTTTCACATAGTCCTGGATGGAACGAGTATATTTTAGTTCTCGCTGCGCCCGTCAAGCCTGATATTCCACATTTTTCGGAAAAAACTATATTATGACCGCTTCTTTAAGGAGATCATATGTGTCTATATGGGACTGTTGGCCTGAATATCAGCATATTTTATCTGCCATCATAGTTTTGCATCTCCATCTACATACATGGTAGCTGTCGTTACCCTTCTCACCCTCTCTTCAATATTGGCGGCAAGAAAGTATTGTTCCATATCAAACAAAAATTCTCGACTTCTTTCACGTCGCGTGCCCCACCATAGGTGCGCGTTTCTGGAATTCTAAGTCTATGTACATACTCTTGTGCAAGGGCTTGCCCATTACCAACTACACACTGAAGTATCCGCAACTGAAGTCTCATGGTTTCTATTTCTTTCTGCAGATCGGGACAGATTGCAACTGCATCAGTCATCGTTGCACAAATCATTCGGCTATCATGCAGCTGGATATTTAATTCGCGGATATCCGCCTCTGCTGTCTTGACCTTTTCCTCAAGGGTCTCGACAACGTCACATAACCTAGTACTTTGCCCATCGAGCGCATCCAAGCACTGTTTAGTACTCTTTTTGTGATCCACCATTTCAGTGGTGTGTGATGCATTGGGATCTATCGCTTTCTTCTCGACGTTCGTGAGTCGCAGCTCTGATACCAACTATCACGAGGCACCGAACGGCAGTAATCTACTTTGCTAGACTACCTTCTACCTGTCTCGATTGATTTAGTAATGAAAGATAATTCAAATAAAGTTTTGCAACAGAAGATTTGAATGCTTTGTAAATAGCTTGTTCATTGATTAACGAAAACAAAAAATTACAATAGCTGGTGTAGGGGATGAACATCAGTGAGCTAGGCAAGACTTCGAATACCAACTACCCACTATAATAGCTTAAGTAACAAAAACCTAAGTTACATGAGTAGATATTTAAAAGCTGAAAAATCATAACGGAAAATAAACTATTACAAACTACCGGAACTAACAACCGAAACTAATATTTACAAGGTTCGGCCGAAGTTTGGGCAACTGCAGCTGCAAGTGCTGTCAAGAAGCTAAGTATAGCTGCGATTCCTGACACGGGGACTATGATGCATGTCCCCGTGTCACGGACCGACTCTTCCAGTCGCGTAGCACGACTATTTTTCGCTCCGTGCGGCAGTAGTTTCACTCTATTCAACTACCTTCCGCCTTTTCCATCACGAGTCTAAACATAACCCGTTGCACATTTTACCCACACAACTTACTAGCGTGTAAACACTCGAACGCATCCCTGCGCTGCACTTGGTGCCAAGGCGCTCGCCTATTCGCAATGCACATCTTCGTCGATATTCTCCAACTCTGTTGAACCGACTTAGCTAGCTTGCCCGCATGCCCATGCACAACATACGGTCCTCTCATAGCATACTCGCTCAAACCATAATGGCATCTTGCCATATTCACCCAACTATGCGGCGTTGCCCCATAATCGCATTTCGAACCAACGGATCTCGCGGCAAGGCTAGAACCCATAGCCAAAGCGCACGAGTTAGCATACGAGCCCTTTAGAGTACTTTCCTCGATAGCTCATTCGGCCTAGAAGCGTTATCGTATCCTTAGCGTAGCCCTCGCGCATAGCAATACTCTAACGGTAACCTCAGGCCTCCTCCGAGTGCCCAACGAAGGCCCCGAAAGCCAACGCCGCCCGAAGAGTTCCCAAACTCTAACGAGTACTTTAGCCCTCTCTTGAGGTGCCTAAAGTAGGCCCTTAGTTGCCCGCATGGCCCCTAAGGATTGCTCATTTAGTGCACAAGGTTAGCCCGCAGGCTGCCCCTCCGCTAGGACGGAAGCACGGGGGAGGCTGGCTGAATGCTCACCAAACATGCCTCCCTTATAATAGATGCGGAGAAATATCCCAAGTGACACCAGTAGACGTCTTTTGGCCGAGGAATCATAATTTCCATAACCGGTGTTCCCGACCTCCAAATGACGTTCCGTTTGATCCGTAGCGAAGGTAACATCTTCAATATGAAGTCCAACAAGTTTCAGCCCCAACGGATACTCGACCGCTGAGTTATTGCCCTTGCAATATTCGGAAATTACGGCAGCGCCACTGCACTGCCCAGTCGCCTTCGGCCCTTACGTTTCATAACCAAACGGACTCCGATTGTCGCCTGCCTTAGTAGGAAGCTTCCTTACTCCTTAGGGAAGCTCTCCGTAAAACGGCTTCTCCAAACTCTATTGATAAGGTTCTCTGCTCATCACCCGAAGTTGGTGCCATTACGGCCACCAATAATCTCATGTCAAGCCAACTTCACCCGTCGTCCCCGATAGTCACGGATATTAGCGTCAAGCTAAGGTGCGATCCGTGACACCCCGCCTTGATTACTAACAAGGGTGGGGCAAGACATGGATGGTCAGGTTCAGGTTTAGGTTTTTTTTCCGTCCCTAAACCCAAGAGCTTTCTTGTGTTCCATATATCTCAATGTAAGATACGATAATCCCTCTCAAATCTAAGACTTGAGATTTTTACAATTTATCCCTTTTATCTTGAATTTTGTACAAAAAAGTCCCAAGAATACCCCTCAATATGCAACACCGAATCCAATAGGATTCTGTGTTCGCAGTTGTCGCACATCGTATGTTTGCCATGCAGTTGTCGCGTGTGTGACAACCAGGCACCATGTGCACTAGATTTCCCTTTCTAGGCACCACACACTCTGCAATACATTGTGTTATTTTCATTTTGCCATGTGCACCAAATTATGTGCTCCATGTGAATGTTGGAAAATAAGTATGGTGAATGAAAATTAAAGCTCACCTTCCAACTTCTCAACTCTCAACCCTTTAATGTTTTGTAACTCTTGTAACTCACTTTTTAATGGTGGATTTGGAATTGAAAGGTCAGTCTAAGGCCTATATAAACTTGTCCATTTTTCTCATTCTAAATCACACAACAATTCAACATTTCCTCCTCCGATTCTTTAGCATTCATTTTTGGCGTTCGAATTTTCTTGCGGTGATATTGTTCGGGCAGTAAGTCGGTTTACTGGTACAACCAATTCTACCGTTGTGTCCTGTGAAACAGACGTTCATTACTTACGGTAGGAGACGAATCTGTTTTAAAAAAACTGTACTTGTACAGGCCTCAATTTACTTTCTTCTTCAATTCTTAATTCTGCAGTTTCACGTTTTATAAATAAAGTGGATAACAGTGAACTCGTCCCAAGTCCGCAATCCATCCTATAATGCAACCAAAAAATGCACAAGAATAAAAGCACAGATAAGTGTAAAAATTACACTTATTAAGCACCCTTAAACTTACACTTTTGTTAGTTTTTTAGCAAAACTAAACTAAACTAACATTAGACAAAACAATAAGAGTGCTACTCAGTCGAATAATATCCTTTGAGCACCACATAATTCAATGGAAATATTTCCAACAAAAAAATTTAGCCCCATAAATAAAATTCTTGGCTACAACACTGCAATTAAATAAGTAAATAATTGAAAAGCACACACTATAGCATTGTCCTTCAATTTCCACAAATTATAATGGTAGCAATTTCTACAAAATCCATCCGAGATTCCGAGGTAATGTTTCACCTTTCATGGGAGAACACATTGCCATCCTTCCTCACTGTACATGGTCTCACTCTCCACATATCGGCGTTGGAATCGAACTGTAGCAATATGATGGAATTAGTGCAGAAATCGAGCTTTCATGCACCAGCAGTGGCTATTTTTTGTTGCATATCAAATCTATGTTCTTCTGTTTCAGGCATCGCGAATAAAACTGCTCACACCCTAGCAAAGCATGCTTGTTTAGATTTTTAGAATAGTGTGTGGCTAGAGTGCATTCCTAGCTAGTTTCATTGTATACATCATTTCAGCTTATGCTTTAGAATAAAATGTAGTTCTTGTTAATCCTTTTGCTACTTTATATATAAAGTTGGTAAACATTTAAACTAAATATTTCAAAATTATACAAAACTAACTGAAGCACCCCTTTTGCTTACTAATATTGGGTTTTGACCCTTTTTGGATTTTACGTTAGAAAAATATGTATTTGTTAGTTTTTTGGGGCACTGATTTTTGAAACCACCCAAAAGTCAGTGTATTGTAATTTTGGATATATTTCTCAACCGTTAAATCAGTGGTTTTTAGCTGTTTTTTTAATTTTTCTTCTAATTTTACCTTGTATGAAATAATTATTTCCAAATTTACTATAAACTTAAAATATATACTTGATTCTTTTTCTTCTAAAGTACATTTTGTCTTTTCTCTTTAAATAATAAGGGCATGTTCTTTTTGCTGTTTTCAGTTTTCAGTTTTGCAAAATACCCAAAACTTTTTTACTACATTATTTTGAAAGTTCATTTCCAAAAACAATGTTAAATTTATAATACAAAACTCAAAACAAGATTTTGTTTTCCGTGTTTTGAGTATTTTCAATGAAAAAATGGAAAACACTCAAAACAAAGAAAACAAAATTTATTTAAACAAAAATTCATATAAACAAAAATTCAAAAAATATTAAAATATAAAAATTTTAAATTTTAAATTCTTAAAAAATAAAATTCTCAAAAAATAAAAATTTATATAAATAAAATTCTAAAAATATAAAATTATAAAAAAATTCGAAAAAATAAATTTCTAAATTCTTAAAAAAATTAAATTTTTAAAAAAATAAAATTCTAAAAAAATTAAAAGACTAAAAAAACAAAATATATAATATAAAATTCTAAAAAAGTAAAAAATCTGAAAAAATTAAAACAAATATATTTAAATAAAAATTTATGTAAAAAAAATTCTAAAATTATAAAACAAAAAACAAAAATTATAAAAAATAAAATTATAAATTCTTAAAAAATAAAAATATAAAATTCTATAAAAATGAAAATTCCAAATACTAAAAAAATAATTCAAGCTCTTATTGGTTATTTAAATAAAAAATTTAAAAAATTAATTTAAATACAAATTGATTATAATTCTCAGTCCACGTCATTAATTTTTATTTTGTTAGTGTATTATTTGTTTGTATTTTATTTTTATAAAAAAAATATTAGAAGATTTATTGACTTTAAAATGTATATATTATTTTATCATATATTAGCATAAAATTATTCTATTTTACTGAATAATCAAATTTATTGAACAAAATGATATAAAACAATTTCTCAAAATTTCAAATAGAACGTATTATTTTTAAAAATAGTTTTTAGAATGAAAAATCAAACGCGTTTTCATCAATATTAAAATAGACTCTCAAAACAGAAAAGTGAAAATGAATTCAAAACTAAAAACTGAAAACTAAAACACAAATAAACATTCTCTAATTTTTTTTATGTGCTATTGTACTATTTTAGAGTCAAATATATATTTTTTCATTTTCAAATATTGATTACTCAAATATGAGTTTTTTGATAAATTTTACTCTAAGTGATTAATGAGCAAAATAGGAAAAAGAAAGAAAAATTAGCCCGAAGAGTTAGTCCATAGACAATAGAAAAGAATTGGAAAAACTGTGTCCAACCATATTGAATTGTAAGAAGTGACATACATATTTATTCTTTATTATTTATACATACCTACTTTTTTTAATATATGGGTATATATGTTATTTTATTTTTTTACAAAAAATTTAGAACAGTTGGATAATAAACTCACAAGCATGGGTTCAACTATATTAAAAACCGCCTATAAAAATCACAGAAAAATAAACCCCTCATAAGCACTTAAAACCGGTACTTCAAAAAATATCCATAACCGAAGCAAGCCCTTGGGAAAAAACAAGGGGCTTTATGGGAGGAAATTTTCCCTTGTGAAAAGGGAATCTTCACTTGTATTTATTACATCAATATATAATTAGATTACAAAATACAGAGTGAATCAATTAGTATAATAATTGATTTCCTTTTCCAAAATTTCCCTTGATTCAAGCATTAAATCATCGAGTTATATTAAGCAAATCAATAATTTCTGTTAAATGTCCTTTTCTTGTTCTCTGTTAGTTAAACTCTCTTTTTATAGTTGAAGTTAATTTCCAAACTCCAGTTTCTTGAATTTCTGTGAATCATCAATATGGAGATTAACGGGAGTATCAATGGCGTGGTGAAGAAGACAACTCAAGGCCGGAAAAAAATTGAAATCAAGAAAATTGAAAATCTGAGCAATAGGCAAGTCACCTTCTCCAAGCGCCGAGTCGGGCTTTTCAAGAAAGCCAGTGAACTGTGCATACTCAGTGGAGCAGAAATCGCCATTATCGTCCACTCCTTAGGCAAACGCGTGTTCGCTTTTGGCCATCCTAATGTCGATTCCATAATCGACCGCTTTCTGAATGGAAGCAGCAGTTCTGATTCCAACTCTCAGGCGATCGTAGACAATAGCTTCCCCAACACACCGGAGTACAACCAGCATTATTCGCATGTTTCCAAGGAGTTGGAGATGGAGAAGAAGCGGAAGGAGGCGATAGACGAGGCGAAAAAGGTGGACACCGGTGGTGATGTGTTCTGGTGGGACGCGGCCGTGGATGGCCTTGAACTGGATGAACTCGAACTTTACTTGGCGGCGTTAGAAGAATTGATGAAAAATGTTAACATGAGAGCCAATGATTTTATGCTGTTACAGAATTCGAATTCATTGCCTGCTGGTGCTCCCATAACTGGATTGAATCAGACCATGGAACCATGTTCTTGGGATGATATATTGGTGAATAATCAAAACCAGATTAGTAACTATGATTATGGTAATTATGGTAATAGTAATTTCATTGTTCCTTATGGTGATTTTGGACAACATGGTAGTTTACTTTAAAGAACATGTGTTCATCATTTAGTTAATTAGTTCAATAAGGGTTTGCAAAAATCTTTTCAGAATTTTAGGGTTTCAGATTTTTTTTTTAATCCAGGATTCAAGCAATTCATTTTAATTTTGTTTTGAATTCACTCTTATAATGAATTGGTTTGACTTTATTATATTCTATATATTGACGGAGTTATAGTCTGTAATCATTGACGGCTTGGCCGACTAAGAAAAAGCTTCTTCTCCATGAATTTTAGAAAAAATTTGTTGCAGAATTTTAGGGTTTTGCAGACTGTTTCTTATGTAGTTCATGATAATTACTTTTGCTTTCAGCGAATTTGAATGACTTTATATTGTATATACATTGATGTATTAATATGTTGTGTAGGTTATGGTCTTTAGCAAACAGGAATCAAGAAAGTAGATAATAATGACGCCATATTAATTTGTCTAAAGGAGGAAAGTTTCTTTTTTTTTAAATCGACATCTATCGATGTGTAGGTGCACGGTAACACCGATGCCTTCTCAATAAAGCATCTCGACTCTATAGTAGACACTTTCGACTATATATAGGGTCCAAAAAACATGTTTTTGAGTAATTTTTTTATTGCTTTGATGTGCTTCTTCGTGATATATGTCCAAATAACTTTGCAAGTATGACATATTTATGTAACGGATAATTGTCGAGAAATTAAACTCTAGCTGCTATCGAACCTCACCGAGTTAAGGGACATAACACGATTGATTCGACTCTTGCTTGAGGGTTATACTACTGCAAAAGTAAGTCTACCGTGGACAAATAGATACTTGTTGATTATGAAATATGTTGAAAGTTACAGGTTCAGGGATACAACGAAGGTCGAGAATCTCAATTACTATTGAGATTCTTATTATTCATTTAAAGGAACTAGTTCATTAAACTCCTAGCAATCACCGCGACGGGAGTGAATAGTTATGATGATACGTACCCTTGTCTAAAGTTCTCTGTATCGCTAGAACTTCTATAGTTGGTTGTTAGGAATATTTAGAGATATGAGAATTGGGGAGTGAAGATAAAGAACACAATAATTGAACTATTAATATCGGCTTCACTTAAATATATATCTAGTTTTCAAAGGAAGGTCACGACATCTGATAATACAAAGCATTAGAACATCTCCAATGCAACAATGTGAATTGTTATATATGTGGCAAATAAAATAGAGAATGAAACAATAAAATCTCCGGTGAAGATGTGGATTGGAAAAATTGTGTCCACGTGTACAATAGATATTGATAGATAAATTTAAAAAATTAATTAAAAATTTAGTAACACTCGTTTCGATAGAGATAAATTATAAAAAATTAAAATAAAAGAGGCTTAACACACATTTCGATAGACATTAAATAAATAGGAGATGTCTAGCACACTATCCAAACGTAGACAGTGTGTTAGACATCCTCCACTTTTTTCTTGTCATGTAATCAATTTAAGATGACGTGGCACGCTTATTAATGCAATCCACGGTTGCATTGGATCATATGCTCTTAGGTATTTTTGAATGGTTGCAAAGTACTAGGAGTTATGTGAACTCAATTTTAACCATAACGTAAAAGATTACATGTAAGCGACAAAATATTTCATAGCAACGAGTTTTGTTAACTGTGCATTTTGTAGCATCATTACATGATGTTCGAAGGTTATTGTCTTCAACTGCGCACCAGTAAAAATTCGCAGGAACTAAACGATGCCATCGAACAGCACAAAACTATTCAAAGGAGAATGATTTAAAAAAAAATTAATAAGAGAGGCCTATTCAATTATGTGGTTATTGCCATCGAGAAATTATTTGTAGTTGAATTAATAATTTAAATAATTTATCGAATATTAATTAATTTCATTATCCAAAAAATATTGAAAATTGACCAAAACTATAAAGAATTTTTAATAGTCTCCACTAATGGTACTCTACATGCAGTTGGCTACAAGACGTATCAAAACAAATAAAAATGATCAAGATTTCAATTGTCATATTGTTGTTATATCTCGATTAGAAAACGATGCATACGGTTGTATTTGGGTTTTTGCATGATGGAATTACGGCAAGTCTATTAATTTTGCATTCTGTATTTCGAACATCTCATTACGAAAGAATTCTTAGACTTTTTGGCCTATGAAGTCAAAACAACAAAAATGAAAAACTTACCGTTAATGATAAACATTTACCGTGTTTTAAGTGAGATGGCCGACGTGAAAAAGTGGAGTTAAAGAATGAGTAATGCTATTTATTACTAATGGTAATAATTATCAGTTTATGTATTAGTAAAGTCTACTGTAATTGATTGGTCTAAGGAGACAACACATTTATGTAACACCAATCAACTTCACCGAAGCCATGACACATAGTAAAAGTGAGAGGATAAAAATTGCTAAAAGCCTAAAATTAATTTTGACTCCATTTAGTGCTATATATGTCAATTCGTCCATACTCATTTGAGTTAGTAATTTGGGCTTCCTCCATTGGAACAAGTCCATACTCTCTTTTACAACTTTCTTACAAGACATCTTCTTTATTTAGCACATGTTTGATAGTGTTTAAATTATAAATTCAACTGGTCAAATTGATCAAATATATTTTTTATGCACATATTTCATAGGACCCACAACTTATAATATATTTTTTATTAACATATTTACTAACAACTTATAATATAAACACTTAAAAAATAATTTCAGCACTACCAAACATACACATTTATTAATAATTCAAAATTGTCTATTTAAAACTTTCAAAAAAATTGTCCGTTATTAATATTTTTTTGAATTTTACCTAAACTAAATGTACACTAGAAATAAGAAGAAGTCATAAAGATCAAGATAACATGTACAACATATATTTCCCATCAACTGATTCGTAAATGTCAAGTTAAGCAAGTTGAGGGCTTGCATGATTCGGCAGAATTGACTCTTGACTTGAAAACTATTTTTAACAAGGGTAAAATAGACATCATATCAATTTTGATTAAAAAAAAAAAAAAATTATGTTACTTTGACAAAAAAAAAATTAAAAAGAAAGATATTTTTCGTCTTAGCTTTCATAATAAGTACGTTCTTATGAAAAATTCATTTGGACCAAGATTTCGTAATTTAGACCTATTAGACTTTAATCATTCATTTCAATACTCGTTTAAATTTTTGAAGAGCAATTTTTTTTTTTTTTTTTTTCAAATTATCGGACAAGTTTGAAGAAGTGCGAGACCAACAACAAATAATTGGTAATTTCCTAAAATAGTAATTAGTTATAGCTCTTTTTCAATAAATAGACTTGTTTATGTAAAAGAAGTTTCTTGTTGAAAATAGATAAGCATCGTCAATAACTAATAATAACAAAAAACTGTCGAAATTTTACACATTGATAAAAAATATGATTCTTGGCCTCCAAATTAGATCAAATGTAAGACCCAACAAGTGGGAATGAATTGAAGTATGATAACAAAAATAATAAGGTGGTCCTTTGGAGTAGTTGGATTTACATTTAAGCTTCACATGCAATGTTTTCACATATTTCATTTACTTTTATTTTTTTCAAATTATCTACCCTACCTTTTTATTTTAATGATGAGATTAAATTATTATCAATCCATCCACATACTAATCTTCTCTTAATAATTGTAAGAATATTGAGCATGCTCGGTGCGCTCAATTACACAAGATTGAATGTAATAATTAACAAATATATGTTAAGTTGTGTAACCTAATTATTTTTTCGCAACCTGTACACGGGTCGATTTTCACGGTAAAGTCGGCGTGGGGGTTGGAAGGGGGGCTCGAAGCCCCTCCCAGAGGTGTAGAGGGTGAAGCCCCAAATCTAAAAATTTATTATGGATAGTTTAAAGATTTCACACTTGTAATTTTGATAGTCCTAATTTTTATTTTTTTTTATAAATAGAGAACCGTCATTAAAGTTTATTTTATCATCAAGCAAAACGAGATTAGAGAAAATAAAACACCAAGAGTTTGAGGGTGTCGGTTTCTTTTGTAAATTACTGATCTTCCGTTATAGTGAATTACTGCAGCGACAGGAGAATACATAATCTCACATTGAGGCAAATATTTATAAAACTTGTGTTTTTCTTGTGTGCTTATTTTTCTTTTTGTAATAAAGAAATGCTACTTGTACATCTTCCTAGACCGAAACATTTACACACACAGACTTGTTGTTTTTTCCTAAATGCCCATTATACCCTTGTCTTACTTTCCCAACTTTTGCACACATTTGGAGAGAAATTTCAGCTCCCATTTGCAACTCAATTCATTTTCCAAATATCCACCGGCGGCTCATTCGCATCTTCGGCAAACTCCAAATCTCCACCGGTGAGCAGTGGCGGATTTAGGATTCTTAAGTCGTGGGGGGCCAAAAAAAATGTTGGAGGGGGGGTGCTTTGACGGGGGTTCGAGGGCAGCACCCCGAAATTTTTTTTTTTTTTTGGCAATCTAATTAATCTACAAGCAAAATATAATAACCAAATTCAATTTACAAATTCACATCACAAATATCAACATACAAAGCAACCAAACAATCATTTATCCATTGACCACCCATCTCCATTTCAAAAACAAAAAAATATAACAAAGTTACGACGTAATATTAATGTATTTAATCTTCCATTTTTCAGCAGTGAAAGACACAAAAGACTGAAGGAAATGGAGTTGGGAAAATGAAATGGAAAGTGTAAAACTCAATTGTGGGCCATTTAAAAAAAATAGTAAAAAACAAAAATTTGTCCAATGAGTGTGGGGGCCATGGGGTCACACCAAATCCGTCATTGCCAGTAAGTATGTCATCATTTTGAGTTTTTTTGGATTCTTGATTTTTACGAGCTTCATTTTCTAAATAGGGTTAACTGAATCTTAGTATTACCTCAAGTAAATCCATTGATGTTTTACAGTAATGCATGGGTAGACTCTTCTTGAAATGTCCTAAATTTTAAAATAGTGTAGACAGCCTGAAATTGCTTCTACATTTCATACTTTGTTGCACATGGTACCATTTATGAAAATGACTTCAAATCTGGTTGGAACTCTTTTTCCACTTTATTCCTCAATGCTTACTCTTATTGTTCAACAAATTGCTTTAACGATATTTTTGCATGGACATACTCATTGGAAAAAGTATTCATACTCTCGCTCTGTTGCGTTGTTGACATCCCAACCCAAAAATTAATTTTCAAGAAACAAGAAACCCAACGGCCTTGGTCTCTATATAGTCTAGACAACCGATCATTCTTATGCAATTTATACATATCAATCATTGAACTCCAACCATCTTCAAATTCTTCAGGACTTTGTGATTCATAAACTACTCCGTGTACAGCCGAAATTATGAAACCCTTATGCAAACTAGTATGTAAAACGTGCGTTGCACGTGATTTAATAACGGTATTGTGATATATATGTTCATTCAATATTCAAATAATTATATCTTAATTTAATATTACATTAAAATATAAAAATCTGAATTTAGAATATACGGTGAAATATAATGTTTGTTGTTGTGTTCAAATAAGGTACTTTATACAATATTGTGTGGCAAGTATTAAACATCTATTTTTTAAGGTATATATTATAGTCAAAATAATGTCAATTAAAGAACACAAACGAAAATAACAAATGGTATACATAAGTTCTTAAATATTTCGAGCACTCAAACCCATTGAATTTTCTTGCTTTATAAGATGGCAAATAACTTATAACAAATCTTTGTAATTTAATATAACTCTCTAACTATGAAGAAATTTTAACCCAAAATATCACATACAATTTGGGCTCGTAGCACTTCAAGTTAGGTAGATTTATCAATAAATATATAATAGAAAACAAAATAACATTTACATTAAAAATTGGCAAAATTAAACATTCTCATTTGTACAATTCAATGCACAGATGTCTTCACGTGAACTTATCCAAATAGTAATGGAGAAATAAAATAATATTACCAAAACTAAATATTCTAGGATTTAAGCGTCTTATTCACTTTGGAGCATATATAGTTAAGAAAAATCAATTTAAGCAAAATAGATAAAAATTCAATTCAAAAACATAAAAAGAATAATAAAAATGAGATCCGTATAAATAGTGGATTGAAACTATTATTGAAGTTAACCCACTAAGTTTTTGGTCTAGAAAATCTGAAGCCACAAGTCAACTAGATATGTAAACAATATACAAATACGCACGAGCATGCACGATAGTTAAAAAATACACCATAAACTTTATAGTCCAATGCAAACTAATTTTTTTTTTTTAAAGAAGAGCATTCAGAGATGATTATTCACATGAAGTAACAAAACCACAATCACAAATACAAATCTTCAAATGAAGTCTTTATAGACATCACAAACTACACAATTATTTACAAATGAAACAACCTTAAACTTTAAATTAGTCTTGAAATAAGTTGAATAAATTGTTGGTGAAAGGTCAATGACTATTAATCTTGTAACTTACAAAATCCGTTTTCGCAATTCAAAGAAAATATTTTCAAAATCACATAATCAAATGTAATAAATAGTAATTTAGCATTTTCAACTTCTAAGGACTATATGTGGTTATAAATACTAAATTATGAGTTCAATTATAACATCAACTGAAGGACAATTTAGAAAATATAAACTATTAATGATGACGTATTTGTCCAAAAATGTTTCTCCATTTTCTAGACTTTTAGATGACAAAAATGTTTCTCCATTTTCTAGATTTTTAGATGTAGTATAGATGAAAAGATTTTGGATTTTTTTAATTTAATGTATGAGGTAATTTAATGTAAGAGGGTAAAATAGTTCGGAAGATGAAAAAATTTTGAATTTTTTAATTTAATGTAGGGGTAAAATAGTCCAAAGTCGTAATATATGAGGGTAAAATTATCCAAAATAGTTTCTCCCTTCAAGGGCCTTTTAGAATTAGTATAGATGGTTGCCAAATTTTTTAGATAATTTCTTCAGTATATGCCACAAACATTATCTATGCTTCGTATTTGGAAAAACAATTTGAATTGCATTTTGCTAGCCCTATCTAGATCGATAATTATTCTATTGGGAGACTAATCATGCATGCATTCAAGTCATGTCCTAAATAGCAAAACAAAAGTCTTGGTATCGTCATTGGACACTAAACTACATCCAAGCAGTGTCGATTATCCGAGATGGTTCACACCAACAAAAGGGACAAACAGCATGTCGTACTTATTAGTCAGGTATGTAGTATCGAAGAAGACAACATCGCCGAATTCCTTATATGTTTGTCCACACCTATTATCTGTCTAAAATACATTTTTCAATCAAGACTCTTCATTCACATCCATACTAAAGTAAAAATCAGGACAATGTGTTTGTATTTTCGAAAAGTAAGCTTGTATTACAACATCATCTTCTTCCTCAAGTCTTAACCGCCTAATTTTTTCAATATAGTTTTTACAATCCATTTCAACACATGTCATATTTTCATATACATCCGCTTCAATAACAAACTATAACTTTTGTGTAACGGAATTCTAGCTATATCACCTACTTTGAGCTTCCGTTTCACATGTGCACCCAGTTCTCGATTGGTCGATACTACCTAGATTTGGAAATACTTGTTTTATGATTATGTTCAAGATAAATTGTGTTATTTCGTCATGTTCCACAAACTTCTAAACACGCTATCATCATAGCTTTACACCTCGTTTGAATAGTTGGTTGAGACTTCAAAGAAGTGCTTGTATTACTAATTCTTCAGCCTTCATAACTACATATAAAGGTTACATATCTTACAACCCTACTATCACTCTTCTTCGAATTTCTTTTTCTAACTGGAAAACCTAGACGATAGGCATAACTTTTCTAAAATTCAAATAATTCATTATTGTCCTTAAACTTTATCCCAACTTTAGGCACAATCTCACTATCTTCTCCACACATTTCATCATTTAATCCAGAACGATTATCCCTTACTGTCTCATTATCGAAATCTTCTAAACTTTCGACATCCTCCCCTAATAAATTCCTATTCACTGCCTCATTTTCGAAAGATGGAATTTGATTTCTTAGACACAAAATATGAAATTTGAAAAAAAAAAATAGTTAAACTTATAACATCAGGAAAGTTGGAGCAAAAAAAAATAACATTTCAATAATATTATTTTGATTTATCACAGTGTTTAAAATTTAAATTAAAACCACAAGAAAAGTGATTATCAAAAGCCGGAACCAGTTTCAACGTAGATAATGGATGTTGAGCATAAGAAGTTATTTCTGAGCAATAATCAAGAACCAATCAAGTTTAACACCAATCTAACAAACAGAGAGACCCAAGCCTTACATGTGTTAGTCATTGTCGTCGAATTCTCCGACGATGATGGAGGCGATAAAGAATAAATATGTCACTAGTAGTGGATTCAATTTTTGGATTTTTTTTTACTATTACGTACTTTCTATGCTTTTGGCGGATGAAATGGGCTTATCATTTTAAATTTTTGATTCAAAATATTATGATATTTTGGTATAATCATTTTTTCGCGATATTTTGACTTCATGAAAAAATGCCAACTCAGCATTTGTAAGTGATTCGGTCAAGGAAGATGTACAAATAGCATTTTTTTTTGCGATATTATTATTCTCGGTGATATAGAAATAAAATCGTTAATTATGAACAATACCAATAAAGCACGGTCCCAATTCAAGTAATTTGATGAAATCAGACTTCAACATTTAAGCAGTTTAATCAACTTTATTTTATCACAAGTGAATTAAAAAATTTATAATTTGTTTTGATTAAATTTTATTCGTCTAAATCCTTTAATTTGGCGAATAGAAGTACTGAATTGACGAACAATGATTTGTAACTACATTTGATTTATTTACATCTCGTTACCATCCATATCATCGTTCCAGTTAATAAGGTAATGGGCGTAAATTATGTTATTTGACTGAGATAAAAGTACAAGTTAAGATATTACAAATTAAAATTTAGTAATATTAGTGAAAAATGTTATCTTATTTAGGCAAATTTTGAAATGTGTCCAAATATTAATGGTGTATTCGAAATAGGTCAACTTTTGATAATATTTGTAAATATATCATTTTTAAATGCAAAGTGTTAAATATACCCTTTTGTAAAAATGATCACTTTTTGTGTAGTTAAGATTTCACGGTAGTTGAGACGCATACAATAGTTTTTAAGAGAAGCTATCAAAGTCGATCTTGCAATTACTTATTATATTATGTCATTACACAAGATAATGAAAAATAAATCGATAGTTACTTTGACGAACTTTTTTTTTTTTTTTTGAAATCGATAGTTCAAATCGTCAAATTTTTTTTGAAAGTAGACAAATCAGTTCAAAAATCGATAGTTGAAAAAAAAGAAGATAAATTAATAGTCGACTATTGAAAAATGAGAAAATAAATCTATATATATCATCAACAATGTCAAATATCAAACCAAATAGATCGTAATTCAAATCGATGACATCTAGGTTGTGTTTAATTGGCACATTTTCCATGGAAAATATCACATCTATGGAAAATCTTTTCCACCTTTTGTTGTTTGATTGCACAAGGAAAATGAAAATGATTTTTAAAGTCCAATCATTTAAAGCACACTTTTGGCCACTTTC
The DNA here is from genome assembly GCA_030279155.1 of Forsythia viridissima. NCBI lineage: Eukaryota > Viridiplantae > Streptophyta > Magnoliopsida > Lamiales > Oleaceae > Forsythia > Forsythia viridissima. Next base: position 9,590,061 of record CM059044.1, read on the forward strand.
TTAGAAAATATTTTCTTATCTATTTGGTGGATTTTTTTTTTCCACCTTACATGAAAAATGTTTTCATTTTCTACCAAGAAATTTGATTGGCAAATTTTCTATGAAAAATATCACATCCAAGGAAAATGTTTTCTACTTTGGCTGTTTGATACAAATGTAGAAAATAAAAATGAATTCTAAGGTACAACCACTTTAAGTTTGTTTTTTTGCCAATTCCATGAAAAATATTTTCTTATAGGTTTGGTGGTTTTTATTTTCCAACTTACAAGAAATTTTTTTTCTTTTCCACCATTGTGAGTGTGTTTGATTGCACAAGTGGAAAAGAAAATGAATTCCAACTTTCATGGGAAAAAAAAAAAGCCAATCCCTCCTACCCCTCCCCGCGCAAAGAATTCATTTTCCTTGTTTTTTAGTAAAACAATGCCATTTTTATATGGAAAATGTTGGCAATCAAACAGTTGGATCTGGAAAATGGGTGCAATCAAAATTGGTCCAGAATTCGACGGAATGGCAATGAAAAATAGTCAGTTGAGTGCTTGAGTGGTGAGGCAATATAGTAGCAGTTATAGCGGGTGGCCAATGATACATCTTGCAATGTGTTTGATTTTTACAATAATCATAATTAAGGGTGGGCATGGGTTGGATTGGTTCGGTTAGATTTTTGGCCCGAACCGAAACCGAACCGACCATTTCAGTTTGGCATTTCTCCCAAACCGAACCAATCGCTTTGTTGGGCAAATCGATCCAAACCGAACCGACTAATCATGGGTTGGTTCGGTTTGGTTTAGGCGGTTTGAGCTTGAATGGTTTGGGTTTGCATTTGTATTCTAAAAAAATAATAATAACTCCCATTTCAAAATTTCTTTTGGACATGCAATTTATTATTTACAAAACATTTAAATATAACTCTCAGTTACAAATTAACCAACATTTACAACAATTTTTTGGACATGCAAGTTATTAATTTTTGGACATTTAGAATCGGGTTTAATTTAATTTTTGTTCTTATAAGTTATAATTCGGTTTGGTTCGGTTCGGTTCGGGTTGGTTTGGTTTGGTTTGGTTTGGTTTATTTATCACAAACTGAAATCGAACCAACCCAAATTTATTTTTTAACTTGGTAAACCAAACCAAACCGTCAACGTGTGAAAAATCGAACCAAACCGACCCGAATCGATTCGGTTTAGATGCCCCCCCTAATAATGATAGAATTCGATAAAGACAGAGAAAATAGCAAATAGGGTGAGTGAGTAGTGTGAAATGATAAAGTTGAAAAGAGAATATGGTTAAAATAAAAAATTTGATTGTTTGTTAAAGGTATTTTAGTCTATTTTTTAAAATTTGGCTATTGGGCCAAAAAATATTCAAAAGTTTAGCATTTTTCAAAACGGATAATTCAAACTTGCTATTTTATCCAATTTCCTCTCTTAATTCTATGTACAACTGTCAACAAATATTTATTAATACACATCAATTTGTAATGCTTGTCAAGTTTAGAATGACCTCTCTTGATAATTGATATTTTGTGTAGTAGTGGGCGGCTAGAAAATATTATTCGAATATTTCATTTATTCACAACGATGAGTGAACCTTTATTGGAAAATAACTTAGAAGTCAAGGTGGTACGTAACTTGTTGCACATCAATAGTTAAATTAGCGGTAAATTCGTTTGATGATCAAGAGTGCAATAAGAGAGAAAAAATTACAGAACAAAGTCATCAACGACCACAATAGTGCATTTGCATTTGGGTCCCTCAACCTTTATTATTGGTTTTTTGGATCCTTAAACTTTTAAATTTGTAGAACTTAGATCCTTAGTAGTCTGTAAACTGTTTCATATTTTAGCTGTTAAAAAGATGATGTTTAGTTAGAAAACCGATATATACAAATGAAAAAATCAATTTCATCGTATTTGATGTTGGGAAAGGCATGTGATTTGAAAAAAAAATCCTTGCATAAGGGGGGGAAGAGTAGAAGAAACGGTCAATTCTATTTTTTACTGTCTAATGTAGGCCTAGACGGCAAAAGGCAGGCTGGATGCTAAAAGGCACTCACCTTTTCTTTTTTTTTTTGGTCCAATTTTTTTAAAGTTAAATAAACTAATTAATTTAAAGGAATAATTAGTAATGATCTTATTAAAATTATTTAAATAAATATTAATTACCTTTAAATAATTAAAATAATATTAAATATAAGTAAACACTTTATTACGTCTAGAGTCATAAGTCTTGAGTTTGACCTTGTTGTCTCACCATGTATTGCACCTTTTCGAACCTTAGATATAACAAAAATATTCATCTTATGGCACTAAGGAGCAATTGCAAAAATTTGGGAGCGGAGTTGTAGCGTGAGAGAGAAAATAAGGTTTACAATTGGGTAACATGTTAGGATTTTAGAGGGGGAATTGGGGATTAAAATCATCTTATGCCAGAAAATGTATTTGGTAAAAGATACCTTTGATTAATGGAACATGATTTTGTCTCGCGCGGTGTACAAAATAACACAGTTTGTGTTCATACAAAATAATACGGTTCGTGTTCATGATAAAACTTGGTGACATAGAATTTTAAGTTGACGTTTTCAGTTGAGTGTAATTATTACAAACTTAGTAGTTATTAATATAAACAAATTATTTTAATGACTATTTTGAAATTTATTACAAACTTTAGTGATGGTTCAAATTCTATTACTTTGCTCAAGTTTTAAATTAAAATATTCATTTTTAACAAAAAGCATATTTGCTTCTTCTTCTTTTTTTTATTATTATTGATGCTATACTAGAAATGGACTAGATTCAAATTTCATTAGACTCAATGAACGCTCTACATGAGTGGCAGTCAGTCGACTACTTTAGGCATCTGGCCAGTAGACCAATCGCTGTGATGAAAGTCAGTCAACTAACATCTACAGGTGATGCATAGAATAATTCACATGATGGTTACTTTGACGTGAAATCAAATGTCCCACGTCTCGAATTCAACTGATGAACTGTTGAAAATCGTCATGGACAATAACTGCAAGTACATGGGGGCAACGACTATTAAGTAGGCGGGAGAAAACTCTCTAGCATGTGAGAGAGAAACCACTCACATATAAATGCCTCAAAATGTGAGCCAAGTAAGATATCACAAAAAATCTCACAATTACTCTACATGTTTTTTCTCTTCGTGTTGTCATTCTTCATCATTCAACATCTAACTCTCACGATGGAGGATAAACCAAACCAGTGGAGAGTTTTCCGCCTCCTTTTCAGGTCATCAGAGTAAAAAAAAAAATTGATTTTGGAGGCGCTTCGAACCATCTCCAATTAGGTAATATTTAAATTGTCAAAAATATTAATATTTTAAGTTTTTATAATGGACGGTTATATTCACACAACATCTTTTGATAACCACACCATATTTTAATTGCAATGAAAGTCTCAAATTATTGATATTTTCGTATTTATATTCTCAATTGTTGTTTATCACATTTTTATCATTCACCTATTAATTTTCATATCTTATATTTATCTTTGATGATGGTTTCTTCTAAAAAGTTATTATGAGGGCGTAAAAAAATGTTTTTCCCCTCGTATTTTTTGAATAAACAAAATAATTAACAAATACAACTCTCACTTCAATGTACATTAGTATAATATGTGGACAAAATTTGTTATCTGAGACAATATGTGAAAATTATTTAAAATTAATAATAAAAATGCAACAAAAAAATGTTGAAGACATAAGTATCAAAATATCAAAGGTTGGAGGGCCTTTATTACAATTAAAATATAGTGTAAATAACAAAAACTATAGTGCGAATATAATTACTATTCTATAATTTCTAAGTACCCTCATCCAGTCATCCAAACGATCAAATTGTGTGGAGATAGAAGTTCAAGAATCAGGATTGTTATCCAAAGCCAAAAATCAGCATTTATAAAGGAACTGTTACCAAACACGGGTCGCTCCATGTGTCATAGGGCGTGCCTTCTTGATGGCACAAATGAGGCACCGTAGAGCAGTAGTATGCTTTGTTAGACTACTTTCTTTAGAGATCAGATCTGCTATCTCAAATGTGTGTCTCATTAGTTCTTTTATCAATAAAAAATATACACATTATTAAATAAATACAATTATTTAATGTGTTCACACTTGCTATTAAAATTAACTTGTACTTATTTAATAATGTGTATATTTTTTATTGGTAGGACAGTAAAAGAGACACATTTGAGACAGCAAATCTGGAATCCTTTCTTCGTACTCTCAAGCATTAAAGAAGTTAATAAAAAATTTGAAAACATTGAAAATCATTTATTCATTAATTGACGAACTCCTAAAAATAGTATTACACACGTTTTCGAATATCAACTATTCATATAATAACTTATGAGATGAGTTATGTAAGAGAAACCTAAGTGACGTCAATAGAAGTTTAAAAGTTGATGAATAATAATAAATATTTATAAATGCAATACCAATTGGGCAAGCAACATCTACTAGTAATCAAATGACTAAGCACATGTTTGAGAGTGCTTAAATTAAAATTTTAGTTGGTCAAATATTCTTTTTATTCACACATTTATTAATAATTTATAATATAAGTACTTAAAAATAATTTCAGCACTATCAAATATGTACTAAGAGTATGTTTATGTGTGCTTATAAACAATTATAAATTAGTCAAACGTTATTTTTATCTATACATTTCGTAGGATCCACAAATTTTATCTATTTTTTATCTACAAATTTTCTAAGAATCATTGTTTATAATCTACAATTTTTTTTTACCGAATATATTCTAGCTAGAGCAATGGCTTGTGATGAAAATAATCTCCTACTCACTTAGAGCATTTTCAATGCATCAGTGTCTAATATGTATATGTGTCAAAAGATATTGACATTATATCAAAAAACTTCTCCAATGCAACAATGTTTATTGTGCAAATGTGGCAAATTATTATTAGTTTTTTAAAAAAAATAAAGAGAAAGAAATGTATTGATTAGATAGAAATTATTAAACTAATGATGGACATTGTCAAAAATAATGTCTAGAATTAGACGTTGTGCTAGATACTTTCTAGTATTAATTGTGTCATATAAGCACTTTTTGGTCATTTATAAAAAATGTACTAAACATTGTACCTTGACATTGTTATATTGAGAAAATGCTCTTATGTTGCATACGTTGAAGTGGTATCAAATAATTGGTAAAAATATTGAATGTGGGACTATGAATTATCAATTATCAATTATGTAATGTAATATTAGCGTGGACAACATAAATAGTTTGGAGACCATTTTCCTGACTTGTGATACGAAGTCACGAAGAATTCTCGAGGGTAAATAGCACAAAACGTCCCTACCTATTGAGGGTATTGTGGAAAACGTCCTTACTTTCAAAATTTTGGCATTTTCACCCTTACCTACTGGATTTCCTAAACAAAACGTCCTTCAGTCCAAAAATATAGGGGTAAATTAGTCCAACCACTTTTTTCACATATATATTACTTCTTTTAAAATTGGGAGGCTTTCCATGCAATTTCTAAAATTGCATGGCAGGCCCCCGTCCACAAGTGGTTGGACCGAACCCGTTCGAGTTCAGACTCGAAGCATTGAAACCTAACACATCTTAAACCCGTTCGAGTTCAGACTCGAAGCATTGAAACCGAGGATGTCGTAATCCAGGACGAGGATACCGGTTCCCCAATGGAACGCCATTTACATACTGCCCATTTTAAAATATCCTTTTACTTACAAGTTGAAATTTGAAAACGTCCATTGCTATCTGGAGCTCCGGATCCCAATAGCTTCGAGTACCCAATTGCGGGCCCGGATCAGGGCCCGAAAGATGTGGCGACCCACAAAGTGGAAGAAGGTGGCGAGTCGCGGTCTAAGGCGGCGGAGCAATCCGATCACGACGGGCTGGACGTAGGCCCAGGACTTCTGCTTCGCGAGATGGGGCACATTGGATTTCGGGGAATCGACCGGGGCAGATGCAGATGGCAAAAGGTCTTTAAGTGAAACGTATCCGTGAGAGATGGGCTCGGTCGACATGAGCCGAAAATCATTGGCTGCTGCCCGAAGATACGACGAGAAGGAGAAGAAGGAGGAGACAGTGGAAGAGGTGGTAGTGAAGGTGGAGTTGGCGGAGTTGTGGCGGGATTGGAGGAGGGATATGTCGATGGAACCCCGGTGTCGGAGAAGTGGGTTTTGAGGCGGAGACATTTGGGGACGGGGGCCTGCCATGCAATTTTGGAAATTGTATAGAAAGTCCCCCAATTTTAAAAGAAGTAATATATATGTGAAAAAAGTGGTTGGACTAATTTACCCCTATATTTTTGGACTGAAGGACGTTTTGTTTAGGAAATCCAGTAGGTAAGGGTGAAAATGCCAAAATTTTGAAGGTAGTGACGTTTTTCACAATACCCTCAATAAGTAAAGACGTTTTGTGCTATTTACCCAATTCTCGATAATATTCGATTAGACCTATTTTTTCTTACAACTAGATCAAACTAGACCATAGTGGAAAGGAGGGACACGTAGAAGTAAAACAGTAGAAATGTTTAATGAATCTTGGAAAACCAAACTTGGACGACCCTACTGTCTCTCTCTTTTTTACTGTCTTTTTCCTTTTCAAACTCTCTGTCTCTCTCTCTCTCTCTCAGAGTATGTGTCTTTTCAATTCAAATTTTCGCACTTGAACCTTTCGCTCTTTGGCCCAAAGAAGAGCTGTCAATATATACATACACGCATGCCTCTATAAATGCCTTCAACGGCTTAGCCAAAGTCATTTTTTCTCATTTTTATGCAGGTATTTCTTCGTTCTCTGATATTTCTTCTGCGATTTGATTTAAGGGAGAACTTACTTTACATGAACATTCTCGATTTATGAACTTTATGGTGTTTTTGACAATGGGTTCTCCATAAAGTATTTTTTTTTTTTTTTCATTTTACAATTACAATTACAATTAAGAAAAGTATTATCTCCGAGATCTTTTTTTTTTTTTTTTTGGTGTCTGCCTGCAGTATTTTGCATTGCATTTTCTGTATATGTTCTGTGTGTTCTTTAGATGAAAAGGTAAAACTTTCAAAATATGAAGAAAGAATCCTTGAGAATTCTGATCTTTCCCTTTAAGGACTTTTCATCTTCTTTCTTTCTTCCTTTCGTTCTTTCCCTTTGTGTGTGTGTGTGTGTGTGTGTGTGTGTGTGTGTGTGTGTGTGTGTGTGTGTGTGTGTGTATTCCCATCTAATGGAGATAATAAAATAATGAAGTTGAATCTAAATGCGTCAAAAAAATCTAGAAGATTCAGTTTCAACAAATTGAGCTCTAATTGTGAAGGGGCTAACTGTAAAGAATCAAGAATGCTCAAGTTCTTGAATTTTGCATATTTACTTGTTTACAATACTGAAAGATTCAATTGCTTTGGATGCTCCATTAGATCTAGTAATGGGCCGAAGTAAACAAGGTTTAATTTGTTGTTGTTGTATGTGTTTACGAATACCAAATATGTGAAGCTTAGTAGAGTGTCGACAATGGTTTCTTCAATGAATATGAAGCCATTGTATGTGCTTTTAACTAATAATAATTAATTGAGGTACAGAATGATACTTAGCATAAAATTGTAGTACTTGATTGTTAGATGACTTGTTAATTACAATTCCCTTGAGAAAAAGTAGTAAATTTTAATTTATGGGCTAAGTTTTAGTGCCAAGATTTGTATATAGAAAGTTAGCGAGGAGTTGTGTATTGAGCATTCATCATCTACTACAAAACTTGCATGGTATTCTCCCTTTACTTCCCTACATTGTGCTTTTGGACATCAACACAAATAATAGGTTCTGAATACCAGTTCTCATATATGCTTTACTTGATCTCTCTTAGGAGGAAACTTTGAAATTGGGCGTGTGGTCGAATCTATGTTGGAAGGAATGGAAGATTGACTGTTTTAAGTAATAAGCCACACAGAGTAAAAATGTTGATTGAAGAGCTAGATTTACTCGAGCTGGAATTATATCAGTTTTCAGAAAAACTTTAAAATAAAGGGACGTGGTGGAACTCTTTTTTCCTTACTGTTGCTGCTGTTCGATAGATCCCTGTGATTTTTATCCATTTATGCTGTCTGTATTTTCAGTAAGACTTGACACTGTGTGTAATGAAGATTTTCATGCATATGTCAAATGTTAAATCTCTTGAAGACTTTGCTCTTCTCCCGATTATAGTGTAAAAGTGATGTGTAAAGATTTCATAAGTGAAATTCAATTTTCTCCATCAAAGGCAAAGGGATAAACCGTTCCCCTTTTGTTATTCAACGTGTAAATAAAATACACACACACTATCCCTGAATTCAATATTCTGTTTTTAACTACATCCATCTGATTTCTCATCCTACTTCTATTTTTTCAGATCAAAGCTTGCGTAGTCACATCACAGTTACATCAGTTAGTTATCTTTTAAGTTGATCAAATGCAAAGATCAAGGTAGTTTCACAATCAGAATCTTGATTTTGCAGTTGTGAATTTTACCTTCTTGTTTTGATCAAATCATATTATTTGGAATAGGGTAGCAGAAATGCATCAAAAAAAATCTACCCGAGGTCCACCTCATCTGAGGACATTTACCTCGAATTCTGACCCGCTACACCATCGATTAAGAACTGACAGGAGCCGGAAACTAGCAGATGGTCAACCCCCACGAGGCGCCCAATCTGAACCTGCGAATCAAAAGAAACTTGGAACGCGTATTGCTGATTTGGAATCCCACCTCGGCCAAGCACAGGAGGAGCTCAAAAGTCTTAAGGACCAATTAGCCTTAGGTAATGTTTCAAAGAACGCAACTCAGAAACAAGTTGAGAAGAAAACAAAGAAGCAGCAAGTGATCCTTGAGCCGTTGAATATCCAAGAAAACGACTCTATTGCAGTTCAAACCCAAGAATCAAATGAAATGGACAACACTATTTCTCATGAAACATCTGATGAAAACGAGCAGGAAACTGATGTTTTTGAAGTTCCAGTCAAGAAAATAACTATGGAACGGATGACTGAACTGAGCCCTCCATCTGATCAAGTAGAACTCAAACCAAAATCTGTGGGTTTATCAACCGAATCACCAGCCACATTGGAGCCGGAAAAGCCATCATTATATGAGCTGCCTTTGAGGAATGATGAACTAAAGTTGCTAAAGGCAAGGTTGGAGGAGAAGGAAAAAGAATTAGAAGTTTTTCGTGAAGAAAACGAGAGCTTAAAGAATCAGCTAAACGAAAAGTTGCAGGAGATATCATCAGTTGGATTGAAGGGAGATGAAATAACTTCAAGATTGAATCAAGTTGAACAAGAACTAGAAAGAAGTAAAAGCAGTACTGTCCAGTTAAATGAGAAACTAGAAGCTGCTGAAAATGCCAAAGAGGAATTAGAAACTGAAATGAAAAAGCTTCAGGTAATAACCGAGCAATGGCGAAAGGCAGCTGATGCTGCAGCATCGGTTCTAGCTGGGGATGTGGAGACGAATGGCAGAAGAATCTCCAAGCGGCGTGGATCCATGGATACGCACGTTGGCAATGTCTTCAAACCAGTAGATTTGGATTCACAAGGACTGGTTGATGATCCAGACGATGTTGTTGGTGGTGGAAAGAGGAAAGGTTCTGGCATTAGAATTATTGACCTGTGGAAAAAGAAGGGCCAGAAGTAGAAACTGGATGCATTATCATTGACGTTGCTCGCTTAGGGAAAAATGGTTACTTACCATTATGTATTAATTAAGGGCTCTGGTATGCCCTCTTATGTAATTTGAAGTCTTTACTCACTAAACATATCAAAGTTGCATGAGGTATGGGGATTTGTTAATGTGGTAGATTATGTTGAGATGCAAAACGTGTTGAAAAACTTCTAAATCTAGATAGAACTTTTAGAGTGAGAAGAATTTTTTTGAATATTGTTCATTTTACTAGCCTGGTAAAAAAAATCAGCGTTCGCATTCATTGAAGCGTAGAAGAAGAAAGAAAACATTCTTCTTTATCTTCTCAAAATTACGAGCATAATTTTACACATTGTCAAGCAGATAATCTGTGTTCTATCCAGCAAGCTATGAGTACGTGCTCTGTTGCAAAATCTATTAACTTATTACTAACGTGGGAATCAACAACAACAATTTGCATATGTGTTTTCAAATTGAGTTCATAGACAAATCTATAAGATATCCTGCATACAATAGAATGAAATTACAGGCTGTTCATCGCGTTTGGTTGCAAGATCTGTGTAGTTTGCATATCTTTGACACAGAACGAGAAGGATGAAAAGCTTTACGTGAGAGTTCAACAAACCATTTCTGAACATGGAATAAGCTCTCAAGGTTCAGAAGAGCCACATACTCTGGTCCCAATTGAAGCTCGTGCATCTTGATTAACACTAGCGACCTTTTTTAAAAACCACAGGAAGCAGCAGTTCATGCTTTTCTGGAGTGGAGATATCAATCAAAATAAACAACAGACCAACGGTCAGCTCCAATGCTTAGTCCAGGAAACATTAAAAGAAGACAGATATCAACTTACAATTCTTTCTTGCTATCAATCGTCTTCATCACTTCCGTATTGTTGGCATAATGATTGTAATCCACTGCTTGCAACAGTGGTGGGTCCTGCCTCCTGATTCTTAGGCTCCTCCTTTTCTGGTTTGTTACTATTGGGATCGGGAAGTGGTTTCTTTAGAATAGAAACTGTGAACGATGACGACTTGAAAATGAATTTACCACTATCAGAAGCCCCAGAACCCTGCATACTATCTGCAACAACCACAATGATTGTTTGTTCAGTGTTTCAGAAAACATATAGCATTTAACATTATCTGTACCTGCATTTTCATCATTTTTCAATAGAGAGAGAACTAGCCAGGTGATTATTTACAAATACAACATGGAACAGAGGAGATAAAATAAATAAATTATATTTTAAAATGGAACTTGAGGTTAAGTTACAAACCCCTACTGTTGGAGCAGTCAAGATCAGTGCCTTTCGTCAAAGAATCTGTTGGATTACAAGGTTCTTCGGATACCTTTCTCCTCTGCATAACAACAAAATGCACTGAGTGCTCAACTCAATATACAAGCAGGCTTATATAAATGCTTCTCAGAGAATGCCCATAAATCAAGCAAATTTATAATGAATTCAAAAGAATTACATGACTAGTTGATTCAGGAACTAAAGCTCATGGTACATCAATCCCAGTGCTTCGAGGGCTCATGCTAACTGGTTTAGAGGTTATAAAATTGGTTTGTATTTTAATTTTACTAATAGTAAAATAAAATTTAGTGTGTGGATGTGGATGTGGATGTGGATGTGGCATGTAAACCATGTCTTACAAAGAGAATCAGATACGTGCAACAATTCTCAACCCCCATGCCATGGCTACGTAATAACCAACCAACACCAGCAGCACCCTTATCTCCTTTAGGAAAAATGAAATGGACTTGACGTGTTTGAAGCGTTCTCCACCCTACCTTATCTTCCATCACACCTCCCTCAAGCAAAAAGAGATAAACAAATGAATAGGGGTGCAGCAAGCAAATGAAACTGGATATAGCACATGATTTATTTTTATATCTTCTGTAACTTTTTGCTGGAAAACTTGTACATCTGAAGTTTTTGGAACACTTTCTGGCAGCAATCACTGATTGCAGGTACTTGTTCTCCTTTCTCGTCAACAAGAATACAAGTACACAGGTTCGCCCCACTGAGATTTCCAGTAGTATTTAAATAAAAAGTAGATAAATAAGTGAATGATATTGATGTCTCCAATACTCAAGCACACGGTTTAAACTGTCTCTTGAGATTAAAGAATGAACTAGAATTAGAACAAAAATTTTTAAAAAATTAAAAAAACGGGGTGCTTACTAACATTTTCCTGTTTCAGTAGACATTCAAATTCAATGTTTAACATTCATGTCATGCACATAGGTTTGAGAGAAATCCCATCAGGCATAACGAAAGTGAAAATAGTTACCATGTATTTAACTCATTCTTGACCCAAAATTTCTAGATTTACTAAAGTTAGTTTTAACAATAAAAGAGTTCCAACATAAGGTTAAGATAAGGGGATTTTATCTATGTTTCTCTCCCATTCATGTATCATAGATCAGCAGGGATATTTTAATTCCTTGTCTACAGGTTGTCCAGATCCTGTAACAGGACTAATGTTTGTATTCTCTTTTATATGAGAAACCAAATAATATTAAATGCAGTTAGAATAGAATAGCAGCCACATAGCAATTAGCAGATTAAAAGAGTCTTTGAAATTTACAGCTTGATAGCATTCAAATTCTGGTGTATGTTATGTACGATATGTAATAGATCAAAGTCGCTGTGGCATATTTTTTTATGATCAGCATTACTCCATTTCTGCAAGAAGGTCAAGTAAAAAAGTACAATCAACATTGACAATTTCAAATAGAGAAACACCGATATTTACACATTTAGAATCCATTTTGTTTCACAACACTATGAAGGAAATAAATAAATTGAGGGCAAGGACAACCTGATATTTAACTGTTTGTTGTCATTATAATTATTCCTTACTTCCTTACTCCAAAAGTTCTGAGCACTCGGGGAACCAGGAATGTGTTTTCCTCAACACTTTTTACTAAGAAATACGTATTTTACCTCAATTTAGCATTCATAGGTTCCCCTTCACCCAGTTCACTTGAGTGAAAGGAGAATCGGAGAATTTATGAAGGCAAAACTCCAACAGATGGCCAAGAAAAATACTAAACCTTCAAATGATCAGCAGGTGTTCCTCCTTTGTCAAATGAAAACATGGGCAAATCTTCATCATCATCATCATCAATATCGTCATCATCAATCCTTCGTATAATAGCATGCTCTTGTGGTCCCTATATAAATAATTGCACCAAGCAACCCAACATGAACAAATACACAAAGACACAAAATAATAATAATAATAAATACAAACAATAATGATAAGAATTTGACAAAAGATGCCCACCTTGAACACTGACTTTATAAGAGCTTCATCCTCTTCTTCCAATTTCCTTTCCTATCAGAACAAAAGTCCAAATTATATTAGGACTCAAGGTAGGCATTAGTCGTACATGTATGCAGAAAGATCACATATTTTCTAGTCAAAGCTTTAATGAAAATGGAAAAAATCTTCACATTATACCACAATACCAAGACAAATGCGTCAAATTGTTATGGGCATACTTCTGCATAATTTTGAAATTGTAATAAAAAATGTGTTTCATAAAATTAGGTTTTTCATCTTCCATTTTTCCCATTATGATCCTAATAAGGGTTAGTTTGAGGGTTGGATCCTAATAAGTATTAAGTAAAAACTCCAAAATCACTTTAGTATGGCTAGCTTTACCCAGTTAACTGACTAAATGTGACTCTAAAATTAAGGAAACGGCATTCAGAAATAAGTCTCATGAGCAGCCCTGCTAGGTTTTGTATTTTCTACCATCACTCTGAGGGCAGCCATATAACCACCACAGTAGCATCCATCAATGCAGTAAGTTTAACAAATTAGAACTATGACATAAATACTCAGACATCTTACTTCAGATGACTGATAAGTAATAATGAAACATCTCCCAGCTCCCTAAGCAAAAACACAGTGCTTGAGAGAGATAGAGATGTGAAAGAGCACATCTTCTAGGCTAAACTAGCATTAGCATCTCACCTTTGCCTCATTTGAGCGTTGCAAAGCTTCAAGCATTGCATCTACACTCACAGTCGCATGTCTTGACTGAAAAAGGAAAGGAAAATAATATGAGCTAAATCATGGGTTAAAAAGACCCCCAAAAAGGGAAAACAAGTATCAAGAAGTGATTAGAAACCAATAACATGAGCACATCACTTTATAAAATGATCACCTTCATAGACTTCATTTCATCTAAAGCAGCAAGGATATCCATTTCTCTCTTTGAGTCCAAAGTTCTATTCTCCAATGATTTCATGGCATCTCCCATCTCTTCAGCATTCCTTTTCTTTGTCTCTTCGTCTATTACCTGTCAAGAAGGAAATAAAAATTAGTGAAACCTCAACCAAGTACGTGCAAAAAAGAATAAAGGCTTTACATGAATATGTAAGGGTACTCAAAACGATTAAAATATTATTAACCTCATCCTCTGCACGCCAAGGTTCAAAATTTCTACTTGCACCGGACTCAACGATATAATCAGAATTCTGTGGATCCGTCTTGAATGTTATTTCAGCTGAGCATTTAGTGCATTTGAAATAGAACCTGAAAATTTGGATTCCCAGGTAGGTCTGCAGATATATGTAACATGGACAAAACAGTTAAATAACGAGAAGTCATATGAGCAAAAATCAATTAAGAGTATATTTTTTGTTCAAAAAAGAGTACAAGAAAAAACATACCCAAAACTAACATAATTCTTAGCTATAGTAGAATAATGATTATTGACCATTATAAAGATTCCAACCTTCCAAATTACAAAAGCTTCTACAATCTATCTGGTACAACAAATTGAGGATTCATACTCATTACCATGTTCATTAATGGAAGAAAATGACAAACGCACTACTGCATTGAATAGAAATAAAAAGGGTGTTATAGTACAATCACCTTTAAATGTAAAAAGGTTTCAAGAAATATGACATAAAACTAAAGCAGCATGCCAAGTGCAAAAAATTCCCACCATGTCAGATTTTTGTGGAAAAGATCGTTAAAAATGATGAAAGGAGGAATCAGTTGTACAAAACAAACTTGAGGGAGTGTCTAAGTAATTTTTGAAACTAGAAACGTTTATCAGATACTTCAGGAGAGACTCTGTAATTTTCTTTAAGTGCAATAAAACAGCGCATAAACCAGGAAGCCAAACCCTTGAAGTATCACTGAAATTAAATCAGAAGGGACAACTACAGGACTCCAAAAGTGGTCTAGCCATAAAGGTTCATAAATTAGTTATACGAGGGTCAAAGTTTATTAGTTCATTCAAAATTCATTACACATAAATCATACTTATTAGCAACTCCATATTTAATTAAAACTGAAAAGATCGTGACATCATAAACTAGGCGAAGATGAAGTTTAAATCTGCATACCGAACACTACAGTTATATTGTGGGAATTGGAAGGTGCAAAAGAAACAATGGAATAGTTAGTGAACAGAGAGACAAACAATTTGCTCTGTTCAAATCTAAGGGAAGGAAAACTCCTGATTCCATAAGCGCCTCAAAACTGATATGATATCATGATCACCATACCAAATTCTAACGCAAGTCTCTTGAAGCCAGAATATGTAAAGTTAGGAAACAATTTAAGAAATGTAATAAAATGAATGCTGTTTATCACAAGGATGCAAATACAATCTAAATAATTATCTTAGTCTAGAGTTTCCTTCTTCTCATGGGCCTCTACAAAACAATGACAAGAAATTGTAACAACTTCCTACGACCACAAAAATCAAACAAAATAGTTAAAGCTAAACTAAGAATAGATATTGAAAATCAAAATTCTATCCAGTTCAAAGTCCCTGAAATCCAATAATACAAGATTTGGAGCACTATCCATTATTCATAACAAAAATAGAATAACAACCCATTACTAAAAAGTAAGCAAGAATTGCATACTTTTCAGAGAACTCAAAATACAGTAACGGGAAAGCCTAACCACTGCTCATTTCTTAAAATAAAACTTAACAAAGAACCCTTACCAAAATGATAAAATCAATTTAAAAAACATCCAGAGGCCTCACAAACCTACAAAGCCAAATGTGACCTACTACCTTTAACCAATAGCAAAAGAAAACCAATCCAGTTTAATGGGAAAATATCTATTAAATAAAGATCCAAATTTCCAGAGTCCTCAGGGACTTCAAAAAATAATGACCAAATCATAAAACCCTGAAATTCGAGGATTCCAGAGACCCCATACAAAATTCTGTGCAGTACCAAATCAAATCAAACAACAACTCATTATTCAAAGCAATCAATTAAACCAACTTAAAAGTAGTATGTATGTATTTGCATTTACCTCTCCAATGACATCTTCCTTGCGGGAATTAAATTTGGTACCCTTATAAATGTAATTCCCGCAAGTACCACAGCGGATGCTCATGGGAAGCATCATACGAACTTTAATTTGTTGATTCTTTGGCTGCCTCCGCCGCGGAATCTTTGCCGGGTCGAAGTCCGGCGGGTAGTATTTGTTCAAGACCTTTCTCTCTCCCATCTCTACTTTTTGTCAGCAGAAATTCAGACTGAATCGTCAAGAGTAATAACGAATCCAAACAACTACAGCCTTCAAAACAATAATTCTTCAAAAGTTAACATAGACACCAGTATCTTAAAAGCAAATGTTATCACTAAAAATTATGCATTCTCATCAGATAAGTATATCATGCACTATCCTTGAAAACAGAAAAAATCCCAAATCCCAAACTATAAGCAATAAAAATGCAAAACACATAAAACAGCGAAAAATATATTATTTCTGCAAAAATTAAAGAAAGGGTTTTAACGTATTGCAAAACAAACATGAAACAGCAAAAAAAGATACTGTATCTACAGAATTAATGAAAGGGTTCCAGTGTAATGCAAAATCAATATGAAACCACCAAAAACATACTGTTTCTACAGAAATTTAAGCACGTATTTTAATGTAACGTGAAATAAATATGAAATACAACTTCTATAGAAATTAGAGAGAGGGGATTCTAATGTAAAGCACAATAAATATGAAAAAAAAAATACTATTCTCACATAAATTAAAGTCAGGTTATAACTTTCAGTAAAATTACCTTAACAACTCGTCGTTGTAGGGTGAACCAATAACTAAAAAATTCAATCTGCCACAAAAATTTGGGGGGCAGGGTTGGGATCTCAGCGCTCCGATAGGTTTTAGACAAATTGGAGAAGGGGTACAAAATTTCCAGAAAATAGCCTCGTCAAAGTAGAAATATTAAGATTAAATTGCAATTACAGTCCCCAACCTTAGCTAATAATTTGTTTGGACCAGTTTTTTTATTAAAAAAAATTTCCCAAAGTCATTTACTCATTTTCAACCTTTCTTTTTCTTTTTTTTCTTTTTTTTTTTAATTATTTTTATTTGTATTGATATAGGTAGAACTGTCTTTTTACACTTACCTAAAAAATTGGATTGAGTTGGATGGTCGCGCTAAAGGTAAAGACGCCAAGAGTTAATACAAGTACAAAATATGTTAAAAATTGAAAACGAAGAAGCAATTTAACTTAAAAATTAAGACACTCGTTAGAGAGCTCTATGAGTTGAGTAATTTGTGAGGACGTTTATATAAACAAATAAGGAATGAATAGAGTTCATTGTAAAGTGTATAATTGTTGAGTTTTTTTAATTTCAAGTGGTTGTTGCAGTCCTTTGTGTCCAATATCACCTTAACTTGTAGACTTGTCTGAAACTTCTTTTATTTAATTTTATATAATTTATTTTTATAAAAATTTGTGTTTATTATCTTTTATTTAATTTTATATAATTTATTTTTATAAAAATTTGTGTTTATTATCTTTTATTTAATTTTTTATAATTTATTTACTAATCTCTCTTTTACATACATGTGGACCACAAAATTTTTTAATCTACATTTTCATTAGAGATGCCCTTATCTCATCTCTATTTTAATTGCCACATATACAACAATCTATATTATTGTATTAAAAATGTTCTAAGTGTCACGCAAAGTGCCATTCATTTTTTTAGATAACAATTTTCATTTATGGACAAATTATATTGAAAGTGAAAAACATCATTCAATAAAATATTTACTAATCGAGTTGTAAAAATCATATTTGGTGACATCAATTAGACATTTTCGTAATACACAAATTTAAGTTCGTGAAGACACATACAGTATAACCTCTATAAAGTTAATAGCGTCGGAATCGAACAAAATTATTAATTGTAGAGTGTATTTATAATTTATTAATTTGTAGAGTATATTTATAATTTTATGTAAATACTTTACTAGTTAACTAATTAATGAACATTGATCAAGTAAAGAGACATTGAACACTGATCAACTAAATTAATAAACATTGATGAACTAAAAAGACACTAATGAATACATGGTTCAAGGTATGTATTGAATAATTCTATAAATAGTATTCATTGATGTGAGAGTGTCATAGTTAATTATATTTATACTTTTTGGCAAATTATTAATTTATAGTATAATTGGGACCACATATTTATACAAACGTTTCAAAAAAGTATTATTATATTAATTTATCCCCTTTGCTCGAGTCGGGATTGAAGAATTTGATTATTCAATAAAAGTTATTAATTTATCGAGTATTACTTTATAGATGTTATAGTTACTTCTTTTCTCCAACATATTTTTTTCTCACTATATACAATTATGTTAAACCAATATTTCAAACGACGTACCCAGAGGTGATGACTTACCGAATAGTCTTGCCAAATTAATTGTGCCAAAGAGACACAAGACTACTAAAAAATCACGTCAAGCTGACACACTAGAGTGTCTTGAATTTATAACGTGAACCTTAGCAACCCAGTTCTATTTAAAAAAATAAAATAAATCTTATTTTTTATCTTGTCCAACATTATCTAATTCAGAGTACTAAACAAACATGAATCATCGATGTTACTGAGAATGCCACTAAATGGTTGATCTTAATGGCATTTCCTGAGTCTGATATTTGTTGAATGTGATTTTGATGTCAGGAGTTAATAGTGAAACAAATTATTAATCCTTGTGAATGGACCTCATTTTTTCCTTAACCAAATAAACTTAAATTTCAAGACCATGGTTTTGGTTGTTTTTAAGAAGGTTTCTATACCACTGACACAAGAACTACATAAAAAGGACATTTTGGGATATTTTTGCGGGAAAATGGCAAAACGTATCCAATATATATACTCACGATACAAATCATTTCTATCTTTCAAATTTTAGCGGTTACCTTCTTCACCTACTAATCTAGTGCACAAATCATCGCTTTTAACAGAATCCGTCCATTATTACCATTAAACAATCACATGAAATTAAATAAAATAAAATTGAGGGGCAAAATGATCCATCCAATTTCCAATATCATCAACTATGTGCAGAGACTATTTCCATTGAAATTCAATAGGTATTGCTCCCAAAATAATATAAACATGGTGACCAATTTCAATACTTCAATTTAGCAATTTTTTCCTCATATATTATCTTCTCAATTTACCATTTTATGTCATGGTTGGTGAAGCGTAAATTATAATTTAAGTTGGTTAAATATATTTTTTATCCACACATTTCGTATGACTCACAACTTACTATCAACTTATTATCCACATATTTTATAGAACACACAATTTATAAGTACTTAAAAAATAGGTTCATCACTCCCTAACATGCTCTGCTTTTACATGAATTAGGTGGGTGTGAGCTGTTTATCTGATTTGACCCACCAATGTGTCCCGGATCTCTTGAAATTAGAGGTAGGCATTTTAATCAGAACTAGAGATTCTGATCCAATTCCAAAAAAGAAATATTAGGAATCAAAACCTTGGGTATGGACTCTGGAACCAAATTTGTCTTTTTTTATAAGTTTTTTTTTATATATAATTTATTTAGTCTGACCCAATGACCTAGGGCTGTACAAAAAAAACCGCGAAACCGCAAATCAAACCGAAACCGTTGGTTCGGATCCACGTGGACCCGCGGTTTTTTTTCTCTTAAATCGAACCAAACCGTTTCAAAATGATTTGGATTATGTTTCAATTTTTAAAAACCGCACAAAACCAAACCGAACCGCTTTTAAATTTTTAAATTAAAAAATAATTTTATTAAATTATAAATATTACAATTTAAAAAAATGTAAAGTTGACATGTTGCTAGATGCTAACTTACTACTATTTTTTTGCTTTTTTGTTTGTATTTCTAATTTTAGACAAATGTAAATGTAATTTAATATTTAATATTATTAGTTCTCCTTTAAATTTATATGTTAACTTGTTTTAAATATATTATTATAATATCGATAGGTAAACCGCGGATTAAAACCGAACAAACCCGCAAATAATAGTTTGGTTTGGTTTGGTTTGGTTTGATAAGTAAAATAATTTGGTTTGGTTTGGAATTTTTTCAAACCGTATGAAATGGTTTGAATTAAAAATATGGCACAAACCGTTCAAATCGAACCGTGTTCACCTCTACAATAACCCAGCCCGACACTGCAGCACTAAACACAATAATTCAACTGTTCAAGACCTAAACCAATAGCCCAAATTCACTACTCCTAAACTCAAACTAAATTGACCCAATTTCAAATACTCAAATCTCAAATTCTCAATCGATGTTCATTTATATACACAATACAAATATTGTCATCTCTCTCGCACTCTTACTCATCTCTCGCTCAACACACAATGCGGCGGCGAAGGCGCGTCCCCTTTGTAACTGTGACAAGTCTCAATTTTGAGAGGCGATTATTTATGGGTTTGCAATTTTTAAGTTTTTTCCAAAACATCTTACAGTTTTTTAAAAAAAAAATTATGAGTAGAACCGAAACTGACGGTTCGGCTTCAGGTTCACTTCCAGCAAATGGACCCAAATGGTTCCATTTACAAAAGGATAATTATATTCGCACTACAGTTTTTATTGTATACACCACATTTTAATTACAATGAAGGTCCATCAACTTTTCTCTAATTTTTTTCGTCACATTTTTATTATTAACTTTTAATAATTTTCACATATTGTCTTTGATGACGATTTTTGTTCAAATATTCTATTAATGTGTATTGAAATAAGGAGAAATTATTTTGTCAAACTTTTGTATTTATTATTTATTTTACTTATTTAAAAATACGAGAGGCAAAAAAAAATTATTTATGCACTCCTAATTATTTTTTTGAACAAAAATTATCATCAATGACAAAAATAAAACGTGCAAATTAATAAGTTGATAATAAGAATGTGATAAAAAAAAGTTAAAGGCATAAATGTAAAAAAGAGCAATAATTATAAATTTTCATTGCAATTAAAATGTAGTGTAGTTAACAAATAATGTAATGTGAATATAATTACCCTTTACAAAATAACTTAATGTAATATATTTTTGACGTAACTAGTCCTTGTGTTTATATTATTTATAACAACAATCATTCCTTACCTATTGAATTTTGACGGAGATAAGTTGATGACATTAGATGGACTATTTTGCCCGCGAATTTTATTTTGTTTAATTTCATGTGACTTTTTAACAGCAATAATTTACAAGTTCTGTTAAAAATGATAACTTGCGCACTAGATGAATAGGTAAATGGTATAATTGCAAAATTTTGAAAAGTAAGGATGTTTTGCACTAGATGAATAGGTAAATGGTATAATTGCAAAATTTTGAAAAGTAAGGATGTTTTGCGCAGCAGGTCCATATCTTAAGGACGTTTTGTATGATTTTTCCTATTTTTGCTATGATGTGTTGAATAAGACTACAGAAGACACTAGAAAAACATTTGATCGTATATCTCTTCGGTAATCAAGGAGGATTCACTACTACTTTTATGATCAACAAATGAATTAGCAGCTTGAATTAACATTCATCTTCCTGTTAAATGATGAATCTAATTCAAAGGTGTATGTAAGTGCATGATTCAAATGACATCTTTGTTAATATTTGTGATAAGATGGAAAATAATTTTAAAAGAGAGTGAGAATATATACCAATCATATTTGCATTGACTGCAAAAACAACATAAAGTCTGCCTATAGTGCAAGGAAAATAGTGCTCAAGAAACGGAGAACTCAACTGACCTAAAGAACTGGGTGTTTGGGCCAATGGAGAGGGATGTTAAGAAAAATTGCATTTTATTCAGATTTATGATTTATCTTCGTAGTACAGAATATATTTTGTTATCAACTAACAAAATCCACGAAATAAAATAGCTGGAAATAATATGAAGATTCTCGAACGACACAAAACTAAACGTTTTTCATAATCTTTTGAACTTCAAAGAGCACTTCTCGCATATCATCCTGTTTGATTCCACTCCACATCATCTGGTTACCTTGTAGCTCTGGATGATATAAAAACATTGAGAGCATCAATGATAGAGACAAAAGACGTGCACTAAAAATGGGGAGTACTGAGAACTAAATTGCCTAAAGCCTAAACAAGCATAGCTTAGCAAGCAAGTGCAAGCGTCTTTGGACCTTTCAAGATGAATAACAAAATAACTGTTTCAACTATTCTTTGCCTTTTTGAAGTTGTGTGTGCGCGTGCGCCTGCAGTCCATTCCTTTCAATGTAGACAAAAGGCAAAAATACATACCTTCACCCGTTTCACTAGCTCTTTGGCCTTTGGATCATTCTTGAAATGATCTCTTACAGGCTGCACACCGAAGACACAGATGAATTAATTAGAAGCAATTGATAGAGAAGAAGAAATATTCTACTGCATACACAGAAGGGTCCAAGAAATCCTATGGCTAGATGCATGCAGCACTATCTCAAAGTCGGACAACAGTGAAGTGAAATATCAAGGCTTCAAAGTTTTTGAAGTGTCTTCTACTAGTTGGTATATTCCTCTCACAAACCCGAAAACAAAACGAAAGAAAGAAAACAGATCTGTGATATCACATGCAATGCAAACTGCCACTTATTTTCACAACATATGAATAAATAAGTGGAATAACAGTATTTAGACTTCAAGCCATGTACGAAGATTGAAGAAACTTGTACGTGTAGAAGTAAACCAAATCACCATCCTATCATGATATCATTATTCAACACACACATGCACATATATGATGCAGGTCAATGAAATTTGTACAAAAACCCAGGCTCTAGAGTCAGGTTGGAGTTGAGATAGGTGCAAAAAGGGGAGCAGCATCTGTGATATGAAACAATTTGACACTTGTAAACAACTAAAATTTATATAACCAAAGGATCTGAGTGAGTAGAACATGCTCAAGCGGGGTGTGTGTGTGTGTGTGTGTGTGTGTGAATAGAATTACAGTGACAAAATGTGAGTAAAGTCTCTTCTAACATGGATAAGGTGTTGGAAAATGAAAAAGGTTTGAATGGAAAAATTGTCTCCATTCTTGAATGAAATGAAAGGATGAAAAAGAAGGATGAAACTGAAATTTGTTGTTCAATTAATGTGTCTTTTATTTTAAAAAGACTTTTGGATCCAAGTGTTGTGTCCCCTCTTTTTAGTTTTGTACCTTTTCATTTAATAATCCTACCTTTCATTCCCAAGTGTTGCAACCTTTTGGAAGGCCATGGCTTTTGGATGAATGGCGATATCCAAAAGCTAATATAGGGCATTCCAGTTTGCCATTTGATCAATTTTCAGAATATATATCCCTAATTCTGTAAATATTCTCCTCCAAAATCCTGTCAAATGTGTCTTCTTGTTTGGTCTGTAAATCAGAAGTTTTGTTCACCGGTTCCTTTGTGACAACGGTGAAAGTCCTTTGGAACGAAATCCGTTTTCTCCTAGGAGGCAATTGCTCGAAGACCTTCGGCAGTAGGGGAGCAAAATTGGCTTAAGGAGAGATAGTGAATTCAATTGGCTTGGCTTATTCTCAGATTACTTTATGAATAATTGTAAGTTTGATCTCATTTTATTCTGCATGATCCTTTGCATGTAGTTTTGCTAGATTTTATTTGCAGTAGAATTTTTGATATCCCATGAACAACATAAGTTACTTAAAGTGGCAGGCCAACATGGCCGCACTTCTTACAGATTTAATGAATCGTCTCAATACATGAGGAAAACTCTAAACATTCTTCAAACCATCAGTTAAAAATAGGAATGGGGACCTAATGTTCTTACATTTTTATGCGTACATATCTCAAATAATTGTACCAACATTATTATTTTGTTCATTTCTTTTTCTCATAACAGCTGGTTTCCATGGTAGAGTAAAAATCATTCAACTATTTTCCTTTTGTTTTGTCAACAAATTACAACTGTGGATGCTTACTTCAGTATCGTGACACCTAAGAAACAAAGCGCGCGTCTTTAAAAGAAACAAATGACACTAGTGATGACTTTTAATATCAAATATATCAATTTTATACCAAGACAACAATGTCTCCAAATATATATGCTCTAACATGGTATATATGATGATCAAGAAATTCCATAACCATTCGAGTGTATATTAGTAATTCATATTGCAAGCCGATTTTATTGTACGTTGAAGAATATGCTCCTCTCTCATGCTTGATATTGGAATACAAAATTCCAATCACGGAAAACAAAACTTAAACATGACTAGAAGATAGTAGTTCAGGCATGATTATATCAAGTACCTGTAGTATCTGGTTAATTGCTTTCGCTAGAGCGGGTTTGAGGTCCCCAGGATGCAATTCCCCACTTTCATAATCAGATACTAGTTCCTCAAAATTCTTGAAGGTCCTGAGATAAGAAACAGCAAATATATTAAAATCACACAACACTTAATTAGTGTGACCACAGTAGTATATCATGGCAGAGAAACATACTAAAAATGACAATGGAGCAAGTTATTCATTGGGACTTTGTTTATGAATAAAATTATAAAATGCAAAGTAACTACTACATAAATAAAACAGAGGAAATGGACAGCATTTTAAAAGATCAGAAATCAAACTCACTTGTCACCACCATTATCCGCATTTCGCTCAACCTTGAACTCATTAAACCATGGGAAAATAATGTACTTGATGTACTCAAGGCATGGATTTTTTTCTACCACCTTTGGAGGGCAGAATGCCTTTTTTATCTTCACATTCACTTCAGCCTGTGGACACGCTATTATCACATTGACTGAAGCAATAAAACTACAAATTCAGATGTACATTGTTAAAAAATAAGATTAAGCTCAGGTACTGATCAACTCTCAAATGAACAAGTTTCACAAACTATTGATCATTTCCCTTTCTTGAATGAGGTAATACCTCTTCATCCTCCATGTAGATGGAAGATGACGGATCACTCTTTGACATCTTCTCTTGACCTTCCTGCAAACCAGGGAGCATATCTGTATGCAAAAGTAACCAGGAAATAACTGTGAATATTAACTAAAGTAAAATGTCAACTAGCACGTGCAGTTTGAAGTCTAAAGGATGCTTACGGTGGGACAATATTATGGGCTTGTTTTTTCTCTTTATGTCATCACAGTACTCTCTAGCAAGTACATTCACTTTGCGTTGGTCCATGCCCAACTGACAGATGTCGGCCTGTTTGAATAAATCATATTTGTGAAGTCCGACTCACACTTATTAGAACAATTGCATTCTACCAAACATTTCTCTTATTAAAGAAGGTTAACTGGGCAATCACACCATAATGCATATAAAGACAATACTATGACATAAGGACCAAATAAGATATTGTTCCGATGGACAATTTGAGTAGAAATGCATATCTCAAAATATCGATTCACAAATTGCACGAATTGATGGGAAAATGGCCTACATAAATTGAGCTATCTGATTGAGAGTGTACAGACTGCATGCATGATACATACTAAATTTATGCCAGACATCGTATTAAATAGATATCAACTATGCTGAGAGATAATGCAACCACAAAGTCAATTGTGCACTTGAGAAAGACAGAACATGCTACCAAGTAGCCGTAGAATTCAATAGCCTCTAGAATTACTCAACGAAGTTGTTAGATGGAAAACACTCATAAATTGCCAAACCAGTGTCATCGTAACATGGAAATTATTGGCTAATATGTATTGAAGCAAACTGAACGATGCTCACAAGTAGCAAAAGTATTTGAACAATGTTCGTGGCTCAAGTCAAAGGTCACCTTAAGAAAAAATATATCAGCACACTGCATGCACGGGTAGAAAATCTGGGCTGCTGATAATTCATCTTGCTCAGAGCGACCCATAATTTGACAACACCTAATTAGACCACAAAAGAAGAAGAAAAAATGTAATGTCTTATATTCTCAAAGATCGCATATTCAATAAGAAAAACTGTAAATAAATGTATACCTCACTATCCTAGGAAGTTTGTTCCTTCTAGCAATGTCCATTACAAGAGGCCAGTATTCGTGAGCCCTAGTGTTGATCTCCTCAGAAGACCAAAGAAATTCTACCTGACCTCCTTCTAGATTCATCCCTACAGCTTTCCATATCTCAATCAGATACTGTCCTATAACTTGGATTTTCTTCAAGTCACCTCCCATTTTGTTATTTAGCTGTGCAAACCAATCTGCAATCCAAATTTTAACTTTGCAGCCAGCAGAAGTCAGTTTGTTGACATTAATTGCTTTCATAACTCCCTGCCCAGCAAACACGACTGGCCAAATAAGAGATCATTCAAAAGAGTGTCTACATAGTCGTATTCCTCCAGAACAACTACAGGATATCTTCCCATAGTTATTTGGAAACAACCATCATTTGAAGCACGGGATGCAACTTGTAAACATGATATTTTAGTCGCTCCTATTAAATTGCACTGACAGTTTACTTATTATATAATTTCATTGTGGAATGGGGAATCACATAAAATAGAATACCACCCAAGAATCAGTATATTAAAAACTAAGACAATTTGACATAATCGAATAATTGATACCATCAGATTTCCAGACTCTCCAACACCAAACAAAATACAAAAATACTGAATTTAAAAGTAAAATAGAATACCATCCAAGAATCAGTATATTAAACTAAGACAATTTGACATAATCGAATAATTGTTAACCATCACATTTCCAGACTCTCCAACACCAAACAAAATACAAAAATACTGAATTTACCACCCAAGAATCAGTATATTAAACTAAGACAATTTGACATAATCGAATACTTGGTAACTATCACATTTCCAGACTCTCCAACACCAAACAAAATACAAAAATATAAAAAAGCAAAGAACTTTATCAAAAAAAAAATGTGCACAAAAACATTACAGCATATCTAATTTCCCAAACTTAATTTGAGTATGATGCAGTCAACTGACAGAATCCACCATTGTCCCCTATTCTACAAAAATAAATAAAACTAGCATGTTGGGGAAACTAATCAGCCCAAATGACTAATAAAATTACGAATTTTTCAGTCAAAATAGAAGAGAAAAAGAGTCAAGAGACCTGAGCAATGTGCATCCGGCCTGACGGTTCGAACCCATCATAGCAAATGGGCTGTGGCTTGTTAGCCAAGAGTCTCTTCAATTCATCCTCTTGTATACACTCTTCACCAATGCTCCTTATTGACTCAAACCTTTCGTCCAAGCTCATCCTATATTCCATTCAATAATTCAATATCTATCATGAACTTCATTCCTAATGAAAAAACAAAACATACAACGGAAAAGATACCCATTTCATGGTTTCAACAGTTGAAAATAAAATTCAACAAAAACTAAACACACACACACACACACACATATATATATATAGAGAGAGAGAGAGAGAACGGAATTACTGGGAGGAGGGTTCAGGGGAAATGGAGAGTGATTGCATGGGCTCAGAGGGAGGGGTTTCGCTGTTGTTGTTCTCCATGTTGTTCTTCCTCTGAATCTGAACTGAAATGTGTGCAGTAAATTAAAATGGAGTTTATTAGGGTTTTATGACCCAAAAATAAAAATAAAAATTGTTACTTTTGGACAAATTGGGGATTTCATTCGAGGTACTGTAACATTGACTGTCTATCCAATTTGAACTAAAAGCGCCGTCTTTAGGTATGTTGTTGCTTGCTCTCCACGCACGATATGAGTGCACATCACGTAGGAAATGGGGCATTGGACGTAATTAGAGGAAAACGAACCGAAGGTGATCCTGACCCGACTTGGGTTATGACGGGTGTAGACAGTGGTCCTCTGGACTGGCAAATGGGTTGGACTAGAACAAGGTCACACATGAAACTGGATTGAGCTGGCCCAGCCCAGTTTTTTATGGGTCAGAAATATGCTAGCCCAATCCAGCCCATTAGCCCAACTTATCTTAATTTTCTTTTTTTTTTCTTTTTTTTTTAAATAAATTTTTTATACAATCTAATACATTACATCAAATACAATCTTAGATAAATTTAGACTATATAGATATTTTTAAAAAGATTAATTTATAAAATTGGGGCTCTCATGTATTAGTTAATAGATAAACGTTAATTTTCTTTCAAAATAATAAATTTTTTTTTAATTGTAAACTATTTGTACACTTTTTAAAAAAAAAAAATACAAATATTAAAAGCATGCTAGTCTTATTGTTTTAAGATATAAGCATGATTTGCTTAAATTAAAAAGTTTACTTATAAGTAAATTTAAAATAAATAATTTACTTGTCACACCAAATATATTTTGGATTGAAACTTAAATTAAACTAAATTTTAATTAAATCTAAACAATTTATGTTGGATCCTAAGATTTTTGGACTAATATTTATTGGTGACTTTGGCTTAGATCATTTTAGATTGATATTATTTGAATTATGTATATTCACAAAATGAGTTAATTGGTGTTAATGAGCAAAAAAAAAAATCAAAAAAAAATTAAAAAAAAATCAAAATTAAAATCGGGCCGGCCTAACTAACCCGCGGGCTAGATGGGCCGGGCCATCTTGGCCCGGTTTGGTTTTGGGCTATGGCCAACCCAACCCAAAAAGGGGGACTACATGGACCGGCCCGTAGGCCGGGCCAATTTTGGAACCTCTACTCTGGACTTCTAGTCTTGAAATTTAAGACGGCCCACGGTCAATTGCCACTTGCATGCGCCTTATTCTGTTTATTTTGTAATTAATTTTGCGGCATAATTAATTTTGGGTAAATTCAAGGCCGGTCACTGTTTTGATACTTATGTACTATAAAGTTATATGGTCAAAACTTAATTCAATTAAAGTCACATTTTAGAGCTAAAAGATCAACATACCATTAATTGTAAAAAAACGTTAATTGCGATACTATTTTGTTGTGATATTATTTTATCGTGATATTGTTTTGTCGTGATACTGTTTTTTCGTGATACTATTTTGTCTATGATACTATTTTATATAGATAATGAAATATGGTACACTTACACCATTCTTTTATCTTTGATATTTATTTATTATGATAATGTTTCAACATATGATTGCAAAATGATTGATACTCTTTCGATCTATGATACTGTTTCTATTTGTCGAATTTTTTCCTTTTTTCTAATGATATTGAAATATTATGACAAAGTTTCAACATATGATACTGTTTTAATCTCTTAGTTTTATCTTTCATACTGTTTAATTATGATAGTGTTGTCTAAGAGTATAATGCAAAATATTTGATACTCTTTTGATCTATGTTACTGTTTCTATTTGCTGAATTTTTTCCTTATTTCTAATGATAGTAAAATATTATGACAAAGATTTAACCTGTGATATTGTTTCAATCTCGTATTTTTATCTTTGATACTGTTTAATTATGATAAGGTTTCAATCTCTTAGTTTTGTCTATGATACTGTTTTATTTAGGTAATGTGTATTATTATACTTTGATATTGTTTAATCCATGATACTGTTTTATATTTGATACTATTTAATCCATGATACTGTTTTTATTTAGATAATTTACATTGGTGAACTTATACCATACTTTTATCTTTGATACTGTTTTATTAAGATAATGTTTCAACCTATGATACTGTTTTATTAAGATATTTCATGTATGATACTAATATATTAAGATACATTTATCTATGATACTATTTTAGAGGATGTATGATACTGTTTTAACAATAAAAATTAAAAATTGTCATTTTAAACTAAAGAGACGACTTCAAACAGGTAAAATACATTGTATGCAGTAGCAAAGCTACTGGTCTTAACCGTCTCGTCGAGACCATTTCGAAAACATATTGTAATAAAAATTATAAGCACGTATGCAAATTCTATATCCATTTCTGTTGTGATACTTTTTTTGTGATACTGTTTTATATAATACAGTATCAAACAACACACATAACTAATTAACAACACAAATAAATAATCTAATGGCCAACTTAATACAATATCAAGCTACACTCTGGTAATGGTATTTAATCAATATATTTCAATCTAGTACTACTTCAAAATTTTGGTTGATGACTAAATTGCAAACTTTGCAAGTCAATCACGGATACATTAACAGTACCAAAGACTAGAAGCAAAAAAATCTAATTAGCCATGTACATTCAAAATTTAAATCACCAACATCAGGTATGCAATCCAATATCTACACAATGGCAGGGCGGCATTGTTCTTCACAGAATACATCTCATTCCAAACTCGACTACGATTTTGTTCTAATGCCCACCAGGACACTTGTCCAACAAATGTTGGATGAGTGTAAAGTGGGCCATTACACTCATCCAACACTTGTCCAAAACACTCGTTAGACAAGTGTTCCGGTGGGCATTATAACAATACCTACCGTAGGCATTAAAATCGGAGTGAACTCGGCTATTTCTCTGATAAATCAATAATTGCTTGTGTGTTGCAAAGAAAATATATTCACTAGCCTGACAGATTGAAAAAATGACATGCACCATCCCTCTAATACATCGTAAACTCACCTTGTCAACCATATGCCATTCTTCCCTCGCATAATCTTCCATTATATAAATATTCATCCAGACGTCTGATAGTAAAATGAAGTGGCTATGTTTATAATAAGCCTTCATGTTGGACCAAGTTTTACTATTAGAGATTGTACAAAATGCAACAATCCTGACTTCAACCAGTAAAATAAATCTATGATACTATTTTATTTAGATAAAGTGATATGGTATACTTATACCATATTTTTGTCTTTGATACTGTTTTATTATGATAATGTTTCAACTTATGATACTATTATTTAATCTATGATATTATTCTTTTATTAGATTGGAATTTGTGTATATGATACTGTTTTATTAAGATATTTTCATGTATAATACTAATATATTAAGATACATTTATCTGTGATACTGTTTTAGTATGTATGATACTGTTTAAAAAAAAATTAAAAATTGTCATTTTAAGTTAAAGAGACGACTTCAAACAGCTAAAATCAATCGTACGCAGTGGCAAAGTAACTAGTCTTGACCGGCTCGTAAAGACCATTCCGAAAACATATTATAATAAAAATTATGAGCATGTATGTGAATTCTATGTCATTTCTATTATGATAATATTTTGTTATACTGTTTTAGTATGTATGATATTGTTTTGACAAGAAAAATTAAAGATTATCATTTTAAATTAAAGAGACGACTTCAAATAGGTAAAATCTATTGTACACAGTGGCGAAGCCATTGGTCTTGACCGTCTCATCGAGACCATTCAGAAAACATATTATAATAAAAATTCTGAGCACGTATGCGAATTCTATACCCATTTTTTTGTGATACTGTTTTCTGTGATACTGTTTTGTATAATACAGTATCAAACAACACACATGACTAATTAACAATACAAAGAAATAATCTAATGACCAACTTAATACAATATCAAGCTACTATTCTATAATACAGTATCAAGCTGTTTTGTATAATACAATATCAAGCGGCAAATCATGGTCACAACTAATATAATGATATTATATTATATGTTACTGTTTTGTTATGATACTGTTTTCTATAATACAGTATCATCCCTATAGAAATTCATCAAACAAATAATCCATATAGACACTCTAGCACCGAGACAACTTCAGTTCAACATTTGATCTACAGATTATTGCACTTAACTGTGGAACAAAATTGGCCATCACTCAATATTCTTGTCCTAAGAAGCAATTGCACAACAATCCCACAAAGAAATTCAAGTGTTGCACTTGAGCTAACAAGTGAAACATCGTGCAAATAAGAATAACAACGGATTCTTCTTTAGAATTCATGTCCCTTGAACATACAATCCCAGCAAACAACAAAAGAACCCCTAAAACTTCAACTGGAAATTAATCTAAAATATTCACCAAAGAACTGCCTAAAACCAATCTCAAAACCAGTTTAGCTACACCAAGAAGTGCCACACACCCTCCACTCTTCCCACCAAATTTGTACTGCCCGACTAGCCCTCTAGGGCCATGGCAGCACGACATTGCACCGAACTAGTACCCAATTAAGTTCATTATCCCAAACATGGACGTTGCTGAAACATCATTTTCTGAAAAAGATCTGTTGACAATTTACATATAGCAATGACTGAATTTATGATTGATGATGGAAGTTGTGGAATAGTCTCTTTCACAAATCATTCCTTCCATGAATACTTAGATATCTTTACAATTTCAATAGCAGATGGCCCAGATTTTACATTAGGGAATTAAAAAGTGACACTGCGCCGTAGAAGCACTCGCCGGAGGTCGGCGGAGGTGGAGAAGGTTGTCGCTGGATGTGAAAGAGGTTTGTGGATGTGGAAGAAGTGCCGATGGAAAATATGGTTAACAATGGTGATTTTGGAATTAATTTAAAATATTGCTGTAAAGTATGATTTAATCACAATTTTGGAAAAAAAAAAGACATAATTTGAAACAAGTCATGTGGAAGTGACTTATATGTAATTTTCCTATTAATTTTTGGGTCTTCTAAAAAATAACCACAATAAATAATTTTTTTTTTAAAATACTGTCATACTTTTTTATTATAAAAATACTGTTTTTTTTTAAATTTTGTAACACTTGTTGTTATATTTGTTATGTTTGTTATTGATATAATATCAATAACAAACATAACAAATATAACAAGTGTTACAAAAAAAAAAAAAAAACAGTATTTTTAAAAGAAAAAAAATTAGTTAATAATTTTTAAATTATTTTATATTTTGTGGTGTATTATGAAATTATCGCTTAATTTTATACTAGTATACTATTTTTTTGTGGTGGGATTCGATCGCATACTCTATTATGATGATGGATTGAGACGGTGAACAGATTTTGAATATGATCGATTGAGGAAGTGAACAAATTTTTGAGATGATCGGTCGAGGGAGATGGATTGAAGTGTTCAATAAATATTGGAGGAGATGATTTTGTGAATAAAGAAATTGAAGATGTAGTGATACACGGACATTTAAATACTTTTTTCTTTCCGTAATGAAGAAAACTTTTTACGATCGTAATTAAATTCTATAATTATTTTTCAACATTTTAAATTACAAATGTAATAAATGCAACACATTTTTTTTTATAAGAAATGTAACAACAAGTATTACAAAAATAAAAATAATATTTTTAGAATAAAAAAAGTGAAATAGTATTTTAAAATTTTTTTTATTTTTTATAGTATATGATGAAATATCCCTCTTCACGTTCGCGGGGAGGGATGTAAAAGACAAATATAATAATAAATAAATAAATAAGTGATAGTATTTTTCTTTTCTTTTCTTTAATGTTATAATTCACTAAAATGGATATAAGAGTCCTAATTAGTGATTAGATATTAAATTCAATTGCTAAAGAATTTTAGAAAGCTTTTAGGATTTTTCTCAACAAAAAAAAAAAAAAAAAAAAAAAAAAACTTGAATGAAAATTCAAAAAATTATTGAGTCTTACACTTCTTATTATTATTATACACTAGTATACTACTTACTTGGTGGAATCAGACCGTATAAACTTGTTTGTGTTGAATAATAATGAGAAATGAACAATGTTGAGAGGAGAGATTTGAAGAATTGTGAAGAAAGATGGGAATGAGATATTTGAGGACACATTGATTTTTTTTTTTTTTAAATTGAAGACAGACGTATATGTCTTTTTATCATGAATGGAGGTGAAAATTTTCTACAGACTAATAACTTCTTACTATTAGTATTCACTAATAATATGTTTGATAAAGTGAATTAAATAGTACATAATAATATTAAAGAAAAAAACAAATCAAAATCTTACTTGTTATAATGATCTAGTACTGCATAATAAAACATACCAACCGCACTTAAAAAAAGAAGAAGCTAAAAACACTTTTATGCCAAATTTGTATCATTCAACGCGATACCCAAAACAAGAAATTAATAGTGGTTGCAAAACCATTGGATCAAAAAAGGTGTGATAGTACAAATAACAAGGGAGGCTAATAACAATCAAAATTATAAGACATCAATTGCCCTATAGACGTGTAAATTACCGCATGTGATTTTATTTTGAATTAATTGGCCACGAATTTTATTGAGTCCTTTTTTACATGCAATTAAAATATCTAAAATTCACAACCAACCTCTTAAAATAGGTCGGGCAAAGTTAATAATTGGTTGTTCTTGTGGACTTGTCGCGATTAATCAAACTAGACGAGATCTTTGTTCTTTTAAAAAAAGAGAAGTTATTGTAATTCACATAGTAGTTAGAATATACGATCTAATTATACAGACAGACATGCATATTAATTGAATTAATTAATAAAAAATTAATTTAACTCGTTGTACAATTTTTTTTTTTAAATATAAGCCTAATGTTCTTTATAATTTTGTTCCCTATTGCCAAAGGTTTTCGAGCAATTGTCTTTCTAGATGGAACAAATTTTGCTCCAAAGAAGTTAGCACTGCCGTCACAAAGAAACTGACGAATAGAACTTCTGATTTGTAAACTGAACAAGAGACGTGTTTGACATAATTTAGGAAGATAATATTTGCAGAATTTAAGGAGAATAATTCTTAAAAAAATTAAATTGATTTGCAAAGAAGAATGCCCTAATTATAATAATTGGACGTGACCGTTCGGCTTTTCAAAGGGTTGCAATTGTTGGGAGGGGAAAATATAGAATTATTAGAAAAGGGTATGAAGCAAGACAACTAATGGAAGACCAAAGATGGGACATACCTCTTGGGCCAAAAGTATTTTTCCAAAAGTATTCACACTTTTAATATAGGTAGGATTTTTTAAACCAAATAGATAGGAAACAACTTTGATTGACTATTTTGAATAGTAAACCAAATATCCATATTTTTAATATAGGTAGGAAATGACACGACTACAATCTTGTTTAATTTTGAATTTACTTCTTTAAAGTGATAATTATGTCATATGCCTTTTTTTTTTTTTTTTATCTAAAAGTTAAAAAACTACTTCTTTTTTAATTTTTTAATTTTTACCTTTCATCTAAATAATATTTTTACCACGTTTTTAAAATTGTATAAAATTAAAAAAAATATTTATTCACTAGTCCAAACACAAAATACAAGAAAATAATGCATAATTTTATCTCTTCAATCTTTCAAACTCTAACATCATAACCACCACCTCCAGTGACTTGCACCATTGCCACCAACCACTATCGCGATGATCTCCAACCTCGGTCACCCAGATCTATGTTATGCCAATTAGATAGCGCAAATCTTTGTGAACTACGACCTCAGTGGCGTAAACTTGTGCAACACCGGAGGTCGATTGGAGTTTGCGAGCCACCGATGTTGCTGCGCCACCGCTACCACACCTACCATGACCACCATCGATCGATCTCCATCTCAAATATTTTGTCCTCAATATGAAATTTCAAGACGCCCCCACCACTACCTCCCACGAATTCGAGGCTCCAATTGAAATTTCTAGCCACCATCGCCGTCACCTCATTCCACAACCACTAGTGATGAATTTTGCCATCACCAATGCCCTCGAACCCAAGTCATTATTTGACACTCCACATTTTTTTTCTCTGGCTACACATGAAGGCAAGGGTTTCCATCATCTTCTTCTTTTGTAATTTTAAGGTTTTTGGATTGAATGATCTGTTTGTGGTCTTTGTTTGAATGCGTTGAATATTTTTCCCAAATTGATGGTTGTGTTGGAGTAGTGGTGGTAGAGAAATTGTGATGGTTGTAGTGGAGTTGCGCGGTGGTGAAAAAAGATGGTGAATAACAAGGTAAAACACGTGTTATCCTACAAGTAACACGTGTATTACAGTAATTTAAATTAAAATAACATATGTGTTACTCTAATTTAAATTAATGGTGGTGGTTGTAAAGTAACACGTGTTATCCAAATTGTGGTGAATGTGATTATATTTGTGGATGATGGTAGAACATTGGTGGTGGTGGAGAAATATGGTGGTCGTAGTAACACATGTTTTACCCAATGGTTATGGTAGAGGTGATTATGATTGTGAATGGTGGTGGAGTAGTGCTGATTGTAACAATGTACTGCCTTACAAGTAACACATGTGTTATCCTAATTTACGGTAACACACGTGTTACTGAGCTGGGGTTGAGATGATTGCGGTTGTGGATAGTGGTAGTGAATCTAAACCTGTTTATAGAAAGTGGTAGCGGATTTGAACATGATTGTGGTGGTAGTGGAAGGCGATTAGTAATGGTAACATATATGTTACCCGTGTAAAAAAAATATTGTTTTCAAATAAAAAATTACAATAATGATTTAAATTGAAGTAATGTATTTTTTAAAAATTTATAAAATAAGATAAATTATAAAATATTAAATCTAAATGAAAATGAGGAAGTAATATATGGTAACTCGTGTAAAAATATTTTTTTGAAATGAAAAAAATTAAAATATTAATTTTAAAAAATTAATGTATTTTAAAAAAATTTATGAAAGGAAATATATTATAAAATATTGATTTTAATAAAAATGGAGAAGAAACATATGGTAAAACGTGTTATTCGAGTAAAAATGTTGTTTTCAAATGAAAAATCGAAATATTGATTTTAAATGAAGATAATATACATTTTTTAAATTATAATAGAAGATAAATTGTAAAATATTGATTTTAATGAAAACAATATATTTTTAAAAAAAATTAAAAAAGAGTATTTTTCAAAAAAAAAAAAAAAAATTTACAAATAGTAGGACTTGTCCATTTTACCCATCTTTAAATCCTTGGGCCTTATCTTTGAGCCTTTCTACATTGTTTTACTTTAACAAATGTCTAAACATGTTCTTAGGATATAAAGCCAAAACCATTTCCTTCTTCTTTATTGTTTCTTTATTCTCTTATATAAATGAAGACAATTTCTTCATTCAAAATCGACCATTTTCTTACAATCTGTAACATAAATGAGAAACTGACAAACTCAAAATGCACAATTTAGTTCATATAATTCGATTTGTAGATTAATAATAACTGCATCGAGATGAGTAGTCATAGACTTTGAACTTTCCCTAGTGAGAATCTATCGGATTTACTTGATTAATCAGTGGATGCGATGCCTTTAAGTGTCAGTCGTATATGTAAACCAAGATAATAAGTCGTATGTGCAAACCAATATAATAAAATCCACACAGTATTACTCTATTAGAGTTTGTTCCCACGTTTGTGTTTGTTTTGGCCTTGGACACCATTTGATTTCATGAATGTTTTGGAGAATTCGACCTACAATTCTCATAGAAGGGTTCGTTCTCACTTTCATAGGTATTTTCTATAATAAGTACACTTATGTACTCTACATTTTCTTCATAGTGTGATAGAAACTATTAAAAGAAAAGCTTATCTTAAAATATATATGCATTGTCTCATAATAAGAATATCAGTGCTAACTAAGTTTTGCAAAGGTCAATTGTCCCGTTGAACTTTGTGTTGACGTCTGAACCTGCACCAGTCCACGTGCCAACAGATCTCCAGTCACTCCTCTGCCAGCTCGTATGTTACCTGCACACTAGGACGACCGTTAGGCACCAAGATCTCCGGAGAAAAAGGGTCCGGCGATCGTTGGCACTCCGACGATCAAGTCAACAGCCGGTATATAAGGAATACGCGGGGGCGGGAACAAAATAGGGGTGTGGGAGAGATAAGCAGGCAGAAGTTTGAGCAGAGTTTAGGGTGGGATTCTTAAGCGTAAAAAGTGCGTACCTTGGAACAACCGGAGACGTCGTATTTATAGCGCAAGAATTCTAATTGATTTGGAAGACAAATCAATTCGGTTCCCAATCGGATGCTCCTTCCTTATGTGATAAAGATACCCGAGATTGCCTACCTTCCTTGAGTTTATCACGTTGCATGATTTTAGGAGATCATGATTGTGTTTCCTTGTGGAGATTCGTGCGCCCAATCCAACGCAATCTTTCTTTAATTACTTCTCTGGTTGCCCCGGTGTATCGAGTTACTTGCTAGTTATGGATGATGCGAGGCTTGACGAGGCCCTATGGTTCGCATGAAGGCGCCGAGGCCCTCCACGTGACTCGCAGATTTCTAGCTGCCGAAGGCCCAAGTGCGTGACGGGTCCCTCCGAGGCCCCAGCAGGGCCCAAATAGGGTTCTTGACAGATTACGAACTGGGCCCTTACTGGGCTTAGATGGGGCTTGTGCTGACGTGGCGGCCATATCGTAATCGTGTGGTAACAATAGTCCCCCAAGTCCAAGCCTATTATTTATGATAGGCGTGGGACTTTTGAGGATAAACGGAATGCTGGTGTGCCTCGCAGGAATGTGTCTCGCGGAAAATGTGTTCTTAAGTTGGTTCGGCAGGGAGTAATTCGTCCTACCCAGTATAGTCTCCCAAGTTCGAAGCCGAACATTTATGACGGGTGGGGGCTTGAAAGGGGCCAGGCCAATCTTTTGACGTTTCGATTCCGTGCGCGCGTGGGAGAGGGAGACGCTTTCAAATTTGGGGAATCATTTCCTTATCATTAATGGCGCAGACTCCTGGTGGAATCCAAAAAGTTGGCGTCTTCAACGCCTTGGGGAGGTAGAACGTCCGTGCGTCATTCTAGGTTCCTGGTTATGCCCGTATTTATTGCGTTACGTTTCTTTCCGATGTAGCCCTTTATAAATAGGATGCAAGCTTAACAAGATTCTTCTATCGTGTTGTATTCAACTTGTCATTACCGTGAAATCGAGATAAAGATAGAGGAGGTGTGATGGTGGTGCGGCTGGGAGACTGGCAACCGAGATGCCCGTTAACCGGAGAATCAACATTTAGAGGACCAAAGGATGTGCCAATCAACATTCAGGGGACCAAACGTCCGGGGTGGGGATCTAGGCTTCGCAGCCTTGGTCCGGCCCTCCCCTGAACGACTGATTGGACGACGGGGGAGGGGGTTCTCCTGCTGTCAAGAAAGGCGTCAACGGCCTTTTTTGAGCAGCACGGTCTAATTAGCCACCAAATTAACTTAGGTTGGCTCGGGGGACCTCCTATCAAAATGGAGTCAGGTTCCCTAACCTGGATGATGTCAGCGTAAACTAGGGGATAGGTTTCGTAGATCTAGTTACCCCATTTATGTGCTGGCCCAGAGAGGCAGCGGGGATTTTTAGAACATACTGCAGTTGTATCTTCTTTTGTATTGTGTGCCGTATGTAATAAAAAGGGTGCCGAGTTACCTTCATATCTGTATGTGCGTGCCCTCATCGTGCTTATGATGCCCACGTTTTACTTGCTCCGAATCTCGTTGACGCTTAGCTTTACGAAGTCGTTGGTACAAGACCGAGGTGGCGAACTACATCTCCGGCGACGCGGAGTGGTTCGCAAATCATGATTGATACTCCGCCGTTATGTAGGAATTTTGATGGGGTTGGGATGAGCGTCTAACGAACTTGATCTGACGTGTGTGGGCGTCGGCGGTAGTCTTACCGTGCCTTAACGTTCGCGTAATCATGCCCCAGACGCCCCTAAGCGCTTAGATATTTACATTCCCCTTAGAGTTGATCAGATGTGTTTTAAATTCTCCGCCACGTGTCGGCCCACCCGACTATTGGTATCCCGTTGGGCTTATATAATGTGACAGGACATCCCTAAATCATCATTCTTCTGTCATTTCGCCATCAGACCTAGACCCCTGATCATTGTCGACTATGTCTGGCTTCCATTTTTCCAAAGTCCCTAAATTCAAGATCAGGCGTGGGGGAATTGTGGAGGATGCCCCTCATCCCCATTTGACGTCATCTAGGGTGCCTGGTTCCGGGCCCACAGGGTTGCAGGATCTGGAAACGACAGCGGGTCATCCGTCCGTTCCCCCTGCACCGGGAGTAAGAGTAGGTGTTCCTGATTCTGCTAGTCGTGGGTCCCCCGCCGGGAACGTCCGGTCGTCAGCGGGAAAGAGACCAAAGGTCGAGAGTGAGGAGTAGGCGTCCCGAACGCCTGTTTCTCTCCCTCCCAGCAGGCGTGAGTACATCAACATTGGGGCCCGTCAAGACGAGCTGGATCCGTCGGTCGTCGAGAGGCTGCTCCCAGCAGTTGCACTTGCGGCCACCTCAGTCCACAAATACTGGACATCCCCATTTGAGAAGGCGGTGGATACCGCGGAGGTGACGGAGTTGATGAAGCTAGCCGAAATGTACACCTTTCGCAGTCATGTCTTAAACTATGAGCTGTATAAAATGTTGGAGATGAGGGTTGCCGAAATACAGTCTACTCTGGGAGAGGATGAGAATGTCGAGGCGATGAGGGCCGAAGTCAAACGCCTTCGGGCACGACTCGCATTTTCGGAAGATGTGCGAAGCCGTGCCATGTATGACATTGCGAAAGCCCAGACAATCCAAAAGGCATGTATCGTTGCCCAGAAAAAGGTCGAGTCCCTGTTGAAATCTTGCCAGAATATGATATAAGCCAAAGATAGGGAGCTGACCGAAGTATCAAACGAACTGGCTAAGGCTAAAGCCCTCCTGGCTAAGCTGGGGGTACTGGGTTATACCGAAATGTAGTGTTGCATGCATAGGTCAAATTTTCTCAGCCATGCTGTTGCATGGATTTTTGTGTAATCGAATAATGAGTTTTTAATGGAAGTTTTTACGTTTGTTTCAAATGTTTGCACACTTGGTACCTTTCCAGTCGAGTTTAATGGAGTTAGACGAGGACAACAGCACACATGCGCGCCGGATGTTTGTCTAGCGAATTGCAAGATTTGATTTACGCGTAAAATATTTACTCAGCGAGTTAACGGGGTTGGCCGCGAACCACACTCCCTCCCTGCCGTGTGGTTTGTGATTGCTTTCTTATGCGTAAAATATTTATCCAGCGAGTTAACGTAGTTGGCCGCGAACCACACTCCCTCGCTGTCGTGTGGTTTGTAACAGCTTTCTTACGCGTAAAATATTTACCCAGCGAGTTAACGGAGTTGGCCGCGAACCACACTCCCTCGCTGTCGTGTGGTTTGTAACTGCTTTTTTACGCGTAAAATATTTATCCAGCGAGTTAACGGAGTTGGCTGTGAACCACACTCCCTCACTGCCGTGTCGATACTCGTTGTATGTGGAACACTTTGAATTTATGAATGATGAATATTTTTAAACGGCACCGCGTTTCATGACGTCCGTCAAAGAATTGTAAGGAGACCAACAGAAGAAAATTATTAAATCTGTATTACTGGTGATATGGCCTCAGGTGGGCGATGTTCCAGGGATGTCTTGTCTCTTGTCCCTCAGAATCCTCTAGTCTATAAGTTCCGGGACGAACTTCTTCGATGACCTTGTAAGGCCCTTCCCAGGTGGGCCCTAGGGTTCCGGCCCCTGCTTCCTTATTAGCTTGAAATATTTTCTTCAGGACAAAATCATTGACAGGAAAATTTCTGCCCCTGACCTTGGAGTTATAATATTGGGCCATCTTCCGTTGGTAAACCGCGAGGCGAAGCTGCGACTCTGTGTGTTTCTCATCCAGTAGGTCAAGACCCGCTCTTTGCAAATCCTCGTTGGCCACTTCGTTGAAGTGTAGATGTCTGGGCGAGGGCATTCCTATCTCGACGGGGATCATAGCCTCTGTCCCATATGCTATGGAGAACGGGGTTTCGCCGGTGGCCGTGCGAGAGGTGGTTCGGTAGGACCACAAGGTCTCGGGTAATTCTTCGGCCCATCCCCCCTTCACGGACTCTAGTTTCTGCTTAAGGGTGTGTTTAATGATTTTATTTATGGCTTCTACCTGGCCGTTGGATTGTGGGTAGTAAGGGGTGGAGAAATCCCTTCGGATCCCAAGATTCTCACAGTTTGCATTGAACTTCATTCCAGCGAATTGCGTACCGTTGTCAGAGACAAGAGAATGGGGAATGCCGAAGCGGCAGACAATATTTTTTCATAAAAATTTCCAGGCATTCTCCTCCGTGATTTTGGCCAGAGGCTCAGCCTCACACCACTTGGTGAAGTAATCTACTGCTACAATCGCGAACTTGACTCCACCTCTCCCCGTTGGGAGGGGACCGATGAAGTCGATTCCCCATTTGGCGAAGGGCCAGGGGCTAGTGACAGGAGTAAGGTTTTGAGCGGGGAGCTTCGGAACTGCCGCAAACTTCTGACATCTGTCGCATCTCTTCGCGAAATTGTGGGAATCTTTCTTCATGGTCGGCCAATAGTACCATTGTTTAAAGGCTTTCTGTGCCAAGGCCATCCTTCTTGAATGATTGCCGCAGATCTCCTCGTGTATTTCTTTCATCACATACACTGCCTCCTCTTGTGTTAGGCAGCGCAAGAGGGGGTGGCTGAATCCCTTTTTATACAGAACTCCGTCATGTAATACGAATTTTGCGGCCCTTCTGCAGAGCTTCTGTGCCTCTAGTTTGTCTTCGAGCGCTACTTGACTAATTAGATATTCGGTAATCTCCTTCACCCATTTCGGAGAATCATGGATGGTTAGGACAGCGCCCTCGGTTGAAGGTTGGGTAAGCTTCTCAACCGGGATGGCTTTCATTAGGTCGGAGTCCCTACTGCTTGCCAGTTTGGAGAGGGCGTCTGCGTAGCCATTTTCGGTCCGTGGGTTTTGGAGGAGTTCGTATCCTTCAAAGCGAGACAGCTGTTCTTTAGCTTTTGTTAAGTAGGACACCATGGATTGTTCGCGCGCTGCGAAAGTCCCATTGACCTGACTTATGACAAGCTGTGAATCGCTGTGGATTCGGAGCTTCCTTGCCTTCATCTCATGCGCTAGCCTCAAGCCCGCCAGCAGGGCTTCGTATTCTACTGCGTTGTTGGAAGCTTTGAATTCCAGGTGAAGCGCGCAGTTGAGATTATGGCCATCTGGACTGATTAGCAAGATCCCGGCTCCAGTCCCGGCCTCTCCCGAGGATTCATCGACATATAACTTCCATGTCGGTACTTCCAAGGGTCGGGCTTCAAGCGGACCATCGGGGATGTGAGCGAATTCAGCTACGAAATCGGCTAAAGCTTGTCCTTTTATCGAAGGCCGTGGTTTGTAACTGATGTCAAATTGACTGAGTTCTACCGACCATTTCATCAATCGCCCTGAAGTATCTGGTTTCTGGAGCATCTGTCGTAGGGGGAAGTTCGTCAGAACGTCTATGCTGTGGGACTAGAAGTATTGTCGAAGCTTCCTGGAGGCCACGATTAATGACAGAGCGAGTTTTTCCATGTCCGGATATCTTGTTTCCACGTCCTGCAGGGCTTTGCTTACGTAATAGACTGGGAATTGTGCTGGACCTTCCTCGCGGATAAGCACCGAGCTAACTGCCTTTTCTGAGACGACGAGGTAGATGAGTAACCTTTCTCCGTCCTTGGGTTTGGACAGCAGTGGGGATTTTTCGAGGAGGATCTTGAGGTCTTGGAAGGCTTTTTCGCACTCGTCAGTCCATTCGAACCATTTTCCCTCCCTTTATGGTTTGAAAGAAGGGTTGGCACCGATCGGTCGCCTTGGATATGAACTGATTTAGAGCCGCTAACCTCCCTGTCAGACTCTGGACTTCCTTGGGGGAGGAGGGTGACCGCATCTCGATGAGCGCTTTGATCTTTTCGGGATTAGCCTCTATCCCTCGCTGATTAACCATGTAGCCGAGGAACTTTCCGGACGCGACCCCGAACGCGCACTTTAAGGGGTTAAGCTTTATGCGATATTTGCGAATAGTTTCGAACATTCTCCTCAGGTGATTTATGTGGTCTTCTGCGTTGATGCTCTTTACCAGCATGTCGTCGACGTATACCTCCATCGTGTTCCCGATTTGCTCGGCGAACATACGATTTACCAGCCGTTGATATGTGGCTCCTGCGTTCTTCAAGCCGAATGGCATCATCCTATAGCAGTATAGCCCTCGGTCCGTGATAAACGACGTGTGATCCTCGTCCCCTGTGAACATTGGGATCTGGTTATAGCCCGAGTACGCGTCCATGAAGCTAAGTAACTTGTGGTCGGCGGTTGCGTCGACGAGCTGGTCGATGCGTGGTAATGAAAAACTATCTTTAGGACACGCCTTGTTTAAATCTGAGAAGTCGATGCATACCCTCCACTTCTTGGTACTTTTCCAGACCAACACCGGGTTAGATACCCACTGGGGGTAAGTCGCTTCTATGATGAACCCGTTGGCCAGTAGTTTGTCAACTTCTTCTTTCAAGGCCTGGTACCTCTCGGCACTTAGAGGCCGCCTCTTTTGAATCCTAGGGCGCACTTTTGGGTCCATTTTCAAGACGTGGCACGCAATCGACGGATCGATCCCGACCATGTCACTGTGTTTCCATGCGAAGACGTCTGCGTTCTCTCGTAGGAACTGTTTCAGCTCTTCCTTTATCTTCTCCTCGAGCTTTCCTTCCACCTACAACATCTGGGTTGGCTCCGAGGGGTTCACCGGGAATGTTTCCAGCTCCTCTGCAGGGGAAGCAAGGAAATCCGAGGCTATGATTCGGGGATCTAGACCTTCGTCTAGTACCAACTCTTTATCCAACCCTTCGCCGTCAACTTCCGTTGGCTCTGAGTGTATGGCCATTATCTGCAGTTCGTCCCTGTCATGGGAGCAGAGGTAGTCCAGTGACCCAGGCTGTGATGGGCTTATCCGGGTACGACTACGCTTGGGTCCCTACTGGAGAGGCTGATCATCC
This sequence comes from Forsythia viridissima, assembly GCA_030279155.1. Classification (NCBI taxonomy): domain Eukaryota; kingdom Viridiplantae; phylum Streptophyta; class Magnoliopsida; order Lamiales; family Oleaceae; genus Forsythia; species Forsythia viridissima. The sequence goes on from CM059044.1 coordinate 9,634,629, forward strand.
ATCCGGGCGTCATCCAACTCCAGGTCCTGATTCCCCTGTCTCACTGCCCGCTTCTGTCGATATTCGGGTGCCATGCTCTTTCGGGTAGAGGACACGTTTTACCAAAAGTACTTGGTCGTGATAGGTTTTTTCGTTTCCCACATACGACGCCAATCTGTTGACGTCTGAACCTGCACCAGTTTACGTGCCAACAGATCTCCAGTCACTCCTCTGCCAGCTCGTATGTTACCTACACACTAGGACGACCGTTAGGCACCAAGATCTCTGGAGAAAAAGGGTTTGGCGATCGTTGGCACTCCGACGATCAAGTCAACAGCCGGTATATAAGGAATACGCGGGGGTGGGAACAAAATAGGGGTGTGGGAGAGACAAGCAGGCAGAAGTTTGAGCAAAGTTTAGGGTGGGATTCTTAAGCGTAAAAAGTGCGTACCTTGGAACAACCAGAGACGTCGTATTTATAGCGCAAGAATTCTAATTGATTTGGAAGACAAATCAATTCGGTTCCCAATCGGATCCTCCTTTTTTATGTGATAAAGATATTCGAGATTGCCTATCTTCCTTGAGTTTATCACGTTGCATGATTTTAGGAGATCATGATTGTGTTTCCTTGTGGAGATTCGTGCGCCCAATCCAATGCAATCTTTCTTTAATTACTTCTCTGGTTGCCCCGGTGTATCGAGTTGCTTGCTGGTTATGGATAATGCGAGGCCTGACGAGGCCCTATGGTTCGCATGAGGGCGCCGAGGCCCTCCACGTGACTCGCGGATTTCTAGCTGCCAAAGGCCCAAGTGCGTGACGGGTCCCTCCGAGGCTCCAACAGGGCCCAAATAGGGTTCTTGACAGATTACGAACTGGGCCCTTACTGGGCTTAGATGGGGCTTGTGCTAACGTGGCGGCCATATCGTAATCGTGTGGTAACACTTTGCTCCTATGAAAATAGAACTCGGTGGGTGATAAGTACAATTTTGTACTTATTGGAGCTCACAAAAAAGAATAATTATGAGTCATATTATTTGATTTCAGTTTAATTGCATGTTATTTTCTTATTAATTTAGGAAATAATCAAATTCAAGTGTCACTCGGATGAAAAGAGAGCAAGATGAAGAAAAGGGGACTCAAACTTCTAAAAAAAGATACTTCAGGAGCTTGAAGTGCAAATATCAAATAAAGGAATCCAAGAAATCAACAAAGATCGCATGGTTATCTAGGTCTGCGATCGCAAGACTTCCAGAAGTACTGCAGAACAGAATCTGTATCAACCATGCGATCGCAAGGTTGGTAACCATGCGATCGCAAGGTTGGTAACCATGCGATCACATGGCATCCCGCAGCAGCAGTTGGCAGTTTCCTGATTGGATTACAACACCACCAAGTCCAAATTAATTCAACGACCTAATACACGTTTTGAAGGGTTGGAAAACGAGTATAAAAGGAAAAGAATAGACATATCACGGGGAACGAAATTTGGAGAGAACAAGATACAAATGAAGAATCAAAGATCAATACACGAGATTGAAGAACATTGAGCCGGGATCACGGGTTTTATTTACTTTTTGTTTTTCTTTCTCTGGATGATGATGAATTCAATTATTGTAATAATTGACGAAACCATGTCCAGCTAACCTTACTTTTTCTAGGATGAACAATGAAACATCGCGTTTTTAATTAATTAGAAGTTTTTCTTTTTTAGTAATTAATCGTTCTTGGGTTGATTATTCTTTATTCAGTTTTTATATTATTTTAATACTTGATCACCATTAGAATATATTGTGAACTATATTGAAGTTGAGAGATTCAATATAGATTAAGCATGTGGTATTGAATAACATAGGGTCCAATAATAGATAGAGATTACTATTATGCTTTATGAAATTCATTTAAGTGTTCTTGAGATTTTAATGCATGTGTTTATGTTCGAAGCTTAATTAGAGATAATTAGGTTCGCATAACATATAGAATTGATTGACCATCGAGAGAGGTTTTTGATTATTTTAGGAATGTCGATTTTCAAGCCAAGGTAATTAAAAGCTAAAAAGTGATTAACGGATAATTGATTATAAAGCGTGTAGGTGGATTTGCGAATCCTAGTGTTAGTAAATCTTGAATTCGTTCTCTTTATTTTAAAGTTAATTGCTTGATAATTTAGATTAAATTAAAATAGTTTTAGAATCACAAAATCATTAACAAATCTGTGTTTCTTTATATTGTTAAAATTTAAGTTGTTAAATTAATATCTAGTACTCGTGGGTTCGACACTCTATTTATCACTTTATTATTTGTAAACGATATGTCCACTTGTGGGATTTAAATCGTATAACAGTGGGCTATCATATTCGAATGATAAATTATTCGTTTTGCCAACTTCAATATATTGGCAGTCAAGATGGTTGGTTTGTGGCATAATGAGTGGAGGATATTATTATCAAATCATAGCTTGCTTTTGTAATTGTTACTTGACTCGAGAGTGTAATTTTGGTTCTTTAGTAGAATGAACTAGAATTAATAGATAAGTTTTAATTGGTCAAGAGTTGACTAATTTGAAGACATTATTTATTGGAGCTCAGGTCTTGTGAGTTTGATTTGGTTTCTCTATTGGCTCTAAAGATAGATGGAGGACTTAATTGTTCTACTATAATAAGTACAAAGAAAAATAGTGTAAATTAGTATGATTACGATAGGGTTTTGCACCAAGGAAGCAATTTCATATTTTTTCCAAAAGGAATCTAAGGAGATACAAGAGAGAATGCTAAAAGAAAGAAAGAGGGGTTGCTTGCTTGGTTAGGAGAGCATTAAACACGCCTCTAGTCGTCTAGGATAAATCCTTAAGCTTGGTGTTTGTTGATTTAGGTCATTTATTCTATTACATTTTGAGAGTTCAAGGATCCTATCTCTATTTAGTTTCTTTATCTAATAATAATAATAATAATTTCTACAAGGATTTGAAGCCATAAACAATATCAAACATCCTATCATTGACTACATTTAATGATTGTTGGACGTCTCAAGATGTATATCTATCCGGCACAAAAATAGTAAACTATAACGAGATTCACATTAAGGATGACAAAAATATGCGATACGTCACAAACCAGTAGACACCCGCTCCGAATAAAGCAAAAACTTCCCGATCTGCGGGTAAGCGGGACGGACCGGGGCAGTTTTTGGTAATTCACCGCGGATCATGGATCAAATCATGTGTTCTCCGATCTGATTGAAAAAAAATTGAATTTTATTATATAAAAGACGTTCTATAGTAAAGTATTAAAGTTTGTTTCAATGTTTGTTTTATTTTTTTTGAATGACAATTACCCAAAAAAAAAAACACGGATAAGTTGCGGATCACTGCTTTCATCCGCTCCAACCCGAATCTACTCTGTCTCGAGAAATAGCGAATCAATCTACAGATTTGGATCTCTTTGAATTATTGCGGGACGGATCAGGCCGATCCAATCCAGATCCGTCCCGTTGCCATTACTAATTCACATTCACAATAATCTTTAATGCTTTCCATATAATTCTAAAACGTGCAACGTATGTCATGGGAGTTTAGTCCAACTCTCCAGTATACTCACAATGAACAACCAAGTTACATAACAATAGTATGTAACGACAATAAATTACAAGTACGCACTTAATCATAATGATCAAAATGTTATGTATTGTAGCTAAAATTATCCATATTTACTTCATTAGCAACTAACAACGTCTAAATCTACATAAATAATATATTTCTACATTAGTCAACATCAAAATATAACATATCTCGACTAACATACCTAAACTATGGTCCATGGCGTGTTAAAACATCAAAACAGGGTCCGAATGCGAAAGAAAATGTAGGGTTGACCCTCTATTTCAGGAGGCTAGGGGTGTCAACCACCAAGGCTAAGGGTTGACCCCCATGCCTTCAAGCTTGGGGGGTCGACCACTTAGTAGCAAAACCTAAGGGAGGTTGTCCGATTGTGTAAAAAAAATGATTAAATGTTGTTTTTACTATCTTATTTATATTTTTTCTTATTTAAAAGTTCTTAAAAAGGGTAAAAATACTTTTTTATAGAAGAGAAGATAGCTTCTAATTTTTTTGAAAATAAAACACACATCTCTTATTTATAGGTAAGGTCCAAGGACTTAGGTACAATTTTTTATTTTTCATAATTATAGTTTTGACCTAGGTAAAAACGGCAATTACAAATTTAAAATTTTCAAATAAAATAAAATCATTTTAAAATTCCAAAAAAATTCTAAAAATCCTCAAAATTTACAGAAAAATTCTAGAGTGTTTCACTTACCATTAACTATCACATTCTGTGCATTTCCAATTGTAGGTTCATGTAATGTCCCTTGCACACAATTATGTTGGAAATGCAGACGCTCAGTAAAACATAGCATGAACACATTGCAGTAGAAAAAAGTAGTTATAAACATGCATGGTGTATGCAAAAATATGTCTTAAGATTGTAGTTCATACAATACTAAGAATATACTATAAAATTTAATCATAGAGGTGAACATGCATATTAATTGAATTAACCAACAAAAATTAAATTTAACTTATCGTACAATTTTTTTTAAAATCCTAGCTTAAAGTTTCACATTATGTATTTAAGATAATTTTTTCCTCTAGTGCCAGAGGTCTTCGAGCAATTGCCTCTTTCGATAGAATGGATTTCGTTCGAAATGACTTAGCACCGTCGTCACAAAAGAACCGACGAACATAACTTTTGATTTGTAAACCAAACAAGAAGACAAATTTGACAGGATTTAAAAAGAGAATATTTGTAGAATTTAAGGAGAAAGTCATATTTATAACATTTGGACATGTGATTTTTTAAAGGGTTGCAATTGTTGGGAGGAAAAATGTAAGATTATTAAAAAAAATGTGTAAAAATGAATGAAGGAACTTATCTTTCGAGCCAAAAGACTTTTTTTAGTGCATGATTGGTAGTGTTGAAATCATTTTTTAAGTGTTTATGAATTATGAATTTTATAGAATGTATAGACAATAAGTGAATATTAAATTATAGGTGTTGAGAAGGTCAATGATATCTGGCCTTTCATTGAAAAAATATCCGACTATTCATTGACAAATATATTGTATTAGTTGTATATTTATTTAGTTTCCTTTTATACCTAGATTACCTAGAATAGATTAGCATAATTTGTAGGAAGTCTCTTGTATAAAGCAGCATCTACTAATTCAATAGAATATTATTCAAAGGCGAATATCCTTTTTTCTTTCACATGGTATTAGAGTAGAGAACGATACCCTAGCTCTCTGCCATCTTTCTTTAGCCTTCCTTTTTGTCGTCATTTTCCATTATCATGGCAAACGAGCAACCTTTGAATGGAGGCAAACTTGATGCTGCAAATCCATACTTTATTCGTCATTACGATCATCTAGGAATGGTGAATGGTGCTTGTTTTCAAACCCTCAATGGGGATAATTATTCGACATGGTGTAGAGCCATGACAATTTATTTGAACGCCAAATCCAAGGTAGGTTTCAAAGACGGGACCACCACAATGCCGTCTGCCACAGCTAAACTAGACGACTATGCTTCGTGGAGAAAATGCAACGTTATGATCATCTTTTGGATTCTCAATTCACTCACACAGGATCTTGCAAGCGGCGTCATTTTTTCGACCACCTCCCAAGAGGTATAGGAAGACCTTCGGGATCATTTTTTTTCAAAGCAATGCTCCTCAAATTTTTCAGATTGAGAGAGACAGTGCTTGTCTTGCTCAAGATCAGATGACTGTTGAGGCTTATTACATAAGGCTAAAAAAAATGAACTAGAATCCTATAATGACACCGTTTACTATTGTTGGGTGGACCATAAGAGATGCAGATTGATGCATTTTCTCATGGGAATTAATGAGTCCTACAGTGCAATCCAAGGGCAAATTCTATTAATGAATCCACTACATGATGTTGCCAAAGCTTACTCTTCCATTGTACAAGAAGAGAAGCAACTAAGCCTGGGGACTGCACGTGAGACGACGGAGAACTTAGCCATGGTTTATTCGAAGGGCTGAACTGCTTAATTTGGCTATTGGACATGGACAAAGTTCTTCTAATCATTCTACCTTTGCATTGCTCTTATTGTGACCACGACCATCATGTGCGAGAAACACGCTGAAAGCCAAATGGGTACCCTACCAGAACACCCTAAACATGCATCAAACATGTCCAATAATGAAGCACTCATTTTAAGCGCAACAATAGACATCAGCCTTCAATCAACAATGTGAATGAGGGTACAATCAAGGACGAAACTAGGATATAGAAAAGGGGTGGGCCGAAGGGAGGATGGGGAAACCTTCTCTCACGGGGGTTCGAGAGCAACACCCTTGATTTTTTACCCCATCAAATCACAATTACTGAGCCAATTTTTATGAAAATCTAATATTTTCAAATAAGTCAGAATCTTTAAAAAGCTTACAAGAAGTCATTGCACAAAAATATTCAAAATCTAAAACTAGTTAAAGAAAGTTGTGTCGACGATCTTTTACGGCTGCGAATTCTTGTATAATAGAATCTATATCTATTTTATTAATAAAGTCTCTCTCAACAAAAATTGTTATGTAGTCGATGCACAAAAATTTTTATATAATAGAATCTGTATCTATTTTATCTAAAACTAAGTTATGCAGTCGATTCACAAAATATTTAAACCCTTTTAATAGTGTTATATACAATATAATACTTAATGAAACGACAAATTAAAATGATATTGGAATGTGCAACAAATTAAAAAATTCAATCCCACTTTAACACATTCAGACAGTTTAACACAAGACTGGGCCGTGGTTTAAAATGGACTGGGCTATGGCATAATTTTTTTATTATTGCATCTTGTGGTCCATGACAGGGCTGGGCTGTAGCCCATAGAGACCCAGCACTGTCTTTGCTTCTGGGTACAATGATACAAGAAGTGCCATCGATGACAAATGGGCTCTCTGATTTGCAAATCCAACATATCCTATCTATCATGCAAGGTAAAGGGACAACACAATTTGCCAATCCTAAAGCTATTTCTTCTTATGATTATTCAGGTTTGTTACAAACATTATTGCGCATCCATCAATTAATTATCGACAGTGGTGCAACAAAACACATTACTTCATCTCCAACTTTGCTTGTAAACAACGGTAAGAACATCCTTTTGCTACTAGTTGCTATGCCAAGTGGATAATAGGTTCTGATTACATAAATTGGAAATTTACCTTTTTATTCCGCTACTACTTTAAAAAATGTACTTGGTGTGCTATCTTTTAAGGTAGATTTAATGTCTGTGAGTCGAGTTACCAAAGATCTCAATTGTTCGGTAAATTTCTTCCCTCATTGGTATATTTTGTAGAACTTGATGATGAGGACGACGATTAACAATGAGACGGATTTTATTACTTGGTTGCGTTAGCATCAGAGAAGCCAAAACCTCAATCTCCATCCGCAGCAACCATTTCTTGTCGTTTACCCAGTTCTTGGGTCACCTTATCCACCGCTATGTGGCATCACTTATTAGACATTTGTCTTCATCTAGATTAGATTTTATGGCAAACTATTTGTTAAATTTTTCTTTCTAGTCTAATAATGCTTGTGATGTTTGTGCACTTGCTAAACAAAGTCGACTTCTTTTTTCTGTGAGTACAATTTAGTCTGTTAAACATTTTGAATTAATCAATTGTGACATTTGGGGCCCCTATAAAATTGCATCTCTTTATGGTGTGAAATATTTTTTTTAGTATTGTAGATGATTATTCTAGATTCACATGGGTATTTTTTATGCATCACAAAAGTGAAACACAACATTTACTTGCCAATTTTTTTATCATTAGTCCAAACACAATTCTATGTTTCTATAGCCAATATCCAGGTTGATAATGGTGGAGAATTCTTCTCTATGCAGGAATTTTTTTAAACAAAAAGGGACCACTTATCAACATTCTTGTATCTATACCCCTCAACAAAAAGGGGTTGTAGAGTGCAAGCATCGCCATATTCTTGAGTCAACTCGAGCTGTTCGTTTTCAAGCCCATCTTCTTTTATATTTTTAGGCAGAATGCGTTTTCACTGATGTTCATATAATTAATTGTTTGCCCACACCACTCATTTCTCGCCAAACTCTTTTTGAATGACTTTATGGCAATCTTCATTCTTATTCCCATCTTCGAGTTTTTAGGTGTCTTACATATGCTACTAATGTGCACGTCCCCCATAAATTCGCTCCTCGAGCCAAACATTGTATTTTTCTTGGCTATTTAGTTGGGAAGAAAGCTTACAAGCTCTATGATCTTGCCAGCCATCAAATTTTCACTAGTCTTGATGTTGTTTTGTATAAAACTATTTTTCTTTAAGAGTCCATTCCATCCACTTTTTCAAATTCAACCCCTGTGATTCCTCCTTTTGTATTCGATCATTCTTCACTAGTCCAACAACACTCACCACCGAATCCAGTTTCTCCTCTGCCATCACTTGCTAGTCCCCATCCCAAACCCATTTTACGTTGTTCTCAATGATCTCATCACCCTCCAACGGCTTTACGTGATTATATCTACAACCAAGTGACGTCTCCCAACCATTACCGCCTTTGTCATTAGGTCCACAAAAAGGTACGCGATATCTCCTTTGCAATTTTGTCTCTTATCATTGTTACTCACCACAAAATTGCTCCATTAGTGCTATTGTCAGTCAATATATTGAGCCTACATCTTATACCGAAGCAGCTTCTTACCCCCATTAGCAAGAAGCAATGCAATCTTAATTGGCCACTTTAGATGCCAACCACACTTGGTCCCTCTCTTCTATTCCTCATGGTAAGAAGCCTATTAGTTGTCAATGGGTTTATAAAATCAAACGACACTCGGGTGGCACTATTAAGTGTTTGAAAGCTTGTTTGGTTGCGAAAGGTTACACACAGCTAGAAGGTATAGATTACCATGAGACCTTTTCTCCCATTGTTTAAAATGATTACTGTTTGTTGTTCATTGGCTTTAACAGCAGCCCATATTTGGTCTCTTCACCAACGCTTTTCTTTATGGTGATCTCCATGAAGAAATTTATGTCTCAACCCCATAGTCTTTAGCGACAAGAGGAGAATCTAGTGTGTCGCCTTCACAAGTCGTTATATAGCTTAAAGCAAGCTTCCCAACAATGATTTGCCAATTTCTCTACAACTATCTAAGCTGCTGGGATTTGTTCAATTCAAAGCAAATAACTCGTGATTTAAATGTCGGGAAGGCAAATTTTTTACAGCTTTGTTGATATATGTTAATGACGTTCTTATTACGGGTAATGATGTCAATGCCATATTAACTCTCAAGCAATTTATGCATAGTCATTTTCGAATTAAAGATTTGGGTAATTTGAAGTATCTGGGCATCGAAGTTTCTCGTTCAAAGAAAGGTATTTCCATTAGCAACGAAAATATACTTTGGAAATTTTAAAAGATGAAGGATTTTTGGGTGCTAAACCTGTAAACTTTCCCATTCAGCAAACCATAAAGCTCTCGGATTCAGGTGAATTGCTTAAAGATCCATCCCAGTATAGGCGACTTGTTGGACGCCTAATTTATTTGACTATTACCAACCATGTATTACTTATTCGGTCTATATTTTATATAGATTTAAGCGTGCACCATGCAAACCACACATGGAAGCTACCTTGCATGTGTTGCATTATTTGAAAAGTAGTCCATGACAAAGTTTGTTTTTTTCCTTTTCATAATGATTTATCTTTGCGAGCTTTTTCTGATTCGGATTGGGCTGGTTGTTCAATATCTAATAGATCCACTACACGTTACTATGTTTTTCTGGGATCTTCTCTTATTTCCTAGTAGACAAAGGCAAAAAACCGTATCTTTCCTCAGTAGAAGCCGAATATAAAGCCACGATAGGTACATGCTGTGAATTATGCTATGCTCATTATTGATATATTTGAGAATATTGCATCGGAAACCAGCATTATTATATTTTGATAACTCAGTCACCTTACATATAGCAACCAATTCCATTTTCCATGAAAGAATCAGATATATAGAGATGGATTGCCATTTTATTCGTGACAAAATACAAGATGGTTCAATTGTAATCACACGCATTGTTTCAACAAATCAGCTTGCAGATGTATTCACCAAGCCATTGGGAAAGGAAGCTTTCTCAACTATGATGCGCAAGTTGAAATTTTTTGACATTCATTCTCCAACTTGAGGGGAGTATTGAGAAGGTCAATGATATCTGGCCTTTCATTGACAAATATATTTTATTAGTTGTATATTTATTTAGTTGTCTTTTATACCCAGACTACCTAGAAGAGATTAGTGTGATTGTAGGAAATCTCTTGTATAAATCAGTGTCTTATAATTCAATAGAATATCATTCAAAGTCAAATATTATTTTTCGTTCTTTCACAACATGTCTTATAAAATATGTAGATAAAAAAATATTTGATCAATTTGAATTATATTTTGAGAAAATTATACCTCTACCTACATTTTAAAAAAATTTGAATTATACTACATTACTTTTTTCTTTTTAATAATACTTCAAATACATTGATTATAATGGATAATAAAAAAATTATTATTTAAATATAATTCAAACATATCAATTAATACCGATGGAAATGATCTACTCCCCATTGTGGAGAGTAGTTATCAAGGCCAATGGACACGTGTCCAGTGGCCATTGGACAATGAAAAAGTGCTTGACATTAAAGTCAAGTACTTATCCAATAGCCACTGGACACATGTCCAGTGGCCTTGATAACCACTCTCCACCATGGGAAGTATATCATTTCTTTAATACCGATTTCAACGTATTATTCAAGAATCAAATATTATCAAGTGGAGTGACTAAAGCTAATTACTAAATTATCTCTCTTCCAACACACAATCCATCATTTCCAAACTTCTTTATGGGTTTGTAACCGTAAAAGGAAAAATCTCTATAATAGCTTGAAGAAGCTAAATTATTTATCTTCAGTGTCAATTGATTCGCATACAACAGTAACAAATTCAGATATAAAAGCAAAGAAAGACGAAATAATTCAGCCATGAAGAAGAAAAAGTTTTTCCAAACATTGAAGAAGAAGCCTACCACGTTAGTTCCCGTAGGAGAAAAGATAAATTCTTTTTTTTTAATACTATGCATATTATCTTTTTCTTTAAGATTTACTTTTTCGATCTAAAAAAAGTAACAAATTTTTGGTGCCTTTTTTCAAAATAATTAGGGTTATTTTGTGAATGAAGTTCATTTCACATAAAACACGATAAATTTAAGTTACTTAATACTTATTGAAATTTTTTTGGTCATTAACAAAATAAATCAAATTTTAGTTTTGTGGGCATCTAAAAAACATTAATGTTATGTTCATCATTGTTTTGTCATCATTTGCACTTTTTTGTCAAACACTAGTCGTTAATTGTTTTTTAGTAAACTCTGTTACCATTGAATGTGTTAGCAATATGATAATTGTTGATGCTTTACTGAATGCTAATGTGATAAAATACGAACATTTCGATATAATGGACGTGTGTATAGATCAAATCAATTCATTATTTTTTCAACTCTTAAACAACATATATTTTCATGTTTGTTAATTTATCTTATTATGATTTAGAGCCTGTTTGTTAACCATTAAAATCTGGTTTTTGGTTTTTTTTTTTCTGTTTTGACCAATTGACTAAATCATGTGATGTGGAAAGCCTTCAACTTAAATGACAAAAATGACCATTGTTGTAAACTTCAGCCGCGCTATTTGACCAATTCAAGGGTAATTTCGTAAATTAGGGATAAAATTTTATGGCTTTGGTTGTACTTTCGCTGACATTGGTGGGCCATATTAGATACAAAAATCTAAACACTGTTGAGAAACTAGTTTTTAATCTTGATTAAACAGGGCCTTACATATTGTTATCTCAAATCGGTAATTTACAATATTATTATTATTTGTTACCATTTTGCCTAATGTGCATTGTTTAATGTTGTTATGACTGAAAAGTAATATTTTACCAGATCAAGTACAATGGATAATTTAATGATAAGAATATTTTTATATACGACGCGAAATTTGTAAATTATGTACACTATTATTTGAAATTTACTATTTGATTGATATGGAATTGTTTCAATTTATTTAAACATTGTTTATTTGATTTGAGATTAGTAGGAAATCTTTATATCATTTCACACACTAATCCAGTGCGTTCCATTTTTGTGTGTGCAAGAATATATATTTTATACATCCAATGAGTTCTATTTTGATATGTTGATGATGTATAGATTTCATTTTTTGAATTTTAAATTTGAGATGATATTATGTTATAATATACTTTAATTGAAATTGATTAAATAATAATTTAAATGGTAATAATGCATAATTTAAGGGTTCTTTAATAGTATAGTATAATTCATATAATATTCTTCAAATTTGGCATTCTTATAATTTTTTATTTTTGTGTATTAAATCTCAATTTCTATATAGAATATAGTGTATTTGTGTAATTACCCCTTGTCACGATCGTAGGGAGTTTTTCTTCTACTGGATCAAAAAAACACATATACTATGTTTTTCAAATTCAATATCCACGGATTTTCATTATCAAAATTGATTTTTCTCTATCTCATATGTTCTTCAAATTCAATATTCTCAAATCAAATTCAATATTCTCAAATCAAATTCTTAAATTCATCTTATTCTTCATCTACTACATTATTATCAAAATTGATTTTTCTCCATCATATATCTTCTGTTCTTTAAATTCCTTATCCTCAAATCAAATTCTTAAATCTACATTCTTCTTCATCTGCTACATATCTGAATTGCCATTAAATTTAAACCATAAACTATAGTCGAGTTCACCGTGGGGTATACTAGTATTTTTACCTTAGCCAAAAATAGGGTTATTGTATTACCACTACATTATTTGTTAAGTACACTACATTCTAATTGTAATGAAATTCTCCAACTATTAGTTACTTTTGCATTTATGACTTAACTTTTTTTAGCAAATTTTTATCAGGCTGTTGATCTCCTGTCCCTTTGTGGGCAGGATTTTATCATCAACTGTCTACTTGCTAACACCTCAGCAGGTGGGCAGTTGATGATAAAATCTTGCCCACAAAGGGGCGGGAGATCAGCTCCCATTTTTATCATAAACCTATTAATTTGTATGTCTTATATTTGTCTTTGATGATAATTTTTGTCCAAAAAGTTAATTAGGATGGCGTAAATTTTTTTTTCTTCTAATATTTTTACATAATTAATATAAATAACAAATACGTAAGTTTGATAAAATATTTTTCCCTTATTTCAATATACATTAGCAGAATATTTAGACAAAAATCTTCATCGGAGATAAAATGTGAAAATAAAATGAAAGTTAATGATAAAAATACGATGAAAAAAATTAGAGACATAAGTATCTAAATTTCAAATGTTGAAAAAGTTTTATTGTAATTAAAATGTGGTGTGAATAATAAAAAGTGTAGTATAACTTACGCTAAATAATATCTAAATAAAAGACTATTGACCATTTGGATCGGACCAAATAAAGGGTTCAACAGTCGTGCATAGAGCGACCCGGCCATCTCCAATCGCTATTCCGGACCCGATGTTTTCCCGCTTATAATACAGCAAAAGCCAAAAGCTATCAAACAGAAAGGGCATGGCGGCGCAATGGAGTTTACCCTAAATAATGCTCTTCACCTACCAGGCAAGTGAGTTCTTCCTCTTGCTCCTAATTCAAAACCATAATCGAAGCCAATTGGGAATTCTCCACAATAATCTGCTGGATTTTAACATCTTACTTTCTACTTTTCTACGCTACCTTCCATTCTTTGTTCTTATCCTTTGGGGTTTTAAATATTTCAACTCACAAGTCTATAGAGCGTGACCATGAGGAAAGAGTATGGCTTTCAGATCCGCGGCCATTTGATTACCCAGCTTTGTTTCTGCAGGCAGTCAAAATTAGTGGCTTGGATATGATGCTTAATTTCCTTACTCATCTGAGTGCATAGATTGTGTTTTACTGTATTATTGTATAGTTATAGCTAAGAAGGATGCATTCACTTCATGTTGGGAAAAAAAGAAGTCAATTTTGGAAGATGTTTGCTATTGCTTATAAGCACTTATAAGTCAAACATCATTTTTATCATATTTGGACATGACCACAACTTTTACCCAATTTTTTATCATTTCGTAGGAAGTACTGCTTTTAATCTATAAAAATCTTTACCAAACATGTTCTTATTTCAATTATTTCAAGTAGAATAGATGGATGGAGGGAGGAAGATGATGAACTATAACAGGTACTGATGATGGGTTTTTTCAGTATCCAGATGTATCTCCTGGTGCAGCCAATTTTGTGCCTGTGCCGAGTGTCTGAGATGCGTAAAACCACTGATTTTGCTAAATTTTTTTCTGATTCGCGCTCTCTATATCCATTATGAGGTTTAATTTATTGCTATTTTATATAAAAAGTTCATGTAGATCAATTTAGCTTTTTTACATACTAAAATGGCCTTTGAAGTCTTATAACGCACATGATGTGTCCAGGTAGGATCTGCTGCTTGTTGTGCCTATGAGAAGTGCATGGTCAAAAGATTCAAGTGTAGTCTGGAGTGTTAATTTTCCCTGATTAACGCTTATTGTACCTCACTAACAGCCACCATTTCCATATGGCACATTCTTCGGTTAAGCTCGAGAAGAGTGTGTGGTTATACTCTAATTTGTGTGGGTCTGATTTTTCTTTTTATCTTATATGAGACGACTCTGAATTTGAAAAAGGAACAGCGAAGATGGGTTGCTTCTGTGACAGGTAAGTGTATGGTAATTCTAGGTTAAGCCATGGTCTAATTTAGCTTGTAGCAGCAGACCTCATCTCTTCTCCTAAGGTACCATTTTGAGAAATATAATATATCTTATTTTTTCATGTTTACTGCAGCCTGGACTGTAAATTTGATGGCTGAGTATCATTTAAAGGCGATAAGTATTTTGGATGGTGAAAGTTTCCACGGGAAGAGTAGTCGCAAATAATAAGTATTTGATTACCTATTCATCATAAAAGCTATGATTTGGTATTCCTTTCTTGTTATTATACCCAAAATCCACCGATCCATCTTCCAAAATTCACTGGTTTCCTCAACTAGTCTCCAAAGACTAAATTTTTCACCTTTTCGTCAATTCTCCTCATCCAGATCACTCCAAAACCCTGATAATCTTGATAAGTACCCAAATATTTTCAGCCGCAAAGACTGGTTGAGCCCATCTGAAGTCGTCAAGATTTTTGAAAACCTCAAAGACTCAAATTTGACACTCCCTCTCTTTACTCAAATTTCAGACCGCAAAGACTACAAACCTAATGAAGCGCTTTATATGACTGTCATTGACAAGCTTGCAATTGCCAATAACTTTGATGGGATTGAAACCCTCATGCAAAGAATCAAGCTTGAGAGGAAATGCAGGCTTTCCGATGAGTTTTTCCGCAATGTGATCAAGATTTATGGGCACTTGGGTGGGAGAATAAATAGTGCCATTGAGACCCTTTTCGATATGCCTAATTATAAATGCTGGCCAAGCGTGAAAACATTTAATTTTGTGTTGAACTTACTGGTGTCAACAAAGCACTTTGATGTTGTGCATGAGGTTTACATGGGAGCTTCAAAGCTCGGTGTGGAGATTGATGCTTGTAGTTTGAATATCATTATTAAAGGGCTGTGTGGTTGTGGGCAGATGGAAGCTGCCTTATCTGTGCTCGATGAATTTCCTAAGCAAAAATGTAGGCCTAATGTTCGTACCTTTTCGACTATGATTCATGGCTTTTGCGAACGTGGTTGCATTGATGAAGCCTTTAATTTGTTGGAAAGGATGGAAAGGGAGGGTGTGGAGCCAGATACAATAGTGTTTAATATCTTGATTTTGGGGCTCAGAAAACGAGGGAGAGTTGAAGAGGGGATTGAGCTTTTTGACAGGATGATGCTTAAAGGGTGTGATCCCAATTCGGGGACTTATCAAGAGGTTTTGTATTGTTTGCTTGATGCCAAGAGGTTTGTTGATGCAAAGGATTTTATGAAGAAGATGACTGACAAAGGCGTGATTCCGAGCTATGAGTCTTACAAGTTGGTGATTAATGGTTTTTGTAGTGAGAATCTTGTGGAAAATGTAGATTGGGGATTGAGGCAAATGGTGAAGCATGGATTTGTGCCTAAAATGGGGATATGGAAGCGAGTTCTTCAGTGCGTGTTCTTGGATAGTCGTATTGTTAATTGTTATCATATTTCGTATGAAGAAATCTTTGAGAATTAGTCTCGTGCAAACATAAAACTCATCGCATTGTTTCACTTTCACTATTGCTATGTGTCCTATCAAAGTAATCTAGAGATCTGTGTCTGGACTCTGCAGCAGCAGCAAGTTTTGTTGAACACATTCATTGCTCAAGGTGCAATATCGAAACAATTGAGGGGAGATATATCCATACAAAGAGTGACGGCAAATACGGTCTTTCTGTTCAGAAGATTGAAGATCTCAATTCAACTTTGATTGAAATTACACTGAACTTGCTGATGTTGTATGCCTATTGTTTGCACCTTCCTACTGAAAAAAAAAGGAATATATTTCTTCCTACAAGTCCAGGAATGAAGGAAACAGATTATGACAGAAACGTAAGGCCATATAACAGTTTTTATTTCTTCCTAGTTCAAATGAGATGAAGAAAACCTCGGTTAAATATCAAAATTAGCAAAAGATGGGTTTCGTGGTTTGTGGGCTTCGAATCGAGACAGCACTTTGTATTTGCTGGAGTTCTGCGACATGGCTGTGCTGCTGAAACTGATCTGCAAGAGGATGGTTCTGATTTGAAGGATTCGACGAAGAGGTTTCAAGGATGTAGAATAACTAGCCCAGTCATTGATTTCGGTTGCCTTTTCCCACTTCAACTTATTATTGTATTTTACTAGAATACATTAGTTTGTATATTGCAGCGTCTTTAAGTCTATACAAAACTCACATTTGTATATGATAACGTGAATCACGTGCCACATGACGAAAGCTATTAGCAATAATTAACGTTTGCTGCGAGCAAAATAACAATGCAAAGGGATCATCCCATTTGATAGAAAGTTGAAAGTTACATATATAGAGTAGAGGCTTCCCAAATTTACAAATGTACAAACTAGTGAGCAACATGTACCAATACTGCACAAACTTATGCTAAGCACATGTTTGAAGTTGATTAAATTATAATTTCAGTTGGTCAAACATATTTTTTATGTACATAACTACAATTTATTTTTTATTTATACATTTATTAATAACTTATAATTTCAGCACTTAAAAAAATAATTTTAGCACTACTAAATATATGCTCATATATTTGTCATAGCTTAAATTATAATTTCAACTGGTCAAACATAATTTTTATTTACAAATTTTATAGGATCACAACTTACAACTCACTTTTTATTTACATATTCACCTACAACTTATAATATAAGCACTTAAAAAATAATTTCAGTACTATTAAATATATGTTAAATAAATTTAACATGTATCAAATAACCAATGTTCTAAAAAGTGTAAAGTGTGGCTAGGTGTGGAGTTCGAGTTTCAAGTTTTTCGAGCCTAGGCGAGTCCTATGCGAGAGCGAGATAAAGGCAAGACGAGCGCGATGCATGATGCGTGGCTAAGTGTGAAAGCCGAATTTCAAGCCTAGGAAAAGCTTAGACAGACTTTTTAGAACAGTGCAAATAAATTCGACAATATTGTCGACCGCATTTTTTTTTCTTCATATTTTAATCAAATATCCCGTATAACAAAAGGCTCGTTAAATAATGAAAATAAGAGCACTTCAGCTTAGTTAAATACAATAGGATGCTAACAATTTAGTACCATCAAATAGATGAATGATCTATTCTTCATGGTGTTATCATCCAATGGCCACTGAACACGTGTTCGGTGGCCTTTAGATCTACTCCCCACCATGGGGAGTAGATCATTCCTTTTATATTTGCATAATAAGTTTATAGTAAATACAAAAATAGTACAAAGAAAATGGAAGCACAAAACAGTAGCTTCCGTGAGAAGTTGAAAAAACAATGAAGCTTTGCTGTTATGAGAACCTCGAATCTGTAGGCATGTAATATGACAATAATAAGATAATAAGAAACCAAAATATACGCAATTGATACTTGTATTGAACACAGTAGTGTATTAATACCATACATGAGACGTTAGAGATTGCAAAAACTCTTTTTTAAAAAGCTCGCTTAAACTTTGCATAGGCAGGAAGCTCGACCTCCACGTTTAGCTATGTCTCACGCTTCATCCTCGTCTTGCCCTTGTTTTGTTCTTGCCTAGACCTCTCATATGCTCGAAAAACTTGAAGCTCGGCCACAACGCATAACCACACTTTACTTTTTTTTAGAAAAAATAGTTGAAAGAGGCTTGGACTCATGGTTAGACTGGTTAAGCCCATCTGAAGTCATCAAGATATTGGAATATCTCAAGGACCCAAGTTTGAAACTCCCTCCTCTTTACTCAATCCCTTTAAATGACTGTCATCAACAAGCGCCAATAACTTTAATGGGATGATGCAAATAATTAAAATTGAGAGGAAATGCAGGCTTTCGAATGAGTTTTTCCGTAATGTGATCAAGATTTATGGGCAGTCGGCTCGGCTGGGAGAACAAACCGGGCTATTGAGACCCTTTTTGTTATGCCTAATTATAAATGTTGGCCAAGTGTGAATCCTTTACTTTTGTGTTAAATTTGCTGGTGTCAACAAAGCAATTTGATGTTGCTCATGAGGTTTACATGGAAGCTTCGGATTTGGGTGTTGTTTGAATATCATTATTAAAGGGTTGTGTGGGTGTGGGCAGATTGAAGCCACCTTTTCTGTGCTCGATGAATTTCCTAAGCAAAATGTAGGCCTAATATGCCTACCTTTTGACTATAATGCGTGGTTGCGTTGATGAAGCTTTTAATTTGTTGGAAAGGATGGAAAGGGAAGGGCGTGGTGCCAGACACCATTGTGTTTAATACATTGATTTCGGGGCTCAGAAAGGCTGGGAGAGTTGAAAAGGGTGTGATCCAAAGTTGGGGACTTATCAAGAGGTTTTGTATTGTTTGCCTGATGCCAAGAGGTTTGTCGAAGCATAGGATTTTATGAAGAAGATGAGTCACAAAGGGGCGATACCGAGCTTTGAGTCTTACAAGTTGTCGATACCATGCTTAGATTGGGCATTGAGGCAAATGGTAATGCATGGATTTGTGCCAAAAATGGGAATATGGAAGCGAGTTCTTCAGTGTGTGTTCTTGGATAGTCGACATTGCTTAACTATTGCTATGTGTCCTACCGAGGTAGTCGACAGATCTGTGTCTGGAGTCTGGACAAGCAGTGTCTGAGATCTCAATCCAACCTTTGACAAGCACAGGTTCCCCCTTTTTCACTCTGGACTCTGGAGACTGATGTATAGAAAATTTTATATGCCTGTCTGTTTGTAAAAATATAATCCAAATCAGTGTTGTCTGAAGGAGTTGATTTTTCAGTTTTTCAAACAGACGATATTTCCAAGAATTGGCACGTAAACCTAAGGTCATGTAACGGTTTTGTTAATTCCTAGTGCAAATGGGATGCCAAAAACCATGTAACAGTTGAAATTTGAAAATGTCAAACTTATCAAAAGATAGGTTTCATGGTTGTGGCCTCTGTATTAAGAAAACGTCTGGTAAAATATTGACAGTACATTGCATTGGCTGTCATTATAGCCTTCTTTCAATAAGATTCAAGGAAACAACATTCTTCTAGAATAAAAGATGAGTCTAGTATGCTTTTGTTACTATGTGTAGAGCGGGAAATATACCTTTTACTGGCACAATGTTGTTTCCTTGAATCTTGTTGAAAGAAGGCTATAATGACAGTCAATGCATTGTACTGTCAATTGCCCTCATACTACATTTTTCTTTTTGTTTGTCTCCACTAACATTTTCTCTTTATTTCCCTTCTTCCCGAAGAACTGCAATTAGAGAAATAAGTAAAACTATTGTCGATAGTTCTAAGAAATAATCATCCCCAAACTTGCTTATTTACAAAGTTGTAAGCAACATGTACAAATACTGCACAAACTTCTCCAAAGTAAAAACTTCTGCGTAAATATGTTGAATAGAACACCATATACACCTGACACAACACCCAAACATATTTACAATCTGCTAAAAGTGTACAACAAACAAATTTATGATTGGCGAAGGCATATTTCGTTATTTCAGATTGGTTATCAGTTAATCGTCTCAGACCCTTCTGGAATGACTTTCGTTACTTCTTACATATTATCTACTGCAGGCTCATTTTGAACATGAACGATATCATCCTTAGACTTGAAAGAATTAGTACCAGAAAGGGCTTCTGTCTGATTGATATCGTCCTTAGACTTGACAGAGTCATTGCCAGGATGAGATGCTGCACTAGAAACAACCGATCCTGAAACAACTAACCCAGTAACCTCAAGTGGGACATCCGTTGCTGATGAAAGAGATGAGTCATCGGAAGACTCATACTGCAAAGCAGTGTTGTTATCTGATGGAGTCAATCCCAATTCAGCTTTAAACTTTCTTGATTCTTTCAGCAGAAGTTCATGCTTCAAGCTTTTCCCAGCATGTTTCAAAATGCTCTCAGCCGTTTCCTTGACATGCTCCCGGTGTGGGCTTTCTGGCCCACTTCCTTCTCTATTCTCTTTCTCATCATCTTTTGGAGCCTTTTCAGAATATGGAGCAGCAATGGTATCCTCTATTTCCAATTTCATGCCAATTTCCTTGTTATTTAACGCACTAATACTATCTTGTGGAGATGGTTTGAGCTCAACAAGACAATTGGATATGCCCTTGGCTCTTGTACACCTGTGAAACACCAAGCTGAGCTTTCGTAAGCCCTTCCGAATTGGATTCAAAGACTGCGGTTTATTAGCATCCACAC
The DNA here is from genome assembly GCA_030279155.1 of Forsythia viridissima. Classification (NCBI taxonomy): domain Eukaryota; kingdom Viridiplantae; phylum Streptophyta; class Magnoliopsida; order Lamiales; family Oleaceae; genus Forsythia; species Forsythia viridissima. The sequence continues at coordinate 9,655,598 of CM059044.1, forward strand.
TTCCATCAGTGCTACTTCCGCCATTTGGTCTGGAGGTCGATCGTGGAGAGCCATTTAAATCACCAGCCCCACCTTGAACTTGACGACCATCAAGGTGATGAATTTCAAGGTGCCTACTCTTCCTCTTCCGTGGCTCCCACACTGGTACAAACTCTCTACGCGGATGATGAATCCAAATCCCAGTATCCCATTGCCCTTTGATGTCAATTGGCTCAAACTCATCCGTAACCATTCTCTAAGTATTAAATCAAAAGAAAAGGCCCTTAGTTAACAATCTGCCTTGAAATAATTTACCAATAAAAACGTGGGAATGTAATAAACACAATTGAGAAGATCAGATTGAGAAAAATAGTAGTCTAAACAAATTTAAGATGTATTAAGGATCTCTGGGAATATTGTCCAGTAGCATATCCCCTCATTCTTTCTTTCTTTTTTCATAATTTAATCAAATATTTAGTTTATTAAATGCTGGTTAAATAATGCAAATAAGAGTATTTAAGCTCAGTTCGATAAAATAGTAGTAATATTGAATAAATTCCGCTATTTGCATCTATTATTTCACTTCATTTACAGCACAGCACCAGCAACCAACTTTTCCTTATCTTTATTAAACCTACAATCTTCACCAGTCCCTCTGCAACCACTACTACATATATATGATAATTCATATATGAGACAAGACACTAGCATTCACACAAGTGCCCAGAGAGTTACAAATATCCATATATAACAGTAGATAAGTAGGAGGAAATGATGGAATCCAATTTCCTATTTTATTTATTTCTATCTATACATTTTAATCCAATGAAATAGAAAATGCGCCGCAAATCTTTTGGAGATGTTGCAAGTAGAAACAATATTATTTATTCTGATCCCAAGACTTCATCATTTATTAATTGCAAAACTTATTTCCATGATTGACAGACACCGTAAGCGAATAGACAATATACTGTCCGTGTAAGCTCCAAAATTATAATTATTCAATGTCACACGAAATGAATATGAACCATTTTCTCTCAATCTGTTTGCAACTCCAGTTTTAAAAATATACATACGCCTGCCATTATTTATGCTTCAGAATCATCAGAAAATAAAGCGTGACCTTCAAAGGAAGTATCAGGATCTAAGCATGTGCATAGCATTTATTTCCCGTACACATGAATAAACAAAAGATACCTTTGCACTGCATTCAGACACAGTTACCGCAAGATGCAATCTTCCGCTTTTTACATTCTCAAGGAACAACCACATGTCATGCCTCTTGCCATCCTTAAGATCATTGATGTTTACAGAACAATCTCTGGACCATTTGCTTAATTAGTTTAAAGTAAATACAAAAACAGTACAAAGAAAATGGAAACTCAGAACAGTAGCTTCTATGAAAAGTTGAAACAAAGCATTGAAGCTTTGTTTTTATCAGAATTTATACTCTATAGGCATGTAAAATGACAATAATAAGATAATAAGAAACCATAAAACGCAACCAATACTTGTATCAAACACAGTACCGTGTTAGATGTTAGAGATTACAAAAATTAATTGAAAGAGGCTTGGACTCGCCAATTAGAAAGCATGACAATTTTCCTTCATCAATAGAGTAATAAGATTTATGATTTCAAAAAACAAGTCTTTGGAATAATTATGAAGATATTTGACTCTGCTTAAAAGCTGCTTTTCTTGGCAGCCTATGCTTTTAAGCACTGCTCAACACACTACCAAGAAAAGCAGCTAAAAGAGCCGCTTTTAAGCACGGCCAAACATCCTTAGGACAAGCAAAAGCATAAGCTTCCAGAGATGAACAGGGGTAAAGTAGCTTTTGTAATTGCAAAACTAACGTCTGTAAGTAAAATGAATAAGAAAAGATCCTAGACAAAAATATCTTAAGTGGGAGACACCACAGGTACTTAGGGAAATAAAAAGCATAAGCCCACTTTATAGCAGTAAAAGATCAAATCTTTGTTAAGAAACATAAAGTCCAGAAAATGACATGCATGACTGAGTATATATTAGGAACTAGCAAGAACACACCCCAACACGTCGTCAACAAAATGGTCCTTGTCACGAACTTCGATGATGAGAACATTTGGTGATTCCCATGTAGCGATAGGAATCCGGAATTCCTCATGCCATTTTGGAGCCAAAATTTTCTTCTGAGTCTTAGTACAAAATCTATGAGGGCCAAGCTGTCCCTTCACATATGGATCAGCCAACCCTGAAAATCACCACCCGTTACAATCACAAAAATTTGGCATATAATATAACTATCAGAGTACTTCAAACTAACCATTTAACTCTGATGGATTCATGTCAGCTGCTTCAAGAACTTCCACTATAGCATAGGCAACAGGCTCCTCGGTATCAATGGTGAACAAATTTTCTAATATATAAGAGACATATCAATAAAGTGCAAGGAAAGACATTAAATTTAGCAAAAAAAATTCAAACGCTATGGTATTGAGTACCCACATTATTTTTCAATTTGATGCCGACTCAAATCTAATCCCATTGAGTTTGACATATACTGACAAGAAGTTAACATACAAATTTTGCATTTATCACTGACATTTGTTGTCAGAGTAACTTGAATAAAAGAGAATGTTATTGGGATCCCCCAAAGAAAACACCTGAAATTCAAAATTTATTTTCCTGGGGTTTCAAAATCTTTTAGAGTGCAAATTGGACACGATCATTCACATGTGATTCAGATGCAGACAAAAAAAAGTCATCGACCATTTTGATTTGGTTGGTTTCACTTATAAATGCCGCAGTGATCAGGTAACAGATTTAAATTTATGATACATGATGACCAGATGGTGTCGGTTACTATCAGGGGAAATTGTTCATAATTGCTTCCTAATGAGTGGTAAGGTATAGGAACCCAAGTATCTATATCCATCAATAGACATTTCCTATTTGTAAACAGACGGGAGATCCCTAGTGAATGAGGGAATAAAACAAAATACAAGAAAATACTTCAAAATGAAACCTAATTTCTTTCCCTTAAAATGGGTATCCAAACTTGGCAAGTCTTCAAAATAAAACCTTTTGGAGATGAATGCACTAGAAAAGGAAATTAGAAATTAAATACTACCAAGGAAGCAGATTGTAAATTGCCTATTGCTCTATCTCTTGTGAGATTATACCAAGCAAAGAAACCTATAAACACATCTCCAAATTTGTTTGAAATTAGAAGTGAATTTGACAATAGCAGATGGGGATGAATATCATGTAAATGAGTTCAGATTCGTTTTCTCGGCTTGACAGTCCCACCACTAAAATTTTGAGGTGTCAAAATTTTAGTGGACATAGTTCATCATGTAAAAGAAAACATATATGTTTGTATTTCACTAAAATTTTGACAACTCAAAATTGTAGTGAGGTGTCTAAATTTTATTGGTGGGGACAGGAAGGAAAACCAAGGAGACAGCCAAGCCGGCACAGCAGATCTCGACTCCATGTAAATAGTGTAATAAACTATTGCTTCAACAAACACATGCAAACATCTTATTTTGCATGAACTACTATACACCCACTTTTTTTGCAATCTCTGTGCGTGTGTGCATACAACGGAGTTAATTTAATTCTTATGTTGATTCAATCAGCCTTTTCTGTTAATACTCATTGTATTCTTTAATGCCTTCCTACCATCTTTCAATGACCTCATAACCCAACTAAAAAGACTTGGTTAAGATCTAAGAAAATCATTGCGAAATTTCGCAGCTCTCTAAATTTGTATCATTAAGTACTCCAAGCCTCTTGACCGCTACTTCCAGTCCACACATCCATGATTCAAATCAATGACAGAAGTGGATCCTTACACTAGAACATTGATTTCAAGCTACTCTAGTTCACCATTACACCATCAAAAATATGCAAAAGCAATCAATCTGAGGCATTTATTCTCCATACAAATGTTTCATCTCATGCTCCTCCATTGCTTCAGAAAATATATTTCTTTTATGCTGTTACCTCTTTTCTAATTGATGCTGTATTTAAAACTTGATATGAGAACACTTGAATCCCCATTTATAGGCAACTAATTCCAAATAATTGAACTGATTGTCTTCTCCAGATTTAAATCAGAGCTCTATTTGGCACATGGTTAACTTCAATAAATTTGAGACCCCAAGAAAGGCAAGACAAGTTCCCTTTAGATCTTCTGCCAGTTTTCATGAGTTTAAATTGAACAATATATATGCTTGACCTTAATCAACTCCACTAGAAACTATTGAAATATGGATAAAAATGTGATAGTTTTGCTTGTATTCAGTGGTTCATCTTTCATTGTCAAGAATGGTCTTGCTAGTTCAGAATAATGAGTTCTTCAGTGCAGTCATACATCTGGGATCTATTTAGACTCTCTCCCAAGGACAATTGTAAAGTTTCTATTGAGAGACCTAGAATCTACCTGATTGGCTATTGACAGATCATATTATCACTTAATTGGTTAGTATCTTGGAAGCAAGGTTGTTTTTATCTAAAACAGAACTTACCTGACTCATATGAACTCGTACTAGATTTGAAAATAATATCAACAAATAAAACCCAACTACTTGCAACAAAGAATTTGAAAATCAAATATTAAGTAAAAGTTAAAACCTTGTTGAGGTGAAGCGAATTTTTCAACATCAACCACCAGCATATCGGGCTGAAATATGACAAAGAATTAGCCTGAAAAAGCAATTTATGGAATGCATCTTGCATCTCAAAACCACACGGTGCTGGTAATTTGATTTGAAAAGGAAAATCGATAAACCGTATGCTAAAAACAACTAAAAGTAAAAAAATGAACAAAAATGATAAGCTAGTTGTTTATACAAGGAACTGAGCTAATAATCTGACCTGCACTAGAGTCTGCATGAAGGCAAGAGCCAGAAGATTATCCTAATCAAGAAAACAAATATATGCATATAATTAGGTAGATAGACGCATAGAGAAAGAAGGAACATTTTATTCATTATTTTTTTTTTTTTTTTGGGGAATAGGTTCGGTGTTAGACTGTGGATAAATATAGAGGGAGTGGTTTTTTATTGTGGTAATCATAACATGTACTTACTAGCCATCCAGCTATCCCAGGAAGTTCTGTAACATCAAGGCCATGAGAGAATATAGGCTTCACAGTCATCTGAAAATATGGTGGCTCAGCAAAGCATACACGCAAACACCCCAGAAAGGGCCACTTGCTAATGAACTTCACCCCAATCAAGACCTACAAGAGAGAGAGTGCATAAATCTTCCTCCGAAGTCAGCTGTGTCAATTCGTCGGGTAGGTAAACATTCCCCACTGGTTTATATTCAATGGCCTTGAATACAAATAAGGCAGATACTCGTTATCTCACTAAAGCTACAGTTGAAATGTTCTGAAATTTGGACAAAGATGGTTACAAAATGTCAAATACTATAAAGATTTGTATAATCTAAGATGACTAATTTGGCAAATTATATATTTCAAAATCCAAACAGGCAACAAAAGTTAAATTTATCATCTAAAAGAGACATATTTTCGACAAAATTATTATGTAATATTAATTCTAAGTATCATGAGAATCAACATATGACCCATAAACTTTTCAAACATTATATAGAGCCTGATGCAATGATTGAAGCATTGTTTACTACATGATGTAACTTCCACTTACCTTTCCTTCAACATGCATGCCTAGCAAATGCAACTTTGCATGCATTCCTAAACCCAATGTTTTCCTCACTTCCACGGCAAGTTTTGCATTCATATCATCTGCAGTACGAAAATTCATTCCCAATTCCAACACCTGCAGTTAGTGGATATACATTAAAGTTGCTGTACCAGAGTATATGCACTAAAAAAGCTCAAAAGGCACTCTATGTACACAGATAACCGTTTCTAGTGATCCTGGCATACCAAGTGATCGTCGCCATTGGATTCTCGAAGCACCCTCATTTCGGTGAATATAGGTGGGGATCTTCCCAAGTACAAATGCTGAACCACCGCATCATTCTAAATACATGCAATGTATGATTTTCATTAATTGAAATCGGAACCATAACACAACATAAAACAGAAAATGTAAGTGTAATCCAACATTGAACTCTTCCAGAATGAAGTCAATAAGCAATTAAATGATCACCAAAATAACTCATACCACAGTCCAAGGTTTATATTTTTGCAAGAACCATGGAAGAATTGGGAGAAGAATTTTCTGAGAAACTATCTCTTCCACGCAGACAAGCCAGATCTTTTCAATAGCATAGTTCAACCACCTCACAGTTTCAAATTCCGAAAGCACCTAAAATAGGTAATACAAATACTCAAGAGCGTTCCATTTACATGGATCTACTAAAATAAAGCTTAAACTCTCACGAAGAAACAACAAAAATAGAATCATTCAACAAGGCACCACCATCAATAAAGAGTATGCACAGACAAAAAGATCAAATCAGAAAAATTCAATTTTCTCTTTTTATTTCACTTCTCTCTCTTCTGAATTAAAAACTAGATGAAGAAGAAATTGATGATAATAATAAACTGAGAAGCCCAGTAAAAAATGTTTACCCGTTTTTGATTGGATTGTCTTCTCTCCTCAAATTGCACTTTCCTTCTCAATCTCATCACATAAAACTCATGGACCTTCAAATTCAACATAATCAATTTTTTACAAATTAAATTAATTTCCAAGATCGCAAAACAACATATTGTCTATACTATCTAGATTAATGAAACTCACCTGATAGAGATATACGAGGGAAAGAAAATAGGCAACTGGGTGGCAACAGTTGAAAGAATTAAGTAACCACAACAAAACCAGCACTATGCAGACATGATGAATTATTGTCACCTCCATTATACTACCCATCTTCCAAATTGAAATCAACACTTTACAAGATCAACTATGTAATATACAAACATGCATTTGATGGCCATCAAAGTCACATGCAGGCTCATTAATTAACTAACAATCATTTCCAATTTTCCACAAACATATATTATTAGACGCATAAATAATAAAGGGCATATCCATATACGAGACGCAGAACAACATTCGAGATTTCGTTTTCCGATTTACGATTCGAGATTTGTTTGTTTCTTTTGTTATTCTGATTTTAAAAAAGTAAAAGTTTTGTGTCACACGTTCTTTTCGAAAATATTTGCAAAAATAGTCCCCAATATTTAGCATGGAGCAAACGCGTCCCTAATCTTTAGCATGGACAATAAATTGTGCGTCTTTCTAATGAACGACAAGATGTTGATGTAAATTAGAAACGAGTGATTATTGATTCTGATTTGCTTTTCCCTCTTTTCAAATTTCTGATTTTTTTTTTTTTTAAATTTAATAACTAACCAAAACAAAAAAATACTAGAGTCCAAACCCAACAATAAATGAACTAAACAAATAAAGCCTACCAAAATTGATTCATCAAATATCACTTCTTCTACTTCACATACACAATTCACGTTCACGTCTTCACCATTTGACACAAAAAAATTGATTACGATTTCATCTTCAACCTATTCCACTTAAGCTGTAGATTTTTTTTTTCTTCTTGCTATGGTGAAACATTAATTCCAGGAAACAAATTCTAACTAGAGTTCAAGTCGTGATTCTTTTGTTGTTGGCGGGTTCTCAAATTGGAAGAAAAAACATAGTCTCAGATAACATATCAGAAAATTTGTAGTGCACACTACCTAACTTGGACTAAGTTAGAATAATTCAATAACTAAGAAGAAAGTATTGAGACTAGTTTTTTCAAGCAATCAAAACAAACACGAAGTGAATATCGAATACGTCTAACTGCATCAATCGATTATGTTCGATATCTTATAACTTATAAAAAAATATTAAATTATCATAACAATGGGTTCAGTAATTGTAGTTTGAAAAAAAAAATTTCGGGGGCAAAGAGGGGTTCCTCCTCCTGACGCACCCTTGTTTGAGGATCTCTTAACTTAAAATGTCTGACTCCGCCACTGCTTAAACTCCCTCATCAAGGGAGGATTTAGGAAGGAGCGGGACCGGACTATAGCCCGGTCCTGTTCCGAATTATTTTTTATAGTGTAAATTTTTTTAATTATAGTCCAGTCTTGAATTGCAAATTTTTTTTCCTCAGTAGTAGTCCGATCTCAGAAAATTCCTGATTTCGCCCACTCTCTCATGACTTCCTGAACCCCCCAACCCGTATCTATACGAGTGTTCTATGTATTTTGTGAGTAGGCCAAGCACCAAAATTGACTCTGCAAATGTATTTATAAAAGCTTAATATAACAATTAAGATTGCAAGATTGTTATTTTATACGTCAATTGGAAAACATTAAACAACATATTATAATAAAAAGAACAATAAGCAAATGGAATAGAAAGGACCAAAAAATGCAAACCGGGGCCTGTACGTGTACAGTTTCCTTAAAATAAATTTGTCCCTTATCGTAAGTTATGAACGACTATTTTCTAGGATACAACGGAAGAACTGGCTGTACCAGCGAACTGATCTACTGCCAATATCACCGAGGGAGAGAAAAACTTGGAGAAACAGAAGGGATGAGTGGAAATGCTGAATTTTGATGTGTAGATTGAGAAAATTCGTATCTGTTTATATAGGCTCTCAAGTGACCTTCCAATTCCAATTCCACCATTAACAGGTAAGTTACAAGAGTTAAACTCATTAAACCACGACCAACTATCCATTAATAACACATGAAATCAATTGAGAAGTTGGAAGGTCTTGGACAAAACGAAGGTCCACTTTGAGATATAATTTCTCATTCATCCGAGCATCAATTTTGCCAACAATCCCCCACATGAATAGAAATTAACAGAGACACAGAAGACTTGGTGATAAAGTTTAATGTCCAAAACCTGCATATGATAGGTATGTGTTACCCTTTGAACATTTTCTCGTGAAAATATATTTACTTTATTAGCTGACCAGTAGACGCGATGTCCTTGAACTGTTTTGCCGTTTGTGTAAACGATGATATACTTCACACATAATTCTTTCTGACATAGTTCATTTATGGCTGTGAACATATGCCTAGTTCTGCGAGGGGTTTTAAGAATTGCGCCTTACACAATTATCTTAGAAGCGGTCCTACTTCTCTCTCACATAGGTGATTTCTTATTAAGAGTAGTCTGCTCTACTCCGCGCGTAAGAATCATTAAAAGCCTATTGCTTATCTTTTCCTCTACGGGTATCACTGTTTCATCATAGGAATGGACATGAAAGAACCCCCACAGTGATCTAATTAAGTATTTACAATTAGATTGTCCATTTGAACCTAAATCTTGAGATCTCCAGTCAACTAGGTTGGATTTCTATTGTATTAATTTATTCTTCCAAAGGCTTAAGTCACATCCTTTCGTCGACTTGTCAACTAACTCTCTATTCAAACATTTAGTTAGTAGATCCGCAATATTATCCTTTGACTTCACAGTCAATAGAGATAATTCTAGAGAGTAGTTGTCTTATGATATTATGTCTACAATGTATGTGTCTAGACTTACCATTATACATGTTACTCTGTGCCCTACCAATTGCAAATTGACTATCACAATGTACACAAATTGCTAGCACATACTTTGACCATCTAGGAATATCTTCTAGGAAATAACGTAACCACTCAGCCTCTTCACCACACTTGTCCAAGGCTATAAACTTAGATTCCATAGTGGATCTGGCTATAACTATCTGTTTAGAAGATTTCCATGATATAGATGCACCTCCCAGTTTGAACACAAATCCACTTGTAGACTATGAGTCTTTTATATCAGATATCCAGTTAGCGTCACTGTATCCTTCAATAACTGCTGGATATCTGGTATAGTGCAGTCCATAATCACAAGTATATTTCAAATACCTTAGTATTCTTATTATTCATTTCCAGTGGTCAGCTCCTGGATTACTCGTGTATCTACTTAGTTTGCTAATTGTGTAGGCTATGTCTGGTCTTGTACAACTCATCAAGTATATCAGACTTTCGATAATTCTAGAGTATTCTACTTGAGAGATACTCTTGTTTCTATTCCTTGATAGATGCTGACTGGTATCTATCGGTGTTCTAGCCATACCAGAATCATCCTTGTTACATTTGTCAAGAATTTTGTCCACATAGTGTGATTGACTTAGGACAATTCCCTATGATGTTCTTGAAATATTAATTCCAAGTATCACATCCCCTAAGCCCATATCTTTCATGTTAAATCTTGAATTTAACATGTCTTTAGTAGATTTATTCATCTTATCATTGCTTTCAACAATAAGCATGTTATCAACGTAAAGATATAAAATGACATAGCCATTTTTAGTGTCTTTGATATAAATGCATTTGTCGCACTCGTTGATTTTAAATCCACATTCCATCATGACATGATCAAACTTTTCATACCATTATTTTGAAACTTGTTTCAAGCCATATAATGACTTCACCAATTTACAGACTTTGTTTTATTGCCCTGAAGCAGAAAAACCATCAGTTCCATGTAGATTTCTTCATCTAAATCTCTATTTAGAAAGGAAGTTTTCACATCTATTTGATGTATTTCGAGATTTTGCAAAGTTACAATTGCAAGTATTATCCTGACGGATGTTATTCTCGTTACTAGAGAATATGTATCAAAGTAATCAATGTCTTCTCGTTGTCTGTATCTTTTTATAACAAGTCTGGCCTTATATTTTTCGATTGTTCCATTTGCTTTCATTTTCTTCTTGAAAATCTATTTGTAGCCTAGTGGTTTGCATCCCGGAGGAAGATCCACTAGCTCCTATGTATGGTTTTGCAGAATAGAATCTATCTCACTTTTAATTGCCTTTTTCTATTGATGTCCTTCTGAAAAATTCACAACTTCTTTAAAACTTTGATGTTCACTTTCTAGCATATAAGTCAGAAAATCTGGACCAAATTTTTTTTCCAGTTCTAGCACTTTTGCTACGTCTTGGTTCAACCTCATCTTATTCTTTTTTGGATTTGCACGAAAATACATGTTCAAAAAATGAAGTATTTCTTGATTTCATTATCGTATTTTTGTGTATGTCCGAGATTTTAGATTCATGCACAAGAAATCGATAAGCATTACTATTATGAGCATAGCCAATAAAAATGCAATCAACAGTTTTTAGACCTATCTTCACCTTTTTTGGTGTAGGTACAGCTACTTGGCAAGATATCTCCACACTCACTAGTATTTATAGGAAGGCTTCCTTCATTTTCATAACTCATATGGGATATTCTCTTCTTTCTTTCGGGGCACCTTATTTAAAAGGTAATTAGTTGATAATACAGTTTCTCTCCACATGTTCTGAGGTAACCCATAACTTAATAGCATTGCATTCATCATTTCTTTTTAGGTACGATTTTTCTGTTCAGCAACACTATTTTGTTGATGTGAATAAGGTGCCGTGGTTTCATGTGTGATTCCACTTTGTATACATAATTCAGCAAATAGTGGTTCATATTCACCACCTCGGTCACTTCTCAACACCTTAATTTTCTTCTTGAGTTGATTCTCAACTTTATTCTTATGAAGAACAAATTTATCTATAGTTTCGTCATTACTTTTAAGTAGCTAAACATAACAATATTTTGTGCTATCATCAACAAAAGTAATGAAGCACTTTTTGCCACCCCTTGTTTGTACATATTTTAAATCACACACGTCAGTGTGAATAAGATCAAGTAGTTCAGTTCTTTTTTCAATAGTTTGAAATGATGACATTGTCAATTTTGTCTCAACACACGTTTCACACTTGTGTTTAAAATCAATATAAAATGAAGGTATGGAATTCAAGTTAATTAATTTACGTAAAGTATCATAATTAACATATCATAGTCTACCGTGCCACAAATTAGAAGACTCAAGCAAGTAAGCAGAAGAATTATTCGCTTTATTAATTTCAGCTTAACTGTCATTACATTGAGCTTAAAAAGCCCATCAGACACATAAAATTTTCCAACAAACATTCTACCCTTAGATAAAATAACTTTATCTGACTCAAATACCATATGAAAACCATGCTTGTTCAGCAGCAACCCGGACACCAGGTTCTTGTGGATTTCTGGCACAAAAAGTACATTGTTAACAGTCAGCTCTTTTCCAGATGTCATCTTCAAAACTACTTTGCCTTGACCTTTGATTTCAGATGTAGTTGAATTTATTATAAATAGCTTTTCTCCATTCTCAATTGCTTCAAAAAAACTAAACAGCTCTTTATCTAAGCAAACATGTTGGGTAGCACCAGTGTTAATCCACCATTCTCTCGGGTTTGAACCCACCAGATTAACTTTAGAAATGACAGCTACAAAGCTCATTTCAGACACATCGTGTATGATGTCATCAACAACATTTGCTTCTTTCTTATTGTTTCTTCTTGGCAATCTGCACTCCGAAGATTTATGACCTACTTTGTCACAATTGTAGCATTTTTTTAGAAATTTCTTTTTGGAAACTCTTCCTTTTGGACTCAGTTTTGTACCTTTCCCAGACAGCCCAAACTTGCTCTCGTTTGTCTTAGAGCTTTGACCATGCTTCACAACATTTACTTTGGCCATTGGAAGATTGAACCCCTTCTTTTCAGAACTTTTCTTGTCTTTTTCAATATAAAGTCTGAAAATCAGTTCTTCAATGTTCATTTTCTTTGGCTTGTACTTCAGGTAATTCTTGAAATCTTTTTAAGCCGGAAGCAGATTTTCAATCATTGCTGCTACTTGGAAAGTTTCACTTAAAACCATCCACTTGGCATGAATCTCATGCAAGATTGCTTGAAGATCTTGTATTTGACTGATTACAGTTTTTGAGTCCACAATTTTATAATCCAGGAAGCGTCTGACAATAAATTTCTTAGCCCTTGCATCCTTGATTTTATATTTTCGGTCTAGAGACTCCCATAATTCCTTCGTCATTTTCATTGTACACGTTGTATAGTGAACCTGCCAAGCCTTCATGACATAATTCTGGCATAGGAAATCATAATGTTTCCAAGCTTCAACAACACTAACAGCTTGTATTTATCCCTTACACTGTTTGAGTTTTAGAGTATCTTCAGTCAATAATCTTGCAAGATTTAAGGTAGTCAGATAAAATAGCATTTTCTGCAGCCACCTTTTGAAATTCAATCTATTGAACTTCTTAGATTTTTCTTCATGATTAACTGGAATAGTTACATGACTAGTTGGAGCCACAATTTGGATCACAACAAAACTTGGCACTTGTGCCACAGTCTGGTTCATAAATGGACTTGTCACAGTAGCCACAATTTGGTTTTCAATAGTTACAACTTCAGTAATTGGATCAGTTGCCATTTTCTGAAACAAGAAAAAAAATTCAGTTCCAATTTTAAATAAAAATTTGAACAGTATAAATAATACTGTTTATGAAAACTTGTTTTCCAATTTAGTTACACTTGCAATCTTAATTAAAGAGCAAGAGGATAATGAAAACAAATATTAACTTAATATTAACTTAGACCAGACATCTAACACGTTAATTTAAAAAAATGGGGCTACAACAGAAATTTAACGAAAATAAAGATTTAAAAAAAACACAGAGATCAAACATGATCTAAACACGATAACATTTCATTTGTTAATTTTTTTCCCATTGAAATCATTTGTCAACTACCAATTAAATGTAATAATTGGAATCAATGAAATCTAAACTTAAAAAGTGTAATCACTTTAAAATTATAATTACCGAAATCTGCTATTGAAATGTTATCACTGGAATCAGCCAAAAAAAATTCTACAAATGAAAAATATTTCATTTTCTAAAAAACAACCCCGTTCTCCTGTCCACTGCTTATGTGGCAAGTCCAGTCAGATCCAATTGGACACACCACATCAGCCCAAAAAAAAAACAAAAAAAACAAAAACAAACACCAATTCCCCCAACCCCCACCATAGCGCCTTAACCATCTGTTGTGTTCACTATTGCCGAACCGAACCTAATTCCGGCCACCACCACCTCCACCCGCGAACGCCTCGCTGGACAACACATCAATCCCCCCAAACCCCAATCATAGCGCGTGCCCTAATCTCCCCCCTCAAGACTCTTCTTCTGCTGTGTTCACTACTGTCGAACCCGGACTTGATTTCGGCCACTACTACCTCCACCGGCGAACACCTCTCCGTCGTTGTCCACCACCGTTCCTTAACCATCTCACTATATACAACTCTCTCTTTCTCTCATTTTTTATTTTTTCAAAACCACAAGTCACAACAACAATGGCGAATCCTAGCACCCATGACTTCTGGAAGCTATCTACTGAGCCATCAAAAACCACCCAGAAATCAAACCCAACACCAAAAACCCACCACTCTTCAGTCGCCGGAACTACACCACCACGACCCACCACTAATCCCTCATTTCTGCCCTAAATCAATTACCCCAGTCACCGGAATGGAAAGTGTAGTAGAGGCATGAGAACATTATGGAAGATTTGGTGTTGGGTTTGATTTCTCGTGTCTACCAATCAGTCGGTGAACGGCGACGAAACAACCACCACCCCCATCGCCAACGACGGAGCCAACCCAACATTCCTGGCGAAGCAACCACCACATCACCAACGGCGGAACAACCACCACTCAACAGCAGAGCCAACCCAACGGCGAAGCAACCACCACCACCATCACCATCACTTTACCCACCAAAACCCCACCCCAGCAATAATCATTTCATCTCTCTCTCCCTCGCGTCTACCAATCAGCCGGAGAACAGCGAAAAAGCAACCACCACCCCCATCGCCAACCCAACATTTTGTGACATTTTGGAGAAACCTAAATCCCATAAAGAAAGAGAGAGATGTGCGTGGGGTTTTTTTTGGGGGGGGTGAGGGAAGAGAGAGAGATTGAAATGATTGCTGTTGGTGGGGGTGGGAAATTAGTTGATGTGGCGTGTCCAATTGGATCTGATTGGACACGCCACATAGGCAGTGGGCAGGAGAACGGGGTTGTTATGAGGAATCTTGCAAATATAGATTGTGGTTAGTCCAATGTTTGCATATGCTCTTATTAATGTGGGCTAGTCCCAGGTTTCTTGTTTCCATAATGAAAAATACTAGGACATGCTTTATCCTGTTTTTTTATATTTAGCATCTGATTATTACATAAACTTATAGATGAATTTGCGACCAACTAAAATATGTTGTTTGCATCCAATGTTACATCTTTATAGCAGTTGTCTGTTTCCGGTTGACAAAGATGAATTGTTGGGAAATTTTATAGCAACACGCTACAATGTTGGCAGAGATGAATAATTTGCTAGTTGGATAAATAGATGAATCAATACCTTTTGTAATGTCACTAATCTCATATATAGGTTTCTGTTATCCTTTTAAGGTGTACTGAAAAAACGACTGTTGTTTTTTACTTTTGGTAGCTTTGAAGAGAAGAATGTTAGTTTTTTTATTTGTTCAATTTATATGAACAATAACATGAATGTAAATTTCAATATCTTAAATTTTATGATTTTCACTAAAAATTGCTGGCCAACCCAAAATTGGATGGGCTACACAAAAGATTGGACTTGGCTAACCCTGACACAATTTTACATGAACTGATATTTACTGGGCCAACCTAGCCCAATTTTGGGCCACAGAGCTAATGGGCCTGTCCAACCTAAATTTTTAATTAATTTTTAAAACAATTATTTATAATTTTAAAAAATAAATAAAAAAAACAAAAAAATGAAATCTATCATCTTTTTCCAACCACCCCCATCCCCACCCCGACGAATTTGAGAACGTGACCAAGGGAAGGGAAAGGTCGTGAAACCAAGGAAAAATCTCCCTGGTTTCACGATGATTTCTCGCGAAACCAAGGAGAAAATCCCCCCCATTTGCTGCGCGTTTCATAGTGGTGGGGGGTGGGGACTTGGGCAAAAATATTTTATCGGGCTAGTCCGGGTTCAACCGGATTAGCCCAATGAGTTTATTGTACCGGGTTAAATTGATCCAATTTTTATTTTGTCAACTTTTTATTGAGCCAGCCCATCCCAGAATCTGGGCTATCTGGGTTGGCCCATTTTGCCACCTCTAATTTTCACAGACAAATATGGAGTAACAAGAACGTATCTTCATCCATAAGAAAAGGTTTAATTATGTATCTTAAATCTCTTGAATCTTCGTTGAGCGATTTAATTGCATATGTCTAATCTCCAAAATGCGCTTTAATATATGTAGTTTAATTGTATGAAAATTGTGTTTGTCTCCATTTACCTCTCACATAATGACATGAATAAATTGATGGAATAACATGTCATTTTATAGGTAGATAAATGACCAATCTTCTAGTCAGGTTGTAATTATATTTTCCATCAAAATAGAGTTATAATGGAAATCAACTTCTCCAATAATTATCTATTTGATATTATCCATAAGACATATTATCAAATCCGATAACTTATCATGTAGGCTACATAAAGTCTAACATTCTTCCACTTGGCGTATATGACAATATGCCTTTATAATGTAATAATATATTACTATTATGCGCGCATTCGTATGGACAATCATCATAATAACCAAATATTGAGTAAACTACCAATACGAGTCATAACAGTTCTATATCATTAGATCGATATAGTTCCTTCCATGTACCACAATATTAGCAACTTACCCAACTTGATCTATAAGTGAGAAGTATTCGTAATGGTCCCGTAATGTTTTGTCAAAGACTATTCATGTTGTCATCATTATCCAATCTCATACATGTACATAAATATTGATAAACAAGAAATAAATCAAAAACAGTTCAATTATCATTAGTGAGCTTAGAATGTCAATGAACCATTATAAGAAAAATATTAATTACTTCTACTAAGATTCATGCTTTTCACATGTCCATTAATAGCCTTTGGTGGTAGTTATTTCAGTAATGGATCCTTAACCATAAGTTGTTGCTTGTTTGTTTATTTGACATTCTTTGTTTTTGAACTCCCTTTTTGATGACAAAGTATTAGCACTATTAGAATACTTTTCATTCTTGGAGAAAATGACAATTGCAGAATTACAATAATTTTTAGCGACTTGGTATAAGAGTCGACAACTCCAAGTCCTAAAATAAAATTCTGCAACCATAATAATTATTTGTAGTCTCAAAGCATGCTATAAATTCAACGTCCATAAAATAATGACAGACTGTTATCCACTTTTACAAAATATTATTTCTCCACATAATAGGAACAAATAACCAAATGTGGGTAATCTACTGTCAAGCCATTCAACATAATGAACCTAAAATAATATAAGTTTGATTACGTATTAAGCTCCATACAATAGATGCATACATAATGTTTCTCCATATGTTTTCACTCAATTGCATGAGACTATATTTATTCCCTATCTTTAATGGAACAAACCGAGATCACTACTAGCAAGCAAAATATCAACATACACAAGCAAAATAATTTGCTCCCACTGACCTTCAGAAATATACACCGATAGACTGATATACAATATTTTTTTAAATCTAAAGAAAGTTATACTATCATCGAAATTAAACTATCATTGTCTAAAAGCTTGTTTAAGTCCGTTCATTGACTTATTAAGGTTACATACATTGCCGCCCTTTCCTTTATTCGAGAAGCCCTTAGGTTGGTTCATATAAATTTCTTTATCTAAACTCTCATTTTAAAAAGTTGTTTTCACATTCATTTGATATAGCTCCAATTCAAAATGTATTACTAGTGCCATAATGATTCTAAATGAGTCTTTCTTTAAAATAAAAAAATAGGAGAGGTCCTCTTTATAATCAATGCCTTCATTTTGAGTAAAACTTTTAGCAACAAGTTTAGCTTTATATCGTTCAATATTGCCATTGGAGCCACGTTCAATCTTAAAGACCCATTTACTATTTTTCATCATTGAGACAATTTAACGATGTTATAAACTTTGTCTTGTTCTATAGATTTTAACTCATCTTTCATGGTATCAATCCATTTAGCATAATCATTTCATTCTATGGCTTATGAAAATGAAATCAAATCCATAATTTGATTCTTATAGATGTGTCAGATAATCATTAGGAATAGCTTGTCTCATTTTTCTGTGGGATTTTTTTAATGCTATGCATTGTGATTGTTCTACATTAGGTTCATTATTTGTTATTTCTTCATGGAGTAGTTGATTACCATTGTTAGGTATTTCAACAACAGTATTTTAGAAATAACAATGTTAGAAGTTTTAGGTAAATGAATCTCTATCCTAAATTCTTCAATATCCATATTTCGTAGTTCCGCACTCCCACTAACATCACAATTCTTAATGAACTTAGCATTTCTGATTTCAACAATTATTGGACTACGATTAAGACAATAAAACATATAACCTTTAAATTTGTTCAGAGTAACTAATAAAGTAACTATTGATCATTTTAAAATCTAATTTCATTCATGTGGATTATAAATCACAACTTCTACTTGGAATCCCCAAACATACGGGTTTCTTTTCTTTCCACAATCCAAAATATATCTTTGGAACTGCCTTACTAGGAACCCAGTTCAATGTATAAATAGCGATTTTTTAAAACATACATCCACAACAATAAAGGTAAAGATGAATTACTTAACATACACCTAACCATATCCATCAGAATACAATTATGCCTTCCAGCTACTTTATTCTACTGTGGTATACCTGGCATAGTGTATTGATAAGTTTAGCAAATGGGCATAAGTATTACTTCTCACTATGTTCACCATTTCTATCAGATCGTATGACTTTCACATTTCTATCTAGTTTTCTTTCTACTTTATTGATATATACCTCAAGTATGTCCATTGCTTGAGTTATATCATGCAACAAACATAAATAACCATAACTTAAATCAAAGAACTAGTTATTGCATTTAAACAAACTAAAATATCTTTTTTTAAATTTGAAACTATGTCCAAAAAGGTCAAGTTTTTAAAATGGACACAAAATTATGAGAATCATAAGGGACAAAGTGTCTATAATAAGTCTCAATGATGACTATTGTGTAAATAAGTCTCAATGGTGACCATTATGTAAACTTAAAGCTAGGTCTAAACACCTTTAACTAAAACTCTAACTTAATTCCTCATAACATAAGCAAAATACTATTATGTCTTTATGATTTTGGTTGAGGTGAATCACTACATTATGTTGGACACATAAATAGTAGTTTCATATATCATCCACATAGTATTATAAGGAACTCCAATTAAATATGGTTCAAAACATTTAAAAGTACTAGGCTTACCATTATTTTTGAACTATGCCTTACATTTATGGCAATTTTTAAAATAGTGTCCACATATTTTTAAAGAATTGACACTTATCATTATTACGTTCCTTATTTTGAGTCTCAATAACTTTAAGAGGCTCATTCTTTATCTTGAGTGGTAATTTCTTTCTTTTGTCTTTAACCAAGTTTATTTTTAACTTCTTGAGTAATGAAGTTAACATAATTAATTCTATGCCACTTAAGTCCTATCTCCTCTTAAGCATGTTAGTCAATTCACTTCCATTCCACTTATTTCTTATAGTGTTATAGTGAATTTATAATGATATGTGCTGAGGAGACAAATAGTTCAGAATGAACTAAAAGGAATTATTAACTTTTATCCTTAAGGTTTCCAACTTTACTTTTATTTTAGACATCTCTAGGACATATTCATACATGCTATGTCTACCATCAAATTATATGGTGGTAAAGTTAACCATAAAGCAAGAGACTTATCAATAGTTCAGATTCTAGACACTCAAAATATTTTTTTTATTTATAAAAGGGTTATCTTAAAATTGCTTGCTAATTCAAATTCAACTGTTCGATATTTTTCAAACTTTATAGAAAATATTTTCTTAGCAACACATTTCTCAGATATCAAGTCTAGATCAAGATCCATAATACTTAAATAAAATTAGACTTACTTACGCTAATCCGAGAAGTTTAATTCATTAGTCATCAAAACAGATGAAGCATAATAATAAAGAGAAACTTGAATTAATACAATAAAGTATGTGCTCTATACGTCAATGCTTTGAGATATGAGATAAATCAGATTCAAATAGATAATAAATATATATCAAAGATCTCATTTGGGTAGATTCTACGATACACCATTAATAACAATTATGATGCTTTCTATGTACATTCTATTATCTTTGGATATATAAAATGACCAATTAAGAAATATCAATTACCCCATCATGTTGATTAATCTTATGATGGTTAATCTACCTTTGGGTGATAAAATATCACCATATTTAATAAACGTGTTACTCATGTACTATGTATCATTAATAAGCATCTATATTAAATGGGACAACATACTAAACTTTATTAAACAATTTAACATTCTTGAAACATTCTAGTTTGGTCACTTTGGTGACTAACAAACTATACATAAATGAATATCTTTAGTAATAAATGTTTTATACATATTACTATTGCTTTATTAAACAATTCAATATTACATGAAACATTCTAATTTGGTAACTTTAGTGACTAACAAACTATATATATATATAATATGAATATCTTTGAACTGAGTAATAAATATTCCGTAAGCCACATCAATAATATTTCTTTATTAAACAATTAGATGTTTATGAAGCGTTCTTATTTGGTCATTTTGGTGACTAAAAAACTATACATAATATGAATATCTACAAGAAAAATAAATTTCATACACTACAATTAATTTATATATTGATCCGTATGTTAATAAATTAATTAATTGTAACCGAGTTTGCAGAAATTATAATGTTTTAATGAAGAGGTTGCGGGTTCAAGGCCCAGTAACTACTACCCTTTAAAGTTTTACATGACACTATAATTCATATATATCATTTCTTGATAAACTTGCAACCTGTAGTATAGTTGGTAGGCTGTATACGGTGTAACATAATGGTTTCAAGTTTGAGTTTTCATGACCAATTACTGTATTTTGTGTTTTTCAACCAAACATTTTTCTTTCACTTTAGAATACACATTGCAATGCATTAATGCAATCTATTTATATAACTCCAATTCATAACAAAATATAAAATTAGCATAAAGTTGATTATAATGTGATATTATTACCACACCATTTTGAAGCACTTCAAATACAGGAATTTGGAGTTAATTAAATGTCATATCCCTCAATACAAGTGGCAAAATTATGATAATTGTGTCATACATATTTCCATAAACAACATGTTTCATGACACGAAAAACATGTGGCATGTTTTAAAAACAAATATTCGCATTATTAATTTATTTATATATAACATAATCTTGCCAAAAATTTAAGAGCGTACAAAATCAAGAGAGAGATTAAGCGTTAATGGAAAATCATGAGTTTATAAATTATAAGTTCTGATACCACATGTTAGTTTTTTTATTTGTTCAATAATATGAACATAAATTCCAAGATCTTAATTTTCATGATTTTCATAGACAAATACGGAGTAACAAGAACATACTTTCATCCATAAGAAACTATTTAATTCTGTATCTTAAATCTCTTGAATCTCCGTTGAGCAATTTAATTGCATATCTCCAATCTCTAAATACACTTTAATATATGTAGTTTTTTTTTTTTATCGAAATGTAAATATATAGATCAAAAGAAATGTACAAATACAACCGGACATACCCGGGTAATCAAACAAAGTGAAAACTAGAAAGGGCCAACATCCTAGGCCCAGAGGAAAAGGAACAAACTAGATAGTGGAATCAAATGAGATCAAAACATTATGATACAAACTAAATAATACTTTGTATACATGTATTTTAATATATGTAGTTTAATTGTATGGAAATTGTGTTTATCTCCCTTTACCTCTGATAGGTGCGTTTTGTGTACTTATTCGGGTATTTAAACTAAGCTTTTACCCCTTCATATTATTGATTTTATACTTAATTTAGTGTGTAATTCTTTATATTTCAGTTTTGGACCCGTATGTAAGAAATTGGAGAAGAATGGAGGAAAAATCAATAAACTAGAATATATCTTAGAAGTACGGGAACTCAATTGTACTCAATTGAAACTTGAAAGACCAAATTGGAGGTTATGAAAAGTTATAGGACTAAAGAAGATAATATAGATATTTGGAGGACCCAAAACCAAAATTTGAACAACATCCCAACTTATAGCTGGGTGAGCGCCCAGCACTGTTCAAACAAAGCAGTATACAAAATCACCACCTGGGCGATCGCTCAGGCTGATTTCTCTGCGCGGATTATTTTCTTTCATTTTTGAATCCTAATACACTTAGGAAACCTTTTGGGCCGCAAATTTTGTAATATTTTGAGATCTTTTGGGGCGGCATTAGGAAAGTATAAATATGAGTTATTAACTCATAACGGTTATTGATTTTTTGGGAGAAAAACAATAGATGAAAACACAAATCGGAGATCAAGAATTGCTCTTTCAAGAATTCAACGAAGATCAAGATCAAGACATCATCCTTTTGAGTTTTATTCGTCTCCAGTTGATGAATTCCATATTTTTTTATTATTAGTATGCTAGGCTAGTTTATTTAGTGCTAGGATTACGATGAAACTTGTAGTTTAAATTCTTATATCTAAAGACTTGGTTTTTGACGATTTATTTCAATATAGTTTTGAATAATTAATTTTGATTCATTGGAATCTACAATTATATACTTAGTAATTATATGAGTGTTGTGGTTTGTTTTACTATTGAAAGATCGAAAGCAGGCTAGACATTATTTTAATTATCTTGAAGTCTGATAGTAGGGATGGCAAAAAAACCCGCCGACCCGAACCCGCCCCGCGCCCCGCCCCGCCCCGCCCCGCCCCGCCAAGAGCCGCCCCGCCCCGCCCCACGAAGCAATAGGGGCGGGTTTGGGGCAGAAAAATCTGCCCCGGGCCGGGTCCGGGGCGACCCGCCCCTAAAAAAAATTTTTTTTTTTTTTTTTTTTTGAAAAATCATAAAATATAGTAAAAATTATGATTTTCACTAAAAATAAACTAAAGAAGAATCAAATCCGGGTTAAAACTTATAAACTACTAACATTAACCACTATACGGCTATATCACAACCCAAATCTTATAATTTTTTTGTTTTGCTTGGTATAAATATTTAAAAAAAATTGTATATATATTTTTTTAATTATTTTTCAGTTTAACAAAAAAAAAAAAAAAAAAAAGTTCGCGGGGCGGTTGGCGGGTCCAACAGCCGCCCCGCCCCGCCCCGCGAATTCACGGGTCGCGGGTCGCGGGGCGGGGCGCGGCGGGGCCGACCCGCCCTGAACCCGCCCCATTGCCATCCCTATCTGATAGGAGATAAAAATATACCGTTATGCTTTAGGTGATATTTAATTATCCATAAAAATTTAATGCATTCGTTTGTATTCGCATTCATCATAGAGATATAGTTGAGTCATACTTATGAATATGTTTAATTTTATTTGAGAGAAATTGATAAATAATTTAAGGATATTGATCTTCATAACTAATGTAATTTGTCAAAACCAAGAATCAAGATAAAAGAATTAACAACTATAAGTAAATTCGAGATCTTAATACTTTTCTTTCTTAAAGTTAAAGTAATTTTCAAAAATCCATCTTTTACTTAATTGAATTATAATCATTTAACTGTTCTTAGTTTATATTTTAAATTAGTTTAATCACCAAAATTTTCAAAGTTAATTAAATTCGGTTAAGGTTGGTATAATTGCAATTGAATTATCTAAATTCTTGTGGGAACAATACTTAGACTCATAATCTATTTTATTACTTGAACGATCTGTACACTTGTGAAATTATTAAACATATAAAATCGCTGACAACCTCTCACATAATGACATGAATAAATTAATGGAATAATATGCCCTTTTATATATAGAGAGATGACCAATTTCCTAGTCAGACTGTAATTCTATTTTCCATCAAAATATAGTTATAATAAAAATCAACTTCTCCAATAATTATCTATTAGATTTTATCTATAAGACAATATCAAATCCAATAACTTATCATGTGGGCCACATAAAGTCTAACAAAGGACTCGAGTTCAATATAGCCATTAGTTTACAAAACAAATAAGCAAGCAAATATACACAAATTATGTTCCATAAGAAACTAGCACAACTAATTTAAATATATAATTAAACGCCTAAATGTAAATCCCGTCAAGTAACAATGCAAATCAACTTTACGAAACTGAATTAAAGTATTCCATGCCCATTTTCTTTCCCGTTCTCTTATGCATTTCCTTTTTCCTTCTAAATAGTTAGGTTCAATGATATCTCCATGTCTTCTTCTTCAGATATTCTTGCAAGTAGTGCTCTAGTCGTCTATAATTACGACAAATTCCTTTATTCTTTTCTATCATTGTGAGAATCTATTGCATGATCAATTGTACACCAACTACAAACAATCTAATTAATCATGGGACAACACATATTTAATCACATTGGATAGGATTATATGGACATCAGCTAATATATTTACAAAATGATTGCCATATTTCAATAATTCTTGAAGACAAATGCACTGAATAATGGGTGAATTTTCCTATGCACTCGTGCTCCCCACTTAGTAGATGTTGGATGATGCTAAGTTACAGAGCATGGGAGATAATAACAAGGATTATAGTTTAGACCAATAAAAAAGAAAAATTCTGAAATGCGTATCAAAGAACACACTAAACTGGAAACTTGCTATTCACATGATATGTAAGAATCATAAAAATGTTGAGGAATTGCAGTTTGTGCATTGGCATCCAGGTATCAATAAAACTTCATGCCACAAATTGTAGGGCAAATCGATTAAACTTCCACTGACAACAAAGACAAAAGACAACGATTACGTATTTCTCACCAGCCAAATCTTTCCCTTACTTTTAATTCATCGACTCAATCTCACTCACAACAGAGATATATGACCCTGTTTTATATTTTCCCCAATCGTCCATCTACTTAAAAAATGAATACCAAACAAATAAATCGTTCAAAGATGTGCAAACTCCATATGTGTATAGCTTTTGAACTAGATTTTTTTTCCTAATCAATCTTTTTGTTTAATTTTTTTGCTTCCATATTTTTAGAAGTTCCCACAATCTCCAAGAACGTCAAAATACCATCAATTAAATGAGAGCTAAAAGTCGTCATATTAACTGATTTAACACAGTAACCAAATTGAAACGATTTTTAAAATCAGTGACTATTTTCAAATCCACAATTCATGACACTTAACATACTTGTGTGAATCGTTAAACTCGATTTCGCCAAATATGAAAGTTGAATAGCAGTAGAGAATGAGATGGTGTTGGGGTTTGAAGATTTTCTTCATCTATCTTTACAAGGTAAAACAGTACAATGTGAATGCCAGTCGGTTCAGTGATGGATCTTATGTTACCAGCAACAGTGATTCCACTAGCGACGAGCTCTTTCTCGAAAGTGAAAATCAGCGACGAGAAAGTGAAAATAAAATGGGCCACTCTGGTTCACCCTCTCCACGGCTGAAATTTGAGGATAAATGTGGAAAATTATATTGGGGTATTTTCGTCATTACATTTTACAGTCACCTCACAATCTGTAATTAGTGTTATAATATTGGTATTATAATATTGTTCAAATATTAAAATCATATATATATATATGTATGTGTGTGTGTGTGCGCGGATTGGGTGATCGCCCAGGCCGTTCTGCACTAGCCATTAGGCTAGTGCAGTTTTTCAACTCCTTGTGCCTTTTCATAATAAATTGTGTCATTTCATGATAGTTTAAACACTATTTCGTGATATGTAAATGGAAATATATAAATAGATTATAGATTTCATATATTAACATAAGACAAAACATCAAACAAGAGAAATAATTCTCATATTCTCTCCAAATTCAGATTTTATCTAAAAGTTTCTTTGTTCTACTTTTCTGGATTTCACTTTTGCTTGTGCAATTCGGTTGAAGACTTATAAATCTGCCAAAGCTATTTGCTTGAAGACCCTTTAGCATTTCATTCAACGAGAGGGCGCAAATAACGCTTTTAGGATAGCGTTCTTCGCGATACAAGTTCGGTTGTTCTTTGTTTTATTTGCCGATTTTCTTCATCAAGTTTTTTGGAGTGTTCTTGTCACATCAAAGAATTTTTCAACAATCTAAAAGCGTTATAATTAGATATGGCAATTGAGAGTGAAACAACAATGGTAACAATCAAGTTAATAAACCAAGATTTGGTTCGTTTGGATAGGTTTGACGGAACCAACTTCATCCGGTGGCAAGACAAGTTGAAATCCTTGTTGACTACGTTAAAGATCTTCTACATTCTTAATCCCAACATGCGTGCAATCTCTGAACCGACAGAAGATGATAATGATGGAGTGGGGGCTAAAAGGAAGAAACGCCAAGAAGATGAACTAATTTGTAGGGGTCACATTCTAAATGCACTTTCCGACAAATTATATGATCTCTACACTAACACAACATCAGCAAGGCAAATTTGAATAGAACTGGAGTACAAATATAAAGCAGAAGAAGAAGGTACTAAGAAATTTCTAATCTCAAAGTATTTTGATTTTAAATTTCTTGATAACATCTCATTGTTGCCTGAAGTACATGAACTACAAGTTATCATCAACAAATTGAGAACGATGAAGATTGAACTTCCCGAACCTTTTCAAGTGGGTGCAATTATTGCTAAATTGCCCCCAACTTGGAGAAGTTATAGGAAGAAAATACTTCACAACTCTGAAGACTTTTCATTGGAGAAAGTTCAAAAACATCTCTGAATTGAGGAAGAGTCTAGGACAAGAGATGGGAATGAAATTTCTCATATTGGTACTTCAAAGGCCAATGTCATGGAAGAAAACAACAAGTCCAAGAAGAGAAAGTCCTTCAAGGATGACAACAAATTCAAAAAGAAGTTCAAGGGAGAATGCTATGTTTGTAGTAAAACCAAACATCAAGCAAAGGATTGTTGGAACTGAAAAAAAAGTAAAATTGAGGACAAGGTGAATTCTCTTGAAAATGACAACATTGTTGCCACCGTAAGTGAAATCAATGCTGTTAAGGAAAAGGCTCCGGGATGGTGGTTTGATACTTGCGCCACCATTCATGTTTGCTATGACAAAATATTCTTCAAAACATATCAAGAGGTTGATGATGTTCAACCAATTAAAATAGAAAATGAAGGATGCTCCAAAATCATAGACAAAGGGAGTGCGGAACTTCAATTCACATCCGGGAAGAAAGTTATATTAACTAATGTACTTCACGTGCTGGATATGAATAGAAACCTTGTTAGTGGAGACTTGTTGGAAAAATCGGGCATTAAAACGGTTTTTGAATAAGGAAAACTTGTACTATCCCGTAATGGAATTTTTGTGGGAAAAGGCTACTCTACTGAAGGAATGATCAAGTTATGTACTATTGATAACAATGATAATAAAATGAATTCTTCTTACTTGTTGTGTTCTATTAAATTATGGCATAAAAGATTAGAACATATATGATATTCGTCTTTACATAGAATGTTGAAAGATGGTATCATATCTTGTAAAATTGAAAAACACAATAAATGTGAAATTTGTGTTAAATAAAAAATGATTAAAAAACATTTTCATGGTGTAGAGACATCAACTCAGTTACTTGATCTTATTCATTCGGATATATGTGAATTAAATGCATGCTAACTAGAGGAGGAAATAGATATTTTATAACATTTATAGATGATTACTCTAGGTTTTGTTATGTGTACTTAATGAAACGTAAAGATGAGGCATTTAATATGTTTAAAGTATACAAAACCGAAATTGAGAATCAACTTGGAAAAAAGGATAAAAATTCTTAGAAGAGATAGAGGTGGATAATATTTCACTAATGAATTTAATAATTTTTGTGAAGAACATGACATAATACATAAATGTAGTGCTCCTAGAACACCCGAATAGAATGGTTTAGCAGAAAGAAAAAATAGGACATTAGTTGAAATGATTAATGTTATGTTATTACATACTAAATTACCAAATAATTTGTGGGGTCAAGCGTTGTTAATTGCTTGTCATATAAGTAATTGAATTTCTTCTAAAAAGCTTAAAGTTTTTCCTTATGAATTATGGAAAGGAATAAAACCAAACATTGGATACTTTAAAGTGTGGGGGTGTCTTGCTTATTACAAGAACACTAACCCTAAAAGAAATAAGTTAGGACCTAGAGGCATTAAAAGTACTTTTATTGGATATGCTTCAAATAGTAAATTATATAGGTTACTTGACTTAGAATCTAATGTGCTTATAGAATCCTGGGACGTGTAGTTTTTTGAGAAGTCATTAAGTGTTGATGAAATTCCTCAAACTCCATTGGAAACTCAAGAGGAGCTTCCAAATTCTAGAGAGTCACCAGAAACATTTTCGAAAAATGTTATTGAGTCTAGTGAATCTCGAAGAAGTAAGAGAGTTCGAAAAGAAAAGGCATTAGGACCAGATGAAATAGATTCTCAATAAATTACCTTATGCTTAATAGAAGCTAATAGGGATGACGTTATAAGAACAATTCCTTATGTTCTTCAAGTTGAAAGTGATCCTAAAACCTACAAAGAGGCTATGGCTTCTAGAGATATTATATTATGGAAAGATGCTATAAATGATAAAATGAATTCTATAATATCCAACAATATTTGGGAGATTGTTGATTTACCTGAAGGATCAAAGCCAATTGGTTATAAGGGGGTATTTCGAAAGAAATATAATACCGATGGTTCGATCCAAACTTTTAAAGCTATATTGGTAGCTAAAGGCTATAGACAAAAAGAAGGAATAGATTATTTTGACACCTATGCACCAGTATCTAGAATTACTTCTATAAGAATTCTTTTTGTATTAGCTTCTATTTATGATTTATGTGTTCATCAAATGGATGTTAAAACGACATTTTTAAATAAAGATTTAGATGAAGAAGTTTACATAGAATAACCAAAAGGTTTCAAATTACCCAATGATGATAATAAAGTATTTAAATTAGTTAAATCTTTAAATGGATTAAAGCAAGCACCTAAAAAATGGCATGAGAAATTTGACAATGCTATCATATCTTTTGGTTTTGTGCACAACACGGTAAATAAATGTTTGTATACAAAAACTTGTGATAGATATGTTGCTTTTGTTTGCTTGTATGTAAACGACATGTTGATTATAAGTAAACACATGATTGGTGTTACATAAACGAAGAGGTTTCTATTTTCCACGTTCAAAATGAAAGATCTTGGTCAAGTAGATAAAGTGATTAAAGATAGTGAGGGTTATACATTAACACAATCACAATATATTGAGAATG
Organism: Forsythia viridissima; assembly: GCA_030279155.1. Lineage (NCBI taxonomy): Eukaryota > Viridiplantae > Streptophyta > Magnoliopsida > Lamiales > Oleaceae > Forsythia > Forsythia viridissima. Next base: position 9,684,809 of record CM059044.1, read on the forward strand.
TGATAAATAAGTTCAAACATTTGAACATAAAAGAAGCAAATACCCCGTTTGATCCAAGTATCAAACTTGTGAAAAATAATGGAAGGGCTATTGCACAACTTGAATAAGCAAGTGCAATTGGTAGTCTAATATACGTGGTACAATGTACAAGACCTGACATTGCATTTGCAATAAGTAAACTAAGTAGGTTTACAAGTAACCCAAATGTTGAACACTGGAAAGCTATTGGTAGGGCTCTTGGTTATTTAAAGAGAACCATAAACCTTGGACTCCAATATTCTAAGTTTCCGGCTATCTTAGAAGGATATACCGATTCTAGTTGGATATCAAGTGTTGGTGAAAATAAATCTACTTCAGGTTGGATTTTTACTCTTGGAGGAGGTGTTATTTCTTAGAGGTCAAAGAAACAAACATGCATTACTCACTCAACCATGGAATCTGAGTTCGCAACATTAGCAGAAACGGGAAAAGAAGCGGAATGGCTTAGGGATCTTTTATATGAAGTTCCATTGGATATGAAGAAATAATCTTCAATATCTAATAGTAGAGCTACTCTAGCTAGAGCCTACAGTGAGGTCTATAATGGGAAGTCTAGACATATGAGTCTAAGACATAACTATGTAAGAAGCTTAATCAAAAGGGGAATAATTTCTCTTACATACGTGAGATCAAGCGAAAATTTAGCTGATCTATTTACTAAACCACTTACTAAAGAGCCAGTAAGATTAACGTCAAGTAGGATAGGGTTAAAACTCCTAAATTAAAATTTGCCAATGACGGCAACCCTACATGTCATTACGAAATGAGTAATCCACGAGTTCCAAGGGTAATAACAAGTCATTCGATATGTAGATTGTTTTCAACACTTTAACTTAATTAAAGTCCTATCCTTATGATGTAAGTGCTGAGTGTTACGGATAAGAGGGTTGAATTTATTATACTCTTAATGAAATTCAGTACGTTGTACTAGTGTCTTTAAACGTAACCAAGACACTGTGAGAATTTCACCTATATGAACCTAGAGGTGGTGCCGCTTCAAGAAAAGTTGGAGTTACTTTCTGAAAGGATTATGAATTTGGATGGGCGCAAGGCCTTTAATGCGCTATAGTAAATTTATGTGAAACATACTGAGATAGAATGTTTACGTGTGTGATATTTCCGGTATTGTCACAAGGAATAACGGGCTCAAAGCCAAGGCTACTCGGGATGTCGATAACACTTTATAATATTTACACTAAAATAAGGTTCAAATCGAAAGATACATTATCCTATGCGTAGCATCGTCTTTAAAATCTGAGTTGTTTGAATATTTGAACGAGTGGATGATTGTTATAATATTGATCAAATATTAAAATCATAAAATAATAATATGTGTGTGCAATTGGCCTGGATGTCGCCCAAGCCAATAAGACGGGTGATTAATTGGGTTCTGCTCTGCAAAAGCAGAACCCAATTGGGCTTTACTGGGCGATCGCCCACGCCGTTCTGCACTAGCCTAGGCTAGTGCAGTTTTTCAACTCTTTGTGCATTTTCATGATAAATTGTGTCATTTCATGATGATTTAAACACTATTTCGTGATATGTAAATGGAATAGATTATAAATTTCATATATTAACATAAGAGAAAATATCAAACAAGAGAAATAATTCTCATATTCTCCCCAAATTCAGATTTTATCTAAAAGCTTCTTTGTTCTACTTTTCCAGATTTTACTTGTGCTTGTGCAATTCGGTTGAAGATTTGTAAATCTGCCAAAACTATTTGCTTGAAGGCCCTTTAGCATATTATTCAACGAGAGGGCACAAATAACACTTTTAAGATAGCATTCTTCACGATACAAGTTCGGTTGTTCTTTGTTTTATTTGCAAATTTTCTTCTTCAAGTTTTTTGGAGTGTTCTTGTCATATCAAAGAATTTTCCATTAGACCTGTATCCCTTATGTACAAACATCATTACTCTAAAATTATATACATCATTTTGTTATTTATTTAACTTAATTTTTATTTAAAATTTTCGCATCACATATCAATTAGCACAATAATTTTATATTTTTCTCTTATGAAAAATTTAATTCACACAACTATAATAATATATTTAGTATGTAAAATTAAATATTATTTAATAAATGTACCAGAACTATTTGCATATTTTATAAAGGTTAGAAATCAAAATACAATTATCTCTAACTAAAACTAAGAGTATATTTGTCCTTTTTATCAAATAAAAATTTTGCGTACTAAAACACATAAGTTATAGACTTTTGTACCAAAAAATAAATATTATGAACCATTTCCACAACGAGGGCAAAGGTTAGGGACATTTGGTTCAAAATCCCAATGAAAATAGATTAGATAGGTAATAAAGTGATAATTCCATTTGCTTATTGCAATGCCAAATTGAAAGTTGAAAGAGACAAATACAATACAAGTTTCCCCAAAGTGCACAAATTCACAAAGTTGTGAGCAACATGTACAACTACTGCACAAACTGCGTCTTATAGAACACCATATACACCTGACACAACACCAAAACAATATATACAACCTGCTAAAAGTGTACCAACAGGAAAAAAAAACTATATTACCTAAGGCTCATTTCAATCCAAACATGTTTCTGCACAAACCTTTTCAAAATGTTCTATTTATCCACTCCTTCATATCTGCAACTTAACCAGTTCGATGTTGCAGATTGCTTATTATCAGTTAATCGTCTCAGAATCTTCTGGAATGACTTTGGTTTTCTGTTCGGTGCTATATTCTGCAGCCTCATTTCGAGTCTGAATGATGTCATCCTTGAAAGAATTAGTCCCCGAAAGGGCTTCAGTTGGATTCATATTGTCCTTGGTCTTGAAAGAGTTATTGCCAGAACGAGACTCAGCACTAGAAACAACTGAACCTGGAATAACTAAATTAGTAACCCCAAGTGGGGCTTCAGTCGGATTCATATTGTCCTTGGTCTTGAAAGAGTTATTGCCAGAACGAGACTCAGCACTAGAAACAACTGAACCTGGAATAACTAAATTAGTAACCCCAAGTGGGACATCCGTTGATGATGGAAGAGTCGATTCATCAGAAGAATCACACTGCGAAGCAGTGTCGTTATCTGATGGTGTCGAGCCCGAGTCAGTTCTAGACTTCCTCCTTTCTTTCCGCGAAAGTGCAAATTTCAAGCTTTTTCCAGGATGCTTCAAAATGCCCTTAGCCATATCCTTCACATGCCCTTGTTGTGGGCTTTCCTGCTCACTTCGTTCCCGATTCTCTTTCTCATCATCTTTTGGAGCCTTCGCAGAATATGGAGTAGCAATGGTATCATCTACTATCAATTTCACGCCAATTTCCTTGTCATTTAATGCCTTAATATTAGCGTACGAAGATGCAGACTCAGGCTCTACGAGACACTTGGATTTCTCCTCGGTTCGTGGGCTCCTGTGGAACACCGAGCTGAGCTTTCTTAAGCCCTTCCGAATTGGATTTGTTGAACGTGGTTTATTAGCATCCACACTTTCATCAGCGCTACTGGAGGTCGATCCTCGGGAGCCAATTGGATCGCCACCCTCAGCCTGAGCTTGTCCATCAAGGTGATAAGTTTCAAGGTGTGTACTCTTCCCCTTCCGTGGCTCCCACACTTGTGCAACCTCACTACCTGGCTGATGAATCCAAATCCCAGTCTCCCGTTGCCCTTCAATGTCAATCGGCTCAAACTTGTCCGCAACTTTCAGGGATTTCTCAGATGATTTAAATGAGGGGCCTCTCTGAGCAGCATCAGCTGCGACTGAATTTCTCTTCTGCTCATTGTCAAAACCTTCTGCATCACGTGTATTTTCTGCACCCTGCAAATAATCAATGACTTCAGCATCTCAAAAGTAAACTGCATCGTCCATTTGGACAATATATAAATGTAAAACAACATTGCATGCTAGCACTTTAAAGCCCATTTCATTCCAGATCAAGTACCCTGTGGCCTGTGCCACACCCTAATTATGGCTGTCCACTATATTCTATGAGCAATCAGGTACAGAGCAGTATGCTTCAATATCTCAAAATTAACCTTCCACATTAATTTCACAGATCAACATATGCATGGTCAATGCCACAATTCTTATATTTACAATGTCTCTAGCATATGAAAGTATATGCTGTATATGCTTCAGACAAGGACTCATTGACCAGCAAATTCTGGTTGTCATCTGCTCGAAAGCTAACTACATCCCACATTTTCATCTCATCTCCAAAGTTCTAATATCTTGATCATTGGCAGTTTGGCACCATCAGATTCTGTTGGAAAATAATGCTGTAAGCTAGCACTTACCAACTAATTTTTGCTCCCATAACTTCAAAAATATAAATACAATTTGTTGGTTTTGAACAATGAACTTTAACATTGAATAGAAGTTAGAAGCAAATTTCTGGTAATGAAACTAAGGATCTCACGGTTGGCATGCAAGTCATTTTCCCAATTTATGCACGAAGAACAAATTATGGTAAAATGATTAAATTAAACAAGTATTAGAGGAAACCATTTTTTATCTTTTTAAAGGAAAAAACATATTGAAGCTTAATGTGACAGACTATTCTATATTTATTTATGAAATCAAAACAAAAGGTCCTTAGTTGACACATTGTCTTAAAAATAATATGCCATATAAAAAGTGGGAACTCAATAAACACAACTGAAAATATCCTGTTAAGAAAAAGAGTAGTCTAAATAAATTTTAACATGTATAAAAGACACTAAGAATATTGTTTGGAAACATATCATATCTTTCTTATTTCTCGTAATTTGATACCTAAAAACACTGTGTACTGAATCCTAATCGAATTGTTTGGGATTCAAAAGTGAAAGAAATCATTTTATCTACTAATAGTGGTCAAATTGGTTCTTACCAAATCATTCCCCTCGGGCTACAGTAAATCTCCATTTTGACAGAGGAGTGATTAAATAATGAAAATAAGACACTTGAGCTTAGTTTGGTATAACAGGATACTAACAATCTAGTAATATTGAATAAACTCTTTTATTTGCATCTATTATTTTACTTCCTTTAGAGAACAGCACCAGCAGCTAACTTTTCTTCTACTACTCTTTTTTAAACCTACAGTCCAGCCCCTCTACAACCACTAATACCACGTGCAGAGACAGTTTCATACCCATTTGTACATGTAACACATGAGCACACAACAAAATTCATTCTCCTCTTTTATATTTAATCCAACGAAATAGAAAGAGAACCACAATTGTTTAGGAAATGTTGAAAGTAAAACGATAACATTTATTCTGATCCTTAAGACTTCCATCATTTACTAATTGAAAACTTATATTCATTATTAACAAAAATTGTAAGCGATTAGCCAATTAATTATGTGTAAGCTTCCAGGAAATGTACCTATTTAACATCACGTCAAATAAATATCAACCATTTTCTCTCGATATGCTTGCAAATCCAGTTTTAACATAAACAACCACTTGCCAGTATTTAGTGTCTCAGAATCAAGAGCAATAGGGTATGATGACATTCAAAGGAAGTATCAGGCATCAAAGCATTTGCATCGTATTCATTGGCCATACACATATGATATATACAAACGATACTCCCTCTGTCCTACAAAGATAGGCTCATTTCTTTTTTCACACAGATTAAGAAATCTCATTTAATGTACTTGAAATTATAAAAATTTTACACACTTTTCCTATTATACCCCCATTTAATATTGGTCATTCATGAATCTAATAAATTTAAATGCTCATTTAAGTTACAATTGAAATTGAATTGCATTACATTGAAACAATAATGAAATTAATTGTTGACTTTGTTATTTGGGGATGGGTATTTTCTAGGCAAGGTGAAATTCATTGAATGCCTATTGTGTAAATGTGTGAATAAATTTATGTAATTTCCTATTATAATTGAAATATGTTAAGTTTATTTGGATTGATAACAATATAAATTAAATAAGGGTATACTAGGGAAAAAAAAATTTAATACACTCTCTTTAAAGTTAATAGCCTATTATTTGGGACATATAAATAAGAAAAACGAGTTTATCTTTGTGGGACGGAGGGAGTACCTTTGTATTGCCTTTGGAAACAGTTACTGCAAGATGCAATCTTCCCATTTTTATGTTCTCAAGGGACAACCACATGTCACGCCTCTGGCCACCCTTAAGATCATTGATGTTTACAGAACAATTTCTGCATCATTTGCATAATTAGTTTTAAGTAGATGCAAAAACAGTACAAAGAAATTGGAACTTTTGAGCAGTAGCTTCTGTGAAAAGTCAAGGTCCGTTTGGCACAGTTGTTATGAGTAGAGCTTTTAACAATAGATTTTTTAGTAGCAGACAGTAAAGCTTTTGTTAAAAAGTTATTGACTATTTGAAAATGAATTTAAAAATTGCTCTGAATATTAAATTATATGTTTGGTTGCATAACTATAAAAGTATTTTTATATAAACAATAAATTTATTTGACTAAACAATAGTTAATTATTATATATCTCATATTATTTTTTTAAAATAAATAATTTTTTTTATATTCTATAATAACTATTAAAATTAATATATTAATTTAATTATAATTAGACAATTATTTTAGTATATTTGACTAAAAAGTAATTAATTATTATATATATCATATTATTAATTTTAAAATAAATAATTTTTTTTATATCCTATAATAACTTTTAAAATTAATATATTACTTGTAATAACATAATTATTTTAGTATATATTATATTACTTAAAATTAATTAATTATTTAAATCAAACATATTACGTGTAATTTGTATTATATTATTTAACACGCCAATATATATTTTTCACTTTATATAAACATATGAAGTGACAATTTGTTATAAGTAATTAATGTGGCAAATAAATTTATATATTAATGTGTTAAATAAATTTATATTTTATGTATTAAAGACAGTTTTATTAATTTTTAAGTTCATTAAATGTAATTACAACTTCATATAAAAGCTCAATTATAGCTTTTTAGATAAGCTCAAAATTTGGACTTATCTAAAACAGTTTTTTTAAGCTATTTTTTTAGTCAAAAAGTGCTTATTAACTTTTGCCAAACAACCATAAATATAACCAAAAGCACTTTTGCTCTTAAGAAGTGCTTTTGGACCTCAAAAAAGCCCTTCCAAATACACTATAAAGCTTTAGTTGTTATCATAATCTCTACTCTCTAGGCATGTAAAAACATACTGGATCTTAGAGATTACAAAAACCAGTTACGATATTGAAACACTCTTTGGAATTAATGAATAATTATGTCATTTAACTTTATTCAGAATCCTCCAGGATAAGGGAACAGATAAGAAAAAGCACAGGCTTCCAGAGATGAACTGAGCTGAAGTAGCTTTTCTAATTGCAAAATTAATGTCTGTAAGTAAAATGAATAAGAAGGGATCCAAGATAGAACAATATCATACAGGGGAGAGGAGATACCACAGGTACTTAGGGAAATAAAAAGCATAAGCCCCTTTATAGCATTAAAAGAATCTTCATTAAGAAACAAAACGTCAAAAATTTCCATGCATGATTCAGTGTATATATAGAAGTGACAAAGAACACACCCCAATACGTCGTCAAATAAACGGTCCTTATCAAGAACTTCGATGTTGAGCACATTTGGTGATTCCCATGAACAGATAGGGATCTTGAATTGCTCATACCATTTTGGAGATAAATTTTTCTTCTGAATCTTGGTCCGAAATCTGTAAGGACCAAGCTGTCCCTTCACATATGGATCAGCCAACCCTGAGAATCACTGCCAGTTACAATCACAAAAATTTTACGCATATAATTATCAGAGTACTTCAAACTAACCATTTAAGTCTGATGGCTTCATGTCAGCTGCTTCAAGAACTTCCACTATGGCATAGGCAATAGGCTCCTTGGCATCAATAGAGAACCAATTTTCTAACATGTGACAGTGAACAAATAAAGTGAAGGAAAAACATTAAATTTGAAAAGAGGAAAAAAGAAAAAAGAAAAAAGTGAACTCTTGTATTGAGTACCCACACTCTTACTCAATTTGATCTCAGATCCAAATCTAATCCTATTCAGTTTAACATGTACTGACAAGAAAACATAGCAATTGTGTATTTATTGAAGACATTTGCAGTCTACTAACTGAACAAAAGAGTAAGGAAGTTGGGAACCCCAAATAATGGGCTTTCAAACATCTTTTGGGTTCAAATTGGAAGTGATTTACAGGTTATTCATGCAGGAAAAAAAAATAAAAAAAATTTGTCAACACTTTTGATTTGGTTGGTTTCACTTATAAATGCTGCATTGATCAAGTAACAGATTTAAATTTGGCATACATGATGGCCAGATGGTGCCAGTTGCTCTTGGTGGAAATTGTTCATAATTGCTTCCTAATGTGTGGTAAGGTTTAAGAACCCAAGTATCTATGTCCACCAATAGACAAATACTATTTGTATACAGACAGAAGAAACTGATAAGCTTTCCTCTATAGTCCAGTGACACAATAGTTGTGAAATTTGATTTTCACTCTCATGGGGTGAGTCAGGAATGTTGCATTTTGACAAGGTTTTTGTTAAGTGAATTCCTATGGTATACAAAACGGACAAGTAATGGCATCTGGGAATCTCAAGTTATTGTGAAAATTCGGAACGTAAGGAACACAAAGAAACCCATACACACATCTCCAAATTTGTTTGAAATTAGAAGTGAATCTCACAATATGGAGCAAATGGGGATGCGCACCGTGTAAAAATAGCATAAAAATTAATTATTCACCAAACACATGCAAAAATCTTATCTTGATTCAACTACAATACACCCACTTTTCTTGTAATTAATTCTAGTATTGATACAATCGCGCCTTTTCTGTTAACAATCATTCTTTTCATTACGGCCTTCCTCCCATCTTTTCATTAATCTCATAACCCAACTACAAGGTCCATTTAAGACCCCAACGAGATTGAATTGAACAACATTTATGCTTGACATTAATCAACCAAAACTCTGGTAGAAACTATTGAAATATGGATAAAAATGTTATACTTTTGCTTGTATTCAGAGCTCTGTCTTTCATTTTCGAGAACGGTCTTTCTAGTTCAGAATAATGAGTTCTCAGTGCAATCACACATCTGAGATCTATTACTCTCTCCCAAGGACAATTGTAAAGTTTCTATTAACTGGCCTACACTTTCCCTGATTGGCTATTGACAAATCATATTATCACTTAATTGGTTAGTGTCTAGTGAAGCAAAGTTGTTTTATATAGAGCAGGACTTACATGACTCATATGAACTCAAACTAGATTTGAAAATAATATCATGACAAATAAAACCCAAATCCTTGCAACAAATAATTTGAAATTGTGATATTAAGTAAAAGTTAAAACCTGGTTGAGGTGAAGCGAATTTCTCAACATCAACCACCAGCATATTGGGCTGCAAAACGACAAAGAATTAGCCTACAAAAGCATTTTATGGAAAGCTTCTTGCATATCCTACATGGTGCTTATGCCTAATCTGATTTGAAGAGGAATACAAAAAGCACATTATCATAAAAACAATTAAACATAGAAAAATGAACATACATGATAAGTTAAATGTTTCTACTATGAACTAAGCTAATAATCTCACCTGCACTAGAGTTTGCTCGAAGACAAGGGCCAGAAGATTATCCTAATAAAGAGAAGAGGAAATTATGCAAATAATTAGGCAGACAGACAACAAAGAGAAAAGAGGAATTTTTAATTCATCGTTGTATTTTCATGAGAAGGGTTAGGGGTTAACTGTGGATGAGAGAGAGAGAGAGAGAGAGAGAGAGAGAGAGAGAGAGAGAGAGAGAAGGATTTTATTGTGGTAATCATAGCAAGTACTTACTATCCATCCAGCTATCCCAGGAAGTTCTGTAACATCAAGGCCGTGAGAGAATATAGGCTTCACAGTCATCTGAAAATATGGTGGCTCGGCAAAGCATATCCGCAAACGCCCTAGAAAGGGCCAGTGGGGAAGGAACTTCACCCCAATCAAGACCTACAAGAGAGGCTGCATTAATCTTCCTCCAAAATCAGTTGTCCTTTTGTCTATTCATCAAGCATGTATACATCGCTACTGGTTGGCGATCAATGGCTTCAAATACACATAAGGCATATACTCATTATCTCACTAAAGCTACAGGAGAAAACTTCTTACAATTGACAACACTGGTTACAAAATGTCAAATACTACAATATATGTATAATCTTGGATGACTAATTTTTGCAAATAATACAATTCAATTTCCAAACAAGAAACAAAAATATAATGGATTTGTCATCTAGAAAAAATATACTTTCGACCAATTTAATATGTAATATAATTCTAAATTTCATGAGAAGTAACATATGACTCGTAAACTTTTCTAAACGATATATAGAACTTGAAACACTGACTGAAGCATTATTTACTACGTGATATAACTTTTTACTTACCTTTCCTTCAACGTGCATGCCTAACAAATGCATCTTTGCACGCATTCCTAAACCCAATCTTTTCGTCAGTTTCACGGCAATTATTGCACTCATATCATCAGCAGTAAGAAAATTCATTCCCAATTCCAATACCTGCAGTTAGTGGATATATGTTAAAATTGCTGTCTCAGAGATTGTATGCGTGTATAGTTGAAATGCCACAGTATGTGCACTCAGATCACCGTTTCTAGTGACCCTAGCATACCAAGTGATCATCGCCATTGGATTCCGGAAGCACCCTCATTTCAGTGAATATAGGCGGGGATCTTCCCAAGTACAAATGCTGAACCACAGCATCCTTCTGCATACATGCAAAATATGATTATCATTAACTGAAATCAGAACAGTTGAGCTCCAACAGAAAATGTAAACTAATCCAGCACTGAAGTCTTCCAGAAATGACTTAGGTAAGCAATTAAAAGATCACCAAAATTAACTGTATTTTTAACTCATACCACGGTCCAAGGTTTATATTTTTGTAAGAACCATGGAAAAATTGGGAGAAGAATTTTCTGAGAAACTATCTCTTCCACACAGACAAGCCAGATCTTTTCAATAGCATGGTTCAACCACCTCACAGTTTCGGAATCCGAGAGCACCTATAAAAGAAAGGAAATACAAAGACTCAAAAGCCTTCCATTTCCATGGATCTACTAAAATGCTAGTTAGCTCCCATGAAGAAGAAAAAGAGAAAAAAAAAATTCAACAATGCCCCACCATTGATAAAGAGCATGCACGGACAAAAAAATCAAAGCCCAAAAACTTCAAATTGACAACTCTTTTTCTTCTTTCCTTTATTCACTTCTTTCTCTATGGAATCACCCCCACCCCCAACACACACACACACACACACACACACACACCAAAACAAACCAGTCAGGGGTCAGCGACTTGTTGATAATTGCTTTAAAAAAGTTGCAAGATATTCATTCATCAACTAGAGGAAGGAAAAGGACAGATAATAAACTGAGAAAACCCAATAAAGAGAAATTGTGTACCCGTTTTTGATCGGATTGTCTTCTCTCCTCAAACTGCAGTTTCCTTCTCAATCTCGTCTCATACAAATCATGGACCTTCAAATTCAACACAAAAACAACCCGAATCCTTACAAAATTCTAGAAATATACTACTTCCAAAAAAAGTAAGATCATAAAACAACAGTAGATTAATAAAATTACTCACCAGATAGAGATAGATTAGGGAAAGAAAGTAAGCAAATGGGTGGCAACAGTTGAAAGAATTAAGTAACCATAGCAAAACCAGCACAATGCAAACATGATGAATTAGCGTTGCCTCCAATATACTACCCATCTTCCAAAATTAATTCCAAACTTCTCAATATAAATTATGTATATAGAAACCGTCCATATATAGATATACGGTCATCAAAGTCACAAGCATGCTCATTCATTAATTACGCTCGTATCCATAGATAATATATAAATTTTATGGTATTGAGTTTTCCCGGCGGTTAAAACGATGTCGTACAGGGTAAGTAATGCGGCGAAAATAACGACGCCGCCCAAAATACGAGATTTTTTTCTACCCTTTTTTACAGATTCAGATTTGAAGATGACTTTTGGGGGAATAAAAATTATTATTTTTTATTTCAAAACTTGGATCGCTGACTGGCAGTTAATACTGAATACTACGTGTCGAACACATGTATAAGACGTGGCTGACAGGAGGAAACAATGGCGGAGATCTGGTGCAACTGCAGTTTCTACAATTGGCTGAATAAACTTGTACACTTAACTTAACTTTTGTTTAAATTGGTCACTCAATTAATACTTTTATTTCAATTTGACTATTCCTTTTACAAAAGGTTACCAAACTCATAGAAGTTATAGACGATATGTGACATGGCCAGTGCAATTTTTGACCTGGCTAAAGGAACGGGGCATAGATATCGTTGACTTGATTACGAGTAGTTATAGATGTAATGGTTAAATTGAAACAAAAATAAAAGTTAGGTGATTAAATTGAAATAAATTGAAGTTAAATTATTAACAGAAAATAACTATGAAAGTTGAGTGACCTTCCTTAAAAAATTTCCAAATTCTGTGGTACAGTTATTTCGTAAATCTTATGTAGAGAATAAATTCCACGCGATGCAGGACTGTGTCGGCAAACAGGGTTGTTTCAAACTTCTAGTTCACGAAAGTATAAATTGTTGAAGATATTTATAATTAAATAAATATATTTTTAGTAATTTAAATTTTTAGATAAAATAATTATCATCGCAAAGTTTAAGAACCGAGTTTAAAAAAAAAAAAAAAAAAAGCAAATACAATATATACGTGAAAGATATATAGCAATCATAATATAAATAAATAAATTTATTTATTTGTGTTAATTTAAATCTTTAGACACAACAGTGAAATTACATGTAATGAGTTGAATCTTAACTGCACTTCACCTTAGGTCGAGCGGGAGAACCCTTGGGATATCGTTGGCAAAAGGGGAAGTTCTTTTCACTTGAACAAACTAAACTCAAGTCTTCATATAAAGGTTGATGGAATGTTAGAAAAAATATGTTCTATTGCGGCTTCTTTAAAATTCTCCGTTGAACTATAGTACGGAATCATTTCCAAAGATCTCGATCAAGACAAGTATGTGCCAAACGTGAATAATCCCCTAAAGCCACAGGCATAACACTTGGTAGAGAGATCCAATCTCGAGTGAAATAAATATTGCAACTTCGATCTATTAATGGTGATTGGTCACGGGATCCATAGCATTGCTTCTTTTTTGGTCAAATCCTGATTTCGTTTTGCTTCTCCTGATCATCGAGCCTAATTGACTCGATTTTTTCCCTTACCCAACCTTTCACTTTGTTTCGTTCTTCATCTGTAAGTTCGCTTGAGTGAAGACACTCAATCAACCCAACTTTTTCAAATTCTCACCGTCGACCCTTCACCTTTTTAAATAGTCACTAGTCTGCATGCCCTTAACTAACTCGTTCCTGATTGGGATAAGTTTTCATATTTCACATGATTCGCCTGAGTATGAAATTTTATCCCAATTTAGTCTATTGCAATAAAAACCACTCTTTTAATTTTTCAAAGAAAGGATTAAACAATTATTATGACTAAAGAGAAAACAAAATAAATGCACTAAATTTCATTTGTATCTTTAAACCACAAAATTCTTGTTATCTTATTATTTCAACTTAATTGATCGGGTCAAAATTTTAATTTACAACTACTTCTCTATTCTACTAGTTGTTATTTCATTTAATTTACTTCATTATTATAGTTTAAATTCAACTTTACTTATTGAACTTAATGTCAAGATTGACTTTAAAAAGATGTCGATAGAAAAATAGTAATATATTTTATTTGACTAACTCGGAAAATAAATATTTTAGTAATTATTCCTTTATTACATTTGTTTTACGTATGGAGGTGAATAATTACTTTATCCTTTTCTTCGTCAAATCATTTGACTTTATTTCTTTTTTCCAAAAGAGGCTAATTAGTTGGTGAGCAAGTCCATGTTAGAGGGCAATGATAATAAATGATAACCTAAAAAGTCCATATTAGTGGCTATGGTTAATTTCAAAAAATTTAAGGCGTGACACATAGATTTGACATTTAGAAATTCAAGAAAATACATTATCATCTAATATTTTAGAATAATTCTATTTATAATCTACATGATATTATTCAATTGGATATTCATAATTGTTGATTATAAATAATATTATTTAATAAAAATAAATAATTACTCAAATTGAATAATATTACGTAGACTGATTACAAATAGTGAACGACTATAAATATTATTATTCAATATTTTATGCCACATACTAATAGTGATATTCAACATGCAGAGTGAATTAAGGATGCAATTACTTTCGTGGAGTAGTTACTTGACTTCTTGAGATTATATAATATGAATAATTGAATACCTAGTACACAAGTTGTTATATCTTATGTTAATATACTTTAAATTACATCATAGTCCATAACCCATTGACCTAACATACTAAAGTTGATCATGGTCCTTATAACTCTAGCTCGATATAAAATTGAAGACAAAAGATGTCAACTTAATATACTTATATCAAGGCGATTATAAATATTGTGGAGTTAATACATCACAACAATACATGTCATTGGCTGAGCAAAGAGATTGGAGCTTGTGCCGATGCAATTTAGCAACGAAACCAAGGTCATAGAGAATAATTTAAAGCATATTTGTTAATGTTTATAAGTACTTATAAGTTGATCAAATATTATTTTTATCTATATATTTTGTAATATTCACACATTCCGTAGAACTCAATACTAACTAACATGACCACCATAACGGAATCAATTGCTGAAACTTTTGGTGGTTGAACTCACTAATTGGGGAAATTGGCCAAAAACGTCCATAACGTATAGACTCGGTGTCCAAATCATTCTTACCTTTCAAATTTTGGTAATTACATCCCCCACATATCCATTTAGTGTGCAAATCATCATTTTGAACGGAATTCATCCAATATTCCGTTAAACCTTTGGGATTTTGGCACAAATGGTCCCTAACTTTTGTCCTTAGTGTGGAATTGGTATCTAACGTTTATGTTTTAGCAAACAAGTCCCTAACCTATGTGTTTTGGTGCGAAATTGGTCCTTATAAAATGAAAAAAACAAATATACCCTTGGTTTAATTAGAAGAAATTGTATGTAAATTCCTAATCATTACAAAATGTGCAAATAAGTCCAATATTTTTATTTTTATAAAAAAAATTAAAGAAAACTAATGAGATTTTTTTTTTGAATTAACATTTTAGTAATAAACATGTCAAATAAAATTATTATTTTTATTATTAAGTAATAAATATATTATTTAAAATTAAAACTTTTATTTTATTGTTGTATAAAAAAAATAACTTTGTCACAAATTTGATGTTCAAATACTTTTATTTAATTGAGTTATATGTCTATTAACTACAAATATTAGAAATCCAACTATATTCTTTATATTTTAATTTATCGTTTTATTTTCGTTCAAAAATAAAACACATAATGTGTAAATTCATTTTTATTAGTATTTTTATGTTAAATAAAAATGTAATAAGATTAGTTTAATGTCATAAAATTATATACGTCATTGTGTTATTTATTTAATTTAATTTTTAAAGTAAAGAGGGAGAAAAAAATTTATAAGTAAAGAGGGAGAAAAATAATTTCTCACAATGATTTCTTTCTTTGAATATATTTATTACTTAATAATAAAAATAATAAATTTATTTCACATGTTTATTACTAAAGTGTTAATTCAAAAAAAAAAAAAAAAAAAACTCATTAGTTTTTTAGTATTGGACTTATTTGCATATTTTGTAATGATTAGGAATCCACATACAATTTCTTCTAATTAAACTAAGGGTATATTTCATTTCATAAGGACCAATTTTGCACCAAAATACATAGGTTAGGGACTTGTTTGCCAAAACATAAACGTTAAGGACTAATTCCACTCTAAGGACAAAAGTTAGGGACCATTTACACCAAAATTTCAAAGGTTTAACGGAATATTGGATGGATTCCGTTCAAAATGATGATTTGCGTACTAAATGGATGGGTGGGGGATGTAATTGCCAACATTTGAAAGGTAAAAATGATTTGAACACCAGATCTATACGTTAGGGACATTTTGAGCCAATTTCCCCACTAATTGATATCTATATAATTTGCAATTTTTCTAATTTTTTCAAAGTTCACCATATTGATGAAAAGTGATACTACGTTAAGCATTCTTTAAGTAGACGAGCTTGAGAATGTTCTTCTTTTGTATCTATCCAAATTTTAGATATATATTCTCGGCCACGGATAAAATGTCATTATCATTTATTTATTTCAAAAAAAAATGTCACTTTCTGACCAGATTATTGTCCAATCAAAAATGTACCAATTTATGTCTCCACCCCCCACGATGCATTATCCCAGTAACGGTAATAAAATTTGTGCCAATATTATTTGACAAGAAGATTCGTAACTTTATCTGGTTACTTAAAAATCATACGTCTCCTCAATCCGATAGGCCCAAACCCACACCCATGCCCCCCGGGCCCCGCCAAACAAAGAAGGAAATCAGCGATATAAAAGAAATTGTATTTTATTCTTAAAGGTTCAGCTTGTCTCGAAATCAAACTCAACTTATAAAACAAAGCATCGTATCATCGTGCCGGCTGAGCAAGAGACAATAGATGCTTGGTCATTTCTTGAACTTTTAACATATTTGAGGACTCAATGTGACTATTGTCAGTTCGACCAACACATAAGACGAGACTATACCACCGTAGAACCGTTTTTTGCAAAACAATGAGGGACAAACTCAATAAAATGTCGGAAAAGCAAAATATATATACGTGATCCCAAACGTAAATAGCTCCCCATCTTCCTTCTCATTTTAGGGTCCACTTGGCCGGTTGAGAGTTTTTTAAAGTATCAATTTTAGGCGTTTATGAGTGTAGCGGCTTTGAGTAGTTTTTAATAACAATTTTTTAAATGATCGAATCTATGCTTTGCACTTTATTATCTAACGGTTCTAATTTTTTTAAAAGAATCAAATTACATATATATTCATATATAAAAAAAGTTAATTTTAAAACTTTTAAATATCCACCTATTATTGAAAATATAAAATTAAATTTATGTTCTTATATGTATTTTTTTTTTTTTTTTTGCATATGTTTTATTTTTACAAATATTAAGTTTAGAGTAGTTTTGAAAATAATTGTCTGAAATAGGATAAAACTAGAAGAAATTTTGAAGAACGGCAAAAAACCACCAATTTGAGAGGTTGGGAATGAGAGATACGTTTTAAACTACACTACACGGCTACACCGATTTTGAACAATTTAAAAACCGTCCAAAACTGATACTCCAAAAAACTAATAAGAACCGATTTTTTCAACATTTTATAAACGGTACCACCTAAAACCAGTTGAAAAAATCTCCCTAGCAAGCCCTTAGAGTTTATCCGAAAGAGAATTAGTACCTTTTGATCATGAATATCTAAAGTCATTGTTTGCTATTTAAGAATTCTGGTTTGAGCAATTTATACCATCCATACATAGTATTTTGATCTAAAATTTCAATTCTTCTATATTTCAATAGTAATATATTGTTCCAGGGAGCTAATGTCCAAAATATAGAAGAAGAGACTCATCAATATCACATACAACTCCTAACCACTCACCATCTTGTCAAGGTGCAGGTAGGCCGCATATAACTGGCAAAGTCATTAATCTTAGTCAGTTATATGGAAATTCCCTGCTCAAGGTCACACACCCCCAGATAAGCCTAAACGCACCATCTTTAACTGCCAAGTCCCGACTTACTTCATTTTAGTGATACCTGTCAGCTTCCAAGCAGAGTCTCTCCTACTTGGATGGCAGCTAATTGCTCGCCTTCCTTTAAAGAACTAAAGATCAAAATATGGTTTAATGGAAATAGCAAAATACACAATGATTGAAACCTAATGGCTTGAACCATACTAAACCTTTCAGCCTCCATTGCGACTCTCAGATCCTAAATGTACCGGAGGAGTCTTTGAGCCTAAATGACTAGCCTAATCATCAATGGAAGTTTTGCCATGATGACGCAGGAGCCATTGCACCTGGATTCTTGGAAAGCCTAGTTTAATTCCACCTGAAAGGTTGAAACTGCCCTCCCATGGTTCAAGACTGGAGTCATTCCTCCAGATGGAACATATAACTACTGGGCTGAATCCTATACCCTATTCGTTCTCGAAATGGCTCTTATGGGATTTGCTGAGCACAGGAGATATCAGGACTGGGCCAAGCCAAGGTTCATGGCGTAGCAATACTTATTGGGTTTAGAGAGGGTTGAGAGGCTCGAGTGATCCAGCATACCCGTTGGCCCCTTTCTCAAGCCTATGGGGTTCGGAAAAGACGAGAAATCCATATTTGAAGTCGAAGGAGGTGAAGAATGGAAGATTGGCTATGTTGGCAATCTTGGGTTACTTTGGACAAGGTCAGATGACCGGGTCGGTCCATTTCAAAACCTACTGTACCATTTGGCTGATTCTGTGCACACCATCTTAACAGGCCTCATATTCCACTAAATTGGTAGAAAAACACCTGCTCAGATTGGTAACCTCCTGTGCGGAATCTCCATCATCCCATCTGTAAACTATAACAAAAGATAATGTTTAGGACTTCCAGACTACGTCGCTGCTCAAAGTTCAGTAAAAGGCTTCATGCATTTTGGACTCTATCATCACTGCATTAATTAGGTAACCAATGGCTGGGAAAAACCACTCCACCCCCACCCCCAGCACACACAATCACTAGCTATGTGAAACTTCCAATTGCAGATTTTTGTGAAATCAGAACGATGAATAGTGAAACAAATGCGTATCATGCTTTGACTGTACGAAGTGCAAAAGGGTTGTTAGTTCTATTGCCCTTCCAGTCTCATTAAGCTCCAATTCTGTAAAATCATAAGTACAATGCGTGTGGTAGTCATGAAAACGAGAGTTACACAATTTCGTATCAAAATTTCGAGGAGCAATCTTGGCAGTGTTAATTATACTGGAATGTTACACCAAAATAAATAAGCAGACGACAATTAGCATTATTATTTGTGTTCTAGTTATTATCCAGACTATAATAAAGTAGTACAATCAAAATTTGGCTCTGAAGCCCTCAACCATCCATCACATTGAGGCCTCAATTTTAAGTGCCAGTACTTGCGCGTGCACACAAGAAAAAGTTAACTGGCTAAAAATTGTCTACAGGTGATATAATAACATCCAGATCTTATCATGGGAATTGGGACACATTACCTAGTTCTAAGCAGCCTCAGCCAGAGGTTCAGTTTTACTGGAAGCTTCAAGCCTGCACGAGTAGTTAATAAATGTAGGAATAAGGTAATGAAAATAATAACTCAGAAAGCAGTGATTACAATGGAGGAAAGGCAGATTAAAGAAAAGTAACAAACTGAGGACGAGTGAGGTTCAATATTATAGAGAGGTAGGCGATATTTTATCCAAAATCATCAAGGACCTCACTTTAAACCACATTTTGTTTTCTTTTCCCATGCGAGTTATCTAATGGCATAACAAAATATATATAAAAAGGATTGTCGTTATTAATTTTGAACATTACATTAAATGAATTATGCTTATACAACCCACCAAAATTCAAACAACAAGAAACCTATTATAGGTCAAATACATGTCGTTCTTGCTGCTCTATTTATGTACTGAATATACTACAAAACATATAGATCAATCAACTTGTACATAAGAAATATAAATCCTTCCCCTTTTCTGAGAAGGAATGGAATATTAAGTTCCAATTTCCCATGCAATGAAATTACAGTAATTGTGAATTAGAGGAGAGAGTGAATGAGGGATTCCAATTTGAAGGGCGATACCATTTACTGGAACTGCCTGAACATTTTTCCAGCATTAGTATATTGCAGGACAAGTCAATTTACATTAATACCTTACATCACAATGCTTCTTGCATTCGAGCAATATTAAATAAGCCACACTAAGAGCATATGACATAGGGAAGCACAAAAACATAAAACTGAATTACAACAAACTCCATGCAAGTAACATGCAGCAAGAAGAATGGTTATGAAGTAATGAACATTATGAAACATTGACCTTCTAAGTCCTTCCCCAACTTCCATTCTTAGAAAGTTTCCAATCTTCACAGGTGATCCCACTTCCTTGGATACATTATTCAATAGAGTCTGCAAGAATGTGCAAAAACGTCAATTGGAACCGGGTACTCTATAAACTAACTGCATGATACAACTTTATAAAAGCAGTTGAATCTAACACAACAGGACCACAGGTGGTAACAAGGCCAACCACAAGAGGTAGTATCATTAACTGGAAAAACTTCAATATAGTTACAGTTTATTATATTTTCTTGCATCGATTTGAAAACCATCACCTAAGTTTCTGTTGGAATTGATAGTGCTGTAGTCTTTTACAATTACACTTACACCTAGTTCAAAACTTGAGTGTTTCAAGTACTACCAAGCCTGTAAGGAAAAATAATAATAATAAAGAATATGTTCTTATTGTTCAATGCAAATTGTTTGCCCCCTCCCAAATTCAGGCATTTAACTCCTTTACCCTCAATTTATAACTTTGGTGGTTTCACATTACTTGGCAGCTGGCTCATTTCCAAAAACTACTTCCAAAAAATGGACAAATTTACTATAAAGATAAATATCAAGTTTGGCTACATTATGTCAAATACAACAAATATAAAGCTAAAGACAAAAAATGAAATTTACAGGCATCAAGTTTGGCTACATTATGTCAAATACAACAAATATAAAGCTAAAGACAAAAAATGAAATTTACAGGCAATGGCATAGCTGAGATCATACCTTTATATTTAAAGTGTCATCCACGACAAACTTTTGCTCCATTAGAACTACTTCCTCGAAATACTTTCTTAAACGGCCTTCAACAATTTTATCTATGGCCATCTGAGACTTCCCTGTACTTTCTGCCTGGACATAAGGAGCAACAAATAGTAAGAGTTTATATCAATGGAAGTACATATTGTCACAGGTGTAAAAATAGACAGACAAGAGCGCTGTTAGACGAAGATATTAACAAAAATAATACCATCCTCATATATCAAGGCATTTTTCTTCTTGCAACCCTTTTAAGGGGTTTGGCAAGTGAGTTTGAATTGAAAGAAAAAGTTAATAAAAATGCTAAAAACCAAGATTTGGTGTTGAGGACTATTGGATAGTGACAACAGTTTCAAGAAGAAATAAAGGATTTATACCACATTATAAAACGTAGAGGTGGGGTAAATATATGCTCATTTCTTTAATATTCTTTCGAAAATGCAATGTTGGATGTCGTCGGACTCCTAAATAACACTAATACTGCCACTGTGGATCTTGATGAGATGCAATTGTAATTAAATTTTCAAATTTTAGAATTTCAAAATAAAAGTAAGTACCTGAGACTTGAGAATCTCACGCTCATGGCCTAATGCATCAGAAGAAACATCTTCCTTCGCCAAGAACAGTGGCTTTGCAGCCACCACATGCATTGCTAATTCTGATCCAACACGCTGGACAGCATCCGTTGGAGCATTATGATCCTCTACCTCAAGTGATAGAAGTCCTGCAATACGTCCTACACCTGGATATCCAATAAAGAGCCAGCAAGATCCATATAAGTAGCTAAAAATATCTTTTCGTGGCAACAAATTCAAAGGTTATGATTGGTTTTCCATGCATGCAAGACTTGTAGTGTCAACCGCATAAAGAATTTGGAAGCTGCATTACCTGGTTGGGAGCTCTGGTGAAGATAAGTAGACAAGACACCATATGATGGCACATACATTGTGAAACCCCCTCCAAGTCTGACATTCTCTCCCATCATTGCAGCTAGTTCTGTAATTGCATTTTGAACTGTTTTCTCTCCATTTAACTTAGGATGGTCAAGATTCATCTTCAAATCCTGTAAAACCCAAAAAAAAATCATCAGAGCCTTTACAGGAACTTCGATTAAAGCTGCGACGAGGCATAATAATGAAGAAACTAATTTGCATCCAGTCATTAGAAAGAACATGTAGGATCCAAGGAGGTTGACAGAGAAATGCATACTTAATACCTAAGGATGTAAAAGCCAAGAATAATCATGAGATAGAAAATTTAAAGGTAATGAAAGCAAGACAAACTATACGGACTGATTGAGTAGACAATATTGGATAGCTTTTTATGGAGTTAAACAATTAAGACTGCTCACCTCCAGACACTCAGGTCCAACAGGCACAGTAAGATAAGACTGTTTAGAACCTTCAAGCAACAAAGCTGACTTTGCCAAAGATAAGGCCTACATAAATTAAAATTTGTGCAGAATCAATAAACATCACCAAAATATTTAAACAAAAGCATTTGATGTGCTGCCAAATCTGAAGATACTGTTCCCAACTGACAATAAATTTTCCTGTAGCTCAAGTAGCACCATCTATTCCTGGTGTGTGCCAGGTATGGGGTTGAGATATAAATGTAGCACTGACCGTTAACTGAAAAATTTCATTCCTAGCAACAAAGTCTGTTTCACAATTGAGTTCAACAACAACAGTCTTCTCTTTGTTCTGTGCCAGTGCAAGCACGCCCTCTGCCGCAATTCGAGAAGACTTTTTTGATGCAAGAACAACCCCTCTTTTTCTCAATTCCTTTTGTGCAGACTCTGTAGTCATCCAATACAACTCATAATCAATTAATACTAATGCTTACAAGCCAAAAATCAAATATCAAAAATTCAAAAACTAAAATGGGAAAATTGTAGACTTGCCAATATCCCAGTCGCAGGCAATAAGAGCAGACTTGACATCTTTAATGGGAGCGCTTGTTCTCTCCCTAAGCTGCTTTATAAGATTTATTTGTTCAGGTGCAGATGCTTGGGAGGAGTAACTCCGGGAAAAGAAGATTCCAAAACCACAGATTGGATTGGAATAATTGGAAGAATCTATAGGTTTATTTTCAGAAAATCCGGTGCACGAGATTTCCCTGTACACTGGACCATTAGAGTAAGTATGGCCGGAATTAACAGGAATATTGAGCCTCTTACAGAGCATTTCAATCGGACGCTTCACACCTCGAGAAAAACCCATTTCAATCACGAGATTTTAAGTCTAAACCTGTAAATTCAGCAACTTGAAAGTAAACTTCTCTGTTGTCTGAAAACTATAACCATTTGTCAAAGACTCAAAATACAAAAAGAAAATTAACTTCAAACTATCCAAAGATCCTTCTCTTTCTAGAATACACACGCCAGAAAAATCAACAATCAAAGGGCTAAACATAAAGAGGACATTATGAATGCATATAATGTAGAATTCACACACCATAAACATCAAATTACCAAAAAAAATTATTACATAAGTAACTTTATAATTTATCACCTGATTATTAGGGTTTACAAAACAAGACAGATTGTCATTAGTTTAAGTGCATTCATATACGAGAGAGAGAGACTGACCAGAGAGAAATACGACTGCGACGGGAAGAAAGGAGCAGTGGAAGCTTCGATTGTGTATGTACTGTGTCCTTTAGAACTAAAAACCCCGGTGAAAACCCCGGTGAAGGCTCTTTGTGTAGTGTAGTTTCATTTTTCTTTTTAATTTTAATTTTTTTGTTCTTTACAAAATAAGAAATTTTTAAAAGGGTAAAATGCACTAATTTCCCCCCAACCTTTGAGAAAAATAGAAGACCTACCCCCAACCTTTTTAGTCGGTTTTCATCGCCAACCTTTGAGAAAGGGCAAAATGCAATCCCTACAGAAATTTTCCATCCAAAAATCTATTAAATTTATGTAAAGGGTAATGATCTCCTCCCCATTGTAGGGAATAATTGAGGAGGAATTATAAAGGCTACAAGACATGTGTCATGTGGTCATTGAAGAATGAAAAATGATTGACACATGACACGTGTTATGTGGCATTCATAATTCCTCCACACCATGGGGAGGAGATCATTACCCAAATGACAATTTTACTCTCTAACTTGTATAAATCAAAAAACAAAAAAATACAAAGCAAAAATAATAATAATAATAATAAATAAATAAAAAATAAGCAAAAAATCGAAAAGAAAGTCTCTCGCCCACCCTCTAACACCCACCTCTATTTTTCCTACCCGCACAAACTGGGAGATTCCCTCAAGGTATCGCAACTGCCAACCCAGTTTCTGTCGGTATGGAAAATTAGGGTGGGGTAGGAAACTTTTTTTTCCTTTTCTTTTTTGGTATTTTGAGTTTTTATTTATTCTTTATTTTTGTTTTTGTTTTTTCTGTTTTTGGTTGCTTTATTTTCTTTATTTAAGTTACAAGGTAAGATTATTAGTTTACACAAATTTAACAATTTTTTGCATGGTAACCGTCCATAAGAACTAAGTTTGCTCATTTCTCAAATATTCGGGACAAAAAAAAAGGTCAAGGGTAAGTCTGCTATTTGCTTAAATGTTGGGGGTGAATAGTGTAATCTATCATATTAAAAAATAGCATAAATTAAAGCAAAGGTCTCCAACTTTGATTTTATTTTCTCTCCGACCTTTTTTTCTTAACTACTAGGTCTCTAACCTTTAAAGATGACCTTTTTCTTTTGTTTTTTTTTCTCTCTCTTCATTTTTATTTTATTTTACTTTTTTCTTTTGTTTTTTGTTTTATGAATTTTTCATTGTCGTTGTTTCAATATTTTAATTAAGAATAATATAATAACAAATTTGCCATTTTCTTACGTGTGAGTTTGCAAGTCAAATGTGTTGATTAATGGAAGAATTGACGAAAATCATCGATTTGGATGAATCCCTCCTATTTTCTAGAGATTGAGGATGTTTGTCGTAATTTTTCCTAAAAAATATTTATTTGTAGATAAAAGATAAATTTCACTATTTGTCCCAAACTTTTGAACAAAGTAATAGACCTACCCTTAATATTTTTTTTGTCTGATTTGTATCCCCAGCCCCGAATAAACCCCAGCCTTTGATAAAATTACCTGATTCAATCCTTACGGACGGTTTTCGTTCAAAAATTTGTTAAATTGGTAAAAAAAAATGACAATCCTACTCTTTAACTTAAAAAATAAAAAGAAACTTAAGCAACCAACACAAAAAGAATAAATAAAAAACTTAGCAAAATACCCCCAAAAAATTAAGGAAAAGAAAAAGTCTCCTACACCCCCCCCCCCCCCCCAATTTTCCCTATTGGCGGAAAATTGGTGATTTTTCCCTTGTTTTTGTCGTCAGCATATGAGTAAAAATCATAGGGATAAATCACACCACTATGAGTTTTTCATTTGGCAAAAATGAAGAGGAAAACCATTTGGTGGTTTATTCTTGGTTTTGTGGCTTTCGAAGGTTGAAAAACTCTCGATTTTGTCGATATGACAATATGGTAAATGTGAGTGGGGAGGAGTGGTTGCTTGGGAGACTTTTTCTTTCTTTCTTTCTTACTTTTTTGATCTTTTGCTTACTTTTTTGTTGTTGTATTATTTTTAATTTAATTTTGTTTATTTAAGTTAAAGAGTAAAATATTGTCATTTTACATCACTTAAACAGATTTTTGGACAGAAACTTTGTTAATTTTTCAAAGATTGAAGACAAAACTAGACCAAAAAAAAAAGTTGGGGTATGTCCACTACCTTGAACTGTTGAGGATGAATAGTACAATTTAAGAAGAAGTTGTTAACGGAAAATTGTCGCAAATGATTCATAATTTATGTTAATTGTGTGTTTTTAGTCCCTAGTTTTTCATTTTTGACTGAGAGGTCTTAAACTTACGTCTTTAGATGCACAAATGGTTTTTTTGGACGGAATCTTTCCAAAAGTCAGATGGTTTTGCACATGGTTTACACTTTCATTTAATAGTAGGGGAAAATTTGTCGATTCTAAAATAAATAATAAAATATAAAATGTAAAAAAAGAATAAAATAAAAACAAATAAATAAAAATGATCACCTTCTTCAACCCACTGCATCCCCACCCCACCATATCCATCAACACACACTATCACACCATCAACATTTGAAAAAATTCAGTACCAATTCGAATATTTAATTTTGTGACTACCATACAAAATTAAATAAAATATTATTTCCTTTATCTAGTTCACAAGTTTGTATAAAATATTAAAAATATTACCATCGATAAGTGAGGTTTTATCATACGAAATTTTTTACCCAGTAAAAGCTAAATAAATTTACATAAGAATCAAACTACACCATTATAATTCTGAATTAAATATCTTAAATTATTGTATATGTATGATTGGCATGTAATTGTCAATATGCTGTCACATCTTTATTAACAAGCGTCCAATAAAAGTTAATATATGTTTGGCAAAGCTTAAAATATAATTTAAGTTGAACATATTGATCAACTATATTTTATCTATAATTTACTATTTACTTATTATCCATATATTTCATAATATCAACAATTAATAAGCATTTAAAAAATAATTTAAATATAGCTAAATATGCACTAAGTTTATAACCAAGAGACTGGGGAAAGAATGCATCAAAAAAAGATTGAAAATTGATTTCAAAACAATTGTACTTCCAACAAGTTAAAACAGAAATTTTTATGAACAAATTGTGATAGAATTGGAAGCAATTAATTGTAAAAAAAAGTAAAAAATGGGAGGAAATTATAGGAAATGTCCATTTGCATGTAGTCATTTTGAAATATAGCAGATTTTGAAAACAATTAGAATAATGGTCATTTGTATTTATTTAGAACAAAAATACCTTCAATCAACTACTTAAAATTTAACATATCATATTAAAATTCAGTCAAATATAATTCCACAAAAATCACATCTACAACAAGATTCCACCAAAAAAAATTGAAACTCAAGCATCGCGCCACTGCTAGCCACCACCCAACCCAAGTAAGTTAATTTTTTGATAGACTAGTTTTGGTTACAAAAGAACAAAAAATCTAAATGTTTATGATAAATTAATTTGGGCTTGTTTTTAGATATAATTCCTATTGAATTTTTTATTTTAATATGGTTGCAGAAAATTTGTTGAAGAAAGTTGGGTTGATGTCTGGTTGAAGAAGAAAGAAATGTCTTTGAAGACAACTATGAAAATGACAGTACAACTGTCACTACAAAAAATCGTAGTTTCAAGAACAGATTTTTCGTTGTTGAAGCCATGAAATTCGTGCCTAATGGTCACCGCCGACGGAATATTTTCGATCGGCAATCTGTTGCTATGTGGCCTCTATTAACAGATATTTACTTACCATATTTGATATTTACCTTGTTGGTAGAATTGTATTTATAGAAAGATATCATATATGTAATATTTATATATTTAGGTAGATTCCTTTTTCTACTAGTATATATACATTGTACTCATGTAATATTCATTCATTCAATTGAATCAATACAGAGAATTATTTCTCCACATATATTTTCTCTCATATTTTTACATGGTATCAGAGAGACGATTCTGAGCAACGATGTCTGATACAAAAACCACAGAAGCGACGATTACCCAATCGGATCCCATGGCTCTACAGCAATCCGATCACCCCGACTTAATCCTTGTTTCTAAACCACTTGATGGAAACAATTATGGACAATGGAGTAGGGCTATGAGAATTGCCCTCATTGCAAAGAATAAAATTGGCTTCGTTGATGTAAAGATCAGAGTGCCAGAAGCAGAAGATGATAAGTATTCTACTTGGGAACGGAGTAATCACATGGTACTATCATGGATACTCAGTACATCCAGATATTGCTGAAAGTATCATATACTCTGAATCTGCCACAGAAGTATGGAATGACCTACGAGATCGATTTTCTCAAGGTAACGACACGCGAATATATTAGATTCGCCAAGAAATTGCTGAGCATCGACAAGGAAATCAATCGGTGTCAGCATATTACACCAAATTAAAAGGACTATGGGATGAATTGAGTTCTTATCACAATCCAATTGGATGCACTTGTGGGAATCTTAAGACACTGACTGCAAGGGATGAGAAAGAGAATGCCATGCAATTTCTGATGGGGTTGAATGATTCTTATTCCACAGTTCGTGGAAACATACTTATGATGAGCCCCTTCCCAGATACCAGAAAAGTACACGATATTTTAATGCAACATGAAAGACAAGTTGAAGTTGCAATAGATCGTGAAGGGCAACAATCAATCAATTGGGAGAAATCAAACTGGAAAAGTGACAATCGGCCCAACCGGTCGACCGGTTCATCCTACCGGTCGACCATTTCGACGGAAACTGGACAAAAAAAATGCGCCCACTGTGGGATGACTGGCCACGTTGTTGATACTTGCTATTTTATCCATGGCTTCCCTCCAGGACACAGGTTTCATGGGAAGGACGTGAAGCCACAAAACAAACGCTTCACAAACACTGCCGCCGCTTCTACACTTGACCCAAAGGAAGGAAAAACCCTCACAGCCAAGGAATACGAGCAAATCATGACACTTCTAAAAAGCAAGATGGGTAATGATGAGTCTCATATTAATACATCAGATATCAATTCCTCTACTACATCTTTGAGTAATTCATGGATTATTGATAGCGGGGCCACTGACCATGTAACAAAGGATGGGATCGTTGAGAATAAATCCTTGCCAAAGCACAAAACCGTTCAATTACCGAATGTGGGTCATGCCCTTATTAAATCTATTGGTGCTGTTAACTTAGGGAATAATATGACTGTTGATGATATGCTTTATATTCCCAACTTCAAAGTTAATCTATTATCTATCTGTAAACTTACTAGAATGTTAGGTTGTTATGTGACATTTTTCCCTGATTTTTGTGTCATGCAGGATTTGACTACGAAGAAGACGATTGGATTGGGAAGGCAGAGTAATGGCACAAAGACCGCAAATACATCATACTGCCACTCGTACTACCAATCTGTGGTATAGACATCTTGGACACCTTTCAACCTCACCTCTTCAATTCCTAGCACAAAGTGTCTTAGATATTAGTTTTGATTCTCACAATATTTGTGATGTATGTCATTTGGCAAAACAATCTAGATTGCCCTTTAAAGTTAGCCAAATTTCTAGCAATAAACCATTTGATTTAATTCATTGTGATATCTAGGGACCTCGTATAATTTATTCTTATTCTGGTGATAGATATTTTCTTATAATCGTTGATGATTTCTCTCGCTATACTTGGGTACACCTTATGCGTCACAAATCTGAAACTCAGGGCATAATAAAGAATTTCTTTGCTTAGGTTAAGATAAGACACAACATGCCTATAAAAGCCCTAAGATCTGATAATAGCCAAGAGTTTTTATCCTTGCAAGCATTTTTAGACCAAAATGGTACCAATTTTCATAGGCCATGTCCCTATACCCCTCAACAAAATGGAGTAGTAGAAAGAAAACACCGCCATCTTCTTAATGTAGCCCGTGCCATTCGATTTCAAGCTCACCTTCCATTAAAATTTTGGGGGGAACATATCAAAACGGCTTGTTATCTTATCAACCGGATACATTCTCCATTGCTTTCACACAAAACACCATACGAAAGATTGCACAAGAAATTACCACATTATTCCCATTTGCGTGTCTATAGTTGCCTATATTTTGCCACCAACCTTAAGCCCAGCCATAAATTTGACACACGGGTCAGACTGTGTGTGTTTTTTGGAAACTCCTTAGGACAAAAAATATACCTTTTATATGATATCACCGATAGAAAACTAGTGGTGTCTCGGGACGTCGTGTTCCATGAAACCATATTTCCATACGCCTCCTAGCCAAATGAAGACACCAACTCCATTCCATTACCACAATTTATGCCTCTAGATGTTGACATGCCACATTTACCTTACCCTGAGGACCAACATATAGCAGAAACAGATTCCTTGCCTGAGAGTCTAGTACACTGTTCAAACGGTCGACCTAGTTCCTTCATCCGTTTTAACAGAGAGTTCACACGGTCAACTGGTCAGCCGGTTTCCTCATTCGTTTCAACAGAGAGCTTAAACGGTCGACCGTCTACACATACCGATCAACCAGTTGAGCAATTTTCTCCACCTTCACCTGACAGATAGCCAGACCAACCTCCTGTCGTACCCAATGACCAAATTCGACGATCCACAAAATCAATTCGAACTCTAATTCACCTGAAAGATTACTATATCAATCATGCTCTGCCTACTCAAACTGGGTCTCTTCTGGTCAAATCCAGCACTCGACATCCTGTATCAAGGTATGTGTCATATAGTAATCTTTCTTCTGTTCATCGTGCATTTACATCCAATATTTCTCATATCATTGAGCTAGCAACATTTGAGGCAGCATGTCAGGATCCCAAGTGGGTAGCTGCTATGAATGATGAACTTCGTGCCTTGGAAGAAAACACCACTTGGTCCCTTGTCCCACTTCCTCTGGGTTCTTATCCTATTGGTTGTAAGTGGGCGTTAAGGTCAAATTTAATTTTGACGTTACAATTGAACGTTACAAAGCACGGTTGGTGGCAAAGGGGTTTACCGTTTACACAACGAGAAGGGGTTGATTATAATGAAACTTTCGCTCTAGTTGCAAAGTTAACAACAATTAGATGCTTACTCATTGTCGCCTCTATTCGCAAATGGAAGCTTCATCAGATGGATGTACACAATGCATTTCTTCATGGTGCCCTTGATGAAGAAGTCTATATGACTCCCCCACCTGTATTTTGTCAACAGGGAGAGACACCAGTTGTATGTCGACTTCATAAATCTCTTTATGGTTTGAAACAGGCATCTCGTTCTTGATTTCAAAAATTTGTATCTGATGTTATTCAGTTTGGGTTCAAACAGTCACATGCAGATTATTCGATCTTTACCAATGTCAGTGGTGATTCATTTACAACTGTTCTATTATATGTGGATAATATGATTGTCACAGGAAACGATAAAGAAGCGATTTCTTCCATGAAGACTTTTCTTGCATCTCAATTCAAGTTGAAGAACCTTGGCACATTAAAATACTTTCTTGGAGTAGAAATTGCTCGCTCGAGATCAGGGATCTCGATAAATCAAAAGAAGTATACTCTTGACATTCTTCAAGAGGCCGGATTACTTGGAGCAAAACCTGCAGCATTTCCCATGGAGCAATCATCAAAATTTAATTCGACAGATGGGAAATTGTTGAAAGATCCCACATATTATCGACGGTTGGTAGGGAAGCTCATTTATCTCACTATTACTAGACTGAAAATCTCATATTCGGTCAATACACTTAGTCAGTTCATGCAGGCACCTAGACAACCCCATCTTGATGCAGTTCACCGATTGCTCCGATACTTGAAAGGACAGGACGAGGATTATATTTTCCATCAAGTGGAAAATTGCAGCTAGCAGGATTTTGTAATGCAGATTGGACTAGAGATATTACTACACGACGGTTAGTTACGGGATATTATGTATTCTTGGGAAAGGCATTTATATCATGGAGAAACAAAAAGCAAACGACTGTGTCCAAATCTTTAGCAGAAGCAGAATATAGGGCAATGGCTTCTATTACTTGTGAGCTTACATGGTTGAGACAGTTGCTGACAGACTTATGTGTAGATCACCCATAAGCAGCAACCTTATGTTGTGATAATCAAGCAGCAATACATATTGCGGCTAATCTAGTATATCATGAGAGGACAAAGCACATTGAAATAGATTGTCATATTGTTCGTGAACGAATCGTTAAGGGAGAGATCAAGACTGTCTATGTCCCAAGCAATAATCAGATCACAGATTTATTTACTAAAGCACTGGGCAAGGAGTCATTTCACAGTTTCACTAGCAAGTTGGGCACTTTTGACATACATGCTCCAACTTGAGGGAGAGTATTAACAGATATTTACTTACCATATTTGATATTTACCTTGTTGGTAGAATTGTATTTATAGAAAGATATCACATATGTAATATTTATATATTTAGGTAGATTCCTTTTCCTACTAGTATATATACATTGTACTCATGTAATATTCATTCATTCAATTGAATCAATACAGAGAATTATTTCTCCATATATATTTTCTCTCATATTTTTACAGCCTCGTGTGTTGGTTGTCCTGCCCACTTAATCAACCCCCAGGCTTAGATAAACATTGTCCCCAAGGTTTAAAATTAATGTACTCCTTTATAATGTGTTCTACATCTTCCCATGTGGCCTCATCTGTTGGTTGTCCTGCCTACTTA